>OY751446.1:4392500-5132353 GCA_963565745.1 Phengaris arion | reverse complement strand
TATGCCTACTTTTGAAACTGAATCGTGATTGATTTTAAATAAATCCCCATCCATATTCGATTACAAAATTCAAATGCAATTTGTTGTAATTTGGATACTCTTTGTTACCCACAAAGAAATAGATTGAGATATACTTACAAATAGGGCTGTCAGATAAAAAAAAATAAAAGCAGGTCATACCGTTCGACACTGGCCAAGGTGCAACACTGTATCATCACGAACAAAACAGCGAAATTTGAATATTTTAAAATATTCTTTAATTATTATAATTATTATGCAAGTCTATTTCTGCTAAAATACTTGATAAATAAAAGAACGTACACATTTAAAATTCATGTGGTTACCTATTATGACACGTTTAAAACTATCAGACTTCTAATTATAATGCTATGAACATCGCTTTTCTTTTGGAATAAACTAGAAAACGAGCAGACAGGTCGCCTGATAGTAAGCAATTACCACCAACCATGGATACTCGCAACACCAAAGGAGTTACAAATGCGTTCCCGTCTCACGATCTTTAAAACCTCCCTTAGGCCTCCGGTCCCTTAAATAACTGGGAAAAACCCACTTTTGTTTCATGCCAGTTTTCAGTAAGGCCGTGGTACGGTACCTCTATCGTCAAAGTGACCCATTTGTGCTAAAGCATGGTTAAGGCCGAACAGATAACCAAAAATCCCTTGTGCCTCTTCAACCGAACGGCTGACAACCCTAGAAATAACGCGTCAGATGACACAAAGCCCAACTTTTTTCAGCCGACCGTACTTAGCCGGCTCGCGGGTTGTATAAAATGTATTTCCTCTCGTATTGATGGATGCCATTACTTTTACCTTTTCCATCATAACATATTTCTGATGTGTTCGTTTCGTGAAAGGAGATACATTTAAGAGATTTCCGATTGATTAGAGCATTTCTTGTAACGATAAAATATAAAGGAGTACGTAACTATATGCCTGCTATTATTCAGAAGTAAAGAAGCTACTTAAATAATAAGCATGGTAAGATTGTGACAGTGGGCATACTTTTTTTTCCGAGCCATTCTTTTTTTATGGTACTGTCAATCTATACCTGTTTTGCAACATCTTACTGCACTGGCTATATATTAAAATATATCTTACATTAGTAAGATATATTTCACCATTAGGTATAATCTCAACGAGCAGACAGATCACCTGTTGACGCATTTGCCTTGGACATTTGCCAGTGTAGACGCACGCTCGTTTGTTCGGGAGGCAATTCTCGTAAATATTATTGGTTTAATTCCGTTTGGATTTTCACCCTGTACAGGATTATATCAAAAATAGTTAACCCTAAATAGCTAATCATTCGTCTACGCGACGACGCTTCTTTCCGCGATAGTCGAGTACACCTAGTTCCCCGCGGTCGAGGGGCCGCAATTCCTTTTCTACCTTCCTAATTAGTCAATTTAGTACATTGACAACACGCGTGATGCGGTTGCGATCACACGTTAATTAGAAATTGAACTACGGTCATAACGTCGTCCGGTCGACGAATGTTTAGTAATTACGCAGTTTTTTTGCAAAGGTACTAGGTGTAAAGTGTACTTACATACTACGTACTTACATTTTACATAAGAAAAACACAATATTTTAAGTATAGTTTATCTATACTTGACCAATAACTAATATAAATTAATTATAAAAAGCGAAATTTTGTGTACTTTTATTAGAAAACCTATGTTGTTGGAACTGAATAATTTGAATTTTGCTCTATAGATTTATATGATTTTTTTTGGATGGATCTGAGGAGACTCGAGGAACATATATGTCAATGGCTGGAAAAATGAGAGCAGAAACAGAAGACGAAGTCAACGAGCGGTCTGACAATTCGGCTTCTGAGACTGAGGATAATTAGGAGGAAGAAATTCATCACGACACTAACAGTGCTTCAGATTGTCCTAGTGAAGTGAATATGACCAAGTAGGAGACAAAGAACTCAAATTATAGATTCTGATGACTTTTCTGAAAATACTGAAAATAATGCTGAAACAAATTCTCAAAACTGTAATCAGAGAAATCCATGAGTTCTTCAGACAAATTGTCGGTACCTTTATGGCAAAAATAACCATAAATGGTTGTCTACGCCTAGATCAGCTTCTACCCGTACTTTGCGACGCAACATAGTACATTTCATACCAGGTCCAAGAAGTAATGCCAAAGAAGTAGAGGAACCCATTGATTTATTTTCTCTCTTTATGACTGATGATATGCTGCAAGAAGTCATTGCATTTACTAGTGCAGAGATACTTATCCGAAAGAATAAATATAAATACGATTCGCATACAGTATCACTAACTGATTTGCTAGAACTAAAAGCTTTGCTTAGTTTGTTATTAATTTTGGCAGCTATGAAAATTAACCATTTACCAACTCGCATGCTTTTTAATACTCAGCGTTCAGGCACAATGTTCAAAGCTTGTATTAGTGGCGAAAGATTTGATTTTCTTATAAAATGTCTTCGATTTGACTACAAACAAACAAGAGATTGAAGAGACAGAGAAGAGAAGCAGTTGACAAATTTACACATATACGTGAACTGTGGCAAAACATGATTGATAACTTACAGAAACTTACAGTTAGTGGGAACTTTGAGGGGTAATAAACGCAAAATTCCTGAAAAACTAGTAAAACTAAACTCCTAGTTTCGCGCTGTCGGTACTTCAATGTTTTGATACGATGGTGATAGACGTTAGTTTCGTACAAAGCTAAGTTAAATAAAATTGTTTTTCTATTAAAGACAATTCACGATCAACCGAACATTGAAGAGAGTACAGGAAAACCAGAAATTATCCACTTTTATAATAATACCAAGGGTGCGGTAGACACAGTTGATCAGATGTGCTCGAATATAAGTACTAACAGAAAAACTCAAAGATGGCCGCTATGCATTTTTTATAATATGCTAAATCCATCTATAATGAATGCTTATGCTATTCAAGTCGCAAATAACATAAGAAACAAAAAAAACCAATGTCTAGGCGAGATTTTGTAATGAAGGTGGGAGACCAACTGATGGAGCACTGGCTGCGGCAACGAATTCAGAAGGTGACTTTGCGGCGTGACATTAATGTCATGATACAAGATATTCTTGGCGATTCTCCTAACATAGAATCTCTTATTCTTTCTGTGTCAAACGTGCGCAAAATCTGCTACCTATGTCCATCGAAAGCTCGTAGTGACAAAACATCGCTGCATAAAATGCAAAAGTGCTATTCTTGGCTCCCAAAATATTGACATATGTAGTAGCTGTGTGGAGAACTGATAAATTATTATTATTTATATTTTTAGTTCCTATTAAAGCAAACTTAAGTGCCATGTAACAAGTTCCTATTAAAATAGGAACTTGTTAAACACTTTTGATAATATTCACATTTTTACTGCGTATTCCGCTCGACGAATGTTTAGTTACTAATTAACTGTTAATATAGTTTAGTTATCTATGGTATAATCGGGCTAAAGTAAGTCTCCAGTACGAAAGCTCTGTTTCACGCCAGAGTTCTTTGAAAAAATATCACATTTAAACACAAGCAAGCATTGCTATTTAATCCCATGTAATCAGTCCTTAGGGATACCGATGAGGGTTTTATTATCCAGGCCCCGGTTAAAGCTGCCCTTAAGATGAAATGGCCACAATTCCCAGATAACTTTATTCTCGCGTAACTTTCTTATTTTCACTTCAGTACTGATTGATTTCAATTATACTTTAGATTTCTTTAAGGTGAATACTAATGATTTATACATCCACAGACCCACAGACAAACACACACGCACGCAAGTACACACACCCACATCATATTGTTTGAAGACATTTATTTGCTATCTGTATTAGGGTCAATTCACACCGAAACTAAACAATACGCGACATAGAGCTGCATTTTTAAGATTGCTATTCAAAATTGTACTTTATGCATTACACAAGAAGATACATATTTCATCGTAAGAGTTCGAATGTCAGGTTGCACCGGGCTTCACAGCGCATGTGTAGTGTAAGACTGTTGTCATATGAGATGTGTATCTTTTTGTGTACTGAAAAAAGTTAAATTTTGAATAGCTATCTTAACAATTCTGCGCCGCATAACGTCGTGTATCATCGCGGTGTGAACTGATCCTTCTACTTAAACACTTCTATTTTCTTGAGCTGGTAAAACAGGTAGCTGTAACATAGTAAATACTGTATATATTTAGTACGGCTGATGTGAAAATGATTTTGTAATTTGTTAAATAAATAATGATTATTATTATTATTAAATTATTATTATTATTTAGTGCACGAAACTTTGGTACGCACTTTCGTTGGGTGTAGGTTTCTTTACAGAATAACAACTTCGCAGAAAAGTTTCCCCCTCAACCGTTAAATATTCTATCCTCAAGCTATCCAGTGGTGGGATTGATTATTGAAGTAATATTTATATTGAATACTTATTTTGCAAATTATTAGTTTATTTGGATTAGAACTCACTGTGGAGTCACCTTCGAAGTGATTTTATTTCACGTTATTCATATAAACTAGGTACACAAAAAGACGTAACGTATGTAAATGAATAAACGTTAGTTTTTCAAAGATATTATTTATATAACTTGTTGCAATGAGTATTTTTCGTATCTCAACCTATTATTTACCCTGATGTTATTCATCGTCCATCATGTTTTCCCATGCTTTACCCGTTTTTACCTTACGATGATACGGGTAACAAGGTAACAAACGTTACCAAAACAAACATCCTGTAAGGTAAACCTTTATCAAATCGTATGTTTTATTATTTTAGGCTCCTACCCGTATATTGTTTAGTACGGCAATTTATCATAAGCTTATCAAGTTTACATTTGTGTACAAAAGGGATATTTTGATGTCTTTTTTAACGAATTCATTTATTGAAATCTTGGATTTGGTTGATAATGTATTTTATTCTTGAGAGGTATTAGGTAGCCAGCCAAAAACCGCTCAGTAATTTTGCAAAAATAAGCGGAACAAACTTTTAAAATATAGTAGTTTAATCTATACTAATGTAAGATAGATGAGAGAAAATAAATATCGTAAGCTACTAATGAACTAAGTTTAATTAATTATTATCATTATTATACCATAGAAAACTACAATATTATGACAAGTCTTTTGGACGGAATCTAGCAATGTTTAACATAGAAATCCCCTTTTTCTTTTCGATTCCTTCTACTTTAATAAAATACTGGAAATAAACGTATTTCCAGGTGAAACTGGAGAGTGCAGCTAGAATTTCATGATCGCATCGATTCATGATGGCGACCTTAAAGAATTCAAGTAATCTTATTAACTTTTTTCACCGCTTTTTGCCGACACCGAGAAGCGTTCGTCAATTTTATTTTCTCTTAATAAAATGAAGGAGAAATTTTGATGCTAGTTGCGAAAATAATTCGCAAAGTTTTTGTGTTAAAATGGTTGACTAACTGACTATGTATTTTGGGAAAAAATTATGAAGGTTTTAAATATTCTATCAAAAGTTAGCTATTAGCATTTTCTCTAAATATTTTTATTGGAGGCACCGACTCTGAATTAACGTAATAATTATTTAATTATTTATAATGTTAACTTATAGAGAGAAGCGTTATATAAAAGGGCTCTCGTTTTTAACAATTTGGTGGGTAGTTATTATTATTATCAATTAAGTGATAAGTTACAATATACCTATAGTTATAGGCATATTTATGCCTATATTTTCTCACAATAACAATATTTCTAAGCCCTTAAGGAAGAAATTGTAACGGATACTAATACTAATAATAATAATATTGTTATATAGAAGTGGCGAAGCTTGAGATTCGCGGAACAGTAAGCCGCGTAAGCAAATATCTAATAAAATACCGAACAACGATACTTTGTTTTTATTACGCTTAGCGCCATATTTTGAATTTGGAAATTTTACCCTCCTTTAAATTATGAAAATCTAATATTTTTGTAATTTTTCGTTTGTTTTTATTTCTATCAAAATACGATTCATTTTTATCCATACAAGACAATAAAATATTAGTGACTTTTAATTTAATAATCCCGTCGCATCTCGTGCGTCCAACGGAATTGTTCCGTCACAAGGTGTTAGCGCAATGTTTTGGATGCCTTGGGCGCAAATTATTGTTTTGTTTTAGTTCTGTATTTTAAATATAAATATGTATTATAAATAAACAATATTCATAAGACTTGTATGGACGCATCGTCTATGTTATACAGGTTCGGTTGGTACCAATTTCCTGGAAATTTAAAAATGATTCTAATCTATCACTACGTATGTTAGACCATTGGAAATACGTCTCAATTTTATACATTTTTTTTATAACCACCAACTCATACAACGAGGGTTGGCACTCGTCATGAATTCGTATATTTTTACAAATATATTTTGAAGAAACGAGGTGTTACCTCTATTGTTTACCCCCAATCGGAAGACAAATGGCCCCTCGAATTAATGATGTCTGCCCGCAGCAGGCAGTCTGATAAATGTTTAGAATTTGTCCCCCTGTATTGACTATTCGATAGGTGAAAAACATAAATAAGAATTCACCCGAAATGGTGACATGAAAATAATGGCGGGACCGTGGGAGAGTGAAAAGAAAAAGTCTTTTAAGTTTTCTTGTTATATGTAACGATAATTATCAGTACTTTTAACCCGACTACGGTAAAGCCAAAGGGTAATGAGTTTGGCAATCTATGTATGTATGTATGTTTGTTCCACTTCCACCGTAGCGCATAAACTACTGATCCGATTTCAACGAATGCAGTGTCAATAGATTCGTGATAATGGCCCGGGTAACATAGGCTATGTAAAGTTTGCGTAGTCAGGTTATAGTTTTTTTACTTTTGATTATAATTCTCATTATAAATTCACAAGTAACATTGTTTGTCTGTTACGCAATCACGCCTAAACCGCTGAACTGACTGTGATGAAATTTAGCACAGACTACAGAGAAATATCCCGGCAACTTTATGCACGGACGAAGTTGCGAGAAACTTCACCTTGTTTTATTAGAAAAATATAAACTTTGATGACAGCCATACACGTAACGGTATACCTGACAGGTTTGCCTGTACAAACAAGATGCAGTTTCGTTGTTTTTTTTTTTTAACTTCGTCCGCGCATAAAGTTGCCGGGATAGATCTCTGTAGTCTGTGCTAAATTTTATCACAATCGGTTGAGCGATTTAGGCGTAATTGCGTAACAGACAAGCAGTGTATGATGGCTTACGTGTATGGCTTTAGACTTGAAAACTATCATAGCAGAGCTGGACACTGCATAAATGATATGAGCATACTAGTATTATTATTATAAATGTGAAAGTTTGTGATGGACGGATGTATAGATGGATGAATGGATGTTTGTTACCTTTTACGCAGAAACTACTGATCGGATTGTGGTCAAATTTGGTATGGTATTATATTTTCAATTTTTATATATATATATTTATAATATTATTACTTGTTATATCTATTGTTGTTGTAATTAGTATTATATTTTCAATTATTACTTGTTGTAAAAATCTCTTAATTTACGAAAACCTTTAGAATTAAGAATAACGCGTTATTTTTACGTGAGGAAACATAGAAAAAGATTATTTATAAGAACGGAAAAGAACCAATCGCTATAAATCCGATATAGATGACGTCATAAAAGGGCGCCTTAAAACTCTGCAAGAAGTCATTTACAGTAAATCTCTGCTTTTGTACGGCTGATTCGAGTATTTAGGGCATAATACATAGTGTGCTGGCCAGGTAAAGTAAAGGAAGGGCTTTGTACTTTGTAACAAAAGTACTTTGAATCACGAGTTACTTTCAAATCTTTGGCGATTCGATTCGTTTCGTTCAATTTCTGGAATGTGCAATTGGACCTTAAACAAGATTGTTTTTGAAATCGTTTTATTTAAGCCCTCGACATATTGCTCGACAAATAGAAAGCTAGAAATAAGATTGAAACAGTCTTTGACTTTCTTGCCTTATCATGATTCCTAATGCTGATCATATTCGCTAGGAAAAATAAACATTATGTAGGGTAAATTAGCCCCGAACAGCCAATTATTAGTCCCCTATACCAAATATTGTCTACCCCCTTAACATATAAAATAATAGTTGCGTATTCGTTTTGTTTATCTTTTTATACTCCAAGATACTTAATTATGGTTTTTTTTCTTATTAATGAATCTTTAAATAAAGAGTGGTTAGCACAAGGTATAATTAAGTACTTGAAATCTTTAGAGCCACTAATTAGGGAGCTGCCAACATTCGGTCATCTCCCCCTACTAAAGTGCTGATCGTATTTGCTAGGTAAATTATTATCTAGAATGAGCACTAAAATATGTGTGTGCATGGCGCTAATGCGCCATGCACACGTTCAGATTAGACCGCGCATTGGACAGCACTCCTAACGTGCGGTTTAGACTGTGCATAGAATCGTGTTAATTACGCCGTCAAATTCATCCACAGTTTGTACTGCCTGCGTGTAACATTATATGGCAAATTACGTCATAGCGCGGTTATGAGGAAAACGCGCTGTCTGCGCGCTGAGGAAACGACATGCCAGATTAGAATGTCGGCCCTGCTCATTTACACGTTCGTTACAGCGCACGGGTCGAACCGGCGCGTGCTATATCCCGCGGTCCAAGCCGTGCGTGTGTGCGTGGCGCTATGTCTAATAATAATAAGTTACGTCATAATACAACACTTGTATAGTTTTTTATAGATATTATGTGTAAGTAGAAATATGTCTATGAAATTTACTTTATTTACGCTAGCTTGAGAGTTGCGACTACCATTTAGAAGGCCCATATTTAGGTATTTACAGCTGGTATATACGTCACGTCGCCGCCCAGGGTGATAAATGTTTGGGCTGGCTGATTGATCGGCTCCAATACTAAGTATTTGTGCTAAAGGATTATCCCGGCGTTTATGTCGCTTGCCACTTGTACAGTACGACCCAGAGGTCAATGTCTTTCGGCAATGGAGAGTGTTACTAAGTATGTGAAAAACTTGAAACTTTGTCACAGTAAAGTTATTACGCAAGCATCTGTTTGCGTGACAAAGTTTACTGTGACAAAGTTTCAAGTTTATTTTATTCAAAAGACAACTAGTTTATTTTATTCAAAAATGTTAAGCAGTGATGTTTTTACATGCTAAAATGTTAAGCACGGATGTTTTTACATGCTAAAATGTTAAGCAGGGATGTTTTTATATGCTAAAATGTAAGCAGTGATGTTTTTACATTCTAAAATGTTAAGCAGGGATGTTTTTACATGCTAAAATGTTAAGCAGGGATGTTTTTACATGCTGAAATGTTAAGCAGGGATGTTTTTACATGCTAAAATGTTAAGCAGCGATGTTTTTACATGCTAAAATGTTAGCAGTGATGTTTTTACATGCTAAAATGTTAAGCAGTGATGTTTTTACATGCTAAAATGTTAAGCAAGGATGTTTTTACATGCTAAAATGTTAATCAGGGATGTTTTTACATGCTAAAATGTTAAGCAGGGATGTTTTTACATGCGTTCAAAGTTCCCATAATTTTTCGAATTCAGCTAACTCTGGCGTGACGTCACGTGACGAACCCGGTGCCAGCCCGGCCGCTGAGCTTGCGAGTCGCGCTGTACTACGCACCCGCACCGCGCGCACACCCACGCACCTCTTAGGGTCAGTTTACACCACGACGATATGCGGCGCTGCATTTTTAAGACAGCTATTAGCAAAATTGAACTTTATTCACTACAAAAACAGAATTGCAGTGTAATTGAGTTTAATTTTGAATAGCTATCTTTTTAAAAATGAAGCGCTATCTCGCGTAACCTTTCGTTTGGGTGTGAATTGACCCTAAGAAAATATCCATAAACCAGAAAAACCATCCAGGGTTTTTATGGTTTATGGATATTTATATTCTGCCTCAATTCCTACTAATTTATCAAATTTACTGATAATAATATAATTAATCAATTTACATACTTACACATGCTTTTCAAATCATAATAACTTGTTTGATATTCGCGAATTCTTCATCAACTCTCGCAACGGACCGTTACTATTTATAAAATGGAGTTATAAGCCTACGCCGAAACTTTAATAGGAGTTTTATTAATTACTTTGGGTCCCTCCCCCTTACTGTAACCCCTCCCCTGTGTGACGTCACTGATTGATTCTAAGGGACGAGGGATATTAATCATGTCTTGGGAGCTACAGCTTTTTAGCCATCTGGCTGCCTGTGTATGAAAATTGTTTACGACATAAGACGATGAAGAGGTTATTATTGTAGATACTATCGACAAAGTTTCCGCTCGACCAGGCATAAGGCTAAAATCGCTTAGCAGCCATGAATCATGATGACACAACTCATCACGCACATGTGTGCGTGTATGTACTGCGTATGCATGTAAAAACATCGCTGCTTAACATTTTAGTATGTAAAAACATCGCTGCTTAACATTTTAGCATGTAAAAACATCCCTGCTTAACATTTTAGCATGTAAACACGCAAAAACCGGCTTCAATAACGTTTGCAATCGATGCGATAGTAATTTTCTTTTCAATTACTCATTCATTCATATTTTTAAAACAATATTATTAATATAATAATTAATATATTAAATTACCTCGTCACTAAACACTATTTATAGTATTTAGGTATTTTTTATTTAATTAAATATTAACCGTGGAATTCAATTACCGTGATATGTTTGCGACGCTGTGCCCTTGTTGGCGCAGGACGAGAATTTGGACGCATTCCTCCCTTTAAGGTTGCTGTTCATGACGAATGATAAGAGTCCAGTTCACACGCACAAGCGGTAAAGCAATCAGAAGTCCATTAAAACGCAGCGCAGATAATTTCAGCAAATCCGATATAAAAAGCGAGGGTTAGAAGTAGGAATGCGTACGAAAGCGAGTCCGTCAACAAAGCAAACAAAGAAAGCGAGAAAAAAATAAGCGCGTCGTCAATCGGCAGATTTGTGGGTCTAGCAGGAACATTTGACAGCGGCGTAAACGTAAAGCTATCGAATGAGAATTGTATCTGTCAAAATCATGACAGCGCCCGTACGCCGCTGTCAAATGTTCCTGCTAATTATAAATAACCAAGAGCGTGTCAAGACATGTCTAAGGAATAATGAATAACCAAGAGCATGTCAGGAGATGTCTAAGGAGGGTTCCGTAACTATAAACGCGTAATAGGTTTTTTTCAAATTACATCAAAAGTTACTGTCTGATTTCGTACAAAATAATTTTTCTAAAGAGGTTTTAGTATGATCTATCAGCATGGAAACTTACAAGTTTCTATCTCCAATAGTTTAGAAATGCATTTAGAAATGCAAATGGGGAGGGCAACTTACTAACCACTTTGAGGGCCGATTACACGAATATGGTCGACTATGTAAAAAAGTAATGTATGAAACCTTGCTTTTATTCATAATATACGATACTATACGATGCTTATACGATGGGGTAGAATGAAAAATAATTTTCATCCCCACTTCACATGTACGGAAAGCCACCCCTAAAATATAAAATTATTATTATTTTATGATGCCAAAACTGAGATCTATACACAATCTATAACTGTACCAAATTTAATTCATTTATATTCATAATTAACAGAAGCTAGAATCGCGGACAGACAGACAGACAGACAAACAGACAGATAGATGGACAGAGCGAAACTATAAGGATTCCTTGAGTATTACGGGACCCTAAAAATCAAACTGCTAAATGAAAATTATATAAACTCTGAATGACCCCAGAAAACCCCAAAAGTGGGGCCATTGAAGTGGGGACAGTTTTTGCCTTGATATGCCTCGTCTATAATATGTACGTCTCGTCTATGTGTACCTCGTCTATAGTATATACGTCTATGGACTCTACGTCATTATTATTCGGACAAACTAACACTCTAAGGGTTAGTTCATACCGAGACGCGACGGCGCGAAATTTTTAAGATTAAAAGTCTAGGTATGAACTGGCGCTTAGAAATATTAACGGCCCGCTTGCGAGAGTTGATAAAGAATATTAAATAGCGTATATCTTAATACGTATTATGAAAGTATATATTCTACATACAATAAAAAATCAATTTTAAAATTTTTGTTTGTCAGTCTGTCTCTAGCTGTCTGTCTGTTTGTTCCAGCTATTCTCTGAAACGGCTGGACCGATTTTCACGGAACTTTCACTGGCAGATAGCTGATGTTATAAGGAGTAACTTAGGATACTTTTTATCCTCATCATCACATCATCAATATGCCGCGCCGCGTCACAACTCGGTGTGAACTGACCCTTATGTGCGTCAATATTCCTGCATAAAGTTTGTAATATGACAACATTTACGGTTTAAAGTAATGATTCCAAAAGTAAGAATGAGTCTCAAAAAAAGGTTGCAGAAACTTTCTTCGTGCCTACAACTAAGCTGACATTACTTTGTATTGTCAACGTTGCACGCGCACCATTTCTTGTATTGACTATTGTAGTTGACACAGAGTGTCCGAGTGGGGCACTTACGTTAGAAATTTTTGTTAGACAAGGCCTGTCCTTACGACAGAAATATGTCATACATAATTCAATGGTTAGAGGTAAATCTATGGGTTTGGAAGTCTGAGCACGCGAGATTGGCATTAGGAACATTCCTTTGTTTAAACCTCCATAAAACTTCATAAACAGTAATTACTCCAGGAGAAACATTAATATTGCCATAAAGGCAAGACAAAAAGATATGTTTTGACGATGCGTCTATAAAATTGTAATCTATGTTGGGGAACAAGAAGAAAACAAATAATTTAAGGGCGCGTTTACGAAAAGTTTTTTGACAGGTTTCCGAGTATGGAGAGCAAAGATATTAGAAATGTTATGTGCAATAAATCCAGACAGTGAGCAAATATTATAAATGGGGCCACCATTAGTGTTAGAGCTACATGTCTATGAAAGGCTTTATCATCTAGCCTATAATTTTAGCCACTGGGTAGGCTAAAATTATAGGCCCTTATCTTAACTTTTATAGTTAGAATTAAGGAATTCATATAGATAGACTCTGGGTTCGTAAAAAATTTTAAAGGACAAAGCTACTATCTTTTAGACAAATGGTCCTTACGTGTTCGTAAATATCTTGCATAACAATCTTACCGATAAGTCGTTAAATTTTTGTCTCAGCATAAAACCTATATATGAACATTGAAGGTCCTACGAGCTTTCAAAATCTACCTAAGCCAGGACAACATAGACATGTACATTAGAGACGTGGCATATCGAGGCTAAAAGGGTCCGTACTTTTAGCGCCCCATTGGGGCACTCGAGTTTCAAATTTAACAACATAGATGTCAGTGTTAATAAAGTCAGTGCTCCGCCCGTGTAAATAAGTATCTCTCGGAAACACTGTACTTTTTAGGGATAAATAATAGCCTGTTTTAATCAAGAGCCTAAACTACTACCATACCAAATTTCATCGAAATCCGCTCAGTTGTTATAGTAATATCGCGCAGTTCCATCGTTTACATCGTTGTTCGATCAATGTTCAACAGATGGTGGTACAAATTTGTATTAAGATTTTTTTTGGCCAAATGTATAAATGAACAAATAATAATACCGGGCCAGGTACGCAGTAGATATTTTTATAGTGCCCAAGTATGTGCGCAGTACACAAGAGCACTCTTCCTTTACTCTCATAACCCAGTGGGACGGATGACCGACACGACTGACGCGAGATCAGGCGGAGGACCGATTTTTTACATGCCCATCCGACGCATGGGTCATCTTTCTTGTCAGACAATCAGATGATCAGCCTGCATTGTCCTAACCAAACATGGAATCAAGTTGTTCCACCGTAGGAATCGAACCCACGCCCTCCGAGTCGAGATAGATTCAAGCTCTAAACCTGCAGACCACGAAGGCTGTATATATATATATATATATACATCTACAACTATCTTTGTGTGTAAATCTACGCAGGACAAGATATTTTCGGTTGCAGTGTTACGGGGTGGGGAGTGGTGGGGTGTGGTGGGACGTGTCGTTGACATGGTGTCAATCGACTAAGTGCTTCAAAACGGGGTCGCTTCGGCACTGCGGCGCTCGTGACAATGGACTAACGCTATGACCAGAAATAGACGGGTGGGAATAGAATTAGACGAACTTGGTGTCTTTAAACATAACTAGAAACATATACCAAATATTATAAAGAGGAAATATTGGTGTGCTCGTATGTTTGTTACCATTGAACAAACCCCGAAACTGATTAAATTTGGCAGAGATATAGTGTAGACCACGGTGGTCGGACATAGGCTACTTTCTATCGCGGTTTCCGCAAGATTAACTTTTGCGCGCACGAAGTCGCGGGGAACACCTAGTAGTACGTATAGGGAGATTTATAACTAGTAATACGATGTAATAATAAGTCAGTGTGGACTGTGAATTTTAAAAGTTTCTTACGTAATACCTAAAAGGCTGATTTCTTATTGCATAAATTAATAGGAACCTAAAATACGAGTAAGTTGTCGGAAGAAACATTATATTAAAATCAATATTCTCTAATAGTCTAAGATCCCACTGCTCGATTCTGCAGGTATATATTTTTGAGTCAAAATAATTTTAAATGAATGTTAAGAAAGTATGCAATGGGTTAGGGATAGGTGGCCTATAAAAAATTACCGCAATTAACTGTAATTAAGTTTAGTATAGTTAATTCGCTAATATAAATTGCAACTAGGCATATGTTTTTTTAAAATTAATTTTACGATATTTAAAAGAAAATGATGTCACAAATTTTAAAAAAAATGGTTGCCAGCACTCAGTCAGCCGCAGCATTAGGGTTACCAGGTATGGTATGGTATATGTAAACAGGTATATTATTGTTCATTATTTACACTCACCTGTTTTTTTTAAATTTAATACAAAATTAAAGTTTTATATTTACTAATTACGAAAATCCATGGTTGCCAGTTGGAAAATGGCCGCAAACAGGGGTTGCGACAATTTCAATGAACGATTCTCGCTCCGGGTAAGTGGAAGCGCAAGAGAAAAGATGCACGCATTGTTATGTGTTGTAAACAAGAGTATAATGTAGTGTAGATGTAATTCTAGTATTTCTTTTACTTATTATTTGTGAAACATAAATTTCAGAAGATAGTGACAATTTTTTTCGCGTGAGATAATACTCACACAATTCCTCATTAATGCTGTGTAATTTATTAAGGGAAATCTAGTGTCAGTTGGCAAAATTACACAGCATTAATGACGGATAGTGTATTTTTAACCGACTTCCAAAAAAAGGAGGCGGTTATACATTCAGCTGTATAGGTATATATATTTTATATTTTTTTGTATGTTCAACGATAATTCAGTCCTCTGTGTACCGATTTTCCAAATTATTTTTTTACGTAAAAGGTATATAATCTCAAAATGGTCCCGTTTTCACCAAAGTGAAGACCCGATCCGTGAGGCGATCCGTGATAAATTTAGGGAACTCTTTATTTTTTTATATTTTTTGAAATTTATATGGACACAATATAATATACTGATTTTTCTGAATTATTCCAACTGTACTGTACATGAACATACTGTATTCCAAGCATATTCTACCAAAAATAAAGCTTTTGTACCAAGGTATACCCTGCATCCAATAGCACTGAACAAAACTCCTGGTTCCTTATAGATGTTTGGGGATTCCGGCGTAAATAGTAGTGGTTGTCGAGCATGTTAAATAATACAAATAAGTAAAAGATTTTTAACTGTAGTAGTACCTTTTTATATTAGAGTTTTTAAATTAATTAGTTCATTGTGTGTACAATGTTAGCTGTTGACATGCATATAAATGTATTAATGACTGTATTGTTCATCATTTCTATTTGATTTAGCTTATGTCCCAGAGGTTGAGAATGACTAATAATAGCTAGCTTGACACTTGAAACTTCCATTTTCAACTCTATTGTATTAGCGCAGAGTTCTCTTTTCAGTGTACTGAATTTTCACCGGCGTTCCGGATTGCGAAGCATATAGTGCCAGCCTAAATGTACAGACTGGAGTGTTATTAATTCTAACATGACGCTAAATAATAAGAATAAATACATTTACAATATCAGGAATTTATGTAATGGTTGTGGAAGGCCGTTCAAGTATATCTAGTCGGATGGCCTTCCACAGCCATAGTAACCAGACTAAGTACTAACATTTGACTGATATTTTTGGGTAATAGATGGCTAGGATCCGAAACAGGTAGTTATATATAACAGTAACAGGGATAACAGGTATCATCTTTAACCTCATAGAATCCACCTCTAGGCCGTGTTCATTATAAGTGTCACAGCTGCCATGTTTTGCCCTTATTTATCGCACGTAACAATGCTTGCATCTTCTCTCTTGCGCTTCCACTTACCTGGAGCGAGAATCGTTCATTTAAATCATCGCAACCTCTGTTTGCAGCCATTTTCCAACTATATATAAAACATTAATTTTGTATTAAACCAAAAAAAAACAGGTGAGTTTTTTTTATATTTTTTTTTTATTAAATAAGGGGGCAAACGAGCAAACGGATCACCTGATGGTAAGCAACTACCGCCCATGGACACTCGCAACATCAGAAGAGCTGCAGGTCTGTTGCCGGCCTTTTAAGAGGGAATACGCTCTCTTCTTGAAGGTTTGCAGGTCGTATAGGTCCGAAAATACTGCTGGTGACAGTTCGTTCCAGAGTTTTACAGTGCGCGGCAGAAAGTTACGCGAAAAGTGCACAGTGGAAGACTGCCACTCATCAAGGTGATGAGGATGGTATGTTTTTCGCGTGGGACGATGGCGAAAAGTTGCAGGTGGTATGATTCCGAACAATTCCTCAGAGCACTCCCCGTGATAGAACCGATAGAGGATGCAGAGTGAAGCTACATCTCGGCGTAATTCCAAGGGGTCCAAGCTGTTTGAAACACTATGGCACTCAACAACTCGAGCGGCTCTTCGTTGGATACGATCCAGAGGGAGCAGTTGGTATTTTGGCGCCCCTGCCCAGAGATGAGAACAATATTCCATATGAGGCCGAACCTGCGCCTTGTAGAGTTGTAGGCGTTGGTCCGGACTGAAGTACTGTCTCGCTCTGTTAAGAACACCAAGCTTCTTCGAGGCTAACTTGGCCTTACCCTCTAGATGATATCGGAACTGGACTTCGCTCGATATGTTGACGCCAAGTATCTCAATGCTAGGGGAGATGGTTAAAGATGTGCCCTCGAAACGAGGATATACGACCATTGGTGACTTTTTAGTGGTGAACGCGCAGACTTGTGTCTTGGCGGGGTTGAATTGGACTAAGTTACGTCTACCCCATTCAGAGACTTTCTCCAATGAATTCTCTATTTTAGACACAAGTTCGTTTCGACTCTCAATGACATTTAGCCGAGAAATATTGGGGGAGCCGGTATATACAGCATCACCTGTACTATCATTCGCATAGCAATGAATGCCGTTGGTCTGTAACATGTCATTGATATGCAGTATGAATAGGGTAGGTGATAGCACACAGCCCTGAGGGACACCAGCATCAACAGACTGAGTTTTCGAGCATTCGCCGTCAACTACGACCTTTATGCTTCTATCTGCTAAGAAACTAGTGACCAGTGGGTCACTAGTTTCGCAATGTCCAAACTAACAGCCAATGCCTCTCCCTTCGACTCAATTGAGTGAGTGAGTGTAAATAATTAACAATAATATACCTACTTACACCTGGTTACCCTAACGCTGCGGCTGACTGAGAGCTGGCAACCTTTTTTTTTATTTGTGACATCTTTTTCTTTCAAATGTCGTCAAATTAATTAAAAAACATATATTTGCAATTTATATTAGCGAATTATAGTAAAATTAATTACAGTTAATTGCGACATTTTTTTTTATAGGCCTAATCCATTGCAATCTTTCTTAACATTCATTTAAAATTAGTTTTATCAAAAAAACAGATACCTGCAGAATCGAGCGGTGGGATCTTATACTATAAGGTAATACAAAATTTCGCAAGTGTCGTGAAAATGCTCCATACATATGTCGCGAAACCAACGACTGCACTGCTCGCTCGCAGGAACACGTTGCTTATTCCGAAATTTGCGCGTTTTAAGTTCATACTTAATATAGTGAATGTTTTTGATGTAGGTTTTTTATACGAATACAACAAAAGCTTTGAAATTTTTCTGTAAATTTTATATGACGTATCTTCTGACAAAACTACACATAACATATTTTTATATTTTTTTACTTTAGGGAATTAATAATACCTCAATACTTCTGAATATATAAATTAAACTAAATATTTTACATTTAGTCAACACCCCTATTATTAAAGTGAAACTTTTTTTACATCGTCTCAAACTTTTTCGTCTGTGTGTTGCATGTCGCGTGACGGTCGGCGGCGGAGTAGGGATAAAGTGAAAGGCGCTCGTCAGAGCAGCCGAGGCCAATATGGTGGCGCCTATAGTTCGCATCATCTGACCGTGTAGTGTATAGACTAGTACTCATTTGTGCCAGTGCTATAAAATTAAGATTGATGAAGCGATTTTTATACCCTTAATGGAATATTATTCCGAAAATTTTTAGTTAAATGTCTATAGTGTGAAAAAAGTTTCACTTTTACCGTGGTTTCATAAAACCACACAATCCTTTTCTTTTTATATTTTATGTACCGCTACATTTGCAGAAGCCGCAATGACTTTACATACACGAAAACAGGTAGCTATTCTATTAATCACGACGTTTATACTTTAGACGAGGCATGTCGAGGCAAAAAATGTCTCCACTTAAATGGCCCCACTTTTGGAGTTGTTTGGGGTCATTTTAACATTTGAAGTATGGTGAAAATAAGATGGCGTAACCTTTTCTTGTATGATTTGTTCTGTCAAATGCACCTCATAGCCTATCTTTAATTTTGAAATCTTTGATTATCCTACTACTATTATAAATGTGAAAGTTTGTGAGGTTGGATGGATGAATGGATGGATTAATGGATATTTATTACTCTTTCACGTAAAAACTACTGAACGGATTTCGATGAAATTAGTATGGTAGTAGTTTACGCTTTGGATTAAAACATAGTATACTTTTTATCCCGACATTTAGTACAGTGAAAGCATTATATCCCACGGGATACTTTATTTACGTGGGTGGAGCCGCGGGCAACAGCTAGTTTGTTAATAAAATTCTTAAAAATTTTGAAACCGCAGCACCAATTTTGGAATCACTTCAGACAAGCAAGCTTTATTTAGTAATAGATTCACAGAATTTCGAGGAAATAAATCATAAGTTTGCAACTTCTGTCTAATATAACACCAGTTCACAATGATTTAGTAGTACAAACTATTTGGTATTTCTAATGTCAAAG
This sequence comes from Phengaris arion, assembly GCA_963565745.1. Classification (NCBI taxonomy): domain Eukaryota; kingdom Metazoa; phylum Arthropoda; class Insecta; order Lepidoptera; family Lycaenidae; genus Phengaris; species Phengaris arion. Next base: position 5,113,014 of record OY751446.1, on the reverse strand, counting down.
ATAAATCTAACTAACGTGTTTGAAATTACAACTAACTAGATGTAACTCCAAAGGGAATATCGTGTGAATCACTTCTATAACACAAACCAACTTTGACCAATAGCACCCTGCACACGTAAAGTTCAGACCGCAGATCGGACTTCATTACAAACCGCTGTTTCGGACCAATTAGGGCCACGATCCTGAATCGCGCTATCGAAGTTTTCACAGTTCGACACTATCTATACCACATCAGAAATTCTTACAAGTGGGGCTTGGGCCTGACAAAGCATACCATCCGCTCGGTCGGAGATCTACCTTTCTTCTACTTCCACTTATTACCAAACCGCAAAAAGCTTGTGTGGTTTGGACTGCGGATCGAACTGTTGTGCTAATAACGATTATAATGCGTCACGGTCTGGACTGCCGGCGTCTTACATACTGGCGGCGTCATACCGCGCAGTTTAATCTGTGTGTGTGTGTGCTGTCATCGATATGCCAGATGGGACTGACGGCCCCGCGCATTTACACGTTGGTTTGGAACGCGGGTTGGTGTGGCACGCGTGCTGTTTCCCACGGTCAGCTAAACTGTTCGTGTGACGGGCGGTAATGTGTAACGGCCGGTTTCAATAACCTATCTACCGATAACTATTTGTTAAAAACGTCGTCGTTCAATCATTTGCCAGTTTTTTTGCGATACAAATGTGACGTTTATAAGTTTTTTTTTTAAGTTAATTGATATTTAATTATTCCACATGATTAAATAACTTCTATTATTTTTCTTCACTGCGCTGGCTATAATATTATAGGCTTGAGTAGCGAGCCTACATCCCCGTTCAAGAACTTTTATCTAATAACCGCAATCATAGAGAAAATAGAGAAAGAGAGAGAGAGAGAGAGAGAGAATGAGCAACAGATACAGAGCATTATAATATCGGTAATACCAAACGGTTTGTATTAGTATAAAATCCTACCACTATTATAAATGTGAAAGTTTGTGGAGGATGGAAGGATGGATGTTCGTTTCTCTTTCATGCAAAACCTACTGAATGGATTTTTATGAAAATTGGTTGTGTAGTAGCTAGGCACTGCATTAAAACCTAAGCTACATTTTATGTCGAAAAAGTGCAGCGTTCCCGTGGGATACTGTATTTATGAAGTCGGAGCCGCGAGCAAACGGCGCGGCGAGTATAAAATAATTTTCTTCTACAGAAAGGTTCTAATTTAAAAGTGTAGAGCTGTTTAAATTTGAATTCTCACTGCAAATAACCAAGACGGTTACCCGCAACCATTGAGGTTGTGGTTAACTCTTTGTTTAAACCTTATTTACCCAAGTGTTCCCTAGACGATCATAAATTTATAAAACCCTTCATAAATTATAAGAGGACTCTCAGAAAATTATAACGTAACACAACAAGTTTATTTCACAGAACCATATCTTTAGAACGCCAACTATTGGCATCCTTTTTCAAAAAGCGTATCTGTCGGACGCCAGCAGCTGGCGTTTTTTTTTCCCCCATATTTTACGGTCATGAATTAAGCTAATTTGGTATTAATAATAGTTTGATATATATATATATATATATATATATATACATATATATATATATATATATATATATATATGTATATATATATATATATATATATATATATATACAACTTACGGGAAATACGACATGGATAGGAAAAAACCATAACGTGATACACTTAGTTACTTAGGACTCAGTGTTCGCCGCGCAAACGACAGTGAATGTGTGTGTCAAAACGACTCGAGTATTTTTATGTGTAAGTAACTGGTAAGTAATTAATAATATCTAATTAATTACTTTATAAAACTAACCATAAATAACTTTATATTCATAATTTTATAAAACTACGGCGGCCATTTTTTGACGACCTCTGTGGCACAGTGGTTCAGCCCGTTGGTGCTCAAGACGGGGGTCGAGGGTTCGATCCCGCCGAAGAAATAAAAAGTATTTCTGTGTTCCTGGGTCATGGATGTGTATTAAATATGTGTATAATATAATAAAAATCTTAAATATATGTTAAATATAGTATATTAGTATTAAATATACTTCCCGTTTTCTGGTACCTGTAACACAAGTTCTTCGGATACTTAGCACGGGGCCAGATTGACGTGGTGTGAAGCGTCCATACATATTATTATATTATTATTATTATTTTGCGCGCCTTTCCCCTGCATATTAAATTGTAATGTAACAAAAAAATATTACCTAACCAGAGCCTAAGTAATAAATACACTTAACTAAATACTTAAATATAGTATTTAAATTTGGTATATATCTTCGATTATATTTTGCGTAATAACTAATGATACGCAACAGAAATCCGCCACCTACTGGTATGTCGTCAGACGGGCCCTATGTAGTTATCTAAAAAGCTTATGGTATAAAAAAGGTGTTGTTTTCTAATGGATTATTGTAAAACAGTATATCCTTTTGTATGTAGAATATAAGAAATTTGAATGAATGTATATATTTTTTTATTATGCCACGAAATACTTTTCGTGTACTATACTTATATTACTTTCACCCACTTTCACCTACTTTCACCTACTTTCACCTATTTATCAAAATATTTTAGGGTAAAAGAATAATAACTTGTATTGATTCCGTTAGTTTACATCGTACAGATTCTAGCAACATGATTTTATATATATTTTTCATACAAAATTAGGGAGTTTTCGTCATTTTAATGCGTCGGGTCACATTTTTAGACCTAGGACGAAATCTAGACTGACAGATGCGCCTATTACACGCCACAAAAATTTGACAATTGAGAAGTTAAGGAAAAAAGGCGCAGACTGGCCTGACTGTTAAATAATTGATTGTTAATTGCGAGCTGATGATGATGAATTATAGCTAAAAACACTCTCGATCATGTCAGGTTTGAAGCAAAAAAAAACTAGATCAATTTTTCATTCAAAATTGGTTCTTCCGTTTGGGAGCTACGATCCCACGGACAGACACACAGATAGACACCTCAAACTTATAGCATGTATGTATGTTTTCGTCGAAGGTTAAAAAGAAAATAATATTCAAAAAACAACGATATTATATGCCCTGTATTTTGAAAGGCTTTTCGTGTTCGAAATCGTCTCATCTGTCGGTCTGTCAAGGCGAATGTCATGTCACAGCTGTGGGGTTGAAGATAAAATGATAGAATACTAATTTATTTTCGTAGTTCTCTTGTTAAAATTGCCATTGCTATTACTAATAAACTCCTTTTGCAAGTCAGTTAAAAGGTTAAGAAAATAACGCTCTGTAAACAAGTAACTAATATCAACTAGAGGTCACACTATAGTCGAAATTCGTCCATAATAATTCAATATTATTTTTAAGTTTAAACTTCATAAGAGTTCTTTTACCTCTTTGACTTAGAAAAAACCGGCCAAGTGCGAGTCGGACTTGCGCACGAAGGGTTCCGCACGTTATTTTCAATAACCTAACTAGCATGTCAGGACATGTCTAAGGAGGGTTCCGTAACTATCAACGTGTAATAGGTTTTTTCAAATTACTTCAAAAGTTACTGTCCGATTTCCTTCAAAATAGTTTTCCTCTCTCTCTATCAGCATGGAAAATTGCAAGAATATATCTCCAATAGTTTGGAAATGCCGGGGGGGGGACTTACTTACAAACCCTTTTGGAGGCCGATTACTCGAAAATGGTCGACTTTGTAAAAAAGTCATATATGAAACCTTGCTTTTATTTTAAAAGACCTATTCAATTTAAGATACCCCACACGTATGTATGGAGAGCCACCCCTAAAATATAAAATTATTATAACTGAGATCTATACACAATCTATAACTATACTAAATTTCATCTATTTAATATATTCATAATAACAGAAGCTAGAAGCGCGGACAGCCGGACAGCCAGACAGACAGAGCGAAACTATAAGGGTTCCTTGTGTATTACAAACCCTAAGAACGGCAAAAACAATCATGTTTGATGTATGGGAGCTCCCTTAAATATTCATTATATTCTGGTTTTTTAGTATTTGTTGTTATAACGGCAACAGAATTTCAACTGTCTAACTATCACGATTCATGAGATACACCCTGGTGATAGACGGACAGCGAAGCGTTAGTAATACCCTCCCGTTTTACCCTTTGGGTACGTATGGAACCCTAAAATGGAAATTTTGTGACAGATTGACAAACTTCAACGTGTAACAAAATGTTATCTGTCAAACGCACGGCAGCGGTAGTGTGCGTTAATCTGAGGTAGTGTGCGTTAATCTGAGGTAGTGTGCGTTAATCTGAGGTAGTGTGCGTTAATCTGAGGTAGTGTGCGTTAATCTGAGGTAGTGTGCGTTGTTGTTATTTTTATTTGTTTTATGTATTTCTTAGCGTTATTTAAATAGATATTATCTATCTACACATCTGCTTCCACATAAATTTTAACTGTGTCTAATATCATACTCCTCCGTTTGCATTAATTATCTTGAAACTACACTGAAGGGCGTTGGAACATTTTTTTTTAATATTAAGGCTTTGGTTTTTTTAATATTTTCGTTTTTTAGTTTATTCACATTGCGGCTACGGTTAAATAATTAACTACTTCAATGCGTTCTAAAACCTACTTATTGAGTTAACTAGGTGATTAAATAAAACCTACTTACATATTGAGTGTTCGGTTAAAGAACTTTGATATTAATCCGTGCTAATAAAATCGTGGTAACTCGAATAAAGTAATCAAACACGAAAATCTCAGCTAATTGTATCGCACTTTTAAACTACGAAACATGCGAACGAACCTTAGGCTATAAAAATAGCAGAGATTATAAAAACGCAAGCACTAATAAATTGCTGAGAGTCGCTGAAATCCGGTAATCATTAGGTAACGAAAATGTAGATTTTTATAAGATTTTTGGAGTTTACTCCTTGTGAAACGATTTTCATATAATATAAGCCCGGGGTATGAAAATCTATGGGAGTAAAATCGAATTCACGATGTCACACGGTCACACAGTACGGTGTCGCACGATGTTAGCCGAAGATGCGTCGGTCGCTTTGCATTGGACACCAAATATTACTTTTACAAACTCCAGTCGTGCGTCGGAGCTAACGCACACACTTTTTAAAATAATTTAAAAGTATTTTAAGATGAAACGTTAATTATTATTTGTGCTCGGTAATACCATGCATAATCGGAAATTCATATTATTTATCTTTTTTTTTTTCAATCAATCTAAAATATTACTACCGTCAGTAAGCGTCACATAAAAAAAATTGAATCTCACTTGTCACTCGTCTGTCAAAGTTTAGTGCAAGTTTTGTGCGGAATATCAGCGCTTCACTTCGTTATTAATAGTATAGCACCATTATTAAAGTCTTTTAAAAAAGTAAAATTACCAAAGTTAACACCAAGCATGCTAGGATTTGACATGTTTAGTGTGATTTGATACTTGATAGGTGACAACAGGAGTTTACAAGAAGGTGACGTCATGACTACACATTTTAGCGGCTTTAATAATTATTTAAACTTTTATGCTCATTTGCAATTAAAGTAAATAAATTCACAAAGAATGGTTCAGATTGTAAATGTATAATATTATTATGCGCAATATGACATGTTTTAAATAACTTGAAAAATACCGTCTCTACTTAGACCTACTCGAGTTGTACTCGTATGTCACCCTAAAGTAGTTGCTAGTCGAATATATTAATTAAATTTTGACGCGTGACAGTAAACATTATTTTTAAAATGCATAAACCTGCACGTGTTGTCCATTCTATGAAATATAAATACAAGTTTAATCCTGTTTAAGTATAGCCCAATAAATACAGTTCGATTATCCGAAAAAAAAACAGTTTTCCGAATATCCATGTCCCCGACGCTCTACTGTATTTCACATTTGATGACAGGATAAATTTCAGATTCAACATACCTTTCACATAGGGCCATAATCAAGTACAGCTTTTATGAAGGGAATAGATTTTTCCAAGACTTACCCTCACAAATCGAATTGACTACCTGTGACAGAGAATGCACAGTAAATTACAAACCAACTCAGATCGTCACGATCGGGCTTATCTGCAGATTTATTGACAGCATATTACTGCCTTGATCCAGAAATAAGATCTTGTTCATCTAAAAGGGCAAATAATAAATTGTGTTTTGATACGTTATATTATAGGGCCATTATGTTTTTGGTATATTTCCACTAGTTTCGGTTAAAGGAAAATAGCATATCTTGTAGAACCGGTTAAGAATGTGCAAGTCGGACTCCAGCACAAAAGGTTCAAAAGAAAACAGCAAAAAATACGTTCGTTGTACCATTTGGTTACCTAAATATAATTTTCGAGACTAAAAGTATCCTATGTTTTAATCCAGAGATAAAACTACTAGCATATCAAATTTCATCGAAATCTGTTCAGTAGTTTTCGCGTGAAAGAGTAACAAACATCCATCCATACATCCATTCATCCTCATAAACTTTCTCGTTTATAATATTAGTAGGATTTCTTGTGACTGTATAGGTACCAAACATTTTATTATCCTAGTGGCCACGAGCTGTTTTACGTTTGTAAATAACACGAAAATCTCTTACTCTCTTTGGATATAAATCATACAAAGGCTTAAAGCGAAGGACGGAGGGCTATCTTTTGGTCAAAACATGGACCGTTTACTTAATTAAAAGATTAAGGTGACCGCAGCATTAGCATATCAAATAAAGGTAATATCACTGTGGACTCAGGCTCATATTGTTCCCGCAGGACTTGCAGTGAATTATTAAGTGGATGAAAATATCGTTACCATTATTACGTTACGATGTTGATGCGACTTCGTATGCGGAAAAAGAAATCACGCTTTAGCTGCGATAAAGTGTTTTTTTTTTTTCGGGATATAAAGTAGCATATTTGTTAATCAAGAGTCTAAGCTACCCCACACAAAATTTTGTCACAAAAATTTGTAACTAAGTACGTAATTTATTATTTTCAACAGTATGATTGGAAAGAAATAAAGTGCTACTTCTTAATGTCTTTCGGGAATCCCCATTTTCATACAAGTCTGTCATTGCCATAGAAATATGATTATTGCCAAGGGATATTAAGAAAGTGGTTTTACTGTACGTATTATGATTGTGCCAATTTCAATTAGGCTGAGATTCTTTTAAATTCCACCGTGATATTGTTAAAATTATTGTGAAATTAACATTAAACAAGAAACAATAAAAGTACCAACTTAATATTTTCACAATTACGATTTAAAGCAGAGGAATGTTAAGAACTTGAATAAGAGCAAAGTTGCTAAGATTTCGTTACACATTGCGTATTTACTGAAGCTTGTGAAATACTTTAAAGATAAATAAATGTTTTGATTTTACAAGTAATTCGATGTAACTGATGGTCAATTCACACCGAAACCGAAACGATACGCGACATGGCGCTGCATATTTTTAAGACAGCTACTCAAAATTTAACTTTATTCATTGCGCAAGAAGATCAACGTTTCATTGTGAGAGTTTTAATATCAAGTTGCACCGCGCTGCACAGCGCATGTGCAGAGTATGAGTTGTATGACTGATGTCATATAACACGTGTATCTTTTTGTGTAGTGAATAAAGTTCAATGTTGAATAGCTATCTTAAAAATAGTAGCTTCGCATATCGCCGCGGTGTGAACTGACCCTTACTTCCACTTTGGCTCATTTTCAACTAGCTATAAAAAGTCTGTGCCAGATTGCTCGAGATGTTTTAAGATTAGTGGTGTGTTTTCAACAAAATTTATATAGACTTCGTTCGTTAGATTTAAATTAAAACAAAATATTATGGATTTTTAAATGGTAAAGGAAAATAAAGTGATGAAAAATATAATCTTAGATAAAATCTTACAAACCATAGCTTGATCACATTGAGAAGAGACAGGTCATGGCCAGAGGGCGTGGCGTGAAAAATACTTCAGCAAGAATCAGATAAACTTTTTGCCATACGCAACTAAAATTGTATATTATGTTTTGCATTTGTGTCTACACAATACACATTTTACACCATTGCATTGTATGTAAATATTAGCTTTATATAATGTTAGAAAAAACTACAGACATCCATAGCACATTTAAGGGCTTCCATTTAAACAACGGTCTTCGTTATTTAAATGGAAGGAAACCACAAAACCTAAAAGCTTCCAAATTGTTTTTTAGAGCGTAAATTGAGGTTTCATTCATCGCCTTGAAACGCGAAGTATGAGCTATTGTCCTTTTGTGAGAGATACATGCCTAGTGCCTACCGCTAGACAAAATGTGGTAGATATTCACATCTTTTAGTATTAAGACATTAGCGCCCTGCACATGTTAAGTTCGGACCGTGGATCGGACCGCAAAAGGATCTGTGTGGATTGGACTGTGAAAAAAAATAAAGTTTTATTTTATACAGGGCCATATTTTAGCACAAAGATGGAAAATTGTTATTTTTAAAAAATATTTTCAAAATGTAAACTATCTGTATCTATCTATACATATAATAAATTCGTAACTGGTCGCTGTCTGTACATGGAAGATATAATATAAGAAAAACTATTAAGGGGGGGCTTTATAAACGACAGTACGACACAGAACTCAAAACAATGATTTTTAGAATTTTTGTCTGATTTTGTACGCGTTAATCTCAGAATCTACTGGACGGATTTAACTTATTACGAGTACTGCTTACTCAGTTATAATAATTAATATATAGTCCGGGAGGACGGGAGCCTGGTGATATGTAATACAGGCTTACACCCTAGCACAGACACCAGTCTCTCATCACAATAATATATAGTCCGGGAAGAAGGGGGCCTAGTAATCTGTAACACAGGTTACATCCTAGCACAGACACCAGTCTCTCATCACAATAATATATAGTCCGGGAAGAAGGGGGCCTAGTAATCTGTAACACAGGTTACATCCTAGCACAGACACCAGTCTCTCATCACAATAATATATAGTCCGGGAAGAAGGGGGCCTAGTAATCTGTAACACAGGTTACACCCTAGCACAGACACCAGTCTCTAATCACAATAATATATAGTCCGGGAAGAAGGGAACCTAGTAATCTGTAACACAGGTTACATCCTAGCACAGACACCAGTCTCTCATCACGATAATATATTCTTTCATAAAAAATATTATAGTTATAAAAAAAAACATTTATTTTCAGACAACATAATAAATAAATAATATAACAATTAATAATTAGAGAGAAACAATACCCATTTAAATAATTTGCACGCTCCTTATCTCGCTATGACTGACTGTAGTTCAGTGAGCCTGCGAAGGGGAGCTGTGTCTGGTCTGTCTCCTATCATTCTAAGGATAACTATTCCGGCTCCCCTGCACTCGGTGTACTATCGACGCTACTTTCTTTCGCATTACCGCGTTAAAGTTGCGTTATAAAATGTATTGTGTGTTGAGAGAGAAATAAATAAATTTGAATTGAAAAATAAATTTGAACCTGTAAAAATTTCATAAAAAGCCGTAACTTGAGACACGAGAACTTTGCATATAATATATTATTATGCTTGCCGTATTCCTATAGAGTAAGGAAGAGACTACGGGCACATTTTTATTTATATAGACAATTAATTTTTCTGCAAAAAAAAAAACCTAGGAAGACGTTGACGATTTTTAGGCATTCAAGAAGTTTCTATTAAGTGCACTTTGTAAATTTTATATTTTCAACGTTCTTCAAATTGTACGAGTAAAACGGATCCTTATCTAGCATGAGTTATGTGCATTTCATAGTTAAGCTGGCCATCCATTACGGCTCCGTTTGATTGGAGGATTATCAACTACCCGAGCTGGTTTGAATTGTTGATTTGTGTGCGTTGGGTCATCATCGCCACCCTGTTGAACTTGTAGGTCGGTACTGCTAAATTAATCCTGTAATACAGTTACAATCCAGTCACCCGATACGTTAAAACTGCAAAATGGTATTCTCATAAACGTCAAACCAACGTCAAACCCGTCTTGATCGGTAGAAACTCCAAAAATCTGTTTATGATATCAAGAGGATTCATTTATAATTCAATAGAATTAACATGAAAGTGTAAGTTAATCACGAGAATTGGGGTTCAGAATAAACTTTTATTGTTAACTAGCTTACCCGACATACGTTGTTCTGTCTTAACGATGAACTGAAATAAATGTTTCAAATGTTTTAAATTTAATTATCGTCTTTGGTATTTTCCTCAAAATTTTTCCAATATTTTTCACCGTTCAAACCTTTCCTGAACTACCACAATCATTTCAACACTAAAATCAGCCAAATAGTTCCAGCCGCTTTCAAATTCTAACGAGACATTGAAACCATGCAAACCATTTTTATATAAGAATCCATTTTATATAATAATATAAGAAGAAGAAGATGATGATGATGATGATGTCTATAGACACGGTTGCATACAATGGGCGATCTGACAGCTCGTTTGTTGTTTTTGTCGAATATGATATTATCGTTTACGTTTACATTAAATTGGATCTGAACAGAGAATACCCAATGTAATATAATTATAGTAAATGGCAATTTTCGACCTTCCACATCCAAAAATAGTAAGAAAACGTAGGGTTATTTAAATATTCTTTTTAAATATGGCTGTCGCCTTGACCGGCGGCGCGAAACGGGCCGAGAGCCCCTCGTGTGGAGTGCGCTTCCTCTACATTTTATCTTTAGGATCATTTCATACTAGCACAGCATTCGATATTGCAATATCATCCTTATGTCCTTAGGAATAAGGAGCATATTCTTTCTGAGATATAAATAATAGTAATAGCTCCCCATGCCGATTTCAGTGAGGGTAGCCGGTTTCATTGAAACCAGGCCCAGTTACGCAGGAGTAACTTTATAGTGCCCAAGTGTGTGCGCAGTACACAAGAGCACTCTCTCTTACTACTCTCGAAACCTAGTGATACGGATAACAGCACGTCAGGCGAGAGATCAGCCGCAGGTCCGACTTTTTACATGCCTCTTACCTGTCATACAATCAGGTGATCAGCCGGCACGGCCTAACCAAACTTTGAAACAACATTTTTTGTTGTTCCAACGCGGGAATCGAATCCATGACCTCCGAATTGAGAGCCAAGCTTTAAACCACTGGACCATGGAGGCTGTGTGACCCACGCTTCCTTTATATATAATAATAACTACTGATATATTAATATCAGAAGGAATATATCCTACTACTATTATAAATGTGAAAGTTTGTGAGGATGGAGGGATGGATGGATGTTTGTTACTCTTTCACACAAAACTACTGAGCGGATTTCGATGAAATTTGGTATGGTAGTAGTTTAGTAATTTAGGCTCTGGATTAAAAGGCAAAGACAAAGGCTACTTTTTATCCCAAAAAAGTACAGTATTCCAGTGGTATGCCCGACACTATATTTACGCGAGCGGAGCCGCGGGAAAAACCTAGTATTCCTATATATTATGTGCATTACGTTGTGGACATAGGAGTGAATTTGCTAAATTACGTTTTCAGATTTCGCTTCACTTCTCTTCGCCTCTGCGCAAGTATGAATTGACCCTTACTTACATCCGTTAATTTTCACATTTTACACTTACAAGCTTGGAGAGCATTGATAGTTCAAACAGCTATTCAATAACCTCGGACGTTTACAATTCTGTTTTCAGTCCGAGAGACGAGCAGATGAATCGATTATGGTCATGTACCAATACAATACGTATGGTAATTGGTACAGTAAAGTGTCCATGGACATCTGCAGTACGAAGTTAATATATTCACTACACAAAAATACTAACGTCGTTATTTTTTTAAAGATAGCTTTTGAAAATTGAATTATAGTTCAATTTTCAAAAGCTATCTTTAAAAAAATTGGTTGTCTGTAAAGTCGGCTTACTGACATAGTTGAACGTGACAACGTCATGTTTATAGTGCGCACAGAACTAATTGACCGCGCCTTAGGTAGGCGTGTTGCCGCCGCGAAGTCCGGCTCCGAACTGAGTAATAACATCAAGCACCCGTCTCCGCCCGTCGCCTCTCCGTCCCACCGCTCACATACCTAAGCTGACGTAACGCAACAGTAACAGGTAACAGTAACAGGTAACAGTAACAAGTAACAGTAACATGTAATGCTTGAGTCATGTTTTTTCGCGCGTGCAGCCGACTCCATCGAATTATAAGACGTTATCACGTCAAAATGCAGCACCGCGTAGCGTCGCGTATCATCTCGATGTAAACTAACCCTAAGTTGTGCATTGTAAATAATAAAATGTGGTAGTATAGTTCATTAAAAAAATATATCTCATATAATTGAAACCAGTCACTTCATATAGATCGTGCAAAATTACTGTCAATTTTAAATATATTAAAGAATAGAAAATAACTAGTTTATCCTAGTTCCGTGTACCAGCCCGCGCCCAGCACCATGTGACAGTAGTGTACTATAGACACGGTATCCACGAATTCACGTTATTTTAAAAGCATTCTCATGCATTGCAACTTGCAAAAACTACATTAAGGCGGGGACTTTATGATCCGGAATCCGTAAAATTGATAAATAAATAGGTACTCTATTTGTGACAATTGTTAGTTTTGTAGTTAATTTATTTGGTCGCAAAACGGACCGAGAAGCAGCCAATGTATGTGTAAGTCAACTCGTCATTAATGCTGTGACTAAATTTTGATCAGGAATCTGGCGGGCCGGGGAATTCAGAGTACTGAAAATAGAACTCTGCGCTAATACAATAGAGCAGTGCCAAAGGAATCACAAGTGCCTTAGCAGCCATTTTGGTCATGTACCTACTACATTTTATACATGTATGTACCTGCAGATTATTCTATTTAAGGGTCCATATTGATATCACACCGAAACGAATCGATACGCTACATGGCGCTGCATTTTTAAGAAATGCATTCAAAATTAAACTTTATTCATCACACAAGAAGATACACGTTTCACTGTAAATATTTTTGTGTAGTAAATAAACTATAATTTTGATTTGCTATCTTCAACAATGTGCGCCGCGTCGCGTCTCCGTGTTAACTGATGCTTACTTAGAAACCGTTACATTCTCGTTTAAATCTGTATTTCATTAATGTTCATAGTCTCACGTTTTCTTCTGGATACATAATAATTATTGTCACGAACATAGTGCAACAAATTAAAAATGAATAACATAAGGCATCGGGCGAAGGCATTAAACTTAGGGAAAAGGGCATATCTTGTTTGTTCTCCTTAAGCTTTAAGCCCTGTGGGGTATGAAGGCTGCATTGATCCCCCCGAGGCGACACGACAACAATTTACCACATAGTGCCAGATATCACATTAAGATAAAGCGTTACGCATTGCTTAAGTTATAAGCGGCAACGAATGCCATTTAAGTTACGTTTATTATCATCATCATTAATGCGTGAAGCAAAAAATTTTAGGATAGTCTTACGAGAATTGTGCTAATGGAGGAGTATGATATTTGGAACAGTTAAAGTTTATGTGGAGAAAGCCGTGCAGAAAGCTAATATTTTATTAAATAACACTTAAAAATCCATTCAATTTACAAAAATAAAGTTACACACTAGTGTGTGAGGTAGTCCTCACTCACACTATTATACAAATGTATGTTTGTATAATAATACTAAGTGTCAGTTTTAAACATATTAGCAATCTTCCTTTCACATTCCATAGACTTATTTACATATTTTTATAGCGTATCTAAGAGTCAATAATTCTAAAAAATCATGGTCGAATTTCGGCGACAACGATTTAAAAAGTTTTCTTCTTTCCTTTTTCTACCAATAAGATAATGTTGTAACCGGCACGGAACCCACGCTCCCGAGTCCGGGCCATGTATTCACAAGTAATTAGGTACAGTTAAATAGAAACCCTATGCATGTATAAAAAAAATCGGTTGTCTGTAAAGTCAGTTTACTGACGATAGTTGAACGTGACAACGTCATTCTTATAGTGCGCGCGGAACTAATTGGCCGCACCTTAGGTAGGCGTATTGCCACCGCGAAGTCCGGCGCCGAACTGAGTAATAACATCAAGCGCCCCCGCCTCTCTGTCCCACCGCTCACATACCTTAGGCGCGGCTAGCTGAGGTAACGGCAATGCGTCATATTTAGCGAGGTAACGCTGGTAACAGGTAATGCATGAGTCATGTTTTTTCGTGCGTGCATCACGTCAAAAAAATGGTTGCCTATTAAGGCGGTTTATGGACGATAAGTTTACGTGATAACGTCATCACGAGCTGAACGCTTAGGCCGATCGTGCCTCTCTATCGCTAGTTCCGCGCTCTCGCTTACACGCTCAGCTCAGGCGGATCGTGACAATTTTTCGTACGTGCAGCCGGCGTTCAACGATTTATAAAACATTATCACGTCAATAATTCATAAGAATATAGCGACAACAATAATCGTAAGAAGGTAATTCTAAAATGCATTAAGCTTCAAAGTTAGATTTAAAATATCAAAAAATCACATCCGTAGTCTCTTATGACTCGCTTAACTCGTTTAACGCTTCAGCTTAGAACTTGTGGACAATGACTTGGCGCATTTGGGATACAAACCAAAGGACTCTGTATTAACTATGAGCATCCATCATCACTGTCAACAGGGCTATTAAGCCTGTCCGTCACAGGTGAGTCGTGTTAATACCTAGTATGTACCACAAAGTAGAAAATATAATATATACTTACGTACAGAGAAGCAGCTTTCATAGAACGAACCAAATCGATCCAAATTTTGACGTCCCCTTCGACGGCCCACAATTTTTCCACGCAATCGTGAACACACCGTACTATGCCTGTGGTAGTGCAAACAAATCGAAAGCTAACTATGTAGCTGTCTATCTGTTCGTCTTTCTTTAAACTGTTCTAGTGCAGTACGATGTCTCGATGACTCAATGTCTTTCGGCAATCGTCGTTTTTCATACATCGTCTGTCCCTTCCATAGAGAAAAAAAGATCGCCGAAGGCATTAGCAACATGGTTTTGCTGTAATTATCTATAATGGAGCTAAATATTATATACAGACTGTTCTAGAATTCGGCCAATGCATTGAATTTACAGGTTACGCTTTACATCGAAATCTATAACACTACAGTGTGTGTGTGAGTGTGAACAAAAAACCAGCCCACGAGTTAAAATTTTTATAAGCCAGAAACTAACAATTTTTTTATTTATTTTACTTAACTTTGTAAATCACTGTGTATATTGTATATTATACTACAAGTTTGTATATTTCATAAGCTAAATATTACAATACACGAACGAAACCACACGCGTTCACTGGTATAAAAGTTTGTTGCCAGCATTCTCGTTGTTAACAACATAAAATGCGAAGTAGCGCTAAATTAAAACAGCCTTCACATCACAGAGTAACTTCGCACGGAGCTTTTAATGATATGCATAAGTTTCATACCTGGAGTGCATGAAATTTACATACTTATAAAGTATAAAATTTGATACTGTGTTTTTTATCTCTAAAATAATATTATAAAATCTGCTACCTGTGTAGTAAATTTTTTATGTAGAGAATTTTTCAAAAATATTATTATATACCAACATAACAATATATATTTTTTTAACCTCTCAAAATTATGCATTTTGATAGGCATATAGTTAACATAATTAATACTAAATATTATTAACCTATTAATGTTGGGCACTATAATAATATTAATAAATATTATTATAGTGCCCAACATAGGGGCACATGTAGAGCTATGAATATTTTATTCTTTCTATTTTTTATATTTTCCGGCTACTCTATGTCTAATTACTCTGAGCATCTCATAAGCGGCTGAGATTACAGTATGTGTAGAGAAGACGCGTGCGTAATAAGATGCTAATTACTGATAGTGATACACGCTTTATGACTTACAAGCTTTCATATTATGACTTTAAACATAAATGCAATCTGTATTTATATGGAAACGCGGCTCGGGGATATAAAGAAGATATTACTAAGGCGGGTCAATAAGTCCGTGACTTTTTGAATTTCTAACCTCCTTACTGAAAAAGCAACACTACTCCTGTTAACAGGCATCTGTCAGTTGACTCCTATCAAAATTTGAGCTTGCTGCGTCAGTTAGTTTGTGTTTTACAGCTATCTTTGTCAGACTATCCAGTAACTTAAGGAAACGATGGAAAAAAGTGAATTTCGTGTGCTTATTAAGCATTATTTTTTGCGAAAAAAAACCATTACCGAGACCAAGGCTAAGCTTGATAAATACTATGGGGACTCTGCACCATCGATTTCAATGGTAAAAAAGGGGTTTACTGAATTTCGTTGTGGCCTTACAAGCACTGAAGATGCCGAACGTCCTGGACGCCCAGTTGAGGTCTCTACACCCGAAACAATCGAAAAAATTCACGATATGGTGTTGGCCGACCGAAGATTGAAAGTGCAAGAGATTGTGGAAGCCATAGGCATCTTGTATGGCTCAGTGGTTTCAATTTTGAATGATCACTTGGGCATGAGAAAGCTTTCCGCAAGATGGGTTTGCTCACAGTCGACCACAAACGCAATCGTGTAACAACTTCACAGGAAGGTTTGGCGTTGTTTAATCACAATATGGAGGAGTTTTTTAACCGTGGACGAAACATGGATCTATCACAATACACCAGAGACCAAACAACAGTCAAAACAGTGTGTTTCTAAGGGTGAATCGGCGCCAAAGAAGGCCAAGGTGGGTTTGTCAGCCAATAAAGTTATGGCGACTGTTTTTTGGGATGCACGTGGGATAATCCACATTGACTATCTTCAAAAGGGAAGAACAATTAATGGGGAATATTATGCCAACTTATTGGACCGCTTCAATGAGGATTTGAAAAAAAACCGACCTCATTTGGCCAAGAAAAAAGTTCTTTTTCACTAAGACAATGCAAGGGTGCACACATGTGCAGTTGCCATGGCAAAAATCCATGAATTGGGCTATGAATTGCTCCCACATCCACCCTATTCTCAAGATTTGGCTCCGAGTGACTACTTCTTGTTCCCAAACCTGAAAAAATGGCTCAGTGGAAAAAGATTTGACTCCAATGATGAAGTCATCTCGCAAACAAAGGCCTATTTTGAGGACCTCGACAAATCATACTTTTTGGAAGGGATAAAAAAATTAGAGAAGCGTTGGACAAAGTGTATAGAGCTCAAGGGGGACTACGTTGAAAAATAAAATGATTTATTTATCAAAAAATCTGTGTTTTATTCCAAAAGTCACGGACTTATTGACCCGCCCTCGTATTATAAGTGTATAACATTTATTATGTAGAAATTCTGCTAATAACAAAGATTTTGTAACGTGCAGCATAAGCAATTGTGCAAATATGCATTTCCGTTGTATACATGTATTATGTAACATGTATGTATGTATGTTGTCCCTGGTTAGTCTTAAGAGTTAGTTTAGTAAGGACAGTTGTTAATTAGTATCCGTAAGGGTATGTTGCCCTGCTGGCACCTATGTACACTCGCTATTAATAATAATATATGAAGACCAAAAACATAAACCTTTTAATTTATCTCCTAATAGGAGATAAATTAAAAGGTTTATATTTTTGCCTTTACAATTCAAAACAAAGGATGCGATATGATGTACATTTCACAGAAAAAGTCTTACAATAAAATTACAATAAAAATTTACGCCATCTTGATTTCATCATACCTCAAGTGTCAAAATGGCCGCAAACACTCCTAAAAGTGGGCCTTTTAAGTGTGGACAGTTCTGCCTCGACATGCCACGTCTATGGCTAATAAACTATAGTTATGTTACAAGACAGACAGGCAAATGATTTAAATTATCGTCTATTATAAGCGATTATTGTAATATTGCTGTTCATAGAATACGTATTAAAACAACATGGTATCCATTTGTAACATTGTTAAGAATTAAGAAGGTATGTAATTTATTAGTCTTGAATTTGTGAAATACTAATCTATACTTTTATACTAATATTATAAAGAGGAAAGATTTGAGTGTTTGCATCGAATAGAGTCCGAAACTTTGATGAAATTTGACACAAATATAGAGTAGAACAAATAGGCTATTTTATCGCAGAAATATGTACGGTTTCTCCGGGATTTCTGTTTGCGCGCTCGAAGTCGCGGGCAACATCTCTTTTTCAATAATGTCATTCCTAAATCCTAATATTCTTATTCCCCCTATTTTGAATAGGTTTAACTTTATTTGCAATACAGTAATAATACACAGGACTTCTTGCACTATTTCCACTTTAATAAGTATTTTACATTAATTTTTATATATTACACGATCGGTTTCATCATTCATAAAATTAATAAAAAAATGTAAACATTGTGCAAAGGGTTGCCAGCATCATGAAATTTTTACAATTTTGTGTAACGTAATTTACATTTTTATACCAACTTATTCTATTTTCTTGTATATCACAAATTAATATTAGTATAATATTATAACACATTAGATTGATAATTTAATAACTTATTGATTCGTAATGTCATAGAATGATATAATTATATAGAATGGATGTCAGAATATAAAATTAAAAATACTACTATCACCAATGAATAAATTAAAATGTCCATAATAATTAAGAATCTAAGATATTATAAATAATGGCAAATAAATTATATGAAATTAAA
Organism: Phengaris arion; assembly: GCA_963565745.1. NCBI lineage: Eukaryota > Metazoa > Arthropoda > Insecta > Lepidoptera > Lycaenidae > Phengaris > Phengaris arion. The sequence goes on along the minus strand of OY751446.1, from coordinate 5,094,450 downwards.
ACATGTCAAAATTAAAATTAATAAATTAAGGTTAGTTGGGGTAAGGGAAACATACTTTATTTTTCAAATGTTATTTTAAGTTCTAGCTACTAATACTTATTGTCTTTTAATAGTTTTGATAAACGCAAAACATACCTATCTATGTCAGCTTTCCATGATTGAATGACTTTTTAAGCTAGTTATAATGCTTTTAACCAGAAAATGCTAAATTGTTAGGCTACTTTTTTTGTTCCCCTTTCCCTGTTTTTGGGGTAAGGGAAAGTCTGAATATAATTATGTATAAATATAATTATGTATAGATTATATACCTGCACGATTTCATTTTTTAATATTTCGTTTATCAAATTTGAACTCAATACTTATTGAAATACGAACTTAAATAGGAAATTTTGATTAAAATCGGAATTTGGGGTAAGGGAAACATACGAGTTCGAAACAGGGGTAGTCAACTAAAAACAAAATGAAAATTTTTAAATAATTATTCATACTAAACATACAATAGGCTCATATTAATCAGTCTCAATAGTAATTTTTGTTGCAGTAAGATTCCGTTATATTAAACAACGTGTTATTTAAATCACCTACTTAAAGTAAAATCACTTGAAATCTATCTACTAGGAACTTTACTTTGGCATTACAAGTTACTAATTAAAACATTTTCAACTTTGACTATTAACACTATGCAGAGATATTTAGAAGGACTCTACTAAATATTATAGGAATTAAAAAAACAATTTTAAAAATAAATTGGCCTCTTCGGCCTAATACAGGTTTAAGCAATTTTGTGACAATGTCCAATGTTTTTATATTTACTCATATTAATCAGTCTCAATAGTAATTTTTATTGCAGTAAGATTCCGTCCTATTAAACAACGTGCTATTTAAATTACCTACTTAAAGCGAAATCACTTATAAAATCGACATCTACCAACTAGGAACTTCACTTTGGCATTACAAGTTACTAATTATAACATTTTCAACTTAGACTATCAAGTATCAACACTATGCAGAGATATTTAGAAAGACTCTACTGAATATTATTGGAATTGAAACACATTTTAAAAATAAATTGGCCTCTTCGGCCCATTACAGGTTTAGGTAATTTTGTGACGATGTCTTCTGTGTGTTTCACTTCAGAGATATCTTCCAGCACAGGGAAAGTAAAAATCGTTTCACCTTTTTTAGTATATTCATCTGGACACCTTTAGGAACAACTGTATCAACTTTCAAAACTACACGAATTATTCGGTCTGAATTCCTTAATTTTCCCAGGCTATAGTATGTGAGCGCCACTTGTACAGTCACCCTGAATTCTAGTGCGTATTCTTAAAATTAGCGACTCTTAAAATGTTCAAGACCTCTGACATCGGGAAAGGGAAACATATGTTCCCTTGCCCCGGCCACGGTAGTTCCCTTTCCCAATTTTGGAATTTGTAGGTTAGGTTTCGAATCATACTAAATTTGGATATTTATAGCGTAGTTTATACACGTTTGTATGCAAATAATCAAATTAAAGGTATAAAACAATACTCACTGACAATGACAGCCTTATTGCAGCACTTTTAACACATTAAACGAGCACCCAAAAAATCCGCGGCGAGCTCGTGATATTGTAGTAGTCAACTGAATTTTTTGTTTCTGTCACTTTTTCGTACTAAGTAGATATAGCGCCTTCTATGTTTTTGCTTTGAAACTAAAACAAAATTACTGCTTTATCGACCAAGTAATATAATTAGGGCTGCAGTCTATAGTTTTTGATTTACAAACTACTGTTTCCCTTTCCCCTTGGGCCCCCTTACCCCAACTAACCTTATGTCAAAAATTCATCCAAAATTAATACCAATGTCAAAAAGTTATATAAAATGAATTAATGGTAAAATGTAGAACATAGTATAACCTATAAATAACAATTAAATTAAATGTCTTGCATTATTATGAAGCTCGAAAGGCATGTCTGTAAGATCCTACATTTTTTGTGTCTGTTAATTTCAAGCGCTTCTAATGCGTCCATCTTCCTGCTTTTTGGTAATATATGTAAATATTTTATATTTTTATCGGGGTCAAAGTTGTGTCCATTACTATTTAAACGTTCGGCAAACGTAGACCTTTCATTATTCTTCTTCCATGCTGTTATATGTTCTTTTATTCTAGTTTTAAGCTTTCTCCCCGTCGGACCTATATACACTCCTCCATATGTATCACAAGTGAGACTGTAAATACCGCTATTGTCCGTGATTTTAAACTTATCTTCATTATTGCACAGTAAATTTTTGTGTGTGTGACCCTGTAGTCCTCTGGAATCTGTAGGAAGATGGGCCGATGTATGGAATTTTTACCCACATATTTCTTGGTTTCTCTTTGTCTTCCGTCTGATTGTACAGCATTTCTTCTGTCATTTTCTCTCTCGCTCGTCTTAAAATTGTGTCAATCAATGATTCCAATAACCTAATCAAATTCCCGTATTTCGTACACGAATTTGTTTAGGCGTGGACACTCCACGATAACATCGAAAGAAATGTAACACCAGAGAACAGCCCAATAGTGTCAACTAATCAAACGGTGTGCAGCTGCCAAAGTGTTTCACCACCCAGAATTTGCATTTTTCCTAAATTCGGACAACTTGGAATTGTTTTCTAGATTCTATTTGTACAATTTTCGAAGAATTCTCGCGTGTCAACCGCTAATCTTGGAATCAGACTAAGCGATTGAAACGAAATTTTGTATAAATTCTGGTATAAGTGATAGGCAGTATGTTGTGTATTAACACCAACGATACGTCACTCACTTAACACAAGTAGAGAATTCGAGAACATAAGATACAGGCCAAGGCCTGGCCTTGGTGACATCATGACGTGTGACGGATGAGTTCCGCCCGTCTGGCCTGAGATATTGTGCACGGAAATACACACAAAACACCAGGGACCGTATTGTTCAAATGATTCTCGTATAAGCCTTCTCAAAGCTAGCTAAACCACTGGATTTCAATTCCGAGTAAGATTAATATTCATAAATTCCTAAATAGTTCTTAGAGTCTTTTCAACTTCCAGTGGCTGGCTGGCTGTCTGATTTTGCTCAAATCGGCTTATTAAAGTTCATTTTTTTTTTCAGTTTCGTTACCCAAAACGTTATATTAAACGTTATATTATAAAGAAAATGAAATATTAAAATAAGAAGCCATTTTTTCATTTTTTTTTTCATTCTTTTCCATTTCAAGGAACCATTATGGTTACGCTCTGTCCGTCCGTCTCTCTGTCTGTCTGTCCGCTCTTCTAGCTTCTGTAATTATGAATATAAATTGATGAAATTTGGCTAAGTTAAAGATTATGTATTATATATATCTCAGTTGGGGCATCATAAACTAACAATAATTTTACATTTTAGGGATGGCTCTCCATACACGTGAAGTGGAGATGAAAGATAATGAAAGATATTTTTTGTTCTACCCCATCGTATGGGGTATCGTTGAATAGGTCTTTTAAAATAAAGGCAACGTTTCTTAAATGATTTTTTTTACAAAGTTAACCATTTTCGAGTAATCGGCCTCCAAAGTGGTTTATAAGTTCCCCCCCCTGGAATTTCTAAACTATAGGAGATAGAAACTTGTAAGTTTCCATGGTTATAGATCAAACTAAAAACTCTTTAGGATTATTTTTTTGAGTGAAGTCGGATAATAACTTTTGAAGTAATTCATAGAAAACCTATTGAGCGTTTGTAGTTACGGAACCCTCCTTAGACATGTCCTGACATGCTCTTGTTGTTGTTTGGTCACAATATTCTTATTATTTATGTACCAGGTACCCATTTCATACAAGACATCTATGCAGATACCTTTATTAAATCACGTTGTCACAAGGCTGTCCGCTGTATTATCTAAATACCAAAGACAAAGAGACCATGAGATTTCTCTTAAAAGGGAAGCTTTTTGGTTGACCAATCACCAAGAAAATTTATTTTGTAACGGATTAACGATAGGTTTATTGTGCACTACCCGAAATATTATCGTCTGGCCGACAATTTTTAATTCTGCCTTATTACTGTGTAAATAGGGCATTATAAGTAAAAATTGTAACTTATAATGCCCTTATTACTGTGTAAATAGGGCATTATAAGCTTAAAATTGGCTGCCGAACGATAAAATTCCGTGTAGTGCTAAAAAAACTTATCGTCAAACAACCTACAAAATAAATTTTCTTGGACATGTACCCCCAATCTTCCCCCCCCCCCCCCCCCCCCCCCACAAAAATCTCATGCTGTCCTTGTCTTTGCTATTATTTGCAGCCTTGTGACAGTGTGATTAAACTTGGGGGTTGAATACAGAATAAACTGTGATTTAAAGAAATCTTAACGAAGAGTTTAAAAATCCGTTAATATATGTTTAGCTAAATAGTCCGCTGCCATATTCACGCTGCTCCGAGAACATTCTGGCAAAACATGGAATCTCAGCTAAATGCGCATTAAGTTGATATTAGCTGCTAGCTCGTATTAGCTAGTGCTAACTTGTATTAGCTACTAATAGCAGCCTCCATTAGGCGAGCATTGGGTTATGGTCACTGCTGGCATGTGCTATTAGGGAATCTAATTCAAAAACAGGAAGCGTATTTTCATTTTAATATTTTTTAAACGAGCTAATCTTGTATATTATATTCTTATACTAGCTTTTTTCCGCAGCTCCGCCGGCGTAGACAGTATCCCATGGGAACACTACATTTTTAGTGATCAAATGTGCCTAACCATACTATAAGTTATAACATAAACCATAAAAATTCCATGAAATAATGACTTTAATGTTTTTCATTAATTCGTATTTGATTCAAAAGTATTTCTAACGAAAGCAATTAGTGTAACAATCTTGACTTCATAATATAAAAACCTCCACAACTTCACTAACAGAACTTTTGAAGCAATTAAAAACCATTCGAAGTTCGATAAGAAAACACTCAATACGAGAAACTCTTCAACTATCGAGAATTCTAGAGGAATATTAATATCAGAAATGTTAATAGATGGCTATAATTTTCAGTTAAATATTTATATTAGATACATACCCTTGACTTGAGCTAGTCTTAACATTAACATAAGTGTTGCCATTGCAATTTACTAGCTTTAGAGATTAGAAAAAATAATAATAACAATTATTAACACAAGGCTGCTGAGTACTAAGCCGTGGAAAAAGTTGTAATAATACAAAATTTCCTGTTTCAGCATCGTATAAATCTATAGTTCGTTTCATTGACAAGTGTCCTTTATCTGACACGGATATTGAGAGCGTGTGACAGCTTTGTCACACTGTCACACAGTCCGGTGTGACGTTGCTGTCACACGATATTTCCGCGCTGATAAAAGTGACGAAGTTGTCACGGATGGCCAACAACTCATAGGGTTGGAGCGTTAAACTCTCAACATAGTATGGAAACTGTTCGTCAATAGTTTCATATCTACTAACCTACCTATAGGTACAATAATTTACATACACTAGAAATTCACCCATAAAAATTCATATTATTTTTAGGTTTCAACTTTGAAGGGTCATATTGCCTTTCAGGCTGGAACTATATGATCCGGAATCCGGCGGGCCCGGGGAAAATTCGGAGCACTGAAAATATAACTCTGCGCTAATACATTATAATTGCAAATCGAAGTGTCAAGTGTCGAGCTGTCTTCGACAAGATCTTGAATATCTTTATTAGTAGACAGCTGTGTACACGCTGTATAACGGACGTTTATCTTAAACAGCAAATCTACTTACCATACGTAAAACGCATGTTTAAGAATTTTTTATTAGTAAGAGGGTATATATAGAGCCGAACGTATAACCGTCTCCTTTTTTTGGAAGTCGATTAAAAAGTTTAAAAGCAGTCTACTAGTTCTTAAAGCGTACCATAAAATGGTATTCATATTAATGGTAAAATGGTATTTCCACAGTATAAAAAAAAACAAAATATTGGTATTTGGTATTTGTTTTTTCTATTCTTTGGTTATTTATTATTGGATTAGTTTATTCATCTGTCGAAACACGCATTTAGCACAGTGTTCTAGACTTTTCTTTGTAATAGTATCTATAGTAGGTATGTTTGTTAACCTAAGATATTGCCTCTTAATATTAGTATCATTATAATATTAATACGTGAAAAAATACTTTCAGTACATACAGTTTATGGAAAACTGTACAACAGGAGGTGTATGAAATTTGGCCGGTAAATTAAAGTTTATATGGAGGAAGGTGTGCAGAAATCTAATATTCATTAAATAATTCCTAGCAAAACATAAAATTAATAAAAATAACACACAGAAAGTAACACAAGCAATAGCTTAATTTGTTTTAGGTATCTGCGAACATCTGTGAAGTGTCCAACTACATTATTTTTCAACAAGCGATTGATAAAAATAAACATGTATTAAAATATAATTCCTTTCATTGGTTTTTAATTTACTCAAAATGTTTCCAAGAATACACAATAGGTTATGTAATATATATTTTCATATCGTACCATCATCAGTGACTGATTGTACTGTATCATAATATATGTTTGTAGATATCTATCACAGAATGTGATGAAGATATGTTTGTTGTTTTGTATCACTTTATCTATCTATAAATATAAAAGGCAAATCTGATTGACTAATCTGATTATCAACGCACAGGCCAAACCCTTAGAGCTAGAAAGCTCACACACTAATAGCTGTATGATTATAGTTGGGTAAGAATTAATGTCAGTGGCCACTTTACTCATAAAAGTAAGTATTATATTAGTGGTGCATTGCAACAAAGTTGAAAGTTAATAGTTAGACGAGCCCGATTTAAAAAAACATTAAAATAGTATAGTATCAACAACGATCTTTACACTTTTAATACAAATCATGAAGTGTGTCATAAATTGTGCTTAAAATGCAAGTTGAGATTATGGTGCTTACAATGTTCACAGTATGCACTTCAATTAATCGCAACTCGCATTTTAAACATAATAATGACACACTTCGATAGTTTGTGGGGCATCTTTGTATTTGGAGATTGTAGGATTTGTCGTTGCAATCTTAAAAAAACGAAATTCAACATATTTAATTTTTGGCATTCCGTAGTTTTACTATTTAATAATAAGCTTGAGTAAAATCAATCATGGACCTTCTGGGCTTATGATATACTGCTGCTGTAAAGACACTTATACAGAAAAAAATTGTCATCTGAATCCCACAGCACTACTAAGAACCCTTATTCCTACTTAGTTTCCTACTTCCTACTAAGAACAGTACCTAATCAAACATTGAAATTGATGATATTAGGTCATTGTCTTTTACAAAAAAGAATAAAATGAAAATGAAAATGAATCATCACGTTCATTAAAAATTTGTATTTTTCCGGGCGCAAGAATAATATCCTACCCTAATATTAATGTGGTCCAACTAATAAGTTACTCAAAAAATAGACCGCTAACGAGATTCGAAAGAATATAAAATCATCTGATATATTGAAAATCCGCCATCTTACCCTTATCCACACGCTATACCACTTTTAAACAAGGGACTTGCCTTGTTTAAGCGTTGGACAAATTAGAATGGAAATTAACGTCGCTATACAGGCCTGATAATGATTATTAGTAGAAGAAATCTTAGAACGCCTGTATACGCAGTGTGTTACTTTTTATTAGAAAGGGGGTTTATATAAATTATTATGTATATGTATACATTATATATATTTGTATGTTCAACGATAACTCCGCCGTCTGTTGACCGATTTTCAAAATTCTTTTTTTCATGTAGTAAAGGGTATAATCCGAAGTTGGTCACGTTATCACCAAAGTGACTTGATGATGTCATCCATGAGGAGTCGCGAGGGAACTCCTCGAAATTTATATGGACACATATAGTGATTTCCCCTTTTTCTGAAGTAACCCAAGCATATGCTACCAAAAATTAAGATTCTGCAACAAGGTATACCCTGGATCCAAAAGCACTGTACAGAACTTCTAAGTCTTTAAAGATACGCATTTGGAAATTTCGACATTGTTTAAAGAACTGCAAGTATATTATGCAATGTAAATTGCAGTAATCATCATCAACTTATATTCAATATCTAATGGAAGCTTGGCGCGTATTAAATTGTACATTCGATAGTTTATTTTAAAAGTTCTTGAAATGTGTTAATAATAATTTAACATATATGACTAAAAAGGAAAAAAATATTATTTTGAAAAACAAAAAAATTAAACTTACCAGTCCAAGTTAGTCCAGCCAGCCAACTGAAACGTGAGCTCTATAAAATAATTCTTTTTCAGGATATTGTTTGGGCTGGTAGATAGTTGGTACCGATTTCAAAATAATGAAGATTGTGTAGTGAAATAGTTAAAATTTTTGCTGAATTTAATAGGGGAATTATTAATAAAATAAGATTTATTTCATACCTTTTTTGTTTATTTTTACTTTGCAAGTCAGTTTAATATTTTGTTTATTTTAATTACTTAAATATACCTAAAATTTTTGTTGTTAGTTTTTAGTTAGTTAAATGTACCTAGATTATGTTATTAATTGATGAGTCATTTTTTTTTCCTTTTCATTGTTTAAAATCCATATTGCCATAATATCATTATCGTAATATGTAACTGTAGGAGATCCACACTTCGACACGAATGGGCCGGCTCGACCATATAAATGCCACGACCTCACAGAAAACCGGCGTGAAATAACAGTTGCGTTGTCTTTCGCCGAGTGAGTGAGGTTACCGCATGCCCACAAAATTGGGGATTTTAGAGACTGGGAACGCAGCACCAGAGGTTACAAGTTACAAGTGTAACTCCTCTGGTGTTGCAATTGCCCATGGGCGGCGGTATCGCTTACCATTAGGCGATCCGTCTGCTCGTTTCCTGGTTCATTTCATTAAAAAAAATTTTAATGAAAAACGGTTGATACTAGTTCAGGGGTCAGGGGCTGAAGATCTGTAAAAGAGCGTGTAAAACTTTTGTATCGATAAGAATTTATTATTTTCATTAAAACATTTCGATTTATGAAACACAAAATATTTAATGACAAAAACAAACGAAATATAGACAGACTGATTGGGAAACGTAGGTTGTAGAGTATTGTCGGGGCGATTCGTCATGTGAACTCAGCTGGAAAGGCTTCAGGACCATTAATCTCCTTCACCGGCAATTATCACACTCCTCGTTGAGGTATTAAGATAAAGAATACAGCCTGTATGGTGTGCAAAAAAGGCTTACAAACTGTATATAAAAATGTTGTTTTGCCATCGAAGTTATCACTCGTTAGTATAAAAAATAGTTTAGAACCTGCAAATTCTCAGACCTACCGAATATTTAAAAGAAAAAATTAAAACTAGGTCGAGCTATTTTTTTGGGGAATCTGATTACAAATACTGTGGCCCGAGAAAGCTAGGTAACCGTTTGCCATCATTCGCCGTAAAAAAGTTTGTAAGATTTCTCAAAGTTTGGTAGGAGCTTGCCATTTGCTTCTGTAATCCACCAACCGTTAAAAATATTGTTAGGACTTTATTATTTTAACTTTCGACCTTAAGTAATTTTTTTGCTGGATGTGCGCGGCAGATCATTAAGGTTAGTGTGTTGGCACACTGCCAGAACTCGAACATTGTCCCATATTTATAACATGATGCTTCTTAGGGTTAATTTAGTAGATAACCGCTAATTTTTAGATTTAACAGACATTTTTAATTTGGAAGTTTGAAAGCATTTTTGTAATATGCTTTATTCTTAGAACTATTAATTTGCAACTGCTTCTCAAGTGAAATATTAGGCGCAGCTCACACCGAGACACGACGCGGCGCGCACGTTTTAAGATAGCCATTTAGCTAGTGATACACGTTTAGTACAAGCTCGCAATTCGAACTCTTGCAATGAAACGTGTATATGTTTGTGTAGTTCAATAAAGTTCAATTTTACATACATACATACATATATAAATTCACGCCTCTTTCCCGTAGGGGTAGGCAGAGACCACTTCTTTCCACTTGCTACGATCCTTACATACTTGATTCGCTTCGTCCACTTTCATTATTCCCTTCATACATGCTCTTCGGTTTAGGGTACTTTTGACCTGGCCTTTTTTCAAGACATCCCTGATTTGGTCCCGAAACGTCCGCCTAGGTCTACCCCTTCCAACACTTCCATTCACACTCGCCTTATACACTTTTTTTGTCAATCGTTCTTCATTCATTCTCTCGACATGGCCAAACCATCTCAGCATACCTTTCTCAATTTTTGTCACTACATCTTCTTTCAGACCACAAAGTTTCCTAATCTCACTATTTCTTATCCTGTCACTCAGTTTAACTCCTATCATACTTCTTAACGCTCTCATTTCAACTGCATTTATTCTGCTTTCATGTTTCTTCTGCCATACCCAACTTTCACTTCCATACATGAGTGTCGGAACCAACACCCCCTCATGCACAGCCAAACTAGCCTTGTTAGACACCTTCCGACTGCTCATAAAGGAGTGCAAAGCTCCATTCACTCTTCTTTCAATATCACTCTCACACTTTCCATCTCTTGTAAACTTTGATTTTTGACTTTGTTCAATGTTGAATATAATTTAATCATTTACTTTTTAAAAAATGCGCGCCTCATCGCTTCTGTGTGGACTGACGCTTAGGTGAACTCCTTTCAAATTGTTCATTTTAATAAACAGCTGTGTTATTTGCGTTTTGAAAGCTTCTGAAATCTGACGCTTATGTAAAATATTAATTATATCTACTTGTAAACTAATCGCTTGAACTCAATATATTCTGCTTCCTTAAAGAGATTCATAGTTCAATTACCTATTCTATAATAATCAAAACGTTAACGCAATATTCTAATTACGAGATGCCTTATAACTGTATGACGTGTTAAATTCGAATTAATACTAACTGGGGTGTGAGTTTGTATGTCGAATAATTAGTAGTAAGTTATAGTCGAAAACGTCGTTTCCCGTAAAGATTAATTTTCGTATAAGAATACCGACAGCGTTTTGCAATTAGCTTTATGGTAAATATATGTGGTGGATGTGTGAATATGCGTGTTATTTTTAGGGTCAGCCTCGCACTGAAACGCGACGCGACGCGGCGCTGCTTTTTAAGATAGCGGTTCGAAATTAAAATTTATTCGCTACACAAGTGGATAATAAACTTATTTCAGACTACGCTATACTATTGTGCTATATAGTATAGGAAAGAAGGACCTAATGCTATACTATATAGCATGGCGTTCACATTATGCGATATTATCGCAAGCATTTATAGTATAATATAGCAAGCTCAGTATGGTTGGGTCGCTCGTTTCGCTTGCGGGACGGCCGGTGATGAGGGAGAAGGAAGCGGGCGGCGCGCGATATAGCACAGCACGAACTCAGCGTATCGCACTAGTTTATAGCGTATAGTAAGCCAATAATATATAGTACAGTACAGTGTGAACGTGTCTAAAACAATGTATGGTGCGCGATATTGATGTGCTATGAGTTATATACTATATTATATAATAGCGTAGTCTGAAAGCCGCTTAATACACATTTCATGGCAAGAGCGGCGCCGCGCTACGCAGCTGGGTGCAGCTCTTGCAATGAAATATGTATCTTCTAGTGCGAATAAAGTTCAATTTTTAATCGCTATCTTAAAAATACAGCACCGCGTCACGTTGCGTCCCGTTGCGTTGCGTCTTGGTGTGAACTGACACTTTTTCGAATTCTTATGTAAGTTCACAATAATTTACGTAAATTGATTAGTTAAATATTTGTAAGTGTTTGTGGTAAGACTCCCGTGTCGTGGTCAGTGATGCATCACCACGCCTGGCAACAAGATGTTTTCGTTTGCATTTGCATTTAAGGCTATTAATTAATTATATCCTTTGGTTTTTTGTATCGCTTTTTACAGAGCATCGTTCAACGTTCAGCAAGAAACCTCGTTCAGACTGGCACTGCTTAGATATGGGCCTTTAGCCAAGATGCCATCGCTAATTACGATAATTAAGTTAGCAAATCAAAATAATATATGGGATTGACATAATATCATGCACAATGACACATGAAAATCATAACATTTTTGTTTTCGAACTTCATCATCGAGAACAACATTCAGACAAGATGCTTCCGCTAAGTAGCGGAAGCATGTTGTCCAAGGTCCCGGAGGCTTTAGCCAAGTTACCATCGCTAAGTGACATAAGCATTGTTAAGTGACATCGCTATGTCACTTAGCGAGCTTATATCAAATCCCATACATTTTTGTTTTCGAACTTCGTCATCGTACTTAGCGGAAGCATGTTTTCTAAGGTCCCGGAGCCTTTAGCCAAGTTACCATCGCTAAGTGACATAAGCATCGCTAAGTGACATCGCTATGTCACTTAGCGATGCTAATATCAAATCCCATACATTTTTGTTTTCGAACTTCGTCATCGTACTTAGCAAAAGCGTGTGGGCTAATGACTGCATCGAGAACAAATTTTCTTCCCGATAAACTTTACGTTTGCCCTGTACCGAAATAAAAATTCCTAATGGAACCGAATCATCTCATATTATGTTACTGTGTATCCACAGGCTTTGTATTAAGTAAACCAGCATATTATCTAACTTTATTAATACCCTGGCGACATGTTTCACATGAAAATTAGTTACGACTGGCGTGCCAGATTGTGATTCCAACTTCCTACATAACTCAGAATAATGTCACAACTCAAAGGCAATGCATCAATGTCACAGCTTAAACATCTTTGGTACTTACATTTAAATAATTAGGGTTCCGTAGTAACTACAAGAAACCCCTACTTTCGCTCGGTCCGTCATTATAGAAGTATACTAAATCTCATCCATTTATATTCATTATTAACGAATCTAGAAGGTTGGACAGACAAACAGACAGACAGACAGACTGACGGACAGAGCAAAACTATAAGGGCTCCTTGAGCATTACGGAACCCTGAAAATGGATGAATTCTAATGTCTCGCTAAAACTCGAGTACGGCTGGGTCAATTTGGGTCATTCTGGTCTTGAAAATTCTGGAATTTCAGGGAATGTTTAGATGTTGAGAAATATTTTAAAATTTCGCGGAAAATGCAAGAAATGACGATTGAATTTTGCCATACTAACTGTTTACTGTGTTCAATTTGTCTCTTGGCTGTCAAATATTTATAGCTGCGTTCAGTTTATCTGTTTGGTTTGTTAAAATAAATTGTCTGGCCCAGTAGGATAGTAGGTGTAAATGTAGGTGCAGATGTAGATGTAGGCGTAGGTGTAGATGTACCTACATTACACCAACGCCTACCCTTAAACTACACTTACAACTACCACCTACACCTACAACAACCTTGTAGTTGTAGGTGTAGGAGGTAGTTGTAAGTGTAAGTGTAGCTTGTACACCTATAGGTGCAATTTTAGATGTAGGTGTAGATGAAGGTGTAGATGAAGGTGTAGATATTGTAGGTGTAGCTATTTATAAATTCCTATGTTATGAATAAATAGACGACATTTTGTATAGGTATAGATTGCATATAGACTTTAATTGGCATCATAAATAATCATAATTTTGCATTTGAAGTAGGGATGACGTAGAGTAGACTACGGGGAAAGACATAGGCTACTTTAATCGCGGCAAAGCTTCAGCAGGATTCCCTTTTGCTCGCACGTCACAGGCAACATCTAGTCTACAAATATTATAAAGAGGAAAGATTTATTTCTTCGCATCGAATATGTTCCGAAACTACTAAACTGATTTTAATGAAATTTGCCACAAACGTAGAATAGACCACGGGAGGCCACATTTCATCACAGCAATGTGTACAATTCCCGTTGGATTTCCTTTTGCTCGTATCGTGGGCAACATCTAGTTTGTAATAAACCACATATTGTATAATAATAAGCAGTTAGTAATGTCTGTCTGTAAGGTATATCCCTCTGTCCGTCGCCCTAGATTGCTAATTGCGTCCTTTTTAAACCCTTTGTGATATAATGACTTCCCCCAATTTTCACCGTTCCGCTCATGGCTCCAGACGCCTATCTCTTTTGTTCCGCATTTCAATGACTCAAAACATCTATACAAAACAACTAATTTGGAATGAGAATTGTTAAATAGGCTTTATTTTCATTCAAGTCCATTCCATTCTGTATTATTAAATGTTTGTATGAAAACTAGACAGTTATTAGCAACGCATTCTAGATTTTACCTAATTACATTTACGTACTTAAAAAGTAACTGATTTTCAAATAACACATAATATGGTTATAAATTAATACAAAATGTGTATCCTAATACATTATAAATGTGAGGACGTCCATCTAATGTCATCAAATCCTAATACATTGAATGGATGAATGAATGAATGTTGCTACTCTTTCACACAAAAAAATACTGAACGGATTTTGATGAAGTTTGGTATGGAAGTAGTTTAGACTCTAGATTAAAAAATATGCTACTTTTATCCAGAAAAAGTACAGTGTTCCCGTGGGATTTGTATTTACGCGGGCGGAGCCGCGGGCAATAGCTAGTACAACATAATCATACTTATATATCAAATCTTCAATTTCTCTACAGCCTACAATAATATGCCGAAGACAATATTTCCTTAAAAACGTTTTACCGCCATTTTAAAAAGCACGCAAAGCAGCCATTTTCTCTTACACTTTTGGCGGGGAAAAACGCGTTTCCTTTGTTGTATGTCGAAGATTAAGTTATTAAATACGCCTGGCATGACTGAGGCGTATTAGAAAAACAGTAAAAAATATTTTAGCCCTTTATTCTTTATTAGGTCATAATAGCTCGCTTTTATGGTGTTTTATGGCTAATAGGGAATGAAATTTCCCCGTTTATTTTCGTCATTGGAGGCTCACAATCTTCATAAATAACACGGTGGGGTAATTCTGGGAATTAATAAGTTTTTACTTTACTCAATCCTCGAGGATCAACCGGAGTCTAAAGAAGAGAGTTGATTTCTGTGTAATACTGGGTATAAATGCGAGAATTTCGACTGTGGACGGATGTTTTAAAACAAATGAAAGGTACCTAACAACCTTATACTGGGATCTGGTCTAATGATACGCATCCAATAAGAGTACGCAAATCCTTCCACGGTGAAGTTGGGAGGAATACGAGGCCAACTTCAGTGTCATTTCCAACTGCAAGGTGGGGTACCTTAAATGCGTACTGCTAGACCAGCTTACCCTATTCTTTGCCTATATATATAAACTTAGGCCTTTTCATCTGTTATTGGATGATTTATACAGTTATTCTCCGAGCGAAGTAACCACTCTTGAAATACTGTAGTGCCTGGGACAGTTGGTTTTCAAATGTCGTATGGTCGCCCAAGTACATACGGCTTTCTCACAGCACAGTCAGTCCAGAGGAATGACTACGGGGTCCTGATTCCAAAACCAATCTAGGGTCTAATGCTCCTATCTCCAAAATGTGTAGTGAATATTGTACGATCAACAATGCATTGACCGATATCGATATCTTCCATGATTCTTTCAGCCAGTTCGGAAACAAAATTTGCAAGCACTTCTATGTGGTATATGACATCGAAAGATGATAATAATGAATGTAATATGTATCACAATAACTCTATCAATTAATTATCATTATTTATTTCTTTTAATGAACTGTATGTCGATTGAGTTACGTAAACTGTGATGTTATTTGCTTTGATTTAAATTTTCGTAGATTTTCCTTTTTTAATAATTATGATTAGTATTAATTTATTAACTATTGCCTAAAATTTTAAATAATTTTACTGATGTGGCCCATTTGATCTTGTTTTAAAATTGTGTTTTATTTTCTAATTTTATTTCATTTAAACTGCTCTTAGTTAAGATGTAATGTTTTGTCGTAGTTTTAAGTTATTTATTATTATGAAATTTAGCTTGTTATTACTGTTATAATTAATTTGCATGAAACTTTAATTTTATTTAATTCAAAATCATATTTTAGGTTTAAAGATTCTTTATTTCTCAAAAGATTACAAAATCACTTACGAGAAATACATTTTGTGACCTAAAAGTAATTAAAAATCTACGTGTAGGTACAGTAGTATTTTATCGATTTAATTGTGTTGTTAAGAAACCAAGTTTTATATTGTACTTGTAGAGGTATAATCGTGAATGCTGTGTCGCCTGTTAAGGTACATGCATCGGTACAAATTACTATTGTTGTGTTTAACAAGGTTTTAATGTATGTACTGTTTGGTGTCCTTAATTTAAATAAATAAATAAATGACTGGTCAATACGTCTGAGGCCAACCATGTGCGGGTTTCCTCACGATGTTCTCCTTCACCGTTGGAGCGTCCGTATAATGTACCTACTTGAGATCTGAAAAAGTCTCATTGGTACACGCCACAACCTGTGAATCGAACTTGCAGTTTCTCGAGTGCGAATCAAACGGTCTACCCACTAGGCCACGGAGCTACTATAGATATAGAACACTATAGAAGCCTATAGATCAAGAAAAAGAACAAAGCTAGGCATTATATTCTTTTAGTAACGATAGTCATATAATATGGATATATTGCAAATCGTGTTCTCTCTTTACAACATTTTAATATTTATTACATTATGTTTATTATTAATTTGCAATACAGAATACTACATAGTATTATTATGTTATACACAAAACATAATCAATTCCAGTGACATTTTCAGTTAGGTATATTTTATATTGTCGTGCTCGTTATAATATTCCCTGAGGCTGAAATGAATTATTTCAAGCGCATACAACCACTATTTTCTTTGTGACGATGTTTTACGAATTTTTGATGCAAATTTCATTTTAGCTGTGATACACATTTGCGAGAAAACAATATAGGTACGAATTACGAATACAAAATGGCTTATCAAATAAATGATTCAATGGCAAAGCGATTAGATATCTCGATATTATGCAGTGTCTAGAAGATGTCAAATAGCGCGACACAATCCTTTAAGTGGTGTCAAAAGTCATGTCGCGTTTTGACCTTGACCTTCTTAACACTCTCTGTCTCTTTCTCTCACACACACATCTCTTTCTCCCTTCGCTTATAGCGGCAAATTCTATTAGACTTACAGTCCAAGTCAAACTTTATTAAACTAATCTCTACCTATGAAAATCTATATATTTTTTGTCGTAAAATTTATATTTATCTTTTTTGCTTACAAACGACCACTTTGACTGGAATACGTCGAAATTATTAAAGCTTTTATCCTACAGAGCTTTCAATAGGTATATTAAAATACTTTTAAATATTCATTCGATTGCGGCTGAACGTTATGGCATAACGGGAAAACAAGCGGATGAATCGCCTGATAGTGAGGTACCTACCACCATTGCAAAAACTCCACACAAGTGCGTTGTCGGCCTGAAAAACACACTAGTTAGTTTAGATCTAAGGTTGAGATCCAAAAACATCAAATTTGCCAAAATAATGTTTCTTTGTATTTAATTATTGCACGGTGAATAAGTAACATTATATAAATTGGAAGTACCGTAGCACATATTAAACAGGAACAGAAATCAGCTTCATAGGAACCTCGCTATTTGATTGCACTACTACAAGCATACGTTGAATGTGTGCGTGTCCACTAGCCTCCTATCGCGTATGCGGTAAGAGTGAAGAAATCCGGTTAAGTCAGACTGCCGAAGGGTCGTCAAAATTTTCAAATTTCGTGTTAAGTTTTTATGTCATAGGAGATTGTGATGAGTGGAACTAAAAGGTGTTGGTTGTCATGGCGCCAACTAGACATGGACATGAGGAAACCTGCGTGTCTGAAAATTCTTCACGCGCTTTGAAACATTGTGCTTTAAAAGGGGGGGGCAGTCTGCGAACATGCAGTACCTAAGCAAGATTGGTAGACAGCTTAATTCTGTGGTAAGACAGAAGACACAGATGGTAGACACCCTAATCTTGTTTGACAACCCTGACAAAATTTGGATCGGTTTTGAAGGTCTGTGAAAGCTGCTACTTCATACGTCAGTACATTATACTATTTACTCTGTGGCCACAGTGTATTATGTTTACTACAACATTAACTTGGGACTGAACTGACTAAAATACACGGACCGTGTCGCTTTTTGACATCTCGGCACTCCCGGGTTTTTCGCGAATAGTTGCGAGTTTTTAAAAGCTTTTACTTGAAATAACTTAAAACTTATACACCGATAAAAATTGCTTGCACTGAAAGTTTTACTTTATGAACGCTAAAATCAAACAATTTTATGAGACTCGAAAACTGTACTTCAAAAGTTGTGTACAAAATGTTATTAAACGTAGTGCTTCAAATACGAGGAGAAATAATATTACTGCTTAATGTAGATAATTGTAGAGTTAGCTAGTGCCATTAAACTCCGTGATATAATTTTCATTTTTAACCTCCGACGCAAACAGAAGGGTGTTATAAGTTTGAAGCGTCCGCCAATAACTAGCAATAAGTGTGTGCGCGTGAGTAAGTGCGTGCAATGTGCACACATGCGTGCGTGCGCGCGTGTGTGTGTGTGTGTTCCGAAATGAAAAGGGGCTTGTGTTAATACAGAAGCCCAATTGTCGTAACTATTTGTGATCATAAGAATTGGGTTTCTGCTCACGCGTTAGCGAATGAGACAGCTTCATGTATGCCTTTAAATGTATGTCAAAATTGACCAATGACGCATTCACAGTCACTAATAATAATAATTGAATTAAACCATTCAATCACCGCATAACGCGTCATTGGTAAATTTTGACAATTGCGCTGATAATCGTAAATTTATCAAGTTTGAAGATCAATCCAATGCACAGTTCAAATGCCGACATAATATTATTATTACAGTATAATATATTACTGTATTGGTGGTCTAGTGCCGGTGTGATTCATCACAGCTTCTTACCAAACGGGGTGAGCATTACTGCAGATTTGTACTGTGAAGAACTGAATACAATGATGGAGAAGCTGGCACATCTCCAACCAGCATTGGTCAATCGCTCGTCTCCGCTGCTCCTGCACGACAACGCGCGGCCTCATACTGCACAGCAGACGGTCTCCAAGTTGCAAGAACTGGAGTTGGAAGCTCTCCGTCATCCGCCCTACTCACCAGACCTTGTGCCTACAGACTACTACTTTTCCAGAATTTGGATAACTTCTAGGCGGGAAAAAAAATCAATACCGGAGAGGCAGTACAAAATGCCGTTGAAGAATTTGTTGCCTCCCGTCCAGCTGATTTCCTTAAGAAGGGCATCAATAAACTGCCACTGCGTTGGCAAAGATGAATTGATTGCATGGGTGATTACTTCGATTAATACAAATAAAAAATACATGAAAAAAATTCGTTTAAATTTTTTCATACAAAACGGCAATTTCATAGGTAAAGACCTATTATTTACTATAGTTGTAGATAACGTTATAATGCCTATCTGATAATTGAAGTCGCGTCGGTAAAGCCGTGTATACTATCGGGGGTAAAACCCGGGGGTAAGACCCGGGTGTGTTAATTAATTTGTCGAGTTTGAATATGTTTGGGTTATCGATGGCGTGTGGAAGTAAGATAGATGGACGGGATGACATTTTGTGAAACTGCCACGTCATATGACGTCACGCTTACTACGTCACATGCTGCGGTGATGTAGGTTCTATTGTAGAGAAATGAGATAGATAGTTTGTCCAACGCACAGTGTTTTATTAACCTCAAAAAAGACACATTTACTTACTTTTTAATACATTTTTGCAAAGATTAACTCAAAAGAAATGCGAGAGTAGAATTCCCAATTGTCTAGTGCGTCTAAAATCGGAGGTTCAGTTGAAAATTCGTTATTTTCGACCCGATTTCTAAAAAAATCATTAAAAATTACAGGCACAATATGTTATTAATAAGTCTTATTATAAACGATTTTATAACTTTTTCTACTTTTTAGATTTTAATTAATAACTCGAAGAATTTTCAATATCGCCCCTAAATTTTTATCGTAAAATAGGTTTCGACTCGGTGTACACATATACAATAATCGTAGGCCGTAGCGATATCTGATGGACAAACAGGCAACTTTAGAAATGAATATCATACGTGAAATAATTCTAATGCACGAGCATCAGAATTATTTCACGTATGATAATCATCAAATTATCAAATAATAAACTGCCTTCATCTTACATCAAATTATCAAATAATAAACTGCCGCACGAGAGTAAAGAAAATTATATTAGGTTTAAATTGAACAGCCTACTGTGTAGTGCTACTAATCAAAATTGTTTAGTTTTAAATAAGCCTTTACCACAAATCGATGTGGTTGACTTTAATAATATTTTTATCTCTAGGTTAAATAATCTAACATATGATAAGTATTACTTATCTAAATTTTTACACGACATTTAACTAAATGGCTATATAATTTTTTAGTTTTAAGACAAGCCAAAAAATTGGCTAAGCCGACCACTGCTTTTATTGAGCAGTGTTCTTATACTGACAATTTTATTAGTAAAAACTTGGAATATGTTCCAAACAATTTAAATTAGATTATAGGACAACAGAGGCTCATTCTAGCAATTTGTTAGCTGGAAATATTTATACTGATACCTCCTACGAAGGGCCTAATAAGAACTCTGGGAAAAACTGCAATTTTAATATAAACTTGGTGCATCAAAATTTACAAGGCATAATAGGGAAAGAATTAGAACTTGAGTTATTTTTAAATGAATTTAAGATTTACATTATATGCGTAACAGAACATTAGTTAAAAAATCATGAATTAATATTTAACTATTGTGATCACCAAGTAGGGAGCTCTTTCTGTCGAGAAAATGTCATCAGGGGTGGCTCCTTAATTTTGATTAGTAAAAAATTGAAATGTAAAGAACGTAAAGATATTGTAAAACTGTCTAGTGAACGAATTATTGAGTTGGCTTGTATTGAGTTGAGCCACCTTATTATTGTATGCGTATACAGGCCTCCATCAAGCTTATACGATTCTTTTGAACAAATAATGGATCAAGTGCTGACGAAAGTATGTGTCTCTAATAAGAAGATTATTGTATGTGGTGATTTTAATATTAATTTATTAGACTCTAACTCCACCACTGTTAGATTCACATCTTTGTTCAAATCGTATAATCTAATTAATTTATTTTACGAACCAACAAGAATATGTGAAACAACAGCTACTTGTATAGATAATATTTTCACAAATGTCACTACTTTTAGGAAAGAAATAATTAATGTACTTAACTCTGATCACTGTGGACAGCTAGCATCATTTGATCTTAAATGTGATAATAATCCGATAGAAAATATTGAGTTTATTCCTGTAAACACAAAACGTATTGAGAAATTAAGAAGTAAATTACTTTCAAGTTTTCAATGTTTGAATGAGTCAATTAATCCAAATGAAACTTTTAATAATTTATTTAAAGTAGTAAAAAACCAATTTGACTCTGTATTTACTTCTAAATCGGTCAGATTTAATAATAAAAGAAATAATTTTAGTAACTGGGCAACTGCAGGTATTATTGTTAGTAGACAAAGATTGTATGACTTGTATAACGAGAAGTTAATGAACAGGAGTGAAGCTTTTAAACTATATGTCAAGAAATACTCGAAGATTTTCAAGAAGGTATGTCAAGCAGCGAAGGTTCTTCACATCAAAGAAAAAATTAAGAACTCTAAAAACAAAGTGAAAACCACCTGTAAAATAATTGCAGATGAGACTGGAAGAGTCGCCAGTCGCAACTCTAAATTTGAACTTTATATTAATGATAAAAAAGTTAGTTCTGATATTGAAGTTGCGACAGTATTTGAGAAGTTTTTTGCAGACATTCCGATCTCAACTACAAAAAACTTAAATTCATCACCTACAGTTGCCGAAAAATTACTTAGAGATGATGTGAGGGAATGTGATGTAAATTTTATTTTCAAAGAAATAGACTCTAGAGACATTATCAAGGCATTTAAATTACTTAATATTAAAAGTACAACTGATCTCTGGGGTATGTCCACAAAAGTTATAAACCCATTAATTGACATCATTGCCCCTCACCTAGCATTAGTTTTTAATAATTGTATTAAAATTGGCGTGTTCCCTGACTTGATGAAGCACAGCAAGGTGATGCCTCTCTTTAAAGCTGGGAATAAAGCAGACCCAGCTAACTATAGACCAATATCCATATTACCGACTTTAAGTAAAATTTTTGAGAAAATTATTCTAAATCAATTAAGTTTTCACTTCAACTCGAATAATTTGTTACATAATAATCAGTTTGGTTTTACTAAAGGTCGGTACACAACAGATGCAGGCATTAGTCTTCTGTGCAGTATATTTGGAGCTTGGGAGAGGTCACAGGATGCACTTGGTATATTCTGTGATTTATCCAAAGAATTTGACTGTGTGGAGCATGATACGCTGTTCAGGAAATTATACCATTATGGTGTAAAGGGCACGGCTCTAAAGCTTCTAAGCTCTTATCTAATAAATAGAACACAGACTGTAGAAGTTAATTCCAAAAGGTCTAACGGTACTAAAATTAAACTGGGAGTACCACAGGGCCACACTATTTTGGGCCCTTTTCTATTTCTCATCTATATAAATGATCTATCTTATCTAGTTAATGATAAGCATGAGATAGCACTTTTTGCTGATGATACTTCACTAATTTTTAATGTGAAGCGACGACAATCTAACAATGACGAGGTAAATAGTGTTCTCTCAAAAATAGTACATTGGTTTAATGCTAATAATTTACTGTTGAATTCTAATAAAACAAAATGTTTAAAGTTCAGCCTGCCAAATGTTACGCAGGCACAAACCAATATACTATTAAATAATGAGAAAATTAAATTAGTAGACACCACTGTTTTTCTTGGTATAACATTAGATAGTAAGTTACAGTGGGGCCACATATTGCTAAATTGGCAGATAAGCTGAGTTCTGCAGCATACGCTGTTAAAAAAATTAGAGAAATTACCGACATAGAGACCGCGCGATTAGTTTACTTTAGCTATTTTCATAGCATAATGTCGTACGGCATCCTCTTGTGGGGAAACGCTGCGGACATTAATACAATATTTCTACTGCAGAAACGTGCTATACGTTATATTTATAAGATGTCGACTTTTGAATCTCTAAGGGAAAAGTTTAAAGAAATAAAAGTTCTGACCGTCGCATCTCAATACATTTTGGAAAATGTGTTATATGTAAGAAATAATCTAAACAACTTCAAAAAGAAATGTGATAATCATTGTGTAAACACTAGAAATAAGAACAAGTTAGATATGCCAGTGTTCAGACTAAGCAATGTTAGTAAATCTTTTAAAGGCCAATGTATACGCTTATACAATATAATCCCAGAAAAGGTTCAAAACCTTCCCATTAATAAGTTTAAAAAAGTAGTTAAAGAACGTTTGTGTGCCAAAGCGTATTATAAAATTAATGACTTCATTCAAGACGGCACACCTTGGGAATAAGGTGGCGCCTTATTTTATCTTATTATTTGTCACATAGACATAAGTAAACATTGTAATAATTTTGATTTTAAAAGAATAATTTTCCATCTTTTTGGTAAAAGATGGCCCCAGACGAGTTTCTTGCCGGCTCTTCTCGCTGGGTTAGTTCCCGAACCGGTGGTAGGCATTACGTAGTAACGACGTTCAAAAAGTATTTAAGTATTTAAAAATACCAATTTTGAATAAAAAAAATTTAATTTGATTTGATTTGATTCAGGACCGTGATTAAATCTGTTCGAAAATTACTAGAACGTCTCCGTAACTATATTCTAAGTACATTCCAGTCACAGAGTAGATAATATATATACGTATAGATAAACAACTTTCATAGAAGGATGCAAATCGATCCAAATTTTTTTATTTTTTTGGCCGTTGAATGGAACGCGTCGTACTCAACGGCCCGCAATTTTTCTACACAGTCGTGGACACACCGTATGCTTGTAGTAGTGTAATCAAATCGAAAGCTAACTATGTAGCTGTTTACCTGTTTATTCTAACTGATCCGATCCGTAGCGTGGTGCCGATCGGACCATATGTACCTACGGTGTATAGCTACCTAGGCTTATAGGTAGGTATTCCGATGAAGGTCTTCAAAAGGTAAATGGTATGTGAAGACGATAGGAATGGAGTTATAGGAACCCCACGGCACTGTTAGGTAGAGACTACAAAAATACAAACGGAAAAAATAAATGTTCTACTGTAATAGATATATTATATCCTAAATAATCAAATTGTATTAGTTGACTTGTTCTCAGATTAACGATCTGAGATAAAATCACTTGCTATAAAAATACCGAGAAAATACGAAGAAAATAACAAAATCGGATTTCAAGTTATTTTATGTACAAAAAAGAAAGTATATTGTATATTAATACGTGAAAGAAAAAACTTTGTATTCCTTTTTACGAAAACTATGCGAACGAGGTTGTCCGTCATTTAACACAGTTAAAGTTTAGGTATTCAAAACAAAAATAGATATTCAAGGAGCGTGATCAGTGTTCAATTCTCGTTCCAAACATATAGGTATATAAAGTGTGACCTTAAATAAATAAATAAAATAAAAATTAAATACGTCTATTTCAGACCGATAAAATAGTCCATAAAGATAACTATTAGTAAATGTGTTAGTAACAAAATAAACTTATTCTTAATTTTCTAAGAATTAACGAACTGACAAATTAGAGATTTCCCCCACGCTAGGCATAGGTGAAATTAATACGGTTCGATTCACACCAAGACGCGAAGCGACGATGCTTGAAGATGCTGTATAGTGTATGTGCAATGTATATGCATAATATGCAGCATTGTGTAGTGCGACACTGCAAGGTAAAAAGTGCGCGGCAAGTCACGTTTCGATGTGAATCGACCCTAAGGGTCAGTCAAACAAAAACTGAGGCCGGTCTGAGGGCCAATACAATATTACTACATAGAAAGTATACTACATTCAAGTGAAAAGAAAGTATACCTGCAGTATGTTCAGCTATTTATTATTCAAGTTATTGGTGAGCAAGTTGCCCCGATTTCTGTTGGCATGCAATTGTAATTCGGCAAAGCTCTGTTTTCCTAGGATAGCGTTGCCGTCGTATAGCGGCCGTAATACAGCGGGAAATGTTCAGTACATTTGTAATACAAACATAACTACATTTTTTATTAAAAAAAATCGGTTGTCAGTAAAGTCGGTTTACTGACGATAGTTGAACGTGACAACGTCATGTTTATAGTGCGCGCGGAACTAATTAGCCGCGCCTTAGGTAGGCGTGTTGCCGCCGCGAAGTCCGGCGGCAACACGCCAGTGTTGCCGCCGGACTTCAGTACATGAGTAATAACATCAAGCGCCCCCGCCTCTCCGTCCCACCGCTCACATACCTAAGGCGCGGCTAGCTGAGGTAACGGCAATGCGTCATATTTAGCGAGGTAACGCTGGTAACAGGTAACGCATGAGTCATGTTTTTTCGTGCGTGTAGCCGGTTCTATCAAATTATAAGACGTTATCACGTCAAAACCCGACTATGTATGTAGCCTAAGTTACCCGGGCTATAATTACGAGTCAATTGTCACCTCATTTATGAAAATCCGACCAGTAGTATAGGCGTTACGGTGGAACAAACAAACATACATATATACATTCATAGACTGCGAAAATCGGATTGGGCGGTTACCTAGACTCTAGAGAGTGGTCATTGTCACCGTTTTTAACATGAAAAACGATCAGTCACCGGTTTATTACGGCCTTTAGGATAGCTTGCCATCATACAGTCATGACGGGAAACCAGAGCTTTAGAAATATTACATTTTAACTGAGGTTTTGGTTATGTATGAAAGTCT
This sequence comes from Phengaris arion, assembly GCA_963565745.1. Classification (NCBI taxonomy): domain Eukaryota; kingdom Metazoa; phylum Arthropoda; class Insecta; order Lepidoptera; family Lycaenidae; genus Phengaris; species Phengaris arion. The sequence goes on along the minus strand of OY751446.1, from coordinate 5,068,707 downwards.
AACGGCAGTATATGTAAACGTTTATTAATCGAGAGGCATTCAGGGAGCCCTCAACATTAAGAAGCGTTTGAGAACTTGGCCTACTGTGAACTTTAGCCGTTCATTGCCAATACGATATGGTATTCATAAACAATGATAGATTTACCATATAAACCAGTGACGCGGGGTTCCTATGACTTCAATCATATCGGCTTTACCTACCTCTTACCTTTTGATGACTCTCACACTGTCCCTACCTATTATACAAGCTAGGGCTTCCCTTTGAAGGAGAACCAGCCATCGTCACTGATAGATATTCCAGCCCACTTTTCGACGACACTATGTATCGGTTAACGCAATAATAATCGCGTCAATAAATGCCATTTCTCGTTTTTATGGACTCTGTAACTACATTTTTTTTAAGTTAGACTTTAGCAACATGCCTATATTTCATGCAGTTGTTATAACTTTATTCTGTCGTATGCAAACTTTCGTTTATAATGAATTTCAAGTGTTAGGTACTGTACTAACATGAAGCGTGGGGGAGCCAATAAAAACGTCAAAATCACGTACCAAAGTGTTGTACTTTATTTACGGACTGTACCAGCTAGGGCTGACACAATTTACTAAATCTTATACTTTAAACGACCTAATCATGAATGTATATAATCGGAATCTCGAAAACGGCTGCAAGTATTACCATGAAATTTAGAAAACAGGGAGTTTTGGGGGAGAAAAATTAATCTAGCTTGGTTAGTTATTGATTGTACTGTAGGTTCTTGGTGGAAATTCGTGTTTCACAGTAATAACACACAGGACTTCTTGCACTATTTCCACTTTAATAAGTATTTTACATTAATTTTAATATATTACAAGACCGGTTTCGACAAAGTCATCATCAGGTGTAGGTAGATTAAAATTTTTAAAAAAATTGTAAACATTGGCAAGGGTTGCCAGCATCATGAAGTTTTTACAATTTTGTGCAACGTAATTTAAATTTTTATACCAACTTATTCTATTTGCTACTGTATTTGACAAATTAATATTAGTATAATATTATAACACATTAGGTTGATAAATTAATAACTTATTGATTTGTAATGTCATAGAATAGCGTCAAAATAATATTGGTCTATTTGCGGTATAATTTATCAAATTGGCAAGGTAAAAAAGCTTGACAAATGGGTGCCCCACGAACTCAATGATCACCAGCCCGAAGTACGTGTCGAGACGTGCCTTGCACTGCTCAATAGACACACAAATGAAGGAATTTTGAACCGCATTGTTACCTGCGATGAAAAATGGATTCTGTTTGATAACCGCAAGCGCTCAACAAGTTGGTTGGATCCTGGTTCAGCACCTAAATAATACCCTAAACGAAAACTCACCCCTAGAAAAGTGAAGGTCACTGTTTGGTGGTCTAGCACCGGTGTGATTCATCACAGCTTCTTACTAAACGGGGTGAGCATTACTGCAGATGTGTACTGTGAATAACTGAACACAATGATGGAGAAGCTGGCACATCTCCAACCAGCATTGGTCAATCGCTCGTCTCCGCTGCTCCTGCACGACAACGCGCGACCTCATACTGCACAGCAGACGGTCTCCAAGTTGCAAGAACTGGGGTTGGGAGCTCTCCGTCATCCGCCCTACTCACCAGACCTTGCGCCTATAGACTACTACTTTTTCCAGAATTTGGATAACTTCTTGACGGGAAAAAAATTCAATACCCGAGAGGCAGTACAAAATACCTTTGAAGAATTTGTTGCCTCCCGTCCAGCTGATTTATTTAAGAAGGGCATCAATAAACTGCCACTGCGTTGGCAAAGATGCATTGATTGCATGGGTGATTACTTCGATAAATACAAATAAAAAATACTTGAAAATTCTTCGTTTTAATTTTTTCATACAAAACGGCAATTTCAAAGGTAAAGACCTAATACTTAATGTTTTTTTCTGTCGTGCAACAATATTTCAATAATTTGGAGTCTATAATTTCCAGTGTGATTATTTTTTCATTTTGCGAGAATTTGAAATGTAGTGGGTTCGAATAATTATTTTTTTTTAAATAATTGTATCGTTCTAGTAAGACTTCGAACAAACTCCGGTCTTTCATGTAATTCAGATCTTAATTTTATTATTCTTTATTGGCAGTTTAATTTTATTGGACCTATACAATATATCTACTGTCTACATAATTTTGTTGAAAGTATGGAATAATTATATTATTAGAAGTCTCAATTGCTTAATACAATAATAAAATTATTATTATTGTATATTACTAACAACTGATATGATTATGACTGAGACAACAATATTTTAATCTTAAAATTGACTACGTCTATTTACGATAGATCTCCAACAATCTGTTCGTATTATAATAACGAGACGTCACCAGTCGCGTTTAGAAACATGTCGAAGTGCGAAACTATTTTCTTGACAAAAAGTAAACAAATTAACGATTTAAGCTTGTTAACACGTCGTTGACAACCCTGGCCTCTAACGCCACAGAATGTTTACGAAAAACACTGGAGCTTTATACATTTTTCAGTAATAATTTGCACGCAACTTATACAGGTTGAATTTGGAAACCTTTTTGTTGTGTTTTGGAACGTTTGTAATGTTTGCGTTAGGCTTTGTTTGTTACATTTTGTTAAATTTTCCCCGTGTGATTTTGTATTGTTTATCAATCTATACTGCTATTGGTAGAAATATTATGTGTCGAGTAATATCTTAGATATTATTGTAAATAGTAAAAACAAGACAATTTTTATATGCATATTTGTAACAAATGAAAAATATAAAAGTTATCTATTTTCAAATGTGCCGCGAATTCAACTGGTTTGAAAAGAAAGTAAAATTTTTCTAATTTTACAGCACGTCCCGGAAGCTGAAACTTTATTGAAGTAACTTTTACTATCCACAAAACTTCAGAATCTATTTATGTGGCTGTGTAATTTACTAGGCAGTATAGTAAATTTTATTGTTCGTTACAAACCATCTAACGAAACCATTTAACCAAATAAGCATCTGAGTTGTTTTATTTCTGTGATAACTTTTATCATACACAGTAATATCACAATAAGTATTTAGTTTAGAAAAGTAAAATATGCACTATCTACAAAACATATCTGGTTTCTAAAATTTAAATAACTAATGGGATTTGAGAATAAAATATAATAATCATAATAATAATATTAATAGGTACGTGAAACAAAAACTTTTACGAGAATTGTGTGAACGGAGGAGTATGATATTTGGCGCACTTAAAGTTTATATGAAGAAAGGTGTGTAGAAGGTGAGATTATTTAAATAATTCTTAGAAATACTTAAAAATAACAACAACACACACTACCTCAGATTACTAACTCACACTACCGAGCGATTGATAGATACAATTTTATTATACATTGACGTTTGTCAATCTGTTATTTTTTTTATTAAGCTATTGCATAGCTTCTATCGCGGGCCTTGAGCGCGGGGACCGAATCCAGAAATTCCGTAACGAAAAAACCTCACGCTCCGTGCATCGTCTAACGTCGTTTCAGTTCGGCAGTCTTCGACACGGCGTTGTGTGCGTGCGATTAGACGTATTGTACGACTCTACGAAACTCGCACGAATCGAGACGAGCTGCTCCGAAATCGGACGAATACATAAGCAGCTGTTTATGAGAAAGTAATTGTAAAAAATAATAATTTAAAACCCACATGTATTGTAAAATAATAAAAATATTTTAAACAATATTAACTTTTTATTTATTTAATAAAAGAAAAATTTGTTTTCTTATCGGTCACCACGCTCAAAAAGTGTAACTTGAATTAATATCAAAGAAAAAGAAATACTGCATACATAAAATAAAATAAATAAATAATTATAATTGCATAAGTTGATACAAAATGCTATGCAATAGCTTTACCGCGGCAGTCCCCGAGTGCCACACGTCTTTTTTTTTTCTATCTAAGAGGCAAAAGAACCTTAGTAAAGTTGGATAATTATGTTCGAATTTCGACCACAGAGTCCACAGGCATCAATGATTTAGAGCTAGATTCTAAATTCGGTTTTTTTTTAACTATTTCCAACCAGCCATACCGTACAATAGTTAAGTAACTCACGTTCCAATTTGCTGGTACCTACTCAAAATTAAGAAGATTGAGTTTTGGTTTTTTCGGAAAAAAGAATTTTGAAAATCGGTGCCCAGACGGCGGAATAATCGTTATATATATATACAGCCGAACGTATTACAGCCTCCACTTCCTTCTTCAATTTTATTGTATATTTTATTTAACCGATTTTAAAGGTCGAAGTCGGATAAAAAGTGAAATTTTATTTGTTCAAAGCCGGTAAATCCTTGAGATGTCCATCATCTAAACAACGAAAACAAATGCAGAAACCAAATATTTTAATCAAACGAAAAAAGCGGAATAATTCTGAATATTTATTCCTTGACTTGACTTTGTAAAGGACCATTATCCGCTCGTTTGCAGGGCTTCGTCTAAAGGCTTCGTGTACAAGCACTTGATAGTTAGTTCCAAGGGATCCAGACCCTTCACTAAATGATGTAGAAATCATAGTGGATATGATTTCTTTCGCACTTGAAGTTTTTGGGGTAAAAATAATATTATAATAAACGAGTAGGTGAGGTTTTTGGGGTAAAAAATATAAACACGTGGGGTATGCGTAGGTTGTCAACGAGAAATATAACGAGGTAAGGCTGGGAGTACATCATCCGGAATCCGGAAGGCCGTAGAATGTTCAGAGCATTGAAAGTTAAACTCTGCGCTAGTACAATAGAGTTAAAAATCGAAGTATTGAGTGTCGAGCTGCCATAGATGACATTGACATTTGATTCGACTCTTGCATGTCCGATTTTCAGCTCTATTGTGTTGACGCAAACATTATTTTCAGTGCTCTGAATTTTCCCGGGCCCGCCGAATTCCGGAACATAATATAGTTTAAGTCTTAGATTTTGTTAAATTTGCCGCCATTTCTCAGGTTGAACTTTCGTTTGCCAAACTCTAGTTCCACTCATTTTTGCGCGGGGGCGCTGTCGTATAATACGTTTCGGTAACGTATTAACGGTAACTGGGAGTACCCGCACATAGCACTGCGTACGGGTAGTGGGCCGCGACACTGGCGCACAAATGAGTTGTACTATCTAAGCGATTGTGTAACAATTGTTAAAAAGGTGCGTTTCAAAACAAAAGAAACGTAGAAAGTCACGTAAGCGAAGATAGTTAATATAATTTTGTGTGACATCAGGGGATAGCTAAGTGTAATTTTGTATTCAATTCTCAGAGGTACTAAAGTGGCGACGAGGCCTTATATTATTTACAAGCAAAAACATTAGCGAATAACAAAATAACAGCGAAGCCTCGGGCAATGCTAGTCTTAAAATATATCACTAGCTAGTTTTATAAAATTCCTTGTCTGACCTTGTGTTTGGTAAGTTAATATAGGAAGTATAAAGATATCAATCCACGGGCTGCGGACTGCTGGCACTGCGGACGGCGAGAGCGAAGTTATAAGGGTTCCATGTATTACTACGAAACCCTAATGAGTGGAACACCTACTGTAATATTACAGTTATGGTAACAAAAACTAGTACAAAACATTGTTAAAAATATTGAATGACTACAATTTTATTTCAGAATCGTGATAAAAATGTATAGTATCGTGTAAAAACATTGTCTTGTGAAATTTATTCTGTCCGCCCTCATTTATAGCCAGGCCCAAGCCAGTTACGAGGCTTAAATAAGGCAAAATGTATTTTCAATGTTTCCCGTTTTTATAGACAACCTTTTTATAACTTGTAGGATTGTCACTTTTATTACGAAAGAATGGATTTAGACGTAATGAAATGTTTATATTACATTAAAAGCCGGAAATAATGCACATCGACCATTTAAAATCTAGAGATTATCTCTACAAATTGAATACTAATCATCTCAAATAGTATTCAGTTTGTAGGGATAATCTCTTTCAAAAACTATCAATGTAACAATTGACAACCTCTTTGGCTCAGAAGTGGTACATCGGCGCTCAAGCGGTGGTCGCGGGTTCGAATTCCGCCGAGGTAACAATAATGTTCCTGGGTCATGGATGTGTATTAAATATGTTTTTATAATATTTTTATTTATTTATTTATTTATTTATTATTCAACTAAAATAATACAAAATACAAATTAGCAAATAACAAAGACATTTCCACAAAATAGACAATAAAGGTAACATCGGCAGCCGTACTAGTATTAACTGTGTCACAGCTGCAAATATTAGGTCCTTACATAATATGAAGTTGGCATTTTGTCGTACTGGCCCTTTTGACTCAAATATATCTTCTTTGATTAGGAATTCCAATTTCAAATTTATATCGCTTTTTACTCATGTATTAATGTTTCGAAAATCGTAATTCATTTGTTTTTTCCTCTTTTGGTTTTTTCTTTGCGTCACTCTGTTTACAAAATAGAAAACTTGAAATATCGTATTATTTTCGAGTACGAGTTCCACCGTGGCACCAGTGCTGCAGAAACGGCTCGAAGGGTTAATGATGTGTATGGCGGTGGTGTCGCAAAAGAAAACACACTGCGTTTTTGGTTCCAACGTTTTCGTTCTGGAAATTTCGACCTGCAGAACAAGCCCCGTGGACGGCCGGAGACCAATGTTGATAATGAAGAATTGAAGGCTATTGTGGAAGCGGATCCATCGCAAACGCCGTCCGAGTTAGCTGCAGGCTGCGGTGTTAGCGTAAAGTTTACCACACCCTCCATTCTCTCAAGTTACTCCACAACTTCCTTCCAGCTCCTACTAAAATTCTTTTGGCACAAACCCTTATTCGACCTACAATCGATTATGCTGACGTCTATTACCTGGATGCAAATGAAGAGATCCTAAACGAGTTAGAACGTTTGCAGAATCTGTCCATACGTTTTATTTTTGAATTAAAGAAACGAGACCACGTATCCCAATACAGAAAGCAGCTCCAGTGGCTTATCTGTTCGGTTCTTATTCGCCTTCGCAGAAATTATCGCATAATATGTTTTCTTTTCAATACTTTATTTAGTCCCTCATCTCTTTCTTACTTAAAAGAGCGCTTCTCCTTTCCTAATTTTCACAACTTATCTTGTAGACCCTTTAGATGCACCCTTCTAGATATCCCTCCCCATCGTACTGACTTTTTTGCCTACTCCTTCACGGTCCACGCTACTAAGCTCTGGAACTCCTTACCAACTCAGATACGTGAGTGTAAGACACTTGGGCTATTTAAAAAAAGGCTGCGTGAGCACTATCTCAGCTTAGCCTTTAATTAGTGTTATATAGTATGATTGATTTATAAGTATGTAATTTTTATCCAATATTGTATTGCAATTGCAATGATTATGATATATATTAGTTTATTATAATATATCTATGTAAGTATTCATATATATATATATATATATATATATATATATATATATATATATATATATATATATATATATATATATATATATATATATATATATATATATATATATATATATATATATATATATATATGCATTCGTTTATTATTATTGTTACTACTTAATTAATTAATTTGAATACTTTTACAACTAAACTTTCCTATATCAGGTCTGCTGGAAGAAATTCCAATTTGGAATAAGCAGCGCCTTTGTACAAAACTGTTTTCTGTTTTTAAGTTGTCAATGTCAATGTTTTACTATGTGTACATAAATTATTAAATAAATAAAAAAATAATGAAGGGATTTTAAATCTAATGATAACCTGTGATGAAAAGTAGATCTTGTACGATAATCGGAAACGCTCATCGCAATGGCTGAACCCTGGGGATCAGCCGAAGCCTGACCCCAGCGAAAATTGACTCAAAAAAAGTTACTTGTGAGCGTTTGGTGGACTAGTGCCGGTGTCGTTCACTACAGCTTTCTTAAATCTGGCCAGACGATTACGGCAGATGTCTATTGCCAGCAACTACAAATAATGATGGAAAGCTAACTGCTAAACAACCGAGGTTGGTCATTCGCTCTAGACCACTGCGGCTTCAGGACAACGCTAGACCACACACAGCACAACAGACGGCTACCAAATTAGAGGAGCTTCAATTGGCATATCTAAGACAACCACCGTACTCCCCGGACCTTGCTTCAACAGATTACCTACAGATATACCATTTTTTTCGAAATGTGGATAACTTCTTGCAAGGGAAAAAATTCAACTCCGATGGGGCAGACCAAAGCGCCTTCAAAGATTTTATTGATTCCTGTCCGAATGGTTTTTTTAGTATCCTTTACTTAATCAATGAACTACCTATGAGATGGCAAAAGTGCATAGATAGCAATGGTATATACTTTGATTAAATAAATAAAATCGACTTTATGTTCCTCCTTTACAAAACGCCAATTTCATATGTAATGGACCTAATATATGTACCTACATAGGCACCTGCCTATAAAAGTATTAAATATACTTCCCATTGTCTGGTCCCTGTAACACAATTCTTCGGATACTCACCACGACGCCAGACTGACGTGATGCAAAGCGTCCATAGATAGAGAAAACGCTCTACAATATATTTGCAATGGCGACAGTGAATCATCTTTCTTGTCAGACAATCAGGTGATCAGTCTGCATTGTCCTAACCAAACTTGGAACTAAGATTTTTGTTGTTCCAATGCGTGAAACGAACCCACGACCTCCGAGAGAGTCGAGAGCCAAGCTCTAACGACTAGACCACGGAGGCTGTTCTCTACATATACATATATTAGCCTACTGCGAGTTAGTAGATTACGTACCATCAAAGATTCTGAGCCTACTTTTATACGCCACATCAGACCAAATAAAAAGTGCTACGAGCCACATAGTTAGGGCGGTCTTAACTACGCCTCGCCGTGTAATTACACAATGGCACGCCCACACCCACACATGTAATGAAACCACCCCCTACCTTGTACGGCAAGCTGTCGCGGTGTGTAGTTTTTTATGTGTTCTACATACAAAAGAGCCTCAGTTTGTTTGACAAAACTCTACCTGCACATTTTTATTTGGTCTGAGTAGACCACACGACAATTAGGCAAAACAATTGAAAATATTTCACATCTGTTCAGGCGTACCGCGTCTGCTTATTGGTAATTTCGAGAGTTGCTAACTAATAATAATATTAATATACTTTCACACCACGACAATCTGGTCCCGTGGTAAGTTCTCTAAGAACTTGTGTTACGGGTACCCAGACAACGGAAATTATTTTTTTACTTTTATATATACTGTATAACTATATATTAACACATATTTAATAAACATCCATGACCCAGGAACACAGAAAAGTATTTCATTCCCTGGCGGGGTTCGAACATGCGACCCCCGGCGCCAACGCGCTAACCACTAAGCCACAGAGGTCGTCGAAAACTAATGAAACTACTGACGTCTGCATACTATAATATAGCAGACATACTTACCAGCTCCAATAAATCGAATCGTAATTACAAGCTTTCGGATTGACAAGTCGACAGTTCCGTTAAATCGATCGACTCCAATTACCACCTACCTATTTAGCTGATGTTTTCAGCGTTAGAAATGCCTATTGATCATAAAACTACAGTTTGTACACTTCTCAGTATATTTTGGATAATTTATTATACGTTAGAAAAAACTTGAGCAATTTCAAGAAGAAAAGTGATAATCATTGTATCGACACTAGAAATAACCATAAGTTATAAGCCAGTGATAAGACTTAGCAAAGTAAGTAAATCCTCTAAGGGTCAGGATATACGCCTATACAATAGGATCCCTGAAAACGTTCAAAACCTTTCCATTAAATTTAAAAAAGTAGTCAAAGAACGTTTGTGTACTAAAGCTCATTATAAAGTAAATGATTTTGTTAACGATTGCACACCTTAGGAATGAGATGCTCCCCTGCAAGGCTGTCTCTATGTTCTTGTGTACTTTTAACTTTTTTTATATTTAACATAGACTTAAGCTTACAATGTAAAATATATATTTCTTTCAAAAGAACAATTTCCATCATTTTGCTAAAAGATGGCCCCGTGCGAATTTCTTACGCCGGTTCTTATCGGCGAGTTAGGGTTGAATTGGTGTTAGCTTTTTATGTTGACTTTCCGAAACAAGCTTGTTAAGTTTCATTTGGAAAAAAAAAACATTTCATTTCTAAAACTATAAAGACTATAAAGGGGCCCATACATGGTCCGGTCTGCCTTCAGTTCGGCCTGAACGGATGCAAATTAATCGTGTCGTGTGTGTGCTCGAATCCGTTCAGGCCGAACTGACGTCAGTTCTAACTGAAACGATCGGCCTCTCGTCTGTGGCTGCCTTAAGACTTCCATAAAACGTGCCTTAACACATTGGCATGCATGAGGTTGAGTTTGTAGACATTTTTACTATGTAATGAGCCAGAAATGAGTGCAAAAGTATTTATATAATTGAAAATTATGATAATAATAATAGCTCCCAAGTCCCCACACCGATTTCGGTGACGGTGGCCGGTTTCATTGAAACCAGGCCAGTTACGCAGGAGTTATTTTATAGTACCCAAGTATGAGCGCAGTACACAAAGGCACTCTCTCTTCCTTTACTCTTGAAACTTGGTGGGACCGGGAACTGATGACCGACACGACTGGCGAGAGATCAGGCGCAAGTCCGACTTTTTACATGCCCTTCCGACGCATGGATCATCTTTCTTGTCAGGCAATCGGGTGATCGGCCTGCATTGTCCTAACCAAATTTGGAAACAACTTTTTTGATGTTCCAACGCAGGAATCGAACCCAGGACCTCCGAGTCGAGAGCCAAACTCTAAACCACTGTACCACGGAGGCTGTTTTAAAAATTAATAATAATGGCCACTTGCATTCACACAGGTTTCGGGTTTCTACTTAATGTGGGGAAGGTTATGCTATAGGCTGTATCTTACCAAGCTAGCCCACTGCGAGTGGCGGAGGTCATGTGCCTTCGATAATAATCGAAAAACATCAGAGAATCTGATAGAGATTATTATATTATATTAATACGTGAAACAAATGAAACAAAGATTTTCAGTACATTTTTACGAGAATTGTGTAACCGGAGGAGTATGAAATTTGGCCGGTGGAAAGTTTAAGGGAAGGAAGGTGGGCAGAAGGCTTTTTAAGAAATTCTTAGGACTTAAAGCACATAAAATTGATAAAAATAATAATAAAATGCGCTCCTTGTGTCTTCGCGTGAACTACATAACGAGTTAAATGCGGTCTTTATCAATATACAGACTGTTTATGCGTTAGATTTTAAGTTAATTTTCTTAAGGATCTTTGGTTCTCATATGGCATACTAGATGGTGCTGATTTGCCGCTAGATCACGCTATAGGTAAAGCGAACCTATTTGCATAAGATGTTTATGAGGGCCTTACTAATGTTTTTAAGTATTTTTGGGTTAAACCAATCAAGAAAAAAGGATTGTGTGGTTTTATGAAACCACGGTAAAAGTGAAACCTAATAACAAAATAGCGTGGAGCACTGGCACAAATGAGTACTAGTCTATACACTACACGGTCAGCTGTTGCGAACTATAGGCGCCGCCATATTGGCCTCGGCTGCTCTGACGAGCGCCTTTCACTTTATCCCTACTCTGCGGCCGACCGTCACGCGACATGCAACACACAGACGAAAAAGTTTGAGACGAAGTTTCACTTTAATAATACCTCAGATTATTAACACACTACCGTGCGTTTGATACTTAGTACAATTTTGTTACACGTTGAAGTTTCTCAATCTGTCACCACATTTACATATTTTTTATTTAATAGATTAAAGAGGCGAAAGAACTCTTGTGCAGTTCAAACTTTAAAATTATATGAATAATGAATTTCGACCAGAGGTAGCCCTCTAGTTCGTTCAAAAACGTGACGCGTACATAAATATAGCTTGATAAAATATAAAGGGAATGTCATCCAGGGAATAATGGCCCCAAAGGCAGATCTCCGTCCAAACGATGTGGTATGCTCGGTCAGGCCGAAGCCGGAAGCCCAATTGTAATATGAATATAGGTTATGACTGTGGCAGTCTATGTATGTATTTATGTATGTTCCCTCGTAGCGTCTGAACTACTGAGCCGATTTTAATGAATGAGGTGTCTGTAGATTCATAATGATGCCTGGGGTAACATAGGGTATATATTTTTTTTCACAATTTTGTATTTCGAAAATAGAACCCCAGATTCTAACATCTAAAAAAATTAAACCGAGATAAGTGTTTGGTATCAAAAGAAAGGTCTTGGCAAGCACATTACAAATATATATACAATATGTTTTACATAATTTGTGCTTGCTGTGATACTGGTGTCAGTATGAAATCTCAGAAAATGTAGCTAATCAACTTACAAAGTAGTTAAAAAATAATTAATACATTCCTAAGACATAAATGTCTTGTTTTGAGATTTTTAATTTTTTTTTACCTATCCCTTTTTTACTTTACTCTTTCTTATAAAACTTTAAAAGTAACCATAAAATAAAATCTTTTTTATTTTATTTTATTAATTAATTTCTATGTTCTAACCCTAATTGTATTTAGTTAAAACCCTTACGAGTTTGCCACACCCTTAATACAATTCTACTAATCGAATAAATACTAATTCACATAATCGCTTCGAATTTCGACTGATTAGTACAGAATGAAGATATTAGTAGTTCTTACATAGGACAGAAACCTGTACAATGCGATAAACAAACGATAAGGTACAGTTGAGGAAAATAAATATTTATCAGTTTGGTCAAGACAAGAGCGAGTCGGACTCGCGCACCGAGGGCTCCGTACAAAGTAGGGCATCATAAATAGTTCGAGTCTGTAGTATTTTCGAGTCTCAAAATGGGTGATGAATATTTGTATGGAAAAGCTATTAAATTTGTAACTTTTAATTTTATATAAAAATATGTGCGCCGTAAAAAATAAATAAAATAAGTTTCGGAATGTTCACGCTATATTATCATACTCCATGTGAACTATTGCTTCAATTTAAAATTTCGACCCCTTATTTTTGAATGATTTAATCACAAAAGTGCAACTTATTTTTAAGAATTTTGATTGTACTCGTAGTATATAACGATGTTGCATGCATAATTTTGATTCTCTTGAGAGTGTCAAAATACCTATACGTTTTTTTTTTTGGCAAAATAAGCCTTACCTTTATTACGTCAACATTACATAAGGGACCGTATACCTGAGTATACTACAACTCGATACCTCCAGCCGTTCCCGAAATAAAGGGTCTTGATACACAGACAGACAGACAGACAGACAGACGGACGGACGAACGGACAACAAAGTGATCTTATAATGGGAACCCTTATGAGATCACTTTGTTTGTTTTTCCGTTTTGAGGTACGGAACCCTAAAAGAATGAAGGTAAAAGCAATGCAAAAAGGTAAAAGCAACTGAAAACTTTGAAGGCTTCTTCACATTCAGTTTCATTAATTGTTTTCCAAGAAAGAACCGAACAATAAAAACATATTAAGTCCTAGGCAGTATTTAAACTATAGGTAATAGGTATTAGGTATGCTATTATTATTATAATATATTATTATAAATGTGACAGTTTTTGAGGATGGATGGATGGATAGATGTTTGTTACTCTTTCAGGCAAAAACTTCTATACGGATTTCGATGAAATTTGGTATGATAGTAGTATAAGCTCTGGATTAAAACAGGCTACTTTTTACCTCGAAAAAGTACAGTGTTCCCGTGGGATACTAAATTTACTGGAGCCGCGGGTAAAATCTAGTCTATTATAATATTACAATAATTCTAAAACGCCAGAGACTATAGCACCAAATAACACCAATGCTGACATTAGACAAAAATGGTCTGTAGAAGAAGTAGGGAGCTTATAGTCCTAACACTAGAGATTCAAGGGACAACATTAACCAGAATGAATCCGCAGTACCTACCCTCTTCTTGAAGGCTTCAGGGTGAGACTCGGATACGCTACGGTACAGCATATAAATATACAGTATATAAATACCAGCGCAAACACAAGTTTCAATTAATTTATAATTCTTAATATTCATACTTCTAGCGAGTAAATTTCTGGCAGCTGAGTTACAAGGGATACCTTACTAAAATTCCATACTATAATGAAACCTGCTAATTCATTAAAATATAATTAATGTTTCATGAATGGAGGTAGATAAATATAAAAAGTTAAGTATCATAAACTTCAAAACAAGAAGCAATTTCTTGTGCAAAGCAAATGAAGAAAATTCAAAGATAATATTATAAAAGATGTTTCTCTGTGGAATAAAGTGGCTGCGAAGTTATATTCCACAAGATCTCAGTACAATGAACCGCAAGATATTTAAGTTCAAAATATTAAAAAGGATTGAAATTTAAAAATCGGTTTAACTTTTCACGTCACCTTGACATCCCTTGTAGGGACAGTGTCAGGACGAATCTTTCCCTCCCCTCCCATCGCCACCAACTTCTACTCCTTCACTGTGCATGCAGTCAGAATGTGGAATTCCCTTCCCCACACCGTTCGTGACAGTCCCACCATTAATGTCTTTAAAAGACGCTTGAAAGAGCACTACCTCAAAACTGAATCTTAATACCATTATTAAATGTACATATAGTATATAATATGTATTTTATAGATATCTTAATTAAATATATTATAAGATATTATATTATATATTATATTGTATGTATTGTATTTTATTATTATATTATAAATCACATTATATTACTTATATTATTAGCTTTATTATTTTTAAATCAGAAATTGTGCACGTCCTAACTGAAGTTTCTCATCTAATTTCTCTCCGTAAGGACTGCTGGAAGAAATTTATTTTCTAGATAAGCAGTACCTTTTGTGTCCTCTTTCTTTCTGTGTATATTTTTGTAAATCATTTCTGTGTACAATAATCTGTTAAATAAATAAATAAATAAAAATATTATGAATAAAAAAAGAAATCTGTACAAAATATTAAAAAGTATTTACGTAATGGAGCCAAAGACTTTAATACTAAAAATAGGCTATGAATACATTCGACAGAACATATCTACAAGAATATATACTATTTTCTAATACAAGAAAAAGTTACAACATCTTGGTTTTTACCATACTATACCTCAAATGTCATCCATCTTGATTTCACTATACTTCGAATGTCAAAGTGTCCCCAAAAACTCCAAAAGTGGGGACATTTAAGTGGAAACAGTTCTTGCCTCAACACGCCTCGTCTATAATATTATATAATATGTCTATGGCTGCAGCAGAAAAAGGCCACTTCGAGGGTTGAGTGCTGTTGTCTGCGACGATTTAAAACAAAACACTTCGTACAGAAGTTTCCGCGTAATATGTGCGAATCGACCTAACACATCGCGTCCGCGGACTTTTCGCAGTATCGCGAGCTTTATAATATCACATAAGTAATCTATTTTAAAAATATTTTCAACTAGCTGTTGCACGGGGCTCCGCCCGCGTAAATATAGTATCTCACGGGAACACTGTACTTTTTCGGGATAAAAAGTATCCTATGTGTTAATCCAGAGCTTAAACTATTAATGTACTAGGTGAAATGGGGGCCCAAAGATTGTATAGTGAAATATCAACAACTAGACGAAATGCGTTAAATTGTGACTCGTAGATAGTAATTGTGACGTAGACATCCGTTAAAAAGGATTTTTCGAAATTCATTCATCCCCACGGGCAATGCTATGAACACGCGGACGGAGTCGCGCGCAAAATCTACTACAACATAAAATGTAAATCTGACATGTAGACGCAAGTGTAACCCACATAAAAACGAAAATACGTTTTTTACATCATTATAACGACCGCGATGTGAGAATCCCAAAAGAATGATCTATACTTAGTGTTTACCATAGACGCTCACTATCTTTTTAAAATTCGAAAATAAAGTTATTTTGTTTGACTATAATTCAGCAATGTTAGTTTTATAAAAAAAAACTGTTACTTTGGGAGTGAAATGGAGCTTTAAACATAAACTATTTTAACTAATAAAAATTACTTATCATCTGTAAAGTTTTTTTTAATATTTTCTGTGTCAGCGACATCTATCAGTAGTAATATCAATTAGTTATGGAATCGATAAACGGACCTCAATGGTCAGTTAAGTTAAACTTAGTTTATGTATTGGCTGTTTTTGTTCAGAAACAAGTTATCCAACCAATAGTGCTAATGAATAGATAAACTGCCGACAAATTCAACAAACCGGGAATGAATGCGGCCATTTTGGACGTCGTGTTCTTCAACCGAAAACTTTCGAGTTGGATTTGAGTTGATTGATTGATGGATTTGATGATTGAGCATTGAGGCAAGTAACTCCTACATACCCTAATATTATAAATGTGAATTGGTTTGTTTGATTGTTACGATTTCACGTAAAAACTAATTAACCGATCATCATGACACTTGGCACAGAAAAGTAGTAAGTAGTAAAGTAAAGTAAGTAGTAACTAAAAGTAGTAGCCACGGGAAAGGACATTTACTATCGCGGGAAAATGTACGCTTCCAATGTATGAAGTAACGGGAAACATCTAGTTAAGACGTCATTATAGGCCTTTTATGTTTTAACCTTATTTTTTGTATCCCTGAAAATGTATCGCTCCTGTAGGATAGTGAAATTTTCTTTTTGCGCCGATACGGACACGGCCCTTTTTATGTATTTACGTAGTATTCCTAATAATTAAATTTATGTAAGTAAGTATTTTTTCGTAAATATATTCAAAATCGTATTATCCCTTTCAGGATTAAATTACAGGAGCTCACGTCCTACAGGTCAATTGTCGAGGTCACCCACTCTTCACCTGCCATATTATTATTATTTTCGTGTCCCCAAATATGTCAAATTTACAGAAAATCCCAATTTTACATCAATTCTCAGTAGATTTTTTTTACTTTTATGTTGGGTATTTTTATTGATACCTATCTTTACGGTATACCATATACTCGAGTATAGATAGTGCTATCAATATAATATACCAAGGTAGGTATTGTTAGTTTTTGCCCACGCTTGTAGAATCTACGAACACAAATCACAAAGCAAATTATCGAATTCTATTGACTACTTACTCTGCGGCTCAGTGGTTAGCACTCTGGCGCTTAAGCCGGAGGTCGCTGGTTCGTATCCCGCCGAAGGGACAAAAAGTTTTCCTACGTCCGTGGGTCTTGAATGTGTGTTAAATATGTTATGTATAATGCTTATTAAAAAATCTTAAATATGTGTAGAGTAGGTAAAAAAGTATTAAATATATTTCCGTTGTCTGATCTCTGTCTGTTAAGTATATAAATACTTAGGATGATTAACACTTATTTTATTATTATTATTATTATAAATATACTTACTTATTACACCAGATTGTCGTAGTGTGGAAGCGCCGATAGATATTACTATTTTACATGTTCTAGTGTAGTACTGCAAGTAACTGGTTCATGTAAGCGAGCCGCAACTCCATAATGAGCTAGCATCATTAAGACATACCCTCATTATACGAAAAGCGCTAAGTCAAAGGTTTTCTGTACATTGTATATTCGATGTTTGGGTTACAGAGCCGAAGCCCGAAACCTGCATTGATTAGTTTATATTTCGCGGTGAGTCATAAGTACTTTCAACATAAGTCACTTTAATTGGTTTAATTTGAACACGGCTTAAGCGTCATTGGTCAATTTTGACATTTGCACTGATAACTTAACGCGAATAGGCTACAGGTACATTTTCATGAGGCGTAGGTATTTATAGGTAGGTAAGTTGTACTCTGGTGGTGCAGATCTCCATCTTGGTTTAAGGCCGGGACTATATTGTCCGGAATCCGCAAGGCCGGGGAAAATTTAGAGCATTGAAAATAGAACTCCACTCTTGTAATTGTATTGCAATAGAGCTGAAAATCGAACACACAAGAGTCTAATCAAATGTCAGTCATATATGACAGGTCGACACTCGACACTTCAGCCCAGTGCTTTTGAATATGTAACATTACAAGTTGCAATTCAATTTGGTGTCATTATGGTAATGTTCGATTCTGAAGCGCGTGGTTCCTTCTGCCACTAGCCACTAAAAACTAGCTTTGCCAGCCATATGAAGCTAGTGCACAAGCCAGGATAGTCAAATCACTTGTGGGGTACCGCTTCTTACGTGAAAAATAGAACTCCATCCTACTAAAATTATCCTACCTCGTACTAAATACCTCCATCCTATTAAAACTAACTTACTAGCTTAGAAATACAGCTAGTTTTGTCTACACGACGCCAGACTTGCTGGCTCACTGACACTAGCTTCAAGCTTGCTACCCTAGCTTGAAAAACTAGCCTCGTGTATCCCGGGCATTAGTTTAATTTTAAATTTGTCAGATAGCCACAGTATGAGAGTTTGCGAGATAAACTTTTCCAGCCCACTGGCCGCTACGCCGCGCGCCGGCTATTCTAAAAGGCTCTCACTTCACAATAAGATATCCAGGTTGTCATTCTTAGCAGAGACTGTGATCACAGAGTAAAAATATATACTTACGTACAGATAAACACCTTTTATAGAACGATCCAAATTGTGTCAGGGTTTTCACAGAAGATGGGGTTAAATTAAACTTAGTCTAGCGTCAGTATACGGTTATTGAGAAAGTCTAATTGGTACACACCACAACCCGGCATCTGCACGCTCACGCGTGTGACTCAGGGGGTCTATTCACTAGGTCATGTACGCTCTTATAAAGCAAGACATCTCCTTGAAAATGAAATATTTGCTTACCTAATTAGATAGGTAAATTTGGTAGCGAGCAAATTTCCCTAGTGGCGGATTTCGGGACAATCCTATGACTGATCTTTCCATCTGGCTGTATAGTAAAATAGTAATATAATTATTATTTCTAAAGAAAACATTAAACCGACTTCCAAAGTAAAAATGCACAAAAAAGTATGAAATAAATTTTATTTTCTAAATAATTCCCCTTCTAAATCCGGAATGAATTTTAACTATAATCTCTACTCAATCTTCATAATTTTGAAGTCGGTACCAGCCCAAAAAATATCCTGATAAAACAATATTTTTTAGAACTCATATTTAAGTTGGCTGGTACCGACTTCAAAACTATGAAGACGAGCTTTCTTTAATCTGTGCTGTGACCTTTCACCTTGGAAGAAATTCTTCTTCCGGTTTAGAAGTTTCACTTCAAAGCCTATTGAATTTTGACTACTTAAGTGCTACTTTCATGTACCTACATTACACATGACTGTTTAGCGGCGTTGAGAGTGAAATTTCACGTCACGCCACACGACACAATTTTGGATATGTCTTTAAGTGATGTGATGTCTTTAAGTGATGTGAAGTCTTTAAGCACGACGAAAGTATTTTTGATTTTGAATGATGTGCTCTCTACACGGCATGTTTTTGAACTTTGGTTGAAAATTTAGTTGTAATGTTAATACAAAGTACGCATTACGACTTAATTGCTATATTATAAGCAAGTGACATCTTAAATTGATAGCAACGCAAATGTCATTTGTATACGGAAAGCACCAACAAAAACTATGAACACCTAGAAAATTTTGCATGTGACAAACTATTAGACATCCCTTTCTTCCCCATTAGCATTTCGTAAGGAGATTAAAAGGAGCGATATAATTTGTCTCCTCCTTCTTGTAATAGCCGGGAATCTATGCTATTTATAGTTATTAATCTGAGATTTTGACAATCTGTGAGTTGACATATGCCCGGTTTCTGAAGTGTTTTGTCGGTAGTTTATCTATTCAATAGCGCTCCAGCACTTTTATTTTATTAAAGGGTTTAATCGTAGTGTTTGAGAATTGATAAATGCGATCGAATGAATATTCAAAATCGAATTAAAATGCAATAAACGCCAGCTGGATAGGTGATTATGAATAAATTGTCCATCTGCTAACGACTTAAATTGGTTAAGTGACCAATGAATCAATTTTAATGTTTGTTACTTAGATTTAGGAGTCTAACTTAGACTATACTTACTTAAGCATAGTTTAAGTAAGACTCCTTAATTTAATTTAACTCTTTAATTGGACTAAACCTACTTAGGTGTAGTCCAATTAAAGCATTTATTACTTTTTATTTTATCATTCCAAGCTTATGGCTCAATAACCTTATTTAACCTACAAAACGATTTAAATCAATCAATTTTGAAGTTGGATGAAAATAAAAATTTTAATAAAACTTTCAATAAGGTACACTGATTTCCTGTATAACGTCTTGTACTTAGGTAGTACCTACCTCTTTTCCTTTTACCGTCCCTGGGACTCCCTTTCTTTCCCCATTTATCCTTCTCCTCCTCCTATCTCTGCTCATGAGGCGCCCGCAATGTGTCCGCAAAAAAAGATGGGACGACGATATGAGGAAAGTGGCAGGAGTATCGTAGCACAGAGTTGCAGATGGCAGAAAAGAATGGAAACGGTTGGAGGTTGGAGGCCTGTGCCGATTGGCAAACAGATCTTCAAGTAATAAAGAAGAGTGCAACTACTGGAATAATTTTGTTTTAATTTTTGAGTTGTTTTCTTAGCATTGTTTTTAGAATAAATTGATCCGATAGTAAGATGTCGTGGGACTCGCAACGAAATTCTATTAACTAATTAGATGAAACGTATGTACCTAAGTAATAATAAACCTTTTACTCGGGTAAAGGGTTTATTACAACTTAGGTACCTAACTACCTACGTTTCTTCTAATTACTTAATAGAAATTTTGTTGCGAGTCCCACGACATCTTATGCTTGTGCTTTGGGCACATCTGACCTTGAATAAATAATTAATACTAATAATAATATTATTGTGTAATCTAGTATCTATCAAGTACTATTGGAAAATTAACTTATTTTACAGGTGGGGTTGGCCCACCTGTAAAATAACCCATAAATACCGGATATAATCAAATATATTATTAGGTATTAGAAAATAAAGCAACCGGCCAAGTGCAAGTCGGACTCGCGCACGAAGGACTCCGCACAAAACGACATAATCACGTTTTTTTATAGGAGCCGGCCCCATAATTGTACTAGATTACCTATAAATTGTTTGTTATAGCGTGAGTGGCAACAGAAATAAATCATCTGTGAAAGTTTCAATTGTCAAGCTATCACGGTTAGGGATATCTCCCTAACCGTGTCAGTCTGATGACAGACAGACAGTCTCAGTAACAGGGTCCCGTTTTCACCCTTTGGATACGGAACCTTAAAAATTGTTATAACCAAATTACCTGTAATTGCCCATAGCTCCCTCAGACACTCCTCTCTCGAACGCTGTATCGCCGTATTTCTCAGCACGTCCGGCCCGGACTCCAAATATTCGAACAAAATGGCACCAAGTAATACATAAACTATCACCAAAAATATCAAACCGATCTGAGAGAAGGCGACTTTAACGAGTGAACTCAAAAGTCTTCGGAAAAACTTTGGCCTGTTTTGTATGTCTAAGGACACTTCGGAAGACATCTTCCTTGGTCTTAGCTTACTGCTTAGTGTGTAAAATCACGTCATGATTAAAAAACACGCACTTCTTTTTTCATTTTGAGAATAACACCACTTTTATTAGAAGTCTTATTACTTATATAAAATTTAGTTACGATTTTTCAATGCTAAAATAGATCTGTCGAAGTTCAAATAGGTAGTCTGATTGTTTTTTATTAAAAATAAGTATTATCTACTTTTCTACTTTGGAATAAGACTCACATTTAAAAGATGTAAGTAAATAGTTAGGAAAAAAATAAATTAGCCGACTTTTAAGTTTTAACGCGTTAATATTCGGGAAATTAATTACAATTAATATTAAAAGTTTTATTTTCAGTAATTCTAGTTAATTTATTCATACACGTTGTTTTAGCACACCACAGTACAATATTTAATTTTATTCGTCCGAACAAGAATTTTCGTAAACTTGTAACACATTTGCGGGGATACGAAGCATTCGCTCGCGCCGACCTACGAAATCACACTAAAGTACTTTCACCCGTATTCTGCGTTGAACATACACCGATGGTTTCCCACAGATTATTTTTCCATACAAAGTCTTTACCACGCTCCGGCCGCGACATAAACCTGCGTGGAAAATATTTCCACGTGGGTTGTTTTCTACGTATGTTGTTGCGTTAAAGCGCCACCTGTTGGATATTTAATGAACACAGTAGTGAATCGCCATCTACCGTCATCTATTTTTCTTTAATAATTTGTAACAATCAACAAGCTTCAACAATCTTTTTTGGCTCATAATTTTCAAGCGAAAATTCTTACTTTGGCTTGAAAATAGGAGTAAAAAGAGCCTCTTGCCTCTCGTTATCTACTAAATAAAGCTTACATTGGTGACATTATCATGTACCTACATTGTAGAATATCAACAAAGTTCCTGCTCGACCAGTTACGTACATTTTCCTTTCACTAGTAGGCTTCAAATATTTAAACACAAATCAAGTGACCGCAACGCGAGTATGTGTGCGTGCGTAAGATTCAACGGCGCTGTTATGCTATTTTCATGATAAACCTGGTCTAGCGGCAACTTCTTCGATAGTACACTGTACGACTAAAATACTACGAAATATCGTAATAAAAAATTGCTGCAAAAATAAAAAAACGCTTTAAAATAATTGTGTCCATTTTTAAAAAAAAGCTGAAAATCCCTTAGCCAAATAGGAATATGGGTACTGAAGTTTATTTTTAATTTTGCGGGCAGAAAAGTTAATCTACTGATACCTATATTATGTATTTTCTTTGCTTTTTTATTTGTTGAAGGTAAAAAGTTATCGTCAGTGCCACTTTGAAAAAACATCGATGTTTTTTTGATTCAATAAATCGGAGCTGTACATCAATGTCTTTCGATGTATCGGGTGATATTTTGTACGCATCGAGTAATTTTTTAAGGTTTCGTACCCAAAGGGTAAAAACGGAACGCTATTACTAAGATTTCGCTGTCCGTCTGTCACCAGGCTGTATCTCATGAACCGTGATATTTAGATAGCTTTAATTTTCACAGATGAGTTTCTGTTGCCGCTATAACAACAAATACTAAGAAAGAGAATTCAGAGGACACAGACCAGATATTATACTATTTCAACACTACTTTTCATGCAAACCATCACTTAATCAAACATTGTTCTATTATAAAAAGTAAAAGCCATGTATGAGAAAAATCTATAACGTAATTTACGTAAGAACAAAGAAAATCGGAATAATTTTGCTAAGTCTGTCATGTCCTATTGCCATACAATCGTACAAAAATACTAAATAAAATGTTTTTGGAAATACTAATTATTAAAAGTACTAAAATTATTAATTACTTAATATGTTAGGCATAATTTAGTGTCTAATCTAAAACGATATAAAGATTAAAAGCAAAATAACAATTATTGTAAACCCGCAAATCGCTTCATAAAAATAAATCCTTAAAAGATTAACATTCTTTTTAATTGACTTTTATCCTTATAGACTTAAAATATTGGTTCCTTCATGGATTATACCATGGTTTGTAAATAATTTGTAGCTATAGTTATGTACCTATATTATTATCCAGGACAACCGCTTTTAGTTCTGCGCATTAAATTCAGGCAGCGCTAGCTTGCAATGCCAAATTTTGGGCTCAAGTTTCGTCTCTATTTCAGTATAAAACAATGTACTCTGACTCGTGGCTACATAATTTTTTGTACATGTTGGCTTCGACGGCATTTAAATATTGTCAGTCCACTATTGAATCATAAACTTTTCTATTTTAGAGGAAATCGATGTATATCGAATATCCCTAGTCGAGTTTTGCCGGGGAATTAAATGGGTGACGTTTGGATTTTGCATTTCTTTCATAAATTTGTGTTATTTTGGTTCTTAATGTGTGTATTGATAGAATATTAACCATTAAATATTCGTTAACGCGCACAAGTGTCGGCAAGTGGTACAACTTCTAAAACGTGCTATTTTGAGTTTCCCTCCAAAACTCCTTAGAAACTTTCAGTAAAGTTTATACCACTTTACTGAATCGACTCACATGACCCATGGACTGCACTGACTATTTATTTGGACTTTGACTAGACTTTGGACTTGACGATTTAGGAATATGGTGTTGAAAATTGAAACGAAAGTTCTATTCCCGCCTTTTTAACTTGACACTAGCAAATAGTTACAAGCCGATGCCATATATAAAAAAAAAGTCCCTAGCCAAACGTCACTGTCACTGTCAAAGATGTTCCGCTGATTATTTTCGGCGGATTGACACGCTTCCAATATCAAATTTTGAGTAAAATTCGATCTCAATTTCTATTTATTTCATTGTGTTTCATTATTTAAGTACCAATTTTAACACCCGTGTTATTTTAATTCGCCAAAATGAGTACCATACTTGAGAAAATTGCTGCTATAGAGTCCGAGGTTTGTACACATAGGTTATACTGATTGTTACTTTTCTAGAATGTATCTTTTAACAGAAAAAATCTCTTGCCACCTTACTAAATACTCTACACTTGTATATTTATTGTTTTCCAACTGTCGCAAACGAATTATTACTCAAAGTAGTTATGTTTTGTAGATGGCTCGTACGCAGAAAAATAAAGCCACTGCATTGCACTTGGGTATTCTTAAAGCTCGTCTGGCCAAGCTACGACGGGAGCTAATCGCCCCAAAAGGCGGCGGCGGTGCCACCGGTGAAGGTAATAAAAAGGCATTAAAAATATTAATCAACAAATCCTATGAAGCTAACATCTGCTTCTTTACAATCAATATTTAAAGTTATAATTATTTTTTAAATAAATGATCATCATTAAAAAAATGTTTAGTGCTTGTTCATCTTATCTTATAAAATATAAAGGAAACATTTACCTGATAATTGATTATAAAAATAGTTTTACCCCACACCAATTTCCATGATGGTGGTCAGTTTCATTGACTCCATACGTTTATGATGAGTTTAGGACTGAGGAACATAACTAAATACAAATATGTAGACACAGTTACCTTTTTTAGGGTTTTTCATTAAAAATGTTTATAATTCATTAACAGGTTTCGATGTTGCTAAAACTGGTGATGCTCGTATTGGTTTTGTTGGTTTTCCATCAGTTGGGAAATCAACACTGCTGTCAACTTTAGCCGGTGTTTATTCTGAAGTGGCAGCTTACGAGTTCACAACTCTCACAACTGTACCCGGTTGTATTAAATATAAAGGTGCTAAAATTCAGGTAAATACACCTTATTTGAAAAACCATTGTAAATCCAACACAGGTATTTAATTTGCATTTTATGACATGACATTTTCTATCAAATTTTATTTTCTGAATTTCAGCTACTAGATCTGCCTGGTATCATTGAGGGAGCAAAAGACGGCAAAGGTCGTGGTCGGCAAGTAATAGCAGTAGCACGCACATGCAGTCTCATTTTTATTGTACTCGACGTACTCAAGCCGCTGCAGCACAAGAAACTTCTGGAACACGAGTTGGAAGGGTTTGGATTACGGTTAAACAAGCAGCCACCAAACATTAACTTCAGAAAAAAAGACAAAGGAGGAATCAACTTGAACATTACAGTAAGTTTTTTTTTTTTATGAAATGGACCAAAAAATTATTGAATATTATTTAGAATTATATATTTTGATACAAAACAGACCTTATTTCTCTCGAAACAGAAAAAAACAGTATCATTGTTTTAAAAAATGTACTTTTTAAAATTGAAGATGGTGGTGGTATCATGTTACATTGCCCAGATTATTTATAAACTTCATAAAAAAAATATTTCAGTGTCCCCAATCTGAGTTAGATCAAGAAACGGTTAAAACTATCCTATCCGAGTATAAGATACACAACGCTGACATAACACTCAGGTATGATGCCACAAGTGATGACTTGATTGATGTTATTGAAGGAAACAGAATCTATGTACCGTGTATTTATTTACTCAACAAAATTGGTAAGTGTTAAAATTTCTTTTTATCTAAGTCGCAGTTTTACCAAAGAGTGTTAACTTTTGTCTAAATATTATGCATTCTCTTTCATTAATGCAAATAACGAGTGAGATTACATGATATTTAATCAACAATTAATTTTAATAGATGTTGGTGAAAAGTCACTTGACTATTTTTACGTTGGTTACGTTTATATTTTAAGTTGGCTATGATCATAACACCTTCTAGAACATCATGGTAAGAATAGTTTTGACCTTAGGAATAGAGATACCTTGTTATATGTAAAACTAGCTTTTGCTCACAAAAATATATTATCCCACGGGGACACTACTTTTTCAGAATAAAATGTAGTCTATGTTTTAATCCGGAGCCTGAACTACTTCCATACCAAATTCGTTCAGTAATTCTAACATAAAAGAGTTACAAAGATTCATCCATCCATCCTTACAAACTTACATTTGTAATAAATAAATCAGCTAAGGCTTTATACGAAACGAATTTATAATTTTTCAAATATTTTTCCAGATCAAATAAGCATAGAAGAATTAGACGTTATCTACAAAATACCACACTGTGTACCAATATCCGCCCATCACAAGTGGAACTTTGATGATCTGTTGGAGAAAATGTGGGAATACCTTAAACTCATCAGGATATACACAAAGCCGAAAGGACAGCTGCCTGATTATAATTCACCCGTTGTATTGCACGCCGATAGAACGAGCCTTGAAGATTTCTGTAACAAGCTCCATAGGTCCATAGTTAAGGAATTTAAATAGTAAGTATTATAATATATATTAGCTTTTGGTGTGTGACATAGTATACAATGTTAACCCTATTTCACACAAACCATAAATTTTGCAAGAAATAATATCTATGGGTGCTTCACACCATGTCAATTTGGCCCTGTGCTAAGTGCTCGTAGAATGTGTGTTATGGGTACTATTTCACACAAACCATAAATTTTGCAAGAAATAATATCTATGGGTGCTTCACACCATGTCAATTTGGCCCTGTGCTAAGTGCTCGTAGAATGTGTGTTATGGGTACCAAATAACGGAAAATATATTTAATTTAAGATTTTTATCATATTTAATACACATCCACGACCCAGCAACACAGAAAAACTTTTTGTTCCTTCGGCGGGATTCGAACCCGCGACCCCTGGTTTGAGCACGAGCTAAACAACTGAGCCACAGAGGTCGTCAGTAAAATCAAATTTAAATCTGTTAACCATTTTTAGCCTGAAACAGTTGCAATAGCAACACATCCAATAATATTTAATATTTATCCATACATCCACACGAACTTTTGCATCTATAATAATTTTAATAGGCTAATTTAATTTTTAATTTCTAACTTCATATTCTATCTTCGGAATGGTGGGGCTTTATTTTTTTATTCAACATGTTTTATTTTTAGCAATCGCGATTGCAAAGGTTTTGCACCATTCTAGCCAGTGGGCTAGAATGGGGCAAATGGTCTAGTATATAGAAAAAATTTCTATTTTTGGGACATCATATTTTGTGCACTTTATTCTCTACTCTATATAGTACTCTATTTGATTTATAATAGCCTTTTATTCAACTCAAAATTTTTCGTTACAGTGCCCTGGTATGGGGTTCCTCTGTGAAACATCAGCCGCAGAAAGTTGGTATTGAGCATGTGCTAGCTGATGAAGATGTTGTTCAGATTGTCAAGAAAGTTTAATTGAAATTATTTCAATTTGATTCTGAAAGTTGTGTTGTGTTGTGACATATACTTTGTAAACTTGATTTTAGCAAAGGATTATTGTTGACACCCTTTCATAATTTACAGTTAGTATATGCGTAATTTTTATTGCCCAATAGTTTTTTATATTGCCTTATAATTTCATTTCGATACCGGCAATTTATACTAAGCTAACTCATTAATGTGAACTTTACAGGAGAGGCTTGCAAAGGGTAAAACGTGATAACTTTTATATTAATTAAGATACTTGTTTGAAACTTGGTACCCTTAATAGTTAATTTTTAT
Source organism: Phengaris arion (assembly GCA_963565745.1). Classification (NCBI taxonomy): domain Eukaryota; kingdom Metazoa; phylum Arthropoda; class Insecta; order Lepidoptera; family Lycaenidae; genus Phengaris; species Phengaris arion. Next base: position 5,040,831 of record OY751446.1, on the reverse strand, counting down.
ATTTGTAATGTACCATATTTGTTTTTCCTTAATTATTTACATATTTTTATTTCGAGCAAGTTAGACATATACATACGTAATTTGTCAATTAGATTCTACATACTGCACATATCTAACTCAGTGTTAGCTTAGTGTGTTTAACACTACGCTAACACTGAGTTAGACTGAGATTGTAGTGCTAACTAAGTGTTAGCATAGTGTTAGGTACATGGACTTTCAACTAAGGGGCTGTTTTTTTAAAAAAACCCTAGTGTAATGAAACATATTTATATGTTTGACTTACATTATTAGTAACTATTTAGTAGTATTTATTATATATATATATAGTAGTAGTAGTATTAATATTTAGTAACATGTAAACTTACCTCTCTCAACAGTACTAAGTATAATATTATCATAATATTCGGTGATTTTCATTCAGTGTCCAAACTTTCAGGAGTGAATATACTCTTAAATATAAGCAACTTTAACTATGGGATCAACTTTCCTAATTGAAAAAAAAAACTACCTGTTTCCTACAAAAGGGCTACGGCATAGATATACATACTTAGTGTCGATAGATTAATATAAACAAACAAGCGGCGCGTCCCCACGTAGACTCCGCTTATAATAGTTAGCGTAATATAAATCCAGTGATTTCAAAAAGTACCTTTACTTAGCGTTGTATAAAATTTGTAACTTCGTTATTTTTTTTTATATTTCGACACAATTTTTTACTACTACACATAAAATACCATGTTTTAAGCAACTTGGCATAAAAAAACGGATTTATCTAAAATTTGAGTTAGCGTAGTATAAATTGTAGGTTGTCGATTTATATTAATACGTGAAGCAAAAAGTTTTCAGCAAAGCAATTGTTGGCACTTATAATTTACAGTAAGTACCTTTACTCTATAGTCATAATTTTTAATGCGCGCGTTAGTTTTTATATTGATAGATACAATTTCGTTACATGTTGATGTTTGCCGATATGTCACAACATTAAAAAAAAATATCTAGAGGCAAAAGAAAAAAATATATTTATTATTAAGGGTGAATTTTCACCACAGGGCGACCTCTATGTTATATAAATTATACTGTGAAGTGGTAAACATACAGTACATGACACCGTTATTTTGTAACTATTTTTTTTTAAATATTTATCAAATATTTTTATTATTATGTTTATGTGAGTATGAATGTCTTAGAAATAGCTTTCAAGCTAGATTTTTTGTGACTAAGACTGCAACAGGTTCTTTAAAGGATTATGCTTAATTAAGTTTATATATAACTATTTGTGCAACTTACGGAATCAAAAGCATTCGGAACCTAAAACTGTAAATACATCATATTGATATACAAAATTGTTAAATCTTACTCAAAGTATCTTCTGTTTGTGAATGTTAAAATAAAACACTTGTTTAATTGGTTGCTTATAATAATATTTACAAACTTGGAAATTAAGAGTATGTATTTTTCTAAAACGACGTTTTTGCTGTTAACAATAAATATTTGGCTACATGGAAAATTGTATAAGTAACTGTATTACGCTCAAAAAGCCGGTGTTATTGCATAAAGTACACAATATAAATAATATTAATGAACACTTAACTAAATTGTCTACTAAAGTGCGGTCGCGGAGCACGTAGAATTTTGCACTTTGGACTGGTGGTTGCTTTGTTTGCGTGGTTGGGATACCAGCTTGTCTCTTTTACTCGTGCACGAACATATCGCTATCGCGTAATTGTTTAAACGCGATAGCATTTTCGTGCGCGAGCGAAAGAGACAAGAAGCGATGAAGCAATGTACGAAGTTCTACGTGCTCCGCGACCGCAATTTACAAAAGTTTACATAAGGCAGCTGCCCCGAAAACAGCGACGCGGCAGCGGCGTTATAAATATTATAGAACTGAAGTTACATCATAATTTGTTCTCAATAGTATCTTGCGATATAATGACTAAAATTGTATAAGTAATAACATTTATTTCCATATACTTAAGTTTTTTGTAGCTGCATTTTTTATTTCTATGATTGTGTTTGAAAATAAAACATTTTCAAGAATTCAGTATTAATATTTTGGTGACTACTAGTCACTAGAGCTGCAGCCTGCATGTATACTAGATAAATTATGGTTATGCGGACGCTCAAACGGTGAAAGGAAAATGTCGTGAGGAAACATTCGAATTGTGAATAAGAGCCAATTTCTGTCAGCATAATTATAATAGGCAAGATGACTTTTTTTTTATTGCATAAATGATTAGTACTCTTACATATGAGTGACTTCTCAGAAGAAACAGTATGTCAAAAGTCAATATTTTCAAAGGTACAGTGATTTGTTTGCAAAATTACGCAAGTCTCGTGAAAACGCTCCATACTAAAATCGTACCTAGCTGTGATGTCACGCCTAGGTTAAAGTGTATGAAGTAAACGGCCGCAGAAACATATTTGTGCTCTAAGTTCATACTTACCATAATAAATGTTTTGTATATGATGTAAGTAAACTAATGATATAGGTTTTGTTTACTAATTTAGCAAAAAATTTAACTTTTTTGTACTTTTTAGATGTATCTTATAGTACTAACCTACACATAAAATATTATTTTTTGTTACATTCAACAATTTGTAATGCCTCAATATATCTGAGTATATTAATGAACTTAATAGTTTAGATGCATCCATCATCCCTATTATAAACTACAGCCTCACATTGAGGGAGATTATTTGAGTCAACTTTTTTGGTAAAACTTAGTAGTTCATAGTAATATTATTGAATTATTGAAGCACGCGTCGATTTTGCGACCAAATGAAACCAAATCCTACAAAACTAGCAATTGTCATAAATAGAGTACTTCTTTATGTGTAAATCAATTAAAAATATGATTTTTAGTAACTATAGAAAAAACAATTTCACAGAACCTCTTCACCCAAAATTTACAATAAGAGGTCATATTTAGGATCATTTTTCCGCTATTATGTAGTATGTATGTATATCATATATATATAATCACCGTGATATATATATAATCACCTTGAAATTGACAAAAAATAATCAATCAATATTAAAAATTGAGTCTCCTCAAAATTTTACCATATTTCGCTATTATGCATTCAGATTTATTTTCTTTGGTTACTGTTTTGATTTCATGTACAAAACATTTCTAAAAATGCCAGTCCGCGTTCGGCCGCTGTCAAGCAATACATTTTGCAAACGCGTCCCTAATGGAAGACGCGAAGCCCAATGTATGTAAAAGTGTATGCTGTTGCTACGTGTGTGAGTGCGCCAGGCGCCAGCTCTGTCCTTGTAAACATGGAGACTAGAATAAATGAGTGCCTTCTCCATACATGAAAGTGTCCGTAAAAAAGCGTTAAATAGGGGATGGCGCTACTGTCGCAAGGGTTTAAAGTAACAAAATTTAAACGGAGAATAAAATCTTAGCATCTTCGGTTATATTTATAAAAATATTTATGAATACGAATTTTTTTCATGATTTTCTGAATAAGGTACTACCTATCAAAGTACTAAAGTCGACAAAAAATTTAAATAACTCACTTCACTCATCTCTTATTGCTAACTTCATATCACATGCCCTTCTGACTCTATCGCCATTATGTCCAGTTTTGGAACTATTATTTAATTACTTTTGTCGGACACTTTTTAGCCTTTAACTTTTTAATTCTGCCTTAGAGAGATGATACTCCTTTATGTACTCTATTCTCTATGCATGTAACATCGAGATTTTGATTGACAAAAATTACAATATTCGGTTTTATTAGGTCACATTAAAATCTTCGTGTCAGATATACGTGCCGAATTCACGCACACCAGAAATTGTCTTGATACACACAATGATATTAATAACCCACACTACAATAATGAGTTGCCGCATTCACGGAGCTGTCGTTGTAGATAGCGCAGTACCTAGTCGAGCACCGAGACCAATTATTTATCTATGGCTAAAACCATTAGGATTAGACACATCTGACTTCTGAGTGTTATAATGTTGGAGTATTTATTATGTTTTCGCTAGAATTACTTTCGTTTGGTTCTGTTTTCTCGACTTTTGTTTCAGTTACAGACTCCATATCCAACATGATAATCCTCTCCTGCTTTAAAGCTTTATTAGTATCATGTAACAATTTGTTCTTTGCAATCAATCTTGAGTTCTGCTTCTGTAGACTTTTTATCTTCAAGGCTTGTCTTCTTTTGAAATTTTCTAATTTTTCAATTCTTTTTTTTAAGTGTACTATCATAGGAGAATCAAATATAGGATTAAGATCACTGAGGTCCACAAAAAGCGGATCTTCTGATTTAGGGATCGGTGCCTGTGTTAGCGTAGGCATCGAAATAGTGACAGCGGTGGCGGGAATCTACAGATTGAAATAAAAGTAAGTTGGATTATATAATATATATATATATATATATATATATATATATATATATATATATATATATATATATATATATATATATATATATATATATATATATATAGATGATGTCCGCAATCTGGAATGGACTATAATTTTCCTAAAGAGTATTTAGCATTATATATCAGCATAGAAAATTGCAAGATTCTAAGGGAGACTTGCAATTTGTAAAAGTCTTTGGAGGTCGATTACTGGAAAATGGTTTTAATTTTGAAAAAGTCATGTATCAAACCTTGCCTTAATTTAAAAAGACCTATGCAACGATACCCCACATGATGGGATGAAATGAACAAAACAATTCATCCCCACTTCACATCAACGGGGACCCAAAAAATATAAAATTATTATTATTTTATGATGAAGAAAACCCAGATGTAGCAAAACCTACAACTATACAAAAATCATACATTTATATGCATACTTGAATACAGAACTTAGGAGAGCGGACAGACAGACGGACAGAGTGAAGTTCCAGAGATTAGCGCATGCAAACAAGTCTTAAAATTGAGTATTATCAAATCCGCTGTACCACTTTTCGGCCTTATTGCCGTCGTAATAAGATCGAAAAGTCTGTCTGTGGTCTCTCGGCGACTGTACAGCTTGGCAAAAAAGAGTATGACATGGAGGTTAAAATACAGGAGAATGTACACTGTAGAAAATAGTGTCACAGAAATATTGACAAAATAAGTGAGGCACTGCGATTGCTAAGTTGTCTTAACAAAAGTGGGCCACCAATGCCGCGAAGAAAATTATACTACTTACCAACGGCAGCGCAATTGGTAGCTGAAAAAAGAATTATAAATTCTACAAATTCTCAGGGACAGGCGGATACGGGGCAATGCTTTAGCACAGAGCGATTGGACTCCAATGCTTAAGCACGTAACGATCAGACTCCTGTATTCTAACCTCCATGGAGTATGACGCGGTGACAGCAGGAACTAAAAACATTTTATATTTATATTAGATTTGAATGACATATTATTCAATATAAGTTTAATATAACAAACTGTTAAATATAGTAAATTTTAATTCCAATGCAATAAGGATAAAATATGATACAATCGAAAATATTTTAGTTCCTGCTGTCAGTGCGTCATAATCTTTTTAGTAAGTAAGTAAGTACATTGTACCTCAATCTCTATCTCGTATCGCGGCACAGCTGTGTTTTTCAGCCTCTTTAATCCACTTTTTGAAGTAATAAAATCTTTCTCATAAAAATGAGCGGAACATATCCTTGTGTTCAAACAAGGATTAAAATAAGGCTCTTGTCGTTGTTTCCTTACAATACGACTCCAAATCTCTTTGCGGGTTGGTTCCATAGGAAATCTGTAATTTGAAATCAAAATGTATTAGAGGAAACTCGGGGACACTTGTTCCCCCTTTTGTTGTTAAACTTAAATTTCCAAGGGGCACTACTTCCAGGGGGATGAAGTAAGTATACCAAATAAAATGTACCATGTGTAGGTAATAAGTAAAAAAACGTTTACTTAACGCCCAACACAGTGGGCATTTGTCTGCTATTCTTAAATAATTTCTTTTCTAAATCAGAATATGAGAACATCAGTCAACACAGACGGCACAGATACTATAATATTTTATGTTGAGATAAAAATATTATTTGTTATATGAACTATCACAGACGGCTAAGGTATCATATATTTTCATATTACCATAAAATGTGCAAGATATCCTTAAAACTTACAAAATAAAAGTTGATTGTGACAAGATTTATTGATTTCAAGATTGATCAACTTTTTTGTCTGCCATTTAAAAAAGGACTTACGATTCTACTTACTTGAAAAAGTTGGCTGGTAATTGATATCTCATGTACATAAACTACCCATAAATTCACTGCAAAAGTAGACCATACCTATAACCCATCAGGCTCTGTAAATGGAGTGTACCTAGATGACCTAGTCTCCCATATTCATAAGGATCATATTGTGTCCCTCTCCTCAATGAGAAGTTACAAACATAATAGTTACTATTGTTATATTTATACAAAATTATGTTTAGAAAATGTAACCACAAACCACTGCGCGTTTTCCGGTTTACTTAGGTATTCCATTATATTTATTTTTTTAAATTCGGTTTTATATAAAGTTCTTAATTATTCTTATAATTCTGTAAATACATGTCGCTCTCAAAAACGCCGATTTCTCAAGTTGTAGGTATTTATTTTCAGACGTTTTCAAAGTTGCGCGCGCAGCGTTTACAACAGCTGATGGCCGTCGGCCGCCATAATGGACACATATCAATTCCTTTATTTTATATTGACAAAAAAACCAATGATTTCGAATGAAACGTGGCATTTGGGAACTTTTTAATGAAACAAAAACTATCTCCTTAATCTGGTTACCATAACAACTAGTGCCCCAATGGGGCAGTGGCGATGGAGACGTTTACTTAAGTACCCTGTTATTTGCCCATAATAATAATTCGAAACTTACCGATGATAAGTTATCCCATGTTCCTTTTTAACCTTTTTATCGTAATTTTTACAGCCTTTCATTGCACAACTGCTAGGCATTTTATATTTTGTGGTAAATGGTAAATAACGGGAAACGACTACCTAGTCGACAGTCGCGTTGACCTTAATTTCACTACTCAAAGCATTGGCCCCAAACTGACAGTTTGGGCCCTGACAGTTGGTGCCATTTCGCCGCGTGCATACCTCCTTAAAATATAAGAAGGCCAGAAATTTATGTAAAAGTTTTTTTAAATTATTAATATGAATGAAACTAGTTAAGATTAGCATTTTAATTTATAACGGTCGCTGTAGCGATGCCGTGTGAAAATATTTTACAACAGACAAAAAACTTCGTTATAAAGCTTTGGCATAACAATCCATCGCATAAAAAAAAGACGTAGAAGGAAACAAAGTAATCAAATTTTATACGAGGTTATGTTATTATTTATTTCACTTCATTTTTACTTTATTCTTGTATAGTAAGAAACATAATTGAATTTAATTTAAGTGTATTCTTGTAAATTGTGAACTGTAGTCATAAGTAGCCTTACTTATTGAAAATGACATTTGAAAACTTTTCACCAAGGCAGGTAAACACAACTTTGTTTATTATGTTTTGATAAGTGGTTCAATAATAATTATTCGTGTACTAAAATTACTGTGGTGTTTCAAAGTAACAATATAATAAAAACAAAGGACAAATTATCAACGAAACTGGCTGGGAAAGTAAAAAATAATGTAAAAGCGCCATCTATCCGAATATCTTAAAACTAATTTAGTTTAACATATTCGGATAGACGGCGCAATCATGTCCATCAAGTAGGTAATCAAGTACCTACCTACCTCTATTTAAACTTGATAAAACACATAAATAAACACAAAATATGAATATACCAGTTCTAAGAGGCAATAACTAGATGTCGTTGTTGCCCATTTCAGAAAAATCGTGCCGCCTTACATCGTGATGTGCGATCTATATGCACGGAAACCTGCCATTTGCTCGGTTTGGATATAACCATACCATCCACGGAAATTATCACAGAACTAGTTTACAAGAAAATATTACTGTATGGATCAGACTTGGAGGCTTTTGCTCGGTAGGTTGGTTTCAGACTAAGTAGGTAATAGGTAGGTAGTAAAAGGTTTAAAAAAACAATTGATCAGGCAAGGTACTTACCGGTGAATGTCTAGAAAGGATCATGAAGGCAGATAGTAGCGAAATGTACGGGCGCTAAATATCCACCTAATTCTGCACCCTGCTTTAGAGTCTGAAATTCAGAAGGTTTGTTAATACTGCAGAGTGCAGACATAATTATGTATATGTTGGCTGTTCTAGCTACGGATTACCTAAGTATCAATCCATAGTATAGACTTTAATGGATGGATGCCATATTAAGTATAGTCTTTTCGCGTTATGAAGTCAGTCATGAACTCATGAGTCATTAGGTATATCATATCATATTATCATCATATTATTGTGTCAAAATGGCTTACTTTAATTGGATATTGTGAAAACGGCTAATGTGTCATTGGGCAATTTTGACATTTGGACACATGATTCACTGGCTTCTTAAGCGCCACACTCACAGTCCAGCCTGCAAATCCTAGGCCGCGGCCTTGAAGCGGACTGCTAGGCAAAAATAAAAATTATTGACAATGTTTGATCTTGTGGCCGTGTGTGTGTGGTGTGTTGAGTTTGAAAAAACAATCGAATGACGGGCACAAGTAAGCCGCTTTACCCCGAATAGACCAAAGGTATTTTTTTCAATATTAGGGTCAGAAGACACCGCGACGATACGTGAAATTCACACCGAAACGAAAGGATACGTGCCGCCGCGCTGCATTTTTTAAGATTGCTATTGAAAATTGAACTTTATGCACTACACGGGTCATATGACATAAGTCATACACTGCACATGCGCTTTGCAGCCCGGTGCATCCTGACATTCTAACTCATACAATGAAACGTGTATCTTCTTGTGTAATTAATAAAGTTGAATTTTGAATAGCTATTTTAAAAATGCAACGCCGCGTCGCGTATCCTTTAATTTCAGTGTGAGTTGACCCTTATACTCTATATTCTTGTTAGTTTAATGTTCAACTGCGTAGAGCACAACATCAAAGTGACCTCAATTTTTTTTTAAATATTATACTTATCTTTATTTCAGACACGCTAAAAGATCAACGATTTCAGCTGATGATGTGAAGCTGCTTGTGCGTAGAAATCCTTCATTGGTCAGTACCAAAACGACTGAAACTCAATAGCTTCTTAAATTAAGAGGCGCTCAAGTAACATGATGTCCGTGTCATGCTGTGAGTGTGTGAGTGGGGCTCTAACCTTATGAAGCGAAGTGTAGCAAACCAGTGGGATGTGCATTTGGTCACCCGGTGGTCGAAATTATATACCCATAATAATTCATAGTATAATTTTTAAGTTTCAACTTTATAAGGGTTCTTTTGCCTCTTATATATAGAAAACAAAAAAAATGTAATTTTGTGATAGATCGTCTAATAATATAACTTATTAATATCTATGGACGCTTCAAAGCACACAATCTTACCCCGTGCTAAGTATCCGAAGAACTTGTGTTACAGGTACCAGAAAACGGGAAGTGTATGGCTGGTTTTATCGTCAGGCCGCTAGACGCGCCGCTGGGCAGCGCGCTGTTAACAGCACGGTGCTTTGGCAGCGCTGGCGAGCATCGCGCGCTTATTGAACGGCGCTGCTCAAGCGCGCGACTTTGAAACGCAACTACTACCCCCATACATCTTCGAACGCGCGCGCTCCAACGGCGCTGCCGAAACGCTTAACGATAAAACCAGCCTATTTAATACTTTTATACTATAGGTACATATATTTAAGATTTTTATTATATTATACACATATTTAATACACATCCATGACCCAGGAGCACAGAAAAACTTTTTGTTCCTTCGGTGGGATTCGAACCCGCGACCCCCGGCTTGAGCACCATGCGCCGAACAACTGAGCCACAAAGGTTGTCTAAAATATCAATGTATTTATCAGCATTATTAAAAAAATATTAACTTTCTGTACACCTTCCTGCACATAAACATTACCTGTGCCAAATTTCATACTCCTCCGTTTGCTTTTTTTTTTAAGGGTAAGAAGTTTTTGCTTGACGTACGTAATACGCCCATATAAAAAGTCGATACTTTTTACATCTATAATATTTTTAATTTATTAGTAGGTATGAGGCATAGATTTCAAAACTAAGAATGGTCTATGACACAAAAAATCTTCATACAGGAAAAAGATACCTACGCCATTAACGCCATCTTGATTTCAAAAGACTGAAAGTGAGGATAGTAAATGTCAAAATGTCAATATGTCAAAATAATGTCAAACCTAAATAAAGCCCCTAGGTATAGGGTAGGTATTTAGAATTGTCATGACATTGCATCTGTTTAAATTTTACACTTCCATTGTGGGGAATGTTCATTATAAATCAATTTTAATTTAAATTCGATTCTGAATGACTAACAAGTATGACGGTTGTTTAATTATGCAAGTGTTATTTTAAACTTAAAAATGATATCCACATGCAAAATACTTATTAATATACAATAATGCTGACAATGAATGAATTAAATGTGATAAAACTTTTAAAAACTTACTGATCTTAGCTACTTTGATACTTTTTGTGCAGCTTGTGACGTAACAAATCGTTTTGCGAGAGAGAGATGGGCAATATTTTTTATATGCTTATAATTTTTAATCGCGTCAACATAAATACCTATTTCTTTTAGATATATGTTCTATTCAACCGTTTTAAAATTTAATTTGTAAAAATGTGATATTCCCATAGACGTATATATTATAGACGAGGCATGTTGAGGCAAAAACGTGTCTCCAGTTAAATGGCCGCACTTTTAAGTTTTTTGGGGCCATTTTGACATTCGAAGTATGGTGAAAACAAGATGGCAGACATTTGTAGTATGGTGAAAACCAAGATGCCGTAACTTTTTCTTGTATGGAGATTTGTTCTGTCAAATGTAGGTACGTCATAGCCTATCTTGAGTTCTGAAATCTTTGGATATTCCATACTAAGCAACATCCCTATTAGGAATATTACGCAAAGCGAATCGTAGAGAAATCCTAATGACGTAAACTTTTATTACATAATTGAATTTTGACTAGACTTTGGACTGGACGATTTAGAACGATTTAAAACTTAGACGAAAATTCTATAATTTGTAACATGACACTGACAAATGGTTTTAAGCCGAAACGCCATTTAAAGGAAAAAAAAGCTGTGACAGAAATCAACGTCAAAATTTAAAAAAGCTAAAAACTGAAATATTTTATTCGAATCTGACGGCCAACTCTACCACCGTGCGCTCATTCGTCAAATCAAATTCCGCGACTTCCTGTAACATGTTTAGAATACATTGAATCGGAACGGAGCATAATTATCATTTAAATCTTTTTTCGTTATTACAGAAAGAACATTTGGGGTCTCTATCAAACAACACTACAGCGAAAAAACAGCGTAAAAAGGCAACTAACAAAACAGAAGCAAGCACAGAGAAAACTGTGGAGACGCACAAGAATGTTGACAATGAAGCGACGAGTAAAGTTGTTGATATGGAAATGGAGGTAAATATAATAATATAATATTATTTTTTATAATATAAGATTTTTTTAATATAGTGTTTATATTGGGCGTACTTATAAAGTTTCAATCAATCAATAATAATATGATCCTATACCTATAACTATACGTTTATTTTTTTACAATAATGTTTAAAAAAATCAATAAAAAAAAAAAAAAAAAAATATATATATATATATATATATATATATATATATATATATATATATATATATATATATATATATATATATATATATATATATATATATATATATATATATATATATATATATATATATATATAATATTTTGGAATAACTAGATAAAAGTTATTAGTCAAATGACTTGTCTTACCTACGGCCGATATATCGTTTTTACGTCAGTTTTTAGTCATGTTTCCTACTTGATATTGATTAGTGGTCTAATAAAAAATAGTGTCTGCAATACTGAATTCATAATATTATTATCTAATAAAATTACACATTTTATTATTTTTTATACAACACATACAACTACAATTTTAATAAAAACTATAACCCGACTACGTAAATTATATTATAGCCTATGTTACCCGGGCTATTACGAGGGCGGGTCAATAAGTCCGTGACTTTTTGAATTTCTAACCTCCTTACTGAAAAAGCAACACCACTCCTGTCAACAGGCATCTGTCAGTTGACTCCTATCAAAATTTGAACTTGCTGCGTCAGTTAGTTTGTGTTTTACAGCTATCTTTAACAGACTATCCAGTAACTAAAGGAAACAATGGAAAAAAGTGAATTTCGTGTGCTTATTAAGCATTATTTTTTGCGAAAAAAAACCATTACCGAGACCAAGGCTAAGCTTGATAAATACTATGGGGACTCTGCACCATCGATTTCAATGGTAAAAAAGTGGTTTACTGAATTTCGTTGTGGCCGTACAAGCACTGAAGATGTCGAACGTCCTGGACGCCCAGTTGAGGTCTCTACATCCGAAACAATCGAAAAAATTCACGATATGGTGTTGGCCGACCGAAGATTGAAAGTGCAAGAGATTGTGGAAGCCATAGGCATCTCGCATGGCTCAGTGGTTTCAATTTTGAAAGATCACTTGGGCATGAGAAAGCTTTCCGCAAGATGGGTGCCGCGTTTGCTCACAGTCGACCACAAATGCAATCGTGTAACAACTTCACAGGAAGGTTTGGCGTTGTTTAATCACAATATGGAGGAGTTTTTGCGCCGTTTTGTAACCGTGGACGAAACATGGATCCATCACAACACACCAGAGACCAAACAACAGTCAAAACAGTGGGTTTCTAAGGGTGAATCGGCGCTAAAGAAGGCTAAGGTGGGTCTGTCAGCCAATAAAGTTATGGCGACTGTTTTTTGGGATGCACGTGGGATAATCCACATTGACTATCTTCAAAAGGGAAGAACAATTAATGGGGAATATTATGCCAACTTATTGGACCGCTTCAATGAGGATTTGAAAAAAAACCGACCTCATTTGGCCAAGAAAAAAGTTATTTTTCACCAAGACAATGCAAGGGTGCACACATGTGCAGTTGCCATGGCAAAAATCCATGAATTGGGCTATGAATTGCTCCCACATCCACCCTATTCTCCAGATTTGGCTCCGAGTGACTACTTCTTGTTCCCAAACCTGAAAAAATGTCTCGGTGGAAAAAGATTTGACTCCAATGATGAAGTCATCTCGCAAACAAAGGCCTATTTTGAGGACCTCGACAAATCATATTTTTTGGAAGGGATAAAAAAATTGGAGAAGCGTTGGACAAAGTGTATAGAGCTCAAGGGGGACTACGTTGAAAAATAAAATGATTTATTTATCAAAAAATCTGTGTTTTATTCCAAAAGTCACGGACTTATTGACCCGCCCTCGTATTACGAATCTATTGATACCTCATTTAGTAAAATCGGACCAGTACTTTAGGCACTACAGTGGAACAAACATACAGTTAAAATCATAACCCTTCCTTTTCACTTTGCCGTAGTCAGGTAAAAATACCGGCCAAGTGCGAGTTGGACTCGCGCCCTAAGGGTTCCGTACAAAACGGCAAAGAAATCACGTTTGTTGCATAGGTGCCCCCTAAAATATTCCGTTTTACCCTTTGGATACGGAACCCTGAAAAGTAAATTATGTAATGTCATCACAGTGAGTACGGCGCCATTAAAATAAAAATTTTATTATTTCAGACAGATCATTTAGAAATATTTACAAACAATCAGACGAGGACCGAGAAAAGAAAAACAGTGAACACAGAAATAAAAGAAAGCACAGAGAAAGCTATTGAGCCGCAAAAGAAAGATGAAGTGCAGAAAAACGACGACATGGAACTGAATGAAACGATTGATCTTACTTTTGATTGAATAAATAATGCACATCTTTGTATTAAGTGTTTCGTGTTATCATTTTTATGCACTTTTTTCCCATTTTTGTGATTTTTTACTATAGTATTGTTATACCCTGTGTTCAAGGTTTTAACATTTAATTTGCACTGGGTATAGGGTTCTTATTGTAACTATACTGTCACATGCTGTAACTTGATGGTCGGTACAATATACTGCAGCTAAGATCAATTTTAGCCACTGCACACATTTATTGGAAGGCTCTTTTAGTTAAAAAATTTATTAAACATGGTAAAGAACATTCTATTTTAAAAATTATATTGAAAAGAAACTCAATTCAGCACAACATTTTGAAAATTAAAAAAGCATGATTATACGAATAAAAAAAAACGTACATTGTATGGTTTATACATATATTGTATTATACAAACATTGGATGTAGACAGAAACAGCATTGATAACAGGCGAGAGGGGCGCCGCCAAAAAACTCGTTACAACCAAACACAATTACCTGCGAACAGCGAGAGCCATGGAGTTGATTAGAAATGTTTTTTAATTTTTTCTATCAATTTTAGTTGCCGGGTCCGTAGCCAAATTCTGTGTAACTAAAATATAATTAATTGAACAGTTTGCTCTTCATACCGTTTATCAACCATTTTTAATTTCGTAACGTTATATTTTTGGTTATAATTTTTACTTCGTTCTTAACTTCTTCACCTCTATATTCGCTTTTTTCTTCTTTTTAATATTATAAGAAAATAATATATATATATATATATATATATATATATATATATATATATATATATATATATATATATATATATATATATATATATATATATATATATATATATAAATCTAGTATCCTATCCTATCCCATCCTAGTATATAGGAATATAATAGAATAGAAAACTCTTTATTTGCACACTCATAATAAAAACACATAACAATAATTACAAAAGTATAGGAACTGTACAAATAGGCGGTCTTACTGCAGCAGTTTCTTCCAGACAACCTAAATAATAATATAATATATTGTATATAAAAGAATGTCGTGTTAGTTACACTATTTATAACTCAAGAACGGCTGAACCGATTTGGCTGAAAATTGGTGGGGAGGTAGCTTAGAACCAGTAGTCGGACATAGGATACCGATTAAGTGCCCCGCCGAGTCTGTCTGTCTGTATGTTCGCGATAATCTCAAAAAGTATTGAATGGATTTTCATGCCGTTTACATTTACCGACAGAGTGGTTCCTTGGGAAGATTTAGGTCCATAATAATTTGTTAAGGTATTGTAGAAATTATTTGATTTTGACGATAATTGAAAAAATTGATATTGATAATAAAAAAGAGAAGGTGTCGGAAAAAATCAAGCCTTCGGGGAACTTTTATCGAAAACGCTGCCTAACCTAACCCGTTCAAGATAAATAACAAAACAATGTATGGTGGGATGGTTTCTCTTTTATATGTCTACAAAAAAGTCTGCGATGGCAAAGATATATCTATCTTTTAAGGTTAGGTTACTACACCCTTTTTAAGTTTAAAAAATGATGAATATGATATATAATAGAATGTGAAATAATAGTAATAATGATAATGTGAATATTGTGAATTAATGTGGTATTTTCAGAAGCTATTTAGACGGATACAATTTAATTATCCTTATCTGGGAGATAACTAAAAATTTAAAAGTACGTGTGAAAATTTATTATAAAGTATATATTTTTACTCTGTGCTATTACTATATTGCAGGTATATTTGCTAAAGAAGTTTTTTGCCACGAATACTCTCCCACGCGGGCGAAGCTGCGGGAAAAAAGCTAGTTAGGTATATAATTCGTCACTTTCCGCAGATTGCAAAAAATTACATCGAAATCGACTCCATGTATTCCTTACTCGCGCTAGTTAATTACTCCTATAACGACAGGTAGAGTATAATTAGATTTTTACAATTCAACGGCACCACATTACGCCGCTGTTTGTCAACCGCCCACCACCTATGACCACCGCGCGGAGGCATCGCTAGTTCATGAGGTCAAGAGCTTATTTAAGCTATTATGATCTGGGATGAAGAATTGTATACCTACATGAAAGGAGCACTAAAATCGAAGCCGTTAGCACTATCAGCTATCTGTCTCAGAAAACATCATTGGCAAAAACGCATAAGAGTGAAAAAGAAAGCAAATTCTTCTAAGGTTGTCACTTGTCACGCCTTTGGTGGACTCCTGGTGTTCTTTTTCACGTCGTTGGAATTACGACTTTATGGCACTCATAAAACACTTGTTATGAGTGCATGTGGGATAAGGAACGATATATGTTTCTTCTCTTACTAATAGCCGGGTCTGTGTAACTGTAGTTATTACTCTGAGATTATGAAGGGAGTCATATTTTATAATCAAATTTTTTCCATAGGTCTGAAAGCTAATCGGAAACTTGTTCTTACACGATCAATGGGTGTCTGGAACGAAACGCTTTGAAGCGGTAAGACCGCCATTTTGCACAGTTTTTACTATCCATATTAGGTAGGTAGGTAGGTTCCATACTTATCTACTGTATCCCATTTTTGTAATTAATGGTGCAAATAAAGAATTTATTATATATTGAAGAAATATCCTACGAGTATATTAGATGTAAAAGTACATAATATAAATTTACGTTACAATATAAAGTAATGTAGGAAAAAGTTTCAAATAGTAGGTACACTATGACAAAATAGCAGACTGACTGACTGACTGACTTTAAGTACCTTCATTCATGTAATGCGAAATTCTCGTATTAAGTAAGTCCTACTCTAGGTTTACTGCCCTCTGTTTCCTCAAAGAACTATCCTATCCTATATAACCTTTTTTTTTTGTTGTTTCCGGAGGGGGAAATGCATTACGCATACCACCCGGGCGCAGGGGGCACCCGAGTGGTGATGTGGGACTCTCGTATAGGCTAATGAGACCCACGGTTTACCCACTGAAATCCCCCCCCAACGAGGGCTGCCCCCTCCTCAGCCAGCCGCGCGGCCTCCTGATACGTCCTTCCCCGGAATGTGACGTAAGTGTCATCTGCATAGCAGATGACATCTGTTCCGGGGAGGATGCCGCTCCGCAGGACCCAGTCGTAGCCGACGTCCCAGAGGTTCGGTCCCAGAACCGAACCCTGAGGGACGCCGCACTCGACCTGCCGCCTCTCTAAGGACCCCGACCGATCCTCGAACACGATCGAGGATCGGTCGAGAGAGATATCGGAGAGATACGCGTCCAACAGCCTCCCGAGATACGGAGGCACTTCGAAATAGTTCAGTGCCTCGCGTATTACGCTGTGGGGAAGGCTGTTGAAGGCGTTGGCGATGTCCAAGGACACCGCCACCACCACCTCCCTCCCGCATTCCGCTTCCTCCGTCACCGACTTCAGGCGCCTCACTGCGTCGATGGTTGACCGACCTGCCCGAAACCCGAACTGTGAGTCTGACAGTCCGGGCCCCGGTCCTTCCTCCAAGTGCTGAACGAGGCGGGAGGCTATTACACGTTCAAACGCCTTGCCCACCTCGTTCAGTAACACGATCGGCCGCACCGCCGACGCAGAGTCCGGTGGTCGCCCGCCCTTAGGTAGCAGGACGAGCCGACCCTCCTTCCACGCCTTCGGGAACTGACCGCTCTGTAGACAGCGGTTAAACAGTTCCCGAAGGCTGTCTTCGAGGTGCACGAGAGCTATAGATAGAACCCTCCCGTGCACCCCGTCCGGACCAGGCGCCCTTCTCTTACTACGGAGGCGGGACAGAACCGCCTCCATTTCCGCGTCGGTGACGGGTGGCGGAACACCCTCCTCCATCGAGCTCGGCGTCCGTCGGGCCATTCGCGGCGGAGCAAAGTCTGCCGGGGGGTCCGGGAACAACTCCCGGACGATGTTCCCCAGCAGCTCTGGCTGGAGCGTTTCCCTTCAGTGGGGCCGACTGGGCGCGAAGTTTGTCTCGCGCCCTCTTATACGGTCGACCCCACGGGTCATTATCCAGACCACCAGCTCCAGCCACGCTCGCTCCTTGGCCCGACTGATGGCCAGTTGCAGGATCTCCCTTTTGGCATGGTAGACCGAACCTAACCTAACCTAACCTAACCTAACTAACCTATCATTTTTATGTAGGTATCTTAGAACATTAAACCAACGGTATAGATTCAGGCGTTGCACAAAATAACAGACTTACAAAATTAGCAACAACAGCCCGGTAATTTGGTCGAGAAAAAGGGTTTACCTGGAAAGTTTCCGGGAGTGGGACTTTTATAGATTTTGAAGTATTCTGTTTGAATTTCAACTTTGCAACGTCGCGTCGTAACTTGTAATAGTGAAACAGTTTATTGACGCTATTTTGAAAATTAAAAATAAACGAAAAATGACGTTTATTTTTTTACCACCGATGGCCCTGCATAAAGTATTTTTACACTATTAGCGCGATGTTTTTGCGGAGTTCGTACGTCGAAACTATTATATAATTAAGACATGAATTATAGGGAATTTTCTCTAATTTAATGTTGGAATACATGTTTATGTCGCAAAATGAGTCGGAAAGGATATAGCATAAAAACTGTTTTTATTTCAAGATGGCGGCGCTAGCAGCCAAGTTACGAGGTGGAAAACTCTTTCCAGCTAAAACTACTGAATTACTGGGGCGCAAATTACAATACATTTCTAATCGATCGATCTTAATTACAAACCGAAAACCGAAAAGATTAATATTCAAAGACAAATGGCAAGACAAAATAGCTTAGGTTTAGTTGTAAAGTCTAAACGCCTAGGGCATGCGAGATAGGCTGCAGCTCATTAAAATATGTAAATGTTGCCCTGAGACATTACGCAGATAGGCGCTTCTGACTTATTGAGTGGACGATTCAACCTGCATATTCTATTGATTTTCCATTGAAAAATGTAACGCCGATGTTTTGAATCAACTATCAAAACTTTAGGTTGTTCAAAATAATTTACGGATATTTTGGGCATATGATCTACTGCTTTATGCTTATGTCTGAAAAAAAATTAAAAATTTAGAAATAAAAAGTAATCATACCTATATAATGAAATTAAATTGCGCTCTCTAAGGCGCTGAGGTAATTAACCTCACATAAACCAGTGTACAACCCCCCCCCTCCCCCCCAACAGATTTCAAACCTTTCTCAGTTAATAGCTCTTGCCACGCTGATAATTATTTAGTATGGCTACATTCACACTCAGGATTGGGGTTTTGACAGTAATTGGATTTTTATTTTTTATTGTTTTATATTAGCGACTGACTTAAGCTTCCCATGGGTGCGATGTATTATACATATAAAGCTTCCTCTTGAATCACTCTATACATTGCTGAAAACTGCACTAAAATCCGTTCCTTATTTTAAAAGATTTAAGCGAACAAGGAACTGAGCGATTTAATTTTATGAACTTAGATAGGTTTGAAATCTGTTGGTGGGTGCGGATTTTTCGGATGGTCCTTTCTGTTTAATCTCGTCGCTTTGTTGTCGGTCGGTTAGAACTTGGAGCTTTCATATTCGTAGCTGGATTTTTTTTCAAAGATGGGTTGGATGGATGGGATGGTCTTACGGTTTGTTGATATTTTAAAATTTGAGTCCTTGAGGTGTTTAAATACCAGCTTAGTCAAAAAAGCTGTCTATATCTTTACAAACAGCCTTCGTGGTCCAGTGGTTTAGAGATTGGCTTTCGACTGGGACCATCTGCCAGTCGAAATACCAGACTATATTATGATCCGGAATCCAGAAAGCTGGGGTAAATTCAGAGAATTGAAAATAGAACTTTGCTCTAATACAATATAGCTGAAAATCGAATACACAAGTGTCAAGTCAAATGTCAATATCATTTAAGACAGCTCGACACACGAAACATCGATTTTAACTCTGTGATAATACAACTAACCAAAAAAAAAATACTGAAAATATTCAGTGCTCGGAATTTTCCCGGGCCCGCCGGATTCCGGATCATATAGTCCCAGCTCTATAGATCCTGCAACTCCATAAAAACTACAATTGCATCGTACATAGTTCATCTAGATTCTGACTTCAGTGTGGTATGACACCGTCCGCGGTAGTAGCGGTAGCCCGTAGTACGGGGCACCTACCGCGCGCTGTTTAGTATCATTACAGATGTCTGTCCACCGTTCCTTATTAATAACGAGTTTAAGCGTCCTGTGGAGATGGACTTTTATGCTGCCTCGATTTAGTTAACGGCTGGATGAACATTGACAGATGTGTGAATAGTATCTAATCAATGGCACGAACGGTTGAATGTTCCGGATAAACAGACCTAATAATTGTGTGTATTTTATGCAGTAGCTCCCAAGAACAGAGCTTAGATTAATTCGGTTCTTAATATGTAATACTTATTGGTAGAATAATTACCATTAAACCTTATTTAATGTGCACAAGTGTGGGCAAGTGGTACATCGTCAAAAAGCGTGCTATTTTGTTTTCTCTACAAGCATCTATACTGAATCGACTGACTTGTCGTACTGCACTGACGATTTATTTGGACTTTGACTAGACTTTGGACTTAACGTTTTAGAGAAACAAACGATTTAGTGTTGAAAACATAAACGAAAATTCTGTTTTCCTTCTTTTTTATCTTGGCTCTGGCAATGGTTTTAACACAGAGTAGAAAATATATATATACTTACGTACCTTACGTACATAGAAACAGCTTTCATAGAACGATCCAAATCGATCCAATTTTGAAAACGCTGACGTCCCCTAACGGCTCACGATTTTTCCACACAATCGTGGACACACCGTTTGCTTGTAGTAGTGCAATCAAATCGATAGCTAACTATGTAGCTATTTATCTGGTCTTTAATCTGTGCCTCTATTCTAGTTGAAATAATAGTAACAAGAAGCCTCCTCCACACTGGGTGCACTTACCCGAGGTGTTGTTTTGTTCTGTCCCCGTCATTACAAACCTTTCAGCTCATTACAGTCAGCAACAGATCACTCGCTTAATTTGTGCATTTCCGATCTGATATTCAAATATCAACTCTAATGACGCAGGCGAAATGTTAATAAAATGTTAATGCGCCGCACCGGTCGTCGCTGTACCGATAAGTGACAGATTTGCTTGACAGCACCATTGTTGGTAGTCACGATTGGTTTTTTTGTATTTTGCTTTCTTTGAATTGCGATTTTATAAACTGTCTTAGAGAGGGCTTATGACGAACGAATATCCTGTAGATATAGCCTCGTTTACTGCGTAGTTAGAATGTTTTCTTTTCTACTAAACATACTTGGTACATCAAATTTGTAGAATGAATCAGGCTCATTAGGCTAGTGCTATATTATCCGGAATCCGGTAAGGCTTGGAAAATTCAGAGCATTGAAAATAGAACAATTTTGGCTGCGCCGTAGACGGGTAAAAATTACTCGGAGGTATCAGTTAGGTATTATGTCTGTAAGTAGAGCAAATCATGACTTTATAAAATCTGGTAGTAAGAGGTGACCCTGTACCAGGTAATATGCCAATTAAATAATAAAATTATTGAGCTAATAAGTAATTAGAGTAAGTGGGACCGGTCCGGACGATGAATTATTCATTATAATCAATGCACTTAAGACCTGCTTAACTCGACCTACGCCGACCATAGAGCAGAGTTCATTAGACACGGCATCTTATAAGTATAACCCTGTATAAGACTGGAACTATAATACGATCTGGAATCCGGCGTGTAGACACCCAATTTGCCTTGCCTTGTGACCGCTCGGCGTCACTCGCCTAGGTTGCCTAGCGCCTAGTGAAGCCAATCTCATTTGCCGCAACTTGACTCGCCATCACTCGTCATCACTTGCCTCACTTCGGACCGGTGTCGGTTTTTGTGCACTAATCAAAGGCGCTCGTCTGCCCGCGCGCAGACGAGCGCAATTGCGCGCCTTTGATTTGTCCAGCTCGACAAATCAATCGTCTGCATTGGGTGCCAGCATTGGCGTTCAAGGAACTCGTCCGACGTGTGGACATTAGCACTTGCCTTGTACCTATTTTGCTGACTCTCTCATTGGCCTACACTGGGCCAACATGTGAAGCCGACTTAACAAATAATGTTACAGTTCCAATACATTTTATTCTAAATAGCGACATAAATATATAATTAGGACTATTACTCAAGTAATTAATACAGCGCTCATAACTAACACCTTTCCCCAAATGTGGCATCGTGCAATAGTAAAACCGATACCTAAAATAGACAATGTGACAGAATTTAAAGACCTTCGACCTTACTACCAAGCATGTCCAAAATACTCGAAAAGGTAGTCTGTGCACCAGTAATTTAGTTTCTAGAAATCAATCATATTTTGCCATCAGCTCAATTTGGATTTCGTAAAAATCACAGCACGACCACTGCTTTCCTCGATGTTGTTGACAACATACTAAGCGCACAAGATACAGGCGATACCCTTCTGATACTACTCGATTATTCGCGCGCGTTTGATACCTTAAACGTACCCCTATTACTATCGAAACTAAAATATTATGGGTTACATACTTTTTTCCCAATTTTTTTTCTACAGTTGCACTGTAATACGGCGGTTGGGGATCACGGAAGACCAGTGACAGCGACGAATGTCGCTGTCATAAACTGCGGGATCCCCTATTCCTTTTTTCTAGGCATTGCACTGCCATATTATGGTGAATGTTTTTTGTTTAATTAACTCTATTTTGTTGTATATTTTACCATTTTCTTTTATTATATATATTTGTTGTGTATGTTATTTGTTGTGTGTTGTGTTATGTAATTGTTTCAGAGGAGAGGAATAAATGATTCTTATTACGAGGGCGGCACTGAAAATTTCGGGAATCAAGGAAGTGACACAACATTACTATTTAAAAATGTATTTATTGCTTTTCGAAGTATTCTCCGCGAAATTTGACACATTTTTCCATACGATGGAACCAATCATTGAAGCAACCATTCCATTCGGAAGTTGGGGTCTCCAAAATGGCCGTTTTGTAGGCGTCCACAGTTTCTTCAGGTGATGAAAATCTCTGACCACGCAATTTAATCTTTATTTTAGGGAAAGTATAGAAATCATTAGGGCTTAGGTCGGGGCTGTACGGCGGATGGTCTAATAATTCTATGATTTCTTGCTCTAAAAACTCTTTTGTTCTGTGCGCGGTGTGAGAACTCACATTGTCGTGATGGAGGATGATGCGGCGGTTGCAGTTCTCTTTACGGAGTTCAGAAACGACCTGTGGCAAACAAATGTTAGCATACCATTCTGCATTAACCGTTCTTTGTCCCTCAAGAGGAATAGTCGCAACATGGCCGGTTTTGGAGACAAACGTGGCCACCATTTTTTTTTGCAATACTCCGTGAAAGAACAATTTTTGTTGGCTTTAACTCATTTTCGAACACCCAAACTCGTGACTGTTTTTTTGTTTCGGGTTCGTACGCGTATATCCAGGATTCGTCATCTGATACGATGTTGCATACAGCATTTGAGGATCCTGCGTGGAATCTTTCGAGAGTTCTGACGCACCAAGTAACGCGAGCGGGTTTTTGCTCTTCACAGAGCAAATGCGGTATCCATCGGGAAAACAACTTTTTTACACCTAATTGTTCATGCAAGATTATTTGTATTTGACTGATGCCAATGTCTAAAGTTGCCTGAATTTCGCGGTATGTCACATGTCGATCTTCCTCAATCAGCTTACGCACAGCATCAACGTTTTCTTGGGTGACTGCAGTTTTTGGACGACCTTGACGGGGATCATCACTGAGCTTGAGACGTCCACGTTGAAATTCATCAAACCAGCGATAAATTGTAGTTTTGGATGGGGCTTCATCACCAAATGCAGAAATCATCCGGTCAACATACTGTTTTTGTGTTAAACCACTTTGAAAGTCATAATAAATCATCGCTCTAGAATTTTCTCGAGTCAATTCCATTTTCTCAACGACTAAACAAGTTTGACAAGACCTTATGATAAGACCGAGAATCTTTTTTTAAATAAATAAACGGTATTCGATTTTTCAAACCAATGAGTTTTAAATTAAAAAGATTTTAATATGACAAGAACAGTGGAAATATTCCATTCCCGATACTTTTAGTGCAGCCTATGTATTATTAATATTATAATCTTATTACATATCTATATAATCCTAGCTCTTTGCTCTATTTAACTCATTATAACATTTATCTGTAAATAAATGATTGTGCACAAGACACGATCTCGGAGCATGTTTTAAATGGACGGATAAAAATATATCTTTATCATTAGACGAGATAATATTATACATTTAGAATGTTTCTAGATTTATGTATGGAAGTTACGTTTTAAATGTATTCCTTGCAGTGACGTGGGGTTCCTATCACTCCATTCCTATTCGTGGCTAGATTTACTTACCACTTACCTTTTGAAGACTCTCATGCAAATCCGTATCTGGGCTAGGCTAGGGCCTATAAAGGAAAACCAGCCTTCACCACTGATTCCTCGAGAAAATTAGTTGCAGATTTGTAAAGCTAATTTAGTTTTTACGTGGGAGAGCCATACTTTGACATGAATGGACCAGCTTGACCGGATAAATACCACCTTGGAAAACCACCTTGAAATAGTGCGTGCGTTGTGTTTCGCCGAGTGAGTGAGGCTATCCGAGACCTAAGGGGGTTTGAAAATTTTAAGGACTGGGAACGCACTCCTGTTATGCACGGGCGGTGGAATCCTTACAGTCGG
Organism: Phengaris arion; assembly: GCA_963565745.1. Classification (NCBI taxonomy): domain Eukaryota; kingdom Metazoa; phylum Arthropoda; class Insecta; order Lepidoptera; family Lycaenidae; genus Phengaris; species Phengaris arion. The sequence continues at coordinate 5,016,286 of OY751446.1, read as the reverse complement.
GTGACCCGAGCTGCGTTTCCTGGTCATTTGCATAAAAAAGTTGTCATATTATTAAAATGAAAGATATAGAAAAATTTAGTAAATGGGGCAAATACCTTAATTTGTTAATATATACCTGACGTGAAAATCTGAATTTTTTACAGTCTGGTTATTTTATCCAATCTTCTGATTGCCATAAGACTTATGATGCTGTAAAAAAACCTACTTTACTAAAAGATAATTTGTACATTAATCTATATAGGTACTAATATTATAAAGAGGATAGATTTGTATGTTTGTTTGTTTGCATTGAATAGGCTACTACTATTGGACCGATTTTGGTCAAATTTGGGCATATATATAGAATAGAATACGGACAAAGCGTGCGTTTCCCGCTGTTTTGCTTCAGCTAAAACTTCCTGTACTTTGTTATCTTACTCATTTCAGTTGAATTACAATAGATTAATGACTGATTTCTTTTGAAAAACTATGGTATTTTCTCAGAATATTGAACTAGGTAATCCAGTGTGTTTTACACCCGACTACGGCGAAGCCAAAAGGAAGGGTAAAGATCGAGAGAATCCGATCGAGTAATCTGGTCCGATTTTAATAAATGAAGTGTCAATAGATTCGTAATAATAGCCCGGGTAACCTAGGCTATTTAATTTAAGTAGTCGGCTTATAGTTTTTTTTTTATAAAACAAGTAGTTATTATATTTTTATTAACTAATCCTTTGACCCCTTTATTAAAGACCAGCTGTTTCTTCTATTCTACCTGCCCAAATACTGTACCAGAGATAGTTACATAATAATTAATCATATCAGCAACATATAAATAATGAAAAATGACTGTCCGTAAGTAGCGATCGTTTTCCCATTCAGCACGGCACCGCATGGGGCTGACGTATTTTGGTTTTGAACTTAATTATTCACAAAACGAAAAAGTGTTTTTACATTTTGGTTCAATTGTTGATAGTAAACGGTACAGTACGTTCGATTTTGGACTAGGTTATGTACTAGTCAAAAATCTAGGTTCTAAACCTAGTAGTAGTTGTGGTTAGTGTATAGCACGGCTTATTTTAATTGTCTCTGTTTAATAAATGCTATATAGTATTAAATTTTGTACTTAGTAGCACTGCACAAGTAAAGTTCGGACCGCGGATCGGACTGCGTTCCAAACCGCGGAGGGATCTGTGCGGTTCGGACTGAAGAGTGAAGGTGTATTCTTCAATACGTCAAAATACGTTATAGAGCGTGGTTATCTAGCTGGTCAGGTACTGTGGAAAATGCGCTGTCACCGACATGCCAGATCGGACTCTCGGCCCCGAGCATTTGCACGATCGGTCCGGACTTCGGAGCGTTGGTTTGTTAGTATAGTTATGCCGCGGTCAGAACTCTACGTGTGACGGGAGTTAACGACACAAAAAATAAATTGTATTTCCAATAAGTATTTCAAGATTCAATAAGCCGGACTTGATAACTTTATAAAGAAAATGAATGACATGAAAACCAAAATTTTGTAACGTAAAAAATCGCGCCCAAATGTTAGCTCCAGCGCCACGTTGGCCGCTAAAATACCTAACCTGACCTCAAAATGCCAACCGATTTCACTAATAAAATAGCAAATAAGCCCGAAGCCGCAGAACAAAATAATAAATGAGGTATCTAAATAAATCGGAAACGAATAAATAATGAAACCGAGTGAAGCTACATTTAAACATGATCGCAAATGAATAATAGTTATTTTGTTTTTCGATCCCGTGCGGTCTGAAGCGCCTGGGCAAGAATTAATAACGATGCACGGCATTCGAAACCGCGACAATCTGCTCTTTTTGAGTGTGCAAAATTTTTGTATTTTTTTCTATTCAGTCGATAGTTTTTTGCGGTTGATGTACCGGTTTTTATTCGTGCATGTTTTAATAGGCTCCGCAACAATGTTTCGATTCCAGATAGCTTTTAGGTCGTAGACTTCTAACGACCACTTGTCGCTAACAACTAACTTGATTATTTCAAAGGTTTGTTCTACTAAATTATTTTTGTCTTTTAGACTATTTTTGAGAAGAACAAATTCAGAATTTGTTACACTATGTATCTGACTGCACAGTATTGGACTACGAAAAATTAAGCTGTAAAATTTTGTTTGGAACTATTTTACCTTCCGAAAATTTTTAAAAATGACACTTTTCTATTTTATCGACGACGTGTTTCTCGAAATTTGACGAAGCTCTTTGCAACCTTTTAAATTTGAACTTTTACAATGTTTATACCAATAACACATGTCAGTTTGAGTTGCGATAAGAAAAAGTGTTGAAAAGTATATTCATTTTATTCAATATTTATTTGAAAAGTCAAGGAGCGGAACGGTACGTCTGATAGATATATTTCATATTGTATATATTGAAAGTTGCGACTTCATAGTCTTAGGTGTTGAATGCCGCTGCCATGTTCGGTTTTAGGGTTCCCTGTAATTTTCATTTGCTTTACACGTCATTCGTTTAAGCTATATCTTATCGGTATCGTGTTTACACAAAATTAAAAATTTTAAATAACCCCCTCGAATTGTCAAGCAGTGAGCGAGCTGATGATTATAGCTAAGAACACTCTCAATCATGTCAGCTTTCAAACAAAATAAACTAATTCTAATCAAAATAAAATAAAACACGGACAAACAGACACGTCAAAGTGAGAACACCCCACTGTTTTCGTCCGGGGGTTAAACATGATATTATACGAAGTATGAAAAACGACAATTCCCGAAGGACATTAGAATCGTGGTGCTCTATATTTTGTTGTTAAGTTTACTCTGTTGTATTGTAATCCTGCTACTATTACAAATGAGAAAGTTTGTGAGGATGGATGTATGGATGGATGGATGTTTGTTACTCTTTCAATTTGGTATGGTAGTTGTTTGAACCTGCATTAACACATAGGCTATTTTTTATCCCGTAAAAGTACAGTGTTCCTATGGGATACTGTATATTGGCGGGCGGAGCCGCATGCGAAAGCAAGTATATAATAAATCTATAACATAAGCTTATTCTCATTATTCTGCAAGACAATTGGATGTATCGAAGATTAAAATAAATGTTCCTTTGTAAACATAGAACCGTCTACTAGGAGCCCGACTCTGTCTTCACCAGTTTAAATGAGGTATCCATTTTGAGTTTTTTTTTCTTACTGTTTTAGTTTTTTCTTCTGTTGGATATTCTACAGTCTAATGGTCGGCATGTAAAAAGTTTTTATTACGCCGCTTCTTTGAAAGTCGGTAGCATTCGCAAATGGCGCTAAAACTGTAAATCGTCAATTGCCGACAGACCATTTAGGGACACTCCATAGAGGTACATATTTAATATTCATAGACGAGGGGCATGTCGAGGCAAAAACTGTCCTTACTTAAATGGCCCCACTTTTTGTGGTTGTTTGGGGCCATTTTGACATTTGAGGTACGGTGAAATCAAGATGGCGTAACATTTTCTCGTATGAAGATTTGATCTGTCAAATGTACGTCATAGCCTATCTGTAGTTTTGAAATCATCGGGACACTCCTATAATATATACAAATAACTTCGAAAGGGTCAGCTTACACTGATACGCGACGGGGCACACAATTTTTAGGCTATGTATTCAAAAATGAAAATGTGCAATCCATGCAATGCGTTGCAATAAAAAAAATCAAAGTCAATAAGTAGAATACTTTGTATTGCGGTCGCTAGCTGGAAGAAGCCATTTTTGATACTCCGTCTAAATACTTTTAAATTTTTATTTTTTTATTTATAACACTTTATGCAACAATTGCACAAAGGCGGGTTTAATACCTTGTGGCATTCTCTACCAGCGAACCTTAGGGTGATGCAAAGATAGGTTGAAGTAGGCGCATTTCTTATAATATATATACATGTATTACTAAATCTCATATATAAATATATATATATATATATATATATATATATATATATTATATAAATACATGTGTACTTAAATCATACATAGTCGCACTTATACGTACAAATTATAATATATTATACAATACAATAGATATAATATACATAAGCATAAAAAAAATTATAATAGTTAAAAAAAAACTAAAAAAACACTTTTCAGGATAGTAGAAAATTTTTATCGGGTTATTGCATTGTCATCGGCCCTTAAGACGTGTGCAAAGTTTCAAGTTGATCAGACGTCTAGAAACCGGTGAAAATTAAGCTCAAAGATTCTGTTACATACATGGATACATACATACAACGCGAGCTAATAAAAGCGTGTTAAAAATAACTTTAATTCCGCTAATAATTTTAAATACAATTGGCGAATTCTGCGTTTAAAAATATTTATTACAAAAAATATGAGTTAAGATGAAATTTCCAATGCTATAACAAAAAAGCACACCGATAAAAAGTAAGCCACACATAGAAAAGAGACTTAAAATTAGCTTATCGACTAGCCAATAGGGAGGGGAAATATGGAAATGTATCGAAAATAAACCCTTAACGTCGGTTAATACGGTAATCAATTCTTTGAGCGCGTCAATGTATTCGGATGCGTTTTCAATGTTTGTGTCCACGTCACTATGTCACTTACCGCGCTAGGGTTGCCGCTGAGTCATTATTTCAATTTTTATGTTAACGAGCGAGAGCGAATAAGCCATCGAATCGCCTGATGGAAAGTGACTATCGTCACCCCTGGACATTGAACACCCACAATTTAGGGGCTTCAAAAGGTAGGCGGTAAGTGAAGCCGATGGAGTTATAGGAACCCCACGCCACGACACTGTAGATTAGCCTTAATTGCCCCTTCCGTCATACGAAGGCAAAGGTTAAGAACATCGCTATATTGTCCGCAATCTCCCCGGCCGGAGAAAATTCAGAGCGCTGAAAAAATACTTCTGTTTTCAGCGCTCCGAATTTTCTCCGGCCACCCGGGAAGATTCCGGGCAATAATATAGTCCCACTCTGAGAGGTAGGCCCATTAATTATTAAGATAATGAATTGTATTTTTTTTTGCGTTTGCTCTCGGCTATATTTTTTTTTGTTTTCTAAAATGAATATGGAAATTGTGTTTAAGCGGTACCGAAGTTAAATCAATCTCTTATTTTGTGTGTTCGTCTATTAGTATGTTTGTTGTGTAAATAATTCAAATTATTTACTGTTTATCTGAAAATTAGGAGGTCAATTCCGCTAATTTAATTTCGATGCAGTCTCGATATGTTAAAACAGCAAAATGGTAGTCTCGTAAACGTCGAACCAACGACAAACGAATTTTGATTGGTTTAAACTCCGAAATCAGTTTCTGATATCAAGACGATATTAATTCATTTATAATTCAACGAAAGTAAATTGAAAGTCTAAGATAAATACGAGAATGGGAAACAAGCATCGTTTTCTGCATAATTTTTTAGGGTTCCTTAGTACACAAGGAACCCTTAAAGTTTCGCTCTGTCTGTCCGTCTGTCTGTCTGTCTGTCTGTCCGCGCTTCTAGCTTCTGTATGAATATAAATATATGAAATTTGGTACAGTTAAGGACTGTGATATATACTTATATACTCGTATATATCTCAGTTTTGGCATCATAAAAAATAATTTATCAGTTTAAGGGTGGCTCTCCAAACATGTGAAGTGGGGATGAAAAATATTTTTACATTGTACCCCATCGTGAGGGGTATCATCGAATAGGTATTTTTGAATAAAGGCAAGGTTTTGATATAATATGACTTTTTTACAATGTATGTGAACCATTTTCGAGTAATCGACCTCCAAATTAGTTTACAAGTTGGTTTGGAAGTTTCCCATGCTGATAGATCATGCTAATGCTCTTTAGGAAAATTACTTTTATCGAAATTTAAAACGAAATCAGACAGTAATTTTTAAGTAATTTGAAAAAACCTATTACGCGTTAATAGTTACGGAACCCTCCGACACGTCCTGACATGCTCTTGGTTAGGTTTTTATTGGCTTTTCGAAAAGTACATAATAAGTCAGGAAACAGTCTTTGCAATGGCATATATATGATCAACCGCTGACAAAATACAGTTATCACAATAGCGGGATCGTTGGAAAGCATTAAAAGCGCTCTATATAAAAAAAACGGCCAAGTGCGAGTCGGAATAGCGCACGTCGGGTTTCGTGCCACTACAATATTTTACATGTTTACTTATTATTTCGTTATTTTTGCACGAAGTTTTCCAAGTAAGCGCATTTTACAAGTTCGGCACTATAACTCCTAAACTAACAAAGTTATATGAGCCGTTATAGTTTACCTTCAACACATGGACTACCATCATGAATTTTTTCAGATTTTTCGAGCCAGCCGTAATTAAATGTCTCGCAAACGGATACCTGAATCAAAAAATCTCAATGTTTTTAAAATACCTATCTAATGATACCCCACACTATGGGGTAGACGCGAGAAAAAAAAAATCCCCACTTTACGTGTAGGGGAGGTACCTAAAATATTATATTTTTCGTGATTTTATTTTAGCACGTTAACATAGTAAATACACATATCCAAGTTTCATCTTTCTAGCACTAACGGTTTGGACGGTTAGCCGAAGACGGACGGACGGACATGACTAAACATGGGTTCCGAGACGTAAACTACGGAACCCTAAAAATGATGCACGAGTTCCGTCCACGTCACAGCAGTTGGAAATGTATGAAGATAAATACAAAATTCATTTTATTAACATAAATAATGCGTTCATGTATATCATTGTTTTAACAAAAAATTACAAAAAATATAATGCAACTTTTGACATTGGAAATGTCTTTTCGTTCGCTCCAGTGTAGGCTCCGATTTCACGAAAAAGTGCGATCCCCTTATATCTCGGAGAGTTGTGAAGATACGAAAGACTTAAAAGACGCGTATTCACGAAAGCTGTGAGGTGCAAAAAGAATTATTCGAGAAAGTCAATAACGAAAAAAGTTATTGTCGAAATAGTGAAAATATTTTTCCGAATTTTTAATTTTGGCGCTCGATATTTTGGTAACGTAGAATGATATGAAAATTTGAGAGAGATTCCTCTGGGCAATTTAGTCAGCTACAATTTGAGCCAAAAACAAAGACGATGGGTTAAGGGTTTGCCCTGTAGCCTAACCTTTTTGCGACTACATTTTTTTTAAATTCCGTAGATACTTTTCCAATGTACTCGATAGTCGTTTGAGGCACGAAATCTGTGAAATATTAATTAAGCAACTGATTACTGTTTTTTTTTGCATTCTTCGGTCCATTATGTTGACTTTCGGGAAATAAAAGAATTTTGCTAATTTAAAACAACTGCATTCGATTGGGGTTCTGGTGCATAATTCCAGCAGCAGCCCTGGCGCTAACCCCGGTGCGCTAATGAATTTATACGATACGCGTCGCATTTACAATCGCGTCGGCACCGTGTTGAACACTGCTTTGTGCATTTGTGGGCTCGTGACACCCCACCCGACTCCAAGTGGCTGAACTGACGATTGATGTTACATGATAAGCGGTGGAATACTGAAACGCTATATAAAAATAGGGGGCCCTATATCACAGGTGTCATCTTCTTACTTAACAGAGAGACAAGGACAGCATGTGGTTTGAGTGCCATTTAATTTAAGCAGCGTGTCAGTATTCGGCCGAATAATGGATATGATATATACTATATATCCTGTATGACAGGTTTTTTGGCCCTAAGCAAGGATTTCAAAAATAAGGATGGGCGATTTGACAGAAAAAATCCTCAAATGAAAAGTTACGCCATCTTCATTTCAGTGGGCCCAGCAGGAACATTTCATTCGATGACGTAAAATGTTCCTGCTTGGGCCCCAGAAGACTGAATAAACTGCAAATTTCAAAATGTCAAGATGACAAATATCAAACCTAAATGGCCCCAATAAACCCTATGTATGGGGCCATTTAGGTGTATGTTTCGACATGCCTCGTCTATAATATCTACGTCTATGGTCCTAAGGGAAAAAAATGTTTTGGACTGAAGTAACAGCTTCCTCGTTCACCGGGCTCATCTGTTCTCATCCAATTCAATCTAAGCGTAAATAAAGAAACAACAGCGCCGTATAACTTTACCAAATTAAATGTCACTTATCTACACTGCAATAAATGGATACACTGACACGTCATATTACGTGCGCCATATTTTTAATCATCAGTTGAAAAAAATATGTGAAACACATAAGGGGCCTTTTTAGACCCTCAGGTACTATAATATTTTCATATTACGTACTGAAAAATGAGATATGCTGCTCGCGGTTCCGCCTGCGTAAATACAGTATCCCACGGGAACACTGTACTTTTTCGGGATAAAAAGTAGTGTAAATGTTTTAATCCAGAGCCTAAACTATTGCCATGCCAAATTTGATCGAAATCCGTTCAGTAGTTTTTGCCTGAAAGAGTAACAAACATCTATCCATCGATCCTCACAAACTTTCACATTTGTAATATTAGTAGGATATCGAGGCATCTTAAGATAAAATATTATACCCAGTATCTTCGTTGTTTGTGACACCCTTTACTGACTGTCTGACTAGGTTAAAAAAGATATTATGAGAACTTACAGAAAAAATCTAATTTTAATCTTCTAAATGTTCTAACGCTTAATTATAAATATTGTAAAGTGAATGAATCATTATGTTACCTCCTGGCTGGCTGAGGATACTTTACCAAACATCACCTTTCTTGGCAGTCGGGTAAATATTGAGGAATTATTAAGTGCGAACTGCACCAAGTGAATAAAATATCATATCAGACTTGATGGTCAGTATAAATATTACTGAAGGTAGCCCTGTGATCGAAATTTGCTTATGATTATTAATTTTTATTAAGTTTCAGCTTTATAAGGGTTCTTTGCCGCTTAGAAAAAATAAAAAATAATGTTAATTTGACAGATTATACAAACGTCAAGGTGTAACAAAATTATATTTAACAAATGTGTATTGCTGTTATTTTTTAGAACTTTATTTATATCTATTTTCTAAACGTAATTAAAAAAATATTAGTTTTCTGCACACCTTCCTCCACATAAACTTTTACTGTGTCTAATATCATACTCCTTCGTTCGCACAGTTCTCGTAAACCTGTAGGTACTACAAGATGTTACTACCTATTGTAGTAACATAATAATATCGCGGTTTTAATTTAATAAATCAATTTTTAAACTATGAATCCATCTTCATCGCGCTAAAATACAATTTCAGATCAATTTGGTGTTGACAAATAATTTTAAAGTCCAACGCGGCGGGTAGTTATTTCAAATTTTAATGGAGTCCCCTTCCTAGAACTGGGAACAAGTATCGATAGTTTGTTATGAGTTTTCAGAACTTTTTTGTTTCGAAAATTGATATTTCTATAAACGGTTCTAGTCAATATATTTAGTTGGTAATATTTTGTAGTATAAAACCGATGGCCACATTATAAACAGATGAAAATATACAACATATAGCCCATCTATCTTGTATGATATTTAGACACTTTCATTAAAACAATATTAAAGATGTTTAAATTGTTAAAAATTACAACCCCACTCCGTAAATTATATTTTAGCCTGTATATTGTATAATGTCCCCCGGGATATCTATACTTACGAATTTATTTACACCTCATTTATTAAAATCAAATCAGTAGTTTAGGCACTACGGTGAAACAAACATACACACAACAACATACATACATACATACATACATATATTGCCAAAATCATTTATCTTCCTTGTGACTTTGCCCGTATTCGGGTAAAAATGAATAGAAAAAAGAGTAAAGGAAGACGAAGAAGTTTTTTTCATACGCGCAAAAGGGAATTTCGGGGAAACTATTCATTTTGCCGCAACAAAAAGTAGCCTGTATCCTTCCCCGTCATCTACTCTACATTTGTGCCAAATATTATCAAAATCGGTCCAGTTGTTTGGGAGTCTATTCAATGCAAACAAACAAATCATTTGTCTATTTAACTGGACTAGACCTGATGTTGCCCACAACTTCGTGCGCGCAAAAGGAAATAACGAATGAACTTTATATATTGCCGTAATAAAAAGTAGCCTATGTCCTTCGTCGTGGTCTACTCTATATCTGTGCCGAGTTTCATCACAATAGGTCTAGTAGTTTTAGAGCCTATTCAATGTAAATAAAGAAGCAAACACATCATTCCTCTTTATTATAAGTATAATTATAATATATAAGATATAATTAATTAGTACCTGGGCGACCGAGCTTTGCTCGGTTATTACTATTTATTGTAATATGTTGAAACTCGAAAGCATAAATCTTATTCACGTAATTAGTATAGGTAAATGTTAGACATATTTATGAGAAATATATATTGTTATCTCAAACATTAACTACTTACATTTTTTTAAACTTGTCTAAAAACAATAAAATTAAAAAATTATATATAAACTTGAACATATAAAAAAAACCAAAAGTAAGTCACTGAGCGGGATTCGAACCCGCTGGCCCAGACGGACAGTGGCCGGCAAGACGAATTTAGCGACCATATTTTGAGTGGACAGAAAAACGCATGAAAACTCGAAAACACGCGTTTTCCCAAGCCGTTTCCGAGCCGTTTCCGAGTTCACAGAAACATATGTATATATATATATATATATATATATATATATATATATGTTCTTCATTTAGAAAAAAAGTGTAAGAACATTTTATAAAAAACTATAGCTCGGCTACGTAAATTATATAGCCTATGTTACCCGGGCTATTATTAAGAATCCATTGACATCTCGATTGTTAAAATTGGACCAGTAGTTTAGGCGCTACGGTGGAACAAACATACATACATGCATAGACTGCCAAAATCACCACCCTTCTTTTTGGCTTCGCCGCAGTCGGGTAAAAATATTGCGCTGAATTTGCTGAATTGCATTGCTTATTATAGACTTTTCTCACTGGTCAAGTCACTGGAGTCTGGAATCGACCACGAATATATGAACGCAGGTTATCAATTTATTTTCCACGATGCTGTGATTCAGCTATTAACATACAGCATTAGCGAACACGTATATTAAATTAACAATTACCATACATAATGAACCCGATACTTTACCCGTTCTAATGTATTTACTGGCCTCAGTGAGATACGCGACAAATTAACTAAGAAATGTAGAGATGCGGCAATGATAAATTTGTAAGTAAAACTCAAAATAAAATCTAAAAGTTGTTTGAATAATGTACAAAAAGGTAAATCTGTAGACTCCATAGTCCATAGATCGCCCCTATCAACTTGATCGGATTTTTTAAAATTATGTGAAAAATTATGGTACAGATTGATAACATTAGGGTAATTCCAGGATACAAGCCCTAGTGGGATAGAATAATTATCTACTATTTTTATGCATCAACGGCAAAGCCAAAAGGAAGGGTAATGATTTGGACAGTCTATGTATGTATGTTCCACCGTAGCGCCTTAAGTACTGATCCAATTTTAATAAATGAGGTGCCAATAGATTCGTAATAACAGCCCGGGTAACATAGGCTATATGATTCACAGTTGTTTTATAAACATTGTAGTTATAATTACTGTAGTTTTGCGAAATAATTGTACATTGCTTCAATTATTTATCGAAAGACTTTTCAGCTACCACTAAGATGACCTTGTCTCGTGGCTCTGTGTGATTGCGTGGAAAGGCAAAATGCGATCAATGTTTTTCCAGGATAGGAAAGGGAGTTGTCCATCCGTCCGAGGAGGGCTATTTCGTATCCTATACGGAGTTTATATGATCAGGCAACAATCCCATACGTAGGATCGATGTAACAAAATGATGAAGTCCGCTAAATCGCTAATACTCCGAAAATATTCAATGTTTTTTATAAATTGGTAAATGAAAACCGGAAGAACCGGCTGTAGAGTGATTTCTAAAGTAGGGCAGTTATCCTTGTTTTTCCCTAATGTGTGTTTGGCAGTTAGATAGCCCTCATGAATCGTGAGTGCTTCAGCCAGGAAACAGCAGTATGACCAATTACAGACACCTGAATTTGATGAACAACTTCTTCGACCGTACGTACATACATATTACATTACATAACCATGCCATATTACATTTTGTTAAGCTATAATATACAATTTTAGCGCAATGAGTTCAGTGGTTCGTAGCTAGAACCGTTATTCCATATTATTAATGGCCCGATATATTAAACGCATAATAATAATTATATGAGTCCGTACCAGGAGTACTAGGGGCGCATAAGTGGGCAGATAATAAGTGCATTAGCATTCGTAATTACCGGCTTATCGCCTGCACTGAGAACAGCCTCCATGGACTATGCCGCACAAAACGTCAACAACTATTTAATTAAGCGTTTTAGTGTAAATATGTTTATCATCATTATCATCGGTATGATTGATATTGGGCTATTCAATTCAATACAATTTATTAAAAATAAATTTGTTGTGTAAATTAAAGAATCGTCATTCCACCGATTTACGCGAATGACAGGTCGCGGCTGTGTGTGCGTGGCGGGGCGAATGCGGGGGCGGGCGGGGAGGAACTGTTTCCCAGCCTGGACTATAGTCACTGATGGTTTTTTGCTTTGACATAATTGACAATATAATTTCATAATATCTATGATAGACTTGTCTGACACGACGTTTAAAAATATTTTGGTGACAACCTCAGGCTTAGGAGTTTTGCCGGGGAGTTCAATGACGGTGACGTTGTAGAATTTGTAATATTTCTATATATTGTAGAATATATAACATGGCAGACATTCACTGGTGCTCAAGCTGTCATTTGTAGAGAGTGTCACCACTGTGCCTATACAGAACAAAATTAACACATAATTATTTAATATAGGTATAACGTCAATCTAATCTCGTGGTAAGTTGAACTTTACGTTGTTACGGTTATCAGACAACGGATATACATTTTTATACTATAGTATATATACACATACACAATTTTACAATAAACGTAAATCTTATTTTCTGTAATAATAGGTATTTACCTATGAAATTGCCGTTCTGCAGTACTAGCCATTTCAAATCAAAATAATTTTTGTTTGGCTAAGAATTCTAATTTCAAATTAATTTTATTTTAAAAACATGGAATTCTTTTTCCAAAAGTATTGATTAGTGATACATATTCATCGCATTTCAATCTTTTTCGTCATCATGGATACGTTAAAAATTCGAGTAATTATGGAATATGAGTACCGTCGTGGCAGCAACGCGGAACAAGCGGCACGCAACATCAACGACGTTTACGGAGCTAACACTACAAACCAACGCACCACCTGTTATTGGTTTACTCGCTTCCGTTCTGGAAATTTCGACCTGAAAAATGAACCTCGCGGTCGTCCGAAGACTTTGGTCGACAATGACGAATTAAAGGCGATTGTGGAAGCTGATGATCAACGGCTGAATTAGCAGCAGCTTTCGACGTTAGCGTCAAAACAATATTGGTCCATTTGCGTCAAATTGGCAAGGTAAAAAAGCTTGACAAATGGGTGCCCCACGAACTCAATGATCGCCAGCGCGAAGTACGCGTCGAGACGTGCCTTGCCACAAATGCCACAAATAAAGGAATTTTGAACCGCATTGTTACCTGCGATGAAAAATGGATTCTGTTTGATAACCGCAAGCGCTCAGCAAGTTGGTTGGATCCTGGTTCAGCACCCAAACAATGCCCTAAACGAAAACTTACCCCTAGAAAAGTGATGGTCACTGTTTGGTGGTCTAGCACCGGTGTGATTCATCACAGATTCTTACCAAACGGGGTAAGCATTACTGCAGATGTGTACTGTGAAGAACTGAACACAATGATGGAGAAGCTGGCACATCTCCAACCAGCATTGGTCAATCGCTCGTCTCCGCTGCTCCTGCACGACAACGCGCGACCTCATACTGTACAGCAGACGGTCTCCAAGTTGCAAGAACAGGGCTGGAAGCTCTCCGTCATCAGTGCACCGAAGGCAGTACAAAATGCCTTTGAAGAATTTGTTGCTTTCCGTCCAGCTGATTTCTTTAAGAAGGGCATCAATAAACTGCCACTAAGTTAGCAAAGATGCATTGAATGCATGGGTGATTACTTCGATTAATACAAATAAAAAATAATGAAAGAAAATCGTTTAAATTTTTTTCGTTTAAAACCTAATACTATTTACATTTACTCTTACACACTATATTGAATTATTGTAATCGGTCGACGGACATCTCGAGTCCACCTTCAAAGGTTGAATCTTACCAGCTGGTTGCTGCGCAAGTTTCTTTCAAATTTTCTCTTTGCAGCTTCACCGTCTAGTTGCTATTATCTATCTGCCGACAAAGTGGGGATCGGACTCGCGCACGAAGGGTTCTTCTTCACTTAGATATTTATTTTATTCTGTTTTAAGCATACGTGTATTATATTGAAAACAGTGTTTTAGGTGTTTGTTGTTAAAGCGGCAACAGAAATACGTCATCTGTGAAAATTTCGACTGTCTAGCTATCACGGTTCATGCGACAACCTGGTGATAGACAGGCGGACGGACAGTGAACTCTTAGTAATAGGGTCCTGTTTTTACCCCTTGGGCACGGAACCCTAAAAATGTAAACACGAGGAACGCTTTCCTAATGTTTGTAGGAAGATTTTACGTGCTTTCGAAATTTGTCTACTCACTCGAATTTTCTGTAACGATATTTTTATACCGTCAAAGATTTTTATGTGGAAATAATTTGGAACCAAATCTACATATATCAAATCTACCGCAAGGAAGTATAATAATTTAAATATTCTGTGGTATGTTCTAATTGCTTCTATGGCGTTGCAACTTATCATAGCTCTGAGGCTCACGCTAATAATAAATCTAGACCGGCCACGATTCTAAATGTACTGGTCTGTAAAGTGGTTGTCGTGTTTTAACTACAACCAGAGGTCGCCCGTGGACGAAATTCGACCACAATTCATATTTTAATTTTTAAATTTCAACATTTTTAGGGTTCTTTAGCCTATACGCAATAAAAATATGTAAATGTTCATGGAGTGTGAAAGAAAGATTGACAATTGTGTCAAACGTGTCAAACCAACTCCTACTGCTATTATACAAACGCTTGGTAGTGTGTGTATCTATTCTCGTATTAATTTCATGTGTATTTTAAAAAGTTAGCTTTCTGCTCACTTTCCTCCACGTAAATATTAACCGTGCCAAATTTAATACTCCTCCAATTGCACGATTCTCGTAAAACTGTAGTTAAAGTTTTTGCTTCGCCTATTAATATAATATAGAACCTAGGAAACCGAGTTTTGCTCGATAATAATATTATAAATAAAAAAAATAAAATGAAATATCTGTCCGGGATTAGAACCCACCGCATTACGAATTTTCCGACAGTGCAAAAATTATAGCAGTTATAGCGCAGTTTGGTATGCGTATACCAATCTGCCAATCGGACTGACATAATGGAGTCGAAATTATTGATATATTATTGTACGACGAAAGAAAAAACATCATATTATATAGGTAGCTTTAAAATGCGAAGTTTCACATGGATAAGACCTATCGATTTTTCTCCCCCAAAAACTCCCTGCATACTACATTTCATGGCAATGCTAACAGCCATTGTCTCGTTTAAAGTATAAGATTACACAAAATAATAAGGAACCATGAAAGCTTTCTTCAGATGGATGGGTTGCCTATGATAAGTGATTATGACTCACAAATACACACCTGTAGCTCCTCTATACGTAGCCTGGCTTTTCATAATTTTTTGTATAGAGCGTTTTTAATTGTCTCCAATGATCTCATTTTGTGACGACTGTGTTTCATTCGTAAATATGCCATCGTAAGGAATAAGCCAGTAATTACTTTACTGGCTTATTATATACTTATCGAAAAACAAAAAAAAAAAAACTATGCATGTTCACAATTTTATACCATTTGTAAACTGTAGGGTCAGCAGTTATGCTAAACAAGCGTTAACGTACGACTCCGCTCGTACGTCCTGTCTGTTCGCTTTTGGGGACAGACCTTCAAATTTCATTTTACGCATTCTGTAACTTTTAATTTCAAGCTCTATTAAAAGAAATAAGAAAAATAAGTTATAATAAATGGTTACGATAATAAACAGCTGATGTTTATGAAGTGTTGGAATGAATTTAGCCACTGGCGGATATTAAAGAACCCTTTTATAATACAGGTACGTGCATACTGATAGAATTGTCCGTTTTTAGGGTTCCGTAATACATAAGTAACCCTTATAGTTTTGCTCTGTCCGTCCGTCTGTCTGTCAGTCTGTCTGTCCACGCTTCTAGCTTCTGTAATTATAAATATAAATTGATGAAATTTGGTATAGTTATAGATTGTGTATAGATCTCAGTTTTAGCATCATAAAATAATAATGATTTTATATTTTAGGGGTGGCTCCCCATACATGTGAAGTGGGGATGAAAATTATTTTGTTTGAATAGGTCTTTTAAAATAAAGGCAAGGTTTCATACGTGTTTTTTACAAAGTCACCCATTTACGAGCAAACGACCTCCAAGTGGTTTATAAGTTTACTAAGAGACTTAGTAACTTTTCATGCTGATAGATAATGCTAAAAACTCTTTAGGACAATTATTGTACGAAATCAGACAGTAACTTTTGAAGTAATTTTAAAAAAAACCTATAATGCAGTTATAGTTACGGAACCCTCCTTAGACATGTCCTGACATGCTCTTGGTTAGGTTAGTTATAGTATTATGAAAATAAGATTGAAATTAAATTTCAATCTTGATACAAATTTTGACCGATTTCACTATTTAACAATTTTTTTTTTTGCAAAGTTTACTGTCCATGCGTTTTTCTCTAGAAAACTACTAGCGGCTTCAAGAGTGAAATTTCGCGTCACGACACGATATTGTATATTTCGCCATCTGTCGGAAGCTGCTTATATTATACTTCTTACATAACAACATATCTTTCTAAAGTAAGGCTCAATACACAGATGGAGCCAGATGTACAAATTTTAATCTTACTGTTCTTTTTTTGAAGTGATGTTCTTTTGGTACGACGCGCGATGAGAGTATTTTGTGATTTTAAATGATGAATGAAAATTCACTTCTACCACATGTACACTATCCACGTCATGTTTTCTTTATATGAAATTCGTTATTTTGTAAAGATAATATCTAGAGGTATTCTATTGACTCTAATTATTTAATGTATTTAGTTCGGGTAGGCGTCTAATAGATGGCGCTGCACATATAATTGTCGTGCTATCGCAATGCGTAGTTTAATATAAAGCAGAGCTGTAAAACTAAATAATATAGTTATGCAAAACGGTATCGTGCTATAACATTATAAAGTATGCGTGCGCGCCGATGGGGCGTCTGTGGATTTATATCGAAGTTTCACGAGGAATTTAATTAATTTAAGTACAACTTAAATCAATGTTTTGAACGGCAATACGGTAGTCGAACCAACGCCTACCTACATGGTAATAATTATGAATTTATTCTTAATTTCCGTGAAAAAGAACCTTTGCACCATCAGTGTTAAAAAGTATGTATACAACAGTAGGTACAAGTAGGTACACATAATAGCGCCCTTCACACGTAAAGTTCGGACCGCTGGAAACAGCACGCGCCGTTCCAACTTCCAACCCTCGCTTCGAAACGAACATGTAAATATGCGCGGGCCTCTATCCGATCTGGCATGTCGATGCGAGCGCATTTTCCACCGTTAAGTAAAGCATACGCTAAGTTCCAAATCGTGGGTAGATCTGTGCAGTTTAGACTGCGGATCAAACTATCGTGCTTATTACGACTAAAGATGCGTTCACGGTTTGGACTGCCGGTGTCATACATATTAAGTGCGCTTAGTGCGCTGATAAAACTGTAGAAAATGCGCTCGCATCGACATGCCAGATCGGACTGTCATCCCCGTGCATCTAAATGTTCGTTTTGGAGCGAGCTGCGAGGGTTGGAATGGAACGGCGTGTTACATTTCCCGCGGTCTGAACTTTATGTGTGAAGTCGCTAATCGCCATTACAAAAACTACTTATACTTACTTGTACCTGGTGACGTATCCCTCACACGTCAATCGACGAACTAATCCACTGCATCAGACACACAAAGATCTTATCCCCCGACCCCCGTATCAGATATTTCGCATCAAATGAAACAAGATTTCAGCCGAAATATCACTTTAAAATACGCCTAACGCATTCTTGGTCCAGACTAGAGACAGAACGGACACCACATAAATCGGTGAGGCTATACAATAATGGCTGCCTCTCAAATCTAAGCCGTCCCAAAAGCCGGCTACCTCGGTAATACACTTAAAACGGGCGGGCTTAAATCATCGTCATCGTTTGTTGAACAAGACTCCGGTCACATATCAGCCCCCGTCGGCCCCCGCTGGCCCCCGCTGGTCCCCGTAGGCCCCCACCTCACACCACAGTTACACTCTGAGATGCTATTCATTACAATGCAGTTTTCGGATCGATTTTGGTGTGTGGAAGTTTGTCAGTCTCTAGGTGGGCCTAAGGTGTATTTCAGGAGGCAATGCGTTACCTAATTGGGAACATGCATTTAATTTAAATCAGCAATATTCTTATATTTTCCGAAAGGCAACATAAATATACCGATAAATGCAAATAGTGCAAGTAATCAGTTGTTAAATAAAAAAAATAACAGGACTAAAAAAAACAAAAAATACTGTTCAAATCCTTGTGTTATTTGTGACATTTTTGTCAACACAATGATATACACAAACGCAGTATTTAACTTAATAAAATCAATTTCGTATTTATCTTCATACATTTCCAACTGCTGTGACGTCACTCGTGCATAATTTTATGTATAGATCATTTTTAATGCTCTCCAACGATCTTACTTTTGTGATGACTGTATTTCGTCAACGGTTGATCGTAGCAATGTCATTGCAAGGACAATATTTCCTGGCTTATCGTGTACTTTTAAAAAAATCTTATATAAAAAACTTTGTTCCCCATTGGACGATACTCGATGTACTTAGCAAAGTGAGTAAATCTTCTGAGCGTATACGCCTAGCTTCTGTATACGCCTATACAATAGGATCCCAGAAAACGTTCAAAACCTTTCTATTAATAAATTTAAAAAATTAGTCAAAGAACGTTTGTGTGCTAAAGCTCATTGTAAAGTAAATGATATTGTTAACGATTGCACACCTTGGGAATGAGATGCTCCCCTGCAAGGCTGTCTCTATGTTCTTGTGTACTTTTGACTTTTTTATATTTAACATAGACTTAAGTTTACAATGTAAAATATATATTTCTTTCAAGAGAACAATTTTCCATCATTTCGCTAAAAGATGGCCCCGTGCGAATTTCTTACGCCGGTTCTTATCGGCGGGTTAGGGTTGAACCGTTGGTAGCTTTTTCTGTTGACTTTTCGAAAAATGCTTTCTAAGTTTCATTTGGTAATATGTTTTTTTCGTTTTCATTTTCAAATAACTACTTATATTATATCTTTTATAAAAGCTTTATTCCAACTCCGTAAATTACATAGCCTAATACCCGGGCTATTATTACGAATCTATTGACACATAATTTTTTTCTTGAAAACGCTGTGTTAATCTAAAAATAATCTTTGCAACCTTTCAACGTTTTTAAAATACCTATCTAATGATACCCCAAACTATGAGGTCATCCCCACTTTACGTATCTACCACAAAATATTTTTTTTCGTGATTTTATTTTAGCACTCTGTCGACGTGGTAAATACACATATCCATGCAAAGTTTCATCTCTCCAGCACTAATCATGTGGACGGTAAGCCGAAGACGGTCGGACGGACGGACATGTCGAGACGTGAACTACGGAACCCTAAAAATGGAGCGTGCGATGGGCTTGCAACTTATTTGTCCCACTGGATTACGAGAGGGGGGAAAATGCACCTGTGAACTAGACACACTTGAGTATAACATGTGTGAGAATTTGAGGACTTAATAATAATAATGTTTATGGACGTTTGAACACCACGTCAATCTGGTCCCGTGGTAAGTAATTCTTTACGGGTACCAGACAACGGAAATATATTTAAGATATTAATTATATTATACAGTCATTTAATACACATCTTTGATCCAGGAACAACGAAAACTTTTTATTCGAACCCGCGACCTCCGGCTTGAGAACTGGCCACACGCTTAACGAGCAACACAGGACTTGAATGAAATAATCTCTACATTCAGACATAAGTACCTACACAGCGACCACGAACTCAATGTCTTTAGGCAATCGTCGTTTATCATTATCGTCTGTCATTTCCAGTGAAAACCAAGATTGCCGAGGGCATTGTTGGTTTAACTGTAATATTTTTGAGATTATTTAAAGTGGGATGGGGTAAATGTGACTTTGCGAAATGGGAATAGACGGCCAAACAAACAGTATATTCCCCTTGCCTCAGCACACCACAATGATAGGTATAATTTTCGATTGCTAAATTATTTATAAGATTTCTGAAATGTGGAGGTTTTTAATTACTGTCCTGCTTGTTATAGTGGTAATTTCTAGTATATTCCTTTAGAAGAGTATCAGGAATCAAAACTTATTATTTGACAAAACATACTTATAAAAATATACAGTTAAAAAATAAAAGAGTTTTAACGAAGGATACTTTTAATTAGTTGTGAACAAACAAAAGTCAATCTAAATTCGCCGTTGTATTTTTGTGGCTGTAATCTTGTATTTAAATTTTAATTATATCATTCTGAGTTTGAATAAAAATGAACTCATTTGGACCCGTCAGTGAATAATAACGAGCTTTCGAATTATTGTGGCCGGTCTCACACCGTGCTGTAACAGGAGTTACTGTGGCCGGTCTCACAACGTGCTGTAACAGGAGTTACTGTGGCCGGTCTCACACCGTGCTGTAACAGGAGTTACTGTGGCCGGTCTCACAACGTGCTGTAACAGGAGTTACTGTGGCCGGTCTCACACCGTGCTGTAACAGGAATTACTGTGGCCGGTCTCACAACGTGATGTAACAGGAGTTACTGTGGCCGGTCTCACACCGTGCTGTAAGAGGAGTTACTGTGGCCGGTCTCACACCGTGCTGTAACAGTAGTTACAGCACAGTTAAAAATTAATTGTCTTTTTTATTATTTCTCTCGCAATTTTTCCAATATTGCGCAACGGTTAAACCTTCTCTGAACTTTCACAATTATTTCAATATCAAAAATAGCCTAATTGATCCATCGAGTTATAAAAACTAGAAGCTGCAATCCATTTTCATATTATATAAGATTATGCGTTTATTTAGTTTTTATTCAAATCGAATCTAATCACGCTACACGGTGTGAGCGTCGCCCGCCGCTAGGGCGATCAACAATTCGTATATATCTGTATCCCGAAAAGCTTTCCATTATATCATGTGAATATTAAAATTGTTCTTTGTGATTAAAATGCTTATCGTGTTAGCTATATTGACGCCATTACGAATGTCAGACGGAAATAGACCGCCTAATACTGGACTATTTGAAAATAAATGCGGTATTTTGTCATGAGTTCATAGGCTATGTACTATAGACGAGGCATGTCAATGCAACTGCCCTACTTTAAGGGTCGTTTGGAGCAGTCGAAGTTTGAGATTTGTTACCTCGACATTTCGAGATACACTTCCTGCAGTTTATGCAGTCCGCATACAATTGACAGAACTTTTCTGATGATAAGTTTATTTGGTAGTGGCGATGAAATGATTCAGATTTAATTTGTGCAAAGTCAGATTAGATTTAAAAGGAGTAGGAACGAAAACATGGTATTTCCTACATACTGAGGACACGAAGATTGTTTTAAGCAAATATTTAAAAACTAACGATGGGCTACAGAAAATATCTTTATACGGGAAAAAGTTACGCCATCTTCGTTTCAGAAGACTGAACATGCCGCGGAAAGTACGGTACGGTAAAATACGGTTCTCGTGGGATACTGTATTTAAAGTCGTTTCTATTAAAAAAACAAATTGCTTTTAATGATGAAAACGTCAAAACCTTTTGGAAAAGTGGGCAGTACGGGCGTGCAATCTCAACAAAAGAACGCTTATAATAATAATCGTCAATAATAAATTTCATTAAAATGTAGATCTAGTTAAAAGCATTTTTCTGATTAATTTTCAGTCGCGTACCGGCTCTTCTTTTTTTTTTTAATTGAATATCAGGGCACTTTGATGGCGAGAGAAAAGGGTTGAAAAAAGTTCGCCCTCATTTGAATAAAATAACAGCACTCTGCGTTTACAGAGATATTTCAAATTATATCTGGTACTCTTTTTGTTTAATTTTTTTTGTTCCCCCCTCGCGCTGTATTTATTTTATTTTTTTTCCATCAACGCCGGTATCTAATTCGGTTAGGCCCAAATCGAAAACGTCGATCGCCTTGTAATTGAATTTATTTTTGTTTCTAATGGAGTTGGAGTTTTTTCGTTTTAATTTTATGTCAGCTCATTGCGAAGGGTTTTTACATTTACATTTCGATTGATTTAAATATAATTTTTTGTTTCGCCGCTGAATCTTTTCTAACAATGTAAATGTTTTTTCCAATTCCAATCCAATGTTTTTAAATGTTTATATAAGTAGGTAGGTACTTAAGTTTATAATATTTGCCATATAAAACGATTTCATAGTAGGTGTAAAATAAACAGTCACCCTTCGTATCTACACATTAAAATAGCGTTTTCTCCTAATCACAGTTTAAGCCCAATCTGCAAGAATATTCACTTCCATATTGCAAATTTGCTATTCGATATTTCAGTACTTACTTCATTGTTCATTCATAAATATATACAGAGATTAGCCGGAACAAACACACAGACTGACAGACGGACAGAAAAATGTTAACAATTTATATTTTATTGTAAGAACCGATCATACTTTTAAATGCATTAAGTGAAAATAAAAGCTGTAAATTTGAAATTACAAACAGACACTTCAATTTTGTTTTGTATAGATATAATATATTATATTATACAAAACAAATAGTTGAACTAAGTATATATAGTGCGCGCGGAACTAGTTGGCCGCGCCTTAGGTAGGGACAGGGGTGACGGGGCGGGTTGCTTGCTGCTCGCAGTGTTGCCGCCGCGAAGTCCGGCTCCGTACTGAGTAATAACATCAAGCGCTCGGCTAGCTAGTCACAATATGTAACAGTCATAACAGTCACAATGTGTAATTGCAAAATTCTACATTATTGTCAAGGTGATAAGGTCGTTTTTTGTATCATTCTTAAAAGTCGTTATTACATTGTGATTTCGAGTGGCAAAAAGTGTCGTGCCTATAATCCGTCTAGCCTCAATACAATTTGCAACGCGCCATAAGGAACTTCGTTCCAAAAACTTAAGTTTAAAAGGTTAACTTGTATTTTTTCATAATAAAATGAATAAAGTAATGTAACAATATTATTATCGTGGTAAGACGGCGCGCGGCGCCAACAACACCGACACACTGCGACCGGCCGACACTCCACCTATACTTGTCACGGCCAATGCGCGTAGCTATTATTGATACTTTATCATTTGGTTCGGTGGATCAGTATGCTATGTGGGAGTTTTTGTCACCGGAAGAAGTTAGCTTCAATTTGTATGGTATCAAATTAGTTACCATTGTTTGCCATGTTAGGGCGTAGTTTTGATGCCATGCAAATTGTAGTTAACTTCTTCACGGCCATACGTGACAAAAACTCTCACACGGCACACAGTGCGTTTACCTATCGAGCAGCTGGCGATTGGCGAGCTGACTATGCCAATGACAATAAAAAAGGTGTGGTACAAAAAAGTTTGGTAAAATAATGTCGTTTTATATTTGCCACTTGCCACGGTATGTTGTCATCCCGCAATGGCGGTGCTTTGATTTTGTTATAATTTTTATGATTACTTTTATTGTTGTTTATATTAAATTTTGGTCTATAATATATTAAAATATTTACAGTCCACGGGTTACGGTTTTAAGCCTTACTAAAATGGAAAAATAAATTTAATATTACGAGTCATATTAGGTGCATTACATTAATCTAAATTAGATGCATTTCTTCTTTAACAGTAATAACAATATAACAGCAGCAACTAAATACAATCAGTAAACTTTGAATAGCTCAAATAAATACTTCCAAACCCATGTCTGTAGACCGTGCCGTCGCAGTACAGTGAGTAAGAGCGTTTAAGAGAGTGAGAAAAGCTCGGCGCCCGGCCTATTCGTTTGGCGCGCAGGGAGGGCTACTTTTGTCTCCCGCTCCAAAGCCAAGTGTGTAACCCGTGTTTTTTACCTTTTGCCACTTCTCCTTTTGCATCTTTTTCACGTTTCACCCTCCTTCTTTCCTTTTTCCTTTTCTCGGATATCCGCTACATTCTTCACGTTTTGTGTTATCCCGTTATTCGCTGTTAGTCAACAAATCGAATGAGTGAATTTGGATTAGCTTTTATCCGTGGAGATGCTCTTTCGTGGAGAAACTATTCTGATAGTATCTAACTGTGGTAGGTACTTTTACCTTATACTTTTAACGAGCAATTGTTGTATATATATATATAATCAGAATTTCGGAAACGGCTTCAAGTATTTCCATACAATTTAGTATGCAGCATCTTTGGAGTAGAAAAATCGATCTAGCTGGGTAATCCCTGCGAAAACGCGCATTTTTATTTGAGTTATTGTAATATGCACTCTCGCACAATTCGGTTATCCAGGTACTATTTATTATTGTACTGTAGTGTAGCTTCTGTACCTTTTACGAATGCCTTTTATATCTCATTTCATTTGACTGCGCTCACCTCAAATGTTTTAGACGTTTTAGTTTAGAATACAGTGTAGGTTATAATATAAAATGTTTGTGTCACAATATTACGAGCAATTTTACGAGCAATGAGCATGTCCGTAGATACGGTTTTCCTTTCAGTTACAGTTATAGTATGAAAAGCTAATTTTTTCGTTTTTTTTTTCAAATTTGTCTTTACATCACTTTGCCGTCCAGAGGGAATCTCAGGAGAATCTCGGGGGGTGAAGTGGTCCTCAGGGTGGTTACCCTTTGGGGTGGCGGGGACTTGACACTTATTTAAGTAGCATATAATTTAGTTTAGACGAATTGAATCTTGGACGGAGGGTTACATAGGGACGGATTTTTTTTGTATAAATTAACCCTTTTGTTCTAATTGTATTGATTCTGATTTGAAATTGTAATGTTGTTCAGGGAATGTATTTTTTATTTGAGCTTAGAAATTAAACAGTTGGTTGTAGTTATTTTGACCTGTCATTAATTTATCTGAAAGGTTCTTCGATGCAATTTGACTTTATTTGCTATCATGTTGGAATAGTAGTAATTTAGTTTTTCTTTGCGATAAAAAAAAATACTAAATTAAAAAAAGTCGGAATACGCTTACAGATTTTTGTCCTTCGCGTACGGACCGCTAATAACTTTTGAACTCACGCAGTGGTATTAAATTATTATCCAACAGCAAATTATTTCAAACTTCTGAAAAAAAAAACTTTGTTAACCTATTTGAAACTTGGATAACCTAATATGTTACAGATTTATCAACAACATTCAAAATGTCCCAGTCACGAATATTAGTATCAACCTATCAACCAAATGTCGAAATTTTGACAACTTTGTAAAATCTAGATGAAATGACGTCACAAAATCTATCCGGGAGGGCAGGGAACTCCTGAATAATGTTGCTGTTTAATCGCGGCTACAATCGAAACCTCTCAGATGCAGTTTAGAACTATCATTTTAATCAATCTTTGTATAGTGCTAGCAACTTTCAAAATCAATGGAAAAACTATACAAAATTACGTCACAAATCTCTCCGGGAATCCCTGAATAATGTTGCTGTTTAATCGTGGCTACAATCGAAACCTCTCAGATGCAGTTTAGAACTATCATCTTAATCAATCTTTGTATAGTGCTAGCAGCTTTCAAAATCATTGGAAACTTAGAAAAACTGTACAAAATTACGTCACAAATCTATCCGGGAACTAAAAAATCGTAACAGATGTCGCTGTTTAATTTCAGCAATAATCGAAACCTATCAGACGCATTTTAGAACTATCATTTTAATTTTTGTACAGTGCTACTAACAAAATCTTAGAAAAGCTTTAAAAAATAAACATAGAAAATCTATAAAAATTGACATCACATATCTCTCCAGGGCACAGTGCTAGCAGCTATAAAAATCCTCAGTAACCTAGGAAATCTATAAAAGTGACGTCACAAATCTATCCGGGAAGCCCCAAACCGTAACAGATGTCGCTGTTTTATCGGGGCAACAATCAAAACCTCCCAGCCGCAGTTTAATTATGCAAACATCAAGCCGTTTTGAGATTTCTCATTAGAGGCAAGATAATGACGGCGTACTGTCGCAAAATTAGATAGCACGCACCCAAAACAGATATACGACATTAACATAAACCGTATTTGCATGTAAATTACTCTTTACAGCGTCTTAATTAAAACATTTCGCCATTATAAATGGGGGACCTTAGCGATGCGATAGTTGGCAATTTTAATTACTTTATTGATTGTTTTTGGAACATCATCAGCGTTTGTAGTTATGAGCACAATATTATGCGCCAAAAATGTTTCAAGTAAATGTAAACAAAAAATGTAAATTTTTGTCAAATGAGCTACATATCCATGATGATTAAGTGTTCACACTTCTTTGAAGGTTAAGCGCGTAAAAGTGTTAGTAGTCACGATCTTTTACACTTCTACACTAATATTTTAAAGAGGAAGTATTTGATTGTTTGTTTGTTTGCATTGAAAAGGCTCCGAAACTACTAGAACGATTTTGATGAAATTCGTCATAGATATAGACCACGAGGAAAGGGTACTTTTTATCGCGGTAAAATGTACGGTTTCCGTGAGATTCGCGCATACGATGTCGCGCGAAACGTCTAGTAATAGATCTTTAGCATGGTTTGTATAACGTTCAATACTTTGGTTTCAAGATGAAACTTAACGTGTGTATTAGACTCCATCTATCTGGAGACCGGGACTCAGGATGAAAGGGACAAAAATAATGACTTAAAACTAATATCGTTACGTGTTTATTTTATTTACTTTTTTATGTTAATATTATGTTGTCGAAGGAGCTACTAATTATCTTTGGGATGTAATTTAAATATATATCAAAATAATATGTTTTAGTTTAGCCACGTGCTCCTATATTCTGTTCAGATCCAATTTAATGTAAACGTAAACAAAACGTATATACAACCAAATATGTACTTGTAAAAACTCACATTCTGATACAAACCTTTGTGGTTTCAGCAACCCGCACTTTTCGAGTGATATTTGACAGATAAAGGTTATTGACATTCCTATTCTTATTTGAAATGCATTTCTTTTCTTTTACCCGACTACGGCGAACCAAAAGGAAGGGTTATGATTTTGGCAGTATGTATGTATGTTCCATCGTAGCGTCTAAACTACTGATCCGATTTTAATTTAATGAGCTGTCAATAGGTTAGTAATAACAGCCCGGGTAACAAAGGCTATTTATTCAATTTATGTAGTCGGGTGACAGTTTTTATAAATAAATTATAGTTTAAAAAAACTAAGGACGTGTGTAGTTCGTGAATCAGTCGTTCAATTAGACTAGTTCACTTGCGTCATTCGTCTAGACTAGGTTAGGTCTAGACGTGTGTAGTTCGTTAATGACTCGTTCGATTGGACTAGATCACTTGCGTAATTCGTTCATTCGATCGCTTTCAATACAGACATATCTATAGATCACGACCATCGCTCGGCCCCACACGCCAAGCACAAAACGACATTAACTCATTCGCAGCAAGTAACATTGAACTTTTTGTTAAATGAACGAGAATGACCAACAAAAACTAAAGAAAGGAATAGTGAGATATGTATTGAGTTGTTGCCCAATGAAAATAGTGCCCAGTGAACTAGTAACTGAACTACTGAACTAAAAAAGTGACATGGAGTGTTATAATAATAGTAATATCTATGGACGCTTACACACCACGTCAATCTGGTCCTGTACTAAGTATCCGAAGAACTTGTATCACAGGTACCAGACAACAGACAACGGAAATATATTCGCCGTGATCAAAATATTATATAAACATAATTATGTTTTTTTAGTGACACATATTTTTGTACACCTCTACAAGGGTCTACGTAAATTCGAACATAAATATTTAGATAATTACATTATTCCTCTATTTTACCGCTCCTGACTTAAAAAAAAATCTTGTATCAATTAGCAGATTTCTTTAAGTCGTTTGCATCCCCTCTCTCGCTCTAAATGTAAAACGGGAGATTTTTGATTACATTTTCATGATTCTTTCCATTAGTAACCCCATCGATGAATCTCGCAATAACATTTACATGTAATTCCGACGAAAGGAAATCTTGGAGTGGTGGGGGTGAATGGGGGAAAGGGGGTGAAACCTCTTTAAATAATTTGGCAATTAGGGGTAACATAAAATTTGCATAATTGTATAAGTTGTGTACTGTTTATGTTGGCACAATAGAATTTAACTTAACATTAAATATTGTCTTTTTGTGGCTATTAACAGCAGTGAAGATTACCATTACAAAACGCATGGCTCATTTCCAAATAATTTTTCGTAATATATTAAATACTTACTAGCTTTTTCCCGCGGCTCCGCATGCGTAAATATATCCCGCGTATATAGTATCCCACAGAAGTAATGTACTTTTTCGGGATAAAAAATAGGCTATGTTGCTCGTAAAACTGTACTCGAAGTTTTTTCTTCACGTTCACGAAAGTTTGTGAGGATGGATGGATGGATAATTGTTACGCTTGCACGCATAAACTACTAAACAGATTTCGATGAAATTTTGTATGGTATTAGTTTAGGGTTTGGATTAAAACATAGGATACTTTTTATCCCGAAAAGGTACAGTCTTCCCGTGGGATACTGAATTTACGCGGACGGAGCCGCGGGCAAGATAGTTAAATATATTTTCAAGTATGAAAAACTTTTTAAACGACTCCATCAGCCCTCTTGCAGAATTCGCCGCGAATAACGCAAGAGAGTAGAGAATTTGTAGAATCTCGCCATAGTCCTTGGAGAGCTGTTGTCAAGTGATATAAATATTTGGTTATATATTTTGACATCTTCCCGACTCGCACGCGCTTATCGTGGCGAATTCTGCTCATCTATGTGATAAAAGATAAACCGTATAGGTAGGTTATTGAATGACACTCACGGAAATGCCTACTATCGGTTCGTGGACCCAGCACAGTAAATCCCTATTCACTAAAAGTTCTAGAACAACTGATCGTAAGGCTTTTCGGAGGAACTTTTGCAAAAGCCCTAATGACAGTATCAATATTAAATACGTCGTACTTAAAGAACTGATAAAATACCCGTTACTAAGTTCTACAAGCTCTAAAATAATTGAAATAAATATTAACAGCCGCTCAAAATGCGCAACAGATTGTGTTCGAACGTTTGCACATTTTTATATTTCGGTAAGCGGCCATTCGATATTATCTCGATCGTTTCAACCAAATCCCATCGTTTTCATGGGACTGATACAGATTTTATGGGAACTTTATCGGTGTTTTCGGGAAATTAATAATGCCGTAGTAGGGGTAGGTTGCAGGTGGTAGGTGTAGGTTGGTGTTGGTGGAATGTGTAAATAGTAGATGTAGAAGTAGGCAGTAAATGTATAAGTAGATTGTAGGTATAGGTAGTATATAGGTGAAGTTGTTGGTGCTGAAATTGTAGGTATTTGTCAACAACGTCTGTCGGGATCATATGGCTTAGAACAAATTAATTCAATTTTAATTTAGACTTTGAAGAATCTCGTGTGACGAAGTAGCCTAAGGATGAAAATACAGAAGCGGCTAATAGGCTAAGGGGACGGAAATAAAAATATGTCCAGCTCTCTCCGAGTGGATATGTCATATCTTGTTAAATAAATGCTAAGAGCCGTGTAAAAATTTAAAGAAATCTTGACACAATTTCA
This sequence comes from Phengaris arion, assembly GCA_963565745.1. Taxonomy (NCBI): domain Eukaryota; kingdom Metazoa; phylum Arthropoda; class Insecta; order Lepidoptera; family Lycaenidae; genus Phengaris; species Phengaris arion. The sequence goes on along the minus strand of OY751446.1, from coordinate 4,986,436 downwards.
GTGTTAAGCCAGTATTGTGTCGCGAGAACTAGCGGAATTATTTACGACGCCAAGACGTCTGTGTGCAGAGTCGCCGCAGGCCATGCATAGGGTGATCTCACAGTCACTCACCCACTCCAAAATAATGAACGTGCTTTTCTGGGGAATAATTCAAAATTACCATCAAACAATACGAATCCTCAAGCCGAGGTCCTCTCAAACATAATGACACAAAGCTCTTTATTTCACACAATTACAGCACACGAACTCGCAGACTTGACGCGTAGGTGCAGACTGTGCTGGAAAATGTGCCACAGACCAAAAAATCGCCTTCGCAAAGCCTTTTCATACTGTCGACATGCTCCGTTTTTGTTCGAGTGTATTTTTAGCGTGTGCGAACGCGAAGAAAGGAGCCGGCGTGTAAACTAACGGAGTTGCGCCCTAGGAAAGTAGTGGAAAACAGGCGCTAGCGTCAAGTGTAAATCGCCTTGTTAATTTCACTGGCCCTGCGGCGAATTCGCCGAGGATGTATTGTGCACCGGCTTTATGTCGCGTCTTCCGTTGTCTGTATACGGCTTTAATTGCGCGCGTCATTGGCGCGCTTTTTAAAAAAAGAATGACGTGTAATTAACGCGGGAATATGGAACGTGACAGTGCGCGTTCTGAGGGAGCAATTTTTTTTTAATTTTTTTAATTAGGCAAGGGAAGGGTTTTATTGGCGAAGTGCGTTTTGTTTTGTTATTCTAAATTTATATTTTTTCATTATATTTTTGCACAAATTTTCTAGTGCCGCGTTGGCAGCTTGACTTTTGTATTTTCTCAACGATTTAACCAATTAAAGAAATCTTTTTAAAAACGTAGGCACTTAAACCTTGTTAAAGGTAAAATGTTGCGGTTTTGAAACTCTACAAAATAGTATCAGCTTTTTAATAATTTTTTTTTACATTTCAGTTCCCTCATTTTCATAAATTTAAAACTTCATAAACCTATACACACTATATTTTCACAATCTGCACGGCAGTAAAAAAAAATGTTTACGTTTCGAAAAATGATATAATTTTTGGACAATGACTGGGCGAAAATTGCGATGATACATGGTCCTCGTTTTGGCGGGCTCGTGTATTTTTTATTATTAAAAAATCACATTAGCGGCCTTCATTGGGGCGGCTATAAATAATGCCCTCCTTATTCAAATTTTGTTTTTTTTTGTTTAGCCAGCGTTATAAATGAGCTTATTTGGATGCTGAAATGATGGGGCGATATAACGGTATTATACAGGGTTGCCATATCGCTGAAATTTATTTGTGTCAACCCATAATTGTGTGAATAAAATGGCCGTCGGTGTGCGATTTTTGATTAGATAACTCTAATCAAAAATTGTCCGAGCTTGTAATGTTCAATGCCCACTGTCCTGTGTTGTAATTTTATTAGTGCGTTTGAGCACGTAGGGTCTCCCTTGTAGCCTACAGCCGTACTAGTACTGACATTCGAGGTATGGTCTACATGACTTATTTGGTTATGTATTGAGTATTGACAACCTCTGTGGCTCAGTGGTTACAGCCGGAGGTCGCGGATTCGAATCCATCCAGCCAGGGAACCAAAAGTTTTCTGTGTTCCTGGGTCATATATTAAATATATTTCCGTTGTCTGAAACCTCCCTAACACAAGTTCTCCGAGAACTTACCTAGCGGCCAGATTGACGTGGTGTGAAAGAAAAATTTTGACGACCTCTGTGGCTCAGTGGTTCATCGCGTTGGTGCTCAAGCCGCCGACGCCGACGGAACAAAAAGTTTTTCTGTGTTCCTGGGTCATAGAAAAATATCAAATCATATCTTAAATATATGTATAGTATAAAAGTATTAAATATACTTCTCGTTTTCTGGTACCTGTAACACAAGTTCTTCGGATACTTAGCACGGGGCCAGATTGACGTGGTGTGAAGCGTCCATATATAAAAAAACGCCGTTTTAAATTATATGATCACTATATGTATATATGGTTGAAGAATATTTGTAAAGCTATAAGTCATTAAATAAAAAATCTCAAATGCACATGTCAATATTAATCTATCCAGTAACTGTCACAATTAACGAGTCCAAAATCATAAGCAGTTTAGGATGTACGGCGTGCTAAAGAAGTACAGAGACATACACTCTAAAAACCTTATCCATTTGCAGTCGGTTAAAAGTACAAGTTCAGTGAGTCAGTTCAAATAAAATAATTTTCAGATCAAATAATTTCATGTCATATATAAAGAAGGTTTTGGACAATTTCTTCTTAGTCAGTCAGTTGAAATCAAATAATTTCATGTCATATAATATAAAGAAGGTTTTGGACAATTTCTTCTTAGTCAGTTCAAGTAAAATAATTTCCAGATCTATCTCAAAGTAGTTGTTGATGTGTTGTTTCCTCTGGTAAGGAGGGAATTAGAAAATCGTTGGCACGGCTAGTTTATCTCAATCACTACTGACTCAAAGGTCGCGAAGTTCTAAGCAACCGTGCGAGCGGGACAGGGGTATAGTGCGTCACGCTTGCGCTGGAGATAGACGAGGTGTGTTGCTGTTTAGTCATAATAGTGATTTATTCTTTTTTGAAGTGAAACTACTTTAGTGAAATTTCAAGGTCGCGTCACCAATCGAGCGTAACGATTTTGAATTTGAAACGATTAATGAAGATTTACGTACAATGAAACAACTTTCATAGAACGATCCAAATTTGAAAATTTTGACGTCAACGGCCCGCAATTTTTCCACACAATCGTGAACACACCATATGGTTGTGTAGCATAGCTACATTTTAACGCATTAATATAACTTATAACGACGCTCCTAGCGTCATCTATTGACTGTTATTCCTAACTTTAATAACTAAATTATGTTAGACGACGCCATCTATTGGCAAAGGTTTTGTAACTAGAGCTTCATCTCCAATATTTCTTTATTGTGGCGGTTGGATTATGCATTACCGCTAGTTGTCAGTTAAAAAAAAAAAACATTGTCAGTAGGAGTATATAAGGGCTGTCGCGAGATGACAGGGCCTTTTTTTCCTCCTGCTAGAAGACGAAGTAGAATTTTTATTGTTGAAGTTTTTCCAGTTTCTTTTAACTCTTAATCCCGTGTATCACGGTGAGTAATTTAGTGTATCTGTGTTGTGAATATTTAGAAAATCATGCTTGTATTAAAACGCAGTATTCTTTCATGTAAACTACCATCTTGGTAAATTAGTTGTCAATTATTTGATTGGCCATACCACGTGCTCAATTGTAGTTTCGTCTTTCCAATCTAGCACTATTAAAATGTTACGATGTTTGTATCATATTGGGTCCTAAATATCATCTTATCTTTTTTATTTTGCCTACCTTTGTAATGGTCACACAGCCCGTGATTTTTTGATCGTTTGGGGTTGAAATCGCGCTGGCTGTAGGACCGGACTCCTACCGACACATTACCGTGATTATTCCAGGAACTTGGTTTGGGGCACGAAACACCGCCAACTACAGCATTCGAGGCACCAATTAAAAGGACTTATATCTGGCTGGAGTTCAGAGTGCTGATGATCATTGGACGGGGATTTATTTTTTTTTATTGAGAGGATCTATCTACGACCTACGGACGCAGCGGTGACGGAGAAGCTTCCAGGAGTGGTAGCCCTAGCTCGCATCCGCCACGTGCTAGACAGCTGGATCCTCAGCTAAGTTCCCACGTGGTTTAAAACCCCTTACCCTACCTTGACACCAAGAGGCTAGTCCAGACCATACGGCCTTCTGCCCACGACCCCTATTTGTTCTTTTTTTTAAATATACATATTGTCACGGAGGATCTTATTTTATTTTTAATTTCACCCGTAACAATTTTCCAAAGTTAAGTAAGTTGTCAAAAGTAAAATTTATTAAGAAGTTAAGTAACTAAGTAAATTCTAAAGTTTAAAAACAAATTAAGTTTTTCCAAAATAAATCAATTAATGAATTTATCAGAAGTTAAATTCAATTTTAAAAGTTAAATTACCAAGTAAATTCAAAAAAAAAAATATTCACAAGCCTAACGGTGAGTATATCTGTGTTGAGAAAATACAAAAATAATCAGATGTATTCTCTAAAAATACACAAAAAAATATAATTTGTAATCAGTTCTATATAAGGTATCTAACTACAAGACAAGTTCTACAGACTATATGGTACAGACCATATACACTAAGATGAAAAACAAACAGTATAAAGTTTATTAACAATTTTAAACTTTACACAACAACAATATGATTACTAGTTACTAATAAGTATATCCAACGCTCATAGTAAGTTAAGATTAAAATAAAGTTAAGTAAAAGTGATAAGTCAATAGCAAAATAATTTAGAATACGAATTTAAGGTTATATGTAAATATCTATGTTGAAGTAAAAAGTTAAATTAAAATTTAATTAAAACAAGGTTAAGGCCAAAAAGATCACATAAGCATCATTGAAGATGATGCTGATGTGTGTGCATGTATAGTGTGGGTATGTGTAAAATAAATATGTATATTAAAATAAATAATTTACAATATAAAACAAAATATTACTAATATCCTGCCAAAAAGACAGGACCAAAAAAATAGAATACTAATAAATATATTTAATAATAAAGAATAAATTTAATATTATGTCCACTGTGAAAAAAAACACAGGGTTCCTTATGTATCACGGAACCCTAAAAAAAAAACAGTGGGTGTGTGCTGTAACGTTACCTGCCTCTTACACGTGTCCGTTACGTAACCTGAACCAATTCTACCCCGGGCCCAGACGGGTAAAAGTACTGAGAGAGTTGGATATGAAAAACTTCAACAATAAAAATTCTACTTCGTCTTCTAGCAGGAGGAAAAAAAGGCCCTGTCATCTCGCGACAGCCCTTATATACTCCTACTGACAATGTTTTTTTTTTTTAACTGACAACTAGCGGTAATGCATAATCCAACCGCCACAATAAAGAAATATTGGAGATGAAGCTCTAGTTACAAAACCTTTGCCAATAGATGGCGTCGTCTAACATAATTTAGTTATTAAAGTTAGGAATAACAGTCAATAGATGACGCTAGGAGCGTCGTTATAAGTTATATTAATGCGTTAAAATGTAGCTATGCTACATATCCCCCCCTGTTACCGAAGGATTTTGACTGATCACAGGAAAAAATCCAGAAACAACTACAAAAGAAGTAAACTTGTTAAAAATAAATTTGAAAAAAGAAAAAACTACGACGATGGAGGTTAAATGCTAGTCTTGTGTCTACGCGCAAACAACCGACAACCTTTCATACTACGATTCACACTATAATCATACATCCCATACATACATCCACTTACATTATTGCATCCCGAACCAAATAATATGATCCGAGACGCCCTAACATGCGAGTATTGTTTTCCATAAAGAGGAAAACAACACAAGTCGGAGATAATAATGTACACAGCTATAACGTTATACGACAAGATAACGAACAGCGTCTGAATAAAGCGCGAAACTACTAGCCTTCCTACAATAGTTAACCAACTATTTTGATAAAATTGGTAGCTTAAGGTCTTTCAAATGCCAGGCACCAAGATCTTTGCCTTGCATGTCTTGCAGAACGTAAACTAACGGAGAACGTTTACCTACAATTTTACATTTTACAAATTTAGGAGCCAACTTTTTGCTAAAATGTTTCTCCTTGTCGCTGAGAAAATAAGTTCTCTTAAAAACTACATCACCAACGTTAAATTCAGCAGGCTTTCGTCTCAAATTATATTGAGCAGTGCTCTTAACATGAGCTTGCCAAAGACGCATCTGAACGCTGTCAAACAAAGATGACATACATCCCAAATTTTCGGCGTAGGCGTCACGAGGCGAAAACACGAGGTCTTTTATACTGTCGGTATCCAGGTAGTGAGTACCGCAAGACACTAGTTCCCTACCATAAACTAAGAAAGATGGTGTAAAACCGGTTGCCTCATTCACCGAGTTGTTGATGGCGAATTGTATTTCGGGTATATGTACATCCCATGACCTATGGTCTTCTTCCACGTAAGTCGAAATACAAGTGATAATAGTCCTATTGTAGCGTTCGACCGTATTTACCTGAGGGGTATAACGCGGTGTTAAGTAAACTTTAGGTATATTATATTTTTTAAAAAACCTATTAGTTTCGTTACTAACGAACTGAGGGCCATTATCCATTATAATAGTTTGTGGTACACCATGCACCAAGAAAACACTATCTTCTAAAATTTTAATTATAATATCGGATGTAGCACGTTTCATAGGAAAGATAAGGCAAAATTTTGAAAAGCAACAAGTTACAACTAAAATAAAATTATTACGTTTTCTAGTAGTAGGTAATGGTCCCATTATGTCAACAGAGATGACTTGAAATGGTCGTGAGCAGTCTTTAGGGCGACCCATTTCACCTAAAACTTTATGATTTTGAGACTTATACTGTAGACATTTAGAACACTTAGAAATGTAAGTGGCGACATCGCGATACATATTAGGCCAAAAGTAGTTAAGTGCGAGCCGTCTATAAGTTTTAAAAATTCCCATGTGACCAGCAGTGGGCTCATCATGGTTAGCACGAATAATTTCTTCGCGAAAATCTTTAGGAACTACCTCTTTCCAAGAAAATTCAGAAGTTAAGTTATGTTTATTTTTAGAAAGCCTAAACAATCTATTATCTTTAATCGTAAAATTTGGAAAAGAAGATGGCGTGTTATTGCAACCGTTAAAAATATTAAGATACCAGGTATCAGCGCCGGTATAGTTTGTCCAAGTAGAAATTGCGTTGATGTTAACCGCTCGAGACAAAGCGTCTGGTATAACGTTATCACAGCCTTTCCTATGTTTAATTTCAAAATTAAATTCGGAAAGTCTGACACACCAGCGAGCTAGCCTACCAGTGGGGTTGGACAAAGACAAGAACCATTTAAGAGCACTGTGATCAGTATAAACTGTAAACTTTTTACCGTTTTCTAAATAACAACGCCAGTGTTCTAAAGCTACTAAAACTGCTAACGTCTCACGCTCAGTAATCCCATAAACTTTCTCCTGTTTAGTTAAGGAGCGACTCATGTACGCGACAGGGTGTTCTTTTCCTTCGAACTTCTGGGTGAGCATGGCCCCAATACCATAGCTACTGGCGTCCGTATGAACCTCAAAGGGTTCATTGTAATCGGGACAGCGCAGTACTGGCGCGGAGACCAAGCTCTCCTTAAGTTTATTGAACGCCAAGTCCGCCTCAGAAGTCCACTCGAAAGGAGGGGCATTCTTACGTGTAGACGTTAGTTTATTTAAGGGCCCTGCCAGAGTACTAAAATTAGGCACAAACCTTCTGTACCAAGTGGCAGTACCAAGAAAACGTTTTACACTTTTCCTACAAGTAGGTGTAGGAAAATTTATGATCGCGGCGACCTTATCAGGATCAGTACGAAGACCGTTGCCGTCGATTATATAACCTAAATATTTAAGTTGAGGCCGAAAAAATTTACACTTTTCAAATTTTACCGTTAAATTAGCTTCCTTGAGGACTTGAAGAACCCTCAAAAGAGTAGCTACGTGTTCATTATAATCCTCACTAATAATAACTATATCGTCTAAATAACAAAATGTTTTATGACCAAAGTTACCAAATAAAGCATCTACTAAACGCTGCTGCGTAGCAGGTGCATTCGTCAAACCGAAAGCCATGCGTTTAAAACGAAACATTCCGCGACCCGGAACATAAAAAGCAGTCTTATCGCGATCAGACTCATTAATAGCAGTCTGCCAGAAGCTGTTAGAAAGGTCAATAGTACTTAGGTAACGAGCGTCGCGTAAGCTGTCTAAAATTTCCGAAATGTACGGTAAACTATAAGCGTCTTTTTTAGTGACAGAGTTTAACTTACGACTATCTGAACAAAATCTAAATTCGCCAGTATTTTTCTTAGGCACCACTAATACAGGAGAGCTCCAAGCAGATTGGCACGGCTCGATGACGTCCATAGCCAACATTTCGTCAACTTGTTCAACTAAAATACGTTGTTTTTCAGGCGACATCCTATAATAACGTTGACGGATAGGTAACGCATCGCCTGTATCAATTTTATGAGTGATAAGAGAAGTTAAACCTAAACCTTTCTCTTCAAAAGAAATAGAACGAAATTGTTTTATTATGTCGTCGGCTACCGAGCGCTCAGACGAACTCAAATTTTCATAGCCGTTAATGGCCGGCTGGGTCACCTGATGAGAAGTGATTTGTTCGGTAGCCGTACTAGAATTAATAGAATTTAAATATTTAGGACAAAGTTTAAAAATACGCCAGAAGTCAATACCTAAAATGAGGTTAGAAGTAACCTGAGGTACTACGTATAATTTTAAAATATGAAATTGATCTTCAAAACGAATAGGTAAATTTATATAACCTATAGACTTTAAGCATTGACCGCCCGCGGCGAAAATTGAAATATTATTATCATCATTATTGATAGGATAGCCTAGCTCAATAATGTTTAAATGAGAATTATTACCTAACAAAGAAATGCAAGAACCCGAGTCTAAAAGACCGCGCATGCTAAAAGCGTCTATGTGTATATTGACATAAGGTCGAGAATCTAAATTGTTGTTAATACATCGGACCGTATTAATGGTGTAATATTTAAAAAATGTGCCTACAGTTTTAACCCATTGTTTCCGATCATCAAGGTCGGTATGGTTAGGTATAACACGATCCGATAAAACTAGTTTTTTGAACGATATTTACTAAGACAACGAGTACAATCGGGCCGGCGCACGCCAGGATTGCCACAGCCAAAACAAAAAATTTTCGACTTATCAGCTGTGCACTCATAATAGCTGTGCGAGTTAACCTTACAACGTAAACAAAATTTAGGGATATTCGAATGCAAACTATTAACATGATTATGTGAATGTTTAAAAGCAAAACTATTATTATTATTAGGTGGGTTATTAGAAAAATTATTATTCCGAAATGGTCTACTAAAAGTTTTATTAATAGTTTGTTTGTTCTCAGTTTTATTACTATTACAAGTATAAGCTAGGTCCGGTGCTAGGGTATCCGACGTTATCCTAGGCGGTTCATGATATAAAGTTAGTCGAGATTGTACATCCTCATAATTCTTACAAAGAGACTTTAGTTGTTCAATAGAGTTGACCGTAGGAGAAGAAGCCAAAATGTTTGCATAGCAAGGTTTAATGTTGTGTAATAAGATTTCCAACTTCTCACTCTCTGGGACAGGTTTAACAAGACGGTTGAACATTCCTTCCATTATAGCAATATAAATTGTAATGGTTTCTTTTTCGCCCTGAGTTCTATTACGGATTTCCGACATAAACCGATAATCAAAACTCGGTTTGTCAAAGTCACAATACAAAAGATTTAAAAGTTCTGACCAACTGTTAACGTTTTGATAAATACTTCTATACCAATGTAAGGCATCACCAGTAAAAAGATCAAAAGCGTGAGAGAGAATCTTTGAATCGCTAACGTTATGCTGTGTACAGTACTCATTCACTCTAGAAATAAACGCGCGGACACAAGACTTGCCATCAAATTTAAATTTTTGTAAATCAGCTAGATTATTTTTTTCACATTGAACTGTAATATTTAAAGGAGGCATAGGTGGTGCTACAGCAGGAGCTGGCATCACGGAACAACTACTAGACCCCTTAAGTTGATGTAATAAACCCAAATAATTTTGAAATTTTTGTAAGCAACTATTATATTGTACGGCAAACGGTTCTATATTATTAGTAGAAATTCTATTAATCCTATACTCAATGTGGTTTAAATTATTCTCAGCTCTAAGCAATGAGTTACCATCGGAGTGAGAATCTAATTGTAATTTTATTTTTGTTAGGGTTTCCTCAATCCCCAACAAATCATCTTGTATAGAAAGACAAGAATCTAAAATATCTTCAGACGGGTAAAGCTCAGCTAATTTAACTATTTGCTTTCTTAACTCCACAACGGTGGAAGCTGGTGTTTCATTTCTAACCAAAACTTCATACTCCAATTCTGATTTTTGAAGAGAAAAAAATTTAATTTTCTCCGGCATAATGAGAATTTTTATTGTTGAAGTTTTTCCAGTTTCTTTTAACTCTTAATCCCGTGTATCACGGTGAGTAATTTAGTGTATCTGTGTTGTGAATATTTAGAAAATCATGCTTGTATTAAAACGCAGTATTCTTTCATGTAAACTACCATCTTGGTAAATTAGTTGTCAATTATTTGATTGGCCATACCACGTGCTCAATTGTAGTTTCGTCTTTCCAATCTAGCACTATTAAAATGTTACGATGTTTGTATCATATTGGGTCCTAAATATCATCTTATCTTTTTTATTTTGCCTACCTTTGTAATGGTCACACAGCCCGTGATTTTTTGATCGTTTGGGGTTGAAATCGCGCTGGCTGTAGGACCGGACTCCTACCGACACATTACCGTGATTATTCCAGGAACTTGGTTTGGGGCACGAAACACCGCCAACTACAGCATTCGAGGCACCAATTAAAAGGACTTATATCTGGCTGGAGTTCAGAGTGCTGATGATCATTGGACGGGGATTTATTTTTTTTATTGAGAGGATCTATCTACGACCTACGGACGCAGCGGTGACGGAGAAGCTTCCAGGAGTGGTAGCCCTAGCTCGCATCCGCCACGTGCTAGACAGCTGGATCCTCAGCTAAGTTCCCACGTGGTTTAAAACCCCTTACCCTACCTTGACACCAAGAGGCTAGTCCAGACCATACGGCCTTCTGCCCACGACCCCTATTTGTTCTTTTTTTTAAATATACATATTGTCACGGAGGATCTTATTTTATTTTTAATTTCACCCGTAACAGTTGTAGTAGTGCAATCAAATCAAAATCTAACTATGTAGCTGTTTATCTGTTCTTCTTTAATCTGTGCTTCGGCCACGTGTAGACTGTAGGTACTTCGTAAGTCATTAAGAATAGAGTTTATTTTTACCCGACTACGGCGAAGCCAAAAGGAATGGTAATGATTTTGGCAGTCTATGTATGTATGTATATATGTAATATGTATGTATGTATGTATATATGTATGTATGTTTGTTTGTTCCCTTGTAGCGTATAAGCTACTAGTCCGATTTTAATAAATGAGGTGTCAATAGATTCGTAATAATGCCGCGAGTAACATGGGCTATATAATTTTTTCCTAAATTTTGTATTTCGAAAATTGAACCTCAAATTCTAACATCTAAAAAAATTAAACCGTGATAATTATAACGTGTTTGGTATTTAATAATATGTAATTTTGGTATTTAGTAATAGGTATTTAATAATAAAATAAGTAATATTGGTAAAAAAAGGGGTCCAAAAAGGCCGAAACATGAAAGTAATTCAGATAGAAATCCAGAAATGCATAGGTACAAAAATGGTCTAGGTAGAGCCGTGGTCGCACCTACTTTATAAGGTTCGGCACAGTCGATGTCAAATCGCAGCCGTCTGTCTTGGAGTAATTCTAGAAACTTCTCTAGGCCTTAGCGTCTTTGTATAAACTGCAGCTTAGTGTGTGTGACCACGGCTCTACCTTGACCATTTTTGTACCCATGCATTTCTGGATTTCTATCTGAATTATTTTCTTGTTTCGGCCTTTTTATACAACTATTTTATAACGTAGTCCTGTTATAGTTTTTTGTTACTTATTTTTTTTAAATGCAATACAGTTAGTAGTATAGTACTGCGAATAAAAAAACTCAAGAAAACATTGACCTATAATATACTTATTATAGACGAGGCATGTCGAGGCAAAAAGTAAAAGTGACCACACTTAAAATGCCCCACTTCTTGGGTTGTTTGTAGCAGTTGAGGTTGACATTTGACATCTTCAAATTTTGACATTTGGTTTCCACAATGCTAACAGTCTTGCATTGATTTGACATAATCTTCTGAAATCAAGATGGCGTAACTTTTCCTTGTATGAAGATTATCAAGTTTTGAAATCATTGCGGGAAACGACAAAACAGACGGCTGCTAAGTGCTGGCCACCTGGTGTTAGGCTTGGATTTGCTGTCGTTCAAAACGATGGAAAAAAGTAGCAGCAGGACGATTCGAGGAGTCACTTTTTTCTGCTTTGCTTGCTGCTGCTTGCTGCTACTTTCTGTACTGACTAGTGCCCCAGCCCAATTTTAAATAGGTAAACTACCGAGAAAAAAAAAGAAAAGACATGTACAGAGTACACGTAGCAGAAGTGAAACATCATTCATTATTTAAAATCCAAAAATACTCTCATCGTGCCTGAAGCACAATCATTTTAAAAAAAATGTTTGACTTCAAAAATCAAATTTCTTGATTCAGAAATAAAAATATTTCATCTGACCGAGATTCGAACCCGAGACCAATTGGTCAAAAATCCAAGTGCCAGCGCAGTGAGCGCTACGCGTATCTGACATTAGAATTCTAAATTACTCATATCTTATTTGTATTACACGACCAAAGAAAAAACATGAAAAAACAATATGGCGCGTAACCGAAAATCGTGACGATTTTTCTATAAAATTCTCCCATACGAGTCTTACGTCGATAAAGTAGTGTTTCACTACAATAGATAGGATTTTTCTCATTGTGAGCGCACCTTTAGAAATAAATATGGCGCGTAACGGGAAAATGTGACTTAGAAATAAAGATGGCGCGTAACAGAAAACGTATGTCGATAAAGAAGTTTCGCTTCAAAAACTCAGAAACCGGTCATTAAGTCGTTTGATATTTCAATATATTACATTGCCCACTTACTAGTTACTAATCACTGTCAAATTTACATAACCTAATCTTCCATAGATAGGAAAAATCCAATATGCAAACAATATTGCCGAAACGAAACCAACCCTGCGCTCCCCATACATAATGTATGAAAATTAAAGAAATGCAATGATGATACGTACCATTGTAGACAAACTCGCTACTTCCAATTGAATGATAGGCATTGTGCTATGTTTAGAGATCCTGCTAGGTGCTCCCACTTAGCCTGTTGCAGAGCATTTGCGATTCTAATGTCCTACTAATATAATGCGACACTAACGGCCGCACGCAGATGTTTAATGCTTACTTAGGGCACAGATTACAAAAAAGAGAAACAGATAAACAGCTTTCGATTTGATTGCGCTACTACAAGCATACGGTGTGTCCACGACTGTGTGGAAAAGTCGTGAGCCGCTGAAGGGGACGTCAACGTTTTCAAATTTGGATCGATTTGGATCGTTCTAAGAAAGCTGTGTCTCTGTACGTATATTTTCTACTCTGTGGAGCTACTTACTTTGACATAAAGTCCATACAGTTTCTGTCAAAATCTCTACTAAGTGACTCCATAAGTAGGCATTAAATGTCTCCGAGTGTGGTCGTTAGGGTCAGCTCACACCAAACGCGACGCGGCGCTGCGTTATTAAAATTGCGATTCGAAATTGAACTTTATTCACTATACAATAATATACACGTTTCATTGTAAGAGTTCCAATTTCGTGCTGCACCGGGATGCGTAGCGCGGCGCCGCTTTTTCTGTCTAATGATGATGCTAGGAACACTCTCGATCATGTCAGGTTTGAAACAAAAAAAAAAAAAAGATCCATATCGGTTTATTCGAAACGGATACGATGCCACGGACAGACACACACACACACCCGTCAAACTTATAACACCCCTCTATTTTCGTCGGGGGTAAAAAAGGAACAAATATATAATTCAGGATCTAAATTCTAAACTATGTATTTATTCAAATCCGTTCACTGATTTTTGCTTGTAAGAGATAAGAGAAAAACACATTTCTTTCACATTAATTTGTTTGTTAAGATTACCTATCAGTGGCGTGGGGTTCCTATAACTACATTCCTATCGGCTTCACTTACCACTTACCTTATGTAACCTTCATCCAAATCCCTACCTAGTACAGTTTTGAGGTTAGGGCTTCCCTATGAACGAGAACCAGCCTTCGCTACTGCTTCCTATGTGTTTTCATTTGTTTAAAAATATAATGTGTAATTATAATATTATGAGACCTGTCTTCTTACGAACTTCTCCCTATTATATTTTCATTACCAATGAAAAAAACTTCCATACCATATCGGAAAATCTTCCCTACATCGTAAAATGAAATATGTACGCCGATTTTTAATGTGATCAGAATATTAAGCAGTTTACCGAGGTCTTTCAGGTCGGTAAACACGAAAATCTATTTACCATGAGGCGGCTAATCGAATCACTAGCCGCTTTCATGCCTATAACCAGCCGTAACTAGCCGGCTAGTTCTTGTAGCTAATCGATGATTATATTATAAACTGAATATGATTTTATGTGAATAGTCCACTTGTCGTTATTAGTGTCGAGCAATAAACGGGAAAAAAATGTGTGTGTCAGCTCCGACGCACGAATGGAGTTTACTCTAAAAAGTAAAACACGTCCCTCAGAAGGAACAAAAACTTTTCGATTTGAGTTCAAAAATTCGCGCCATGTGAAAAAAAGTGACAGGTGCGCAGACTAGGTTGCGCACGAAAACGTAACGAGGTCATTCGTTCAGTAGATTTTACTGCTCGTATTTTTTTCATACCGGGGGCCTTATATGAAAATCGATTCTTAACACGTTAAACGCTTTAAGAAAAATCGAGTATTTCCATTCAGGCCACAAGGCTCATCGGTGAGCCTTATCATACCGGACCGTTCGAGCCATGGTGGTCACCCGTGAGCCGCGTGACAGGTCCAACGTAAACGCTTCCCACAAGCCACAGACTGCAGCTATGAAACAAAACGCGTATGGAAGTGAGCCGCGAGGCCCAGTAGCCGGTACGGACTGCGTGGTTTTCAAATCCGATGGAAACTTACTAGTTTTATCCGGGTTTTTGTAAGAATGCTAGGGTTGTTGTTAACGATATGGTAGAAAATATTATTTAGATTTAATTAAGACAGTAAAACATATAATAATAATCAAATATTTATTGAAATAAAACACATAATGAAAATACGACACTCTTATTCTAAATTTACGACGAAAAAAAATTATTTGTGGTTCTTGTTAAAACAAGGCAAACAAAGGAATGGTTTAGTTGGGCAGCTTTGGCAATAAGTGGAGACCTTTATCGACTTTGTTTTAGCCTGTTTGCTACCCATGACTGGTACGTTATCTACATAACATTGGCGACATGTCCTTCTGACTTTTCTAGCCAAACCCTCTTTTTTTTCCAAGCAGTGTTTCTCTCTCTTTGGTCTTTGGTTAGGCTCAGCCACAGGATTTTCTTGGGCTTTGCAAAGATTCATCATTATGGATCTCTGCAAGTCTACCATTTGTAAGTTTTTTTTAGTCACTGACTTGTACAGAGTCAAAGCATTTACCATCGCAGTATTTAGTAATAAATCAACAGCCAATTTCTTGTACCACTTTACAGATTTTCGCAACGGGGAGGAGTATGCTGCCATTTGATCCGATAAGTCGACTGCTCCTTTGGCTTTGTTGTAATCAATTATGATCTGCGGTTTCATGACCATAGTGCCCCGACGTTTTTTTATCATTCCAAATTGATCTGAATGTTTGGTTGACAATACCAACACGTCCCTTTTGTCTCTCCATTTCATGGCAGTAATACCATCTCGACTCTCCCTGGCAATAAATTCTCCTTTCTTGAGTTTAGTACTCACGACTTTCTTGGGTAGGTTCCTCCTATTCTTTCGAATTGTTCCCACCAAATGGGTTTCATTATCTAGCAAAGCCCTGGCCAATTTAATGCTGGTATACCAGTTATCGGTATAAAGAGTATGGCCTTTATTAAGAAGATTGCCAAGCAAATCCATTACAACATTATACGGAGTGGTATTTGTGACTTCGTTGTTTTTTCCTGCGTAAATACTTATCTTATAAGTATATCCCGGCACACAGCACAACTTAAATTCTTTAATTCCATATTTATGGCGCTTTTGTTTATTGTACTGTCGGAAGACAATTCTGCCACGAAACGGAACAACACTTTCGTCTATACATAGGTCTTCGCCAGGTGTGTAATGCATCTGGAATTGGTTATTTAATACCTGCAAAAGGTATCTAATACGATGGAGACGGTCTTCTGTATTTGCCTCATCGTTTTGAGAGAAATGAAGCATTTGTAGTAGCAATTCGAAGCGATTTCGTGGCATTACTGAGCGTGGAAATGGATGACCTATAATAATATTTGTTGACCAATACTCCGCCAATCTAGGAAGCCTTGTGATGCCCATAAAGATGATAAGCCCAAAAAACTTTTTTATTTCCTCTAGATTTGTTGGAGCCCATTTCCGAAGCCTTGCAAAGCGTGAACTTTCTTCGGAAACAGCGATTTTTTTTATTGCGAATTGGTTTGTAAGGTCAGCAATCTCTTGGAAAAGACTATCAGGCACCATCAATTGGAAGAAATCAGCTGGATATTTATTGCGCATGCTATAGCATAGGTTAGTGGAAAGGCCAGGATGTTCAGTGAAAGGTATTATATGGCGTTGGTTACCTTTAGGTCTTGACCAGGTTGTCGATGGCGATGTATTACCTGAACCAAAAAATGTATTGTAACTAGTGAACCTACTCATAAACAGTTTTATTATTATATTATTATTATTATTTAGTGTTGTTAATAAGCTGTTAATGCTGTTAACAAACAGACACTTCAATTTTATATATTGGTATAGATAAGTAGGTAAATAAAATCATGTCTGCAATGTTATAATAACAACTTCATACTGAATGTAAATATGTTAAATTAATTGTCATGAGAACCAAACAAACGCGGTTGTAGATAGGTATGTATAATGTATATGTATGTGAAATGAATATAAAGCAAGTAAAGCCGTGAGCAGTAGCTCATTTAAGATTTAAAATGACTTACCAACAGTATCAGCAATAATCCTTGCAACTTCTGTGTCGCTGTCATCGCTCTCTGACAATATAATTCGGCGGCATCTTCTATTTGTTCGTTGAACTTCATATTCATCATCATCAGAATCTATTTGTAAACTTTGGTTGAGAAGATTTATCTCGATGCTTTCTAACTGCGTTAGCTCCTCTTGAGTTAGTTCAAAATCATCAAAATCATCCATTTTTGAAGAAAAAAGCGTAACCGATCCTCACTACTCGACGTAGCGCACGGAAGTGTCGCGCGTGAGCGTGCGGCGCCATGGGCCGTGCGGTGACCCCGCGGCCCCCCGCCAACGGAAAATACAAAATCCTTTGCATGAGGCCACGGGACTCACCCGTGAGCCTTTTACAATATCTTAAAAACTAGACGGTAAAAGTCGCTAGTTTTGATTTATCATACGAATTACTTAATTTTATGAACATTGGGATTAAAATTTTAAGTTGATGAAAATTACCGATTATCTGATTACGGCTTGGCTCGAATGGAAAAGTAAGCTGGGCTCACCGGTGGGTCGTAAAGCGTGCAACGTGTTAAGGAGTAAACTCCAAAAAATCACGTTTGCTGTATACCCCCATAAATATTAATTTTATTAATTTTTAAAGTGATATTATTATCACTTTTCACTATTAGTTGTATAACTATTCGGTGATTATTTCAAGCGTCTAGCTGTTGCCCTTATTAATATCGAGCAATAAACGGCAAACTTAACAAAGCGGTAAGCGACAATGGCTGAGGTTACTTATAATTTTCAAAGGTTATTGATATTTCAACTGTCTAACTCCCATGGTTTACGAGATACAGCCTGGTGACAGACAGACAAAGATGATGTTTTTTTTGCCGTTTTGTACGGAACCCATCCTGCGCGAGTCCGACTCGCACTTGGCTGTTTTTTTTACTTTCCTGCTTACAACTGGATTCGTGTTTTGTTTATGAATTTTATGAGTACCTCTGTGGCTCAGTGGTTAGCGCGTCGCGGGATCGAATTCCGCCAGGGAACAACAAGTTTTCTGTGTTTCTGGGTCATGGATGTGTATTAAATATGTGTATTATATAATAAAATCTTATATATAACTATACTTAGTATAGAAAGTATTAAATATATTTCCGATAGCTGGTATTCGTAACACAAGCTCTTCGAGAACTTACCACGGGACTAGATTACGTGGTGTGAAAGTATCCATAGATAAAGATATATAGATATTATTGACATCATTATCAAATTCTGCTTTGTTTACTCTACAACATTAATTTTTCAAAATGTTTTCAACCCATTTTATGGTGTTGCTTGAACTAGCGCCTTTAAAACTCTAAAGTTAAAATATAAAACTCACTTCTTCTCTTCTGATAAACTTAGTACTCCTTTTCATAGTTTATTCGTTATCTTATACTTAAAACGAGACAATCTTGTATATATATAATCCTAATCTCGAAAACGGCAGCAAGTATTAACATGAAATTTAGTTTTGGGGGAGAAAAATAGATCTAGCTAGGTCTTATCCCTGCGAAACAGCGCATTTTTAACAACATATGTTTTTTCTTTCGTCGTGCAACAATATATCAATGATTTTGACTCTATTAAGTCAGTCCGATTGGCAGATTACCACTATACTAGCGACCACTAGCGACCACTAGGCGACCACTAGGCGACCACTACGCGACCACTAGGCGACCACTAGACGATCACTAGGCGACCACTAGGCGATCACTAGCTATCACTAGGCTATGAAATTCAGTATAGTAATAGATTATTTATAGATCTCAGTTTTGGCATAATAAAATAATAATAATTTTATATTTTAGGGGTAGCTCTCCATACACGTGTTTTGTGGATGAAATAATTTTCATTCTACCCCATCGTGTTGGATATCGTTGAATAGGTATTTTAAAATAAAAGCATGGTTTCATACGTGACTTTTTTACAAAGTCGACCACTTTCGAGTAATCGGTCTCCCTGGCAAAGAAATGCCAAACAGATTGTTTGTACGAGTAAGTTGGTCCCTCCCCTGGCATTTCTAAGCTATAGGAGAAAAAAACTTGTAAGATTCCATGCTGATAGATTATTATTATATTATTAATAAATGAGGTGTTATTGTGTGTAAACAGGAGTGTGAATATTCGTAATAATAGACCGGGTAACATAGGCTGTTTAATTTACGTAGTCGGTAAAAAAAACTATAAAGTTTTATACAAGAATAATATAGTTATTTTATGAAGACAGCAACTTTTTGCCGTATACCAAAGGTTCCAGGATTTTCAACAATGGACACGTATGAGCTAATTGACGTAATGGGTTCCGTAGAGACAAAAATAGGAGATAGAGACAGAGACAGCTACATAAGCACGGAGGTCATCTCGGCAACAATCAGGCGGAATCATTTTAGCGTTCTGTCCTCTGCGAGTAGTGGTCGGCTATGTACACTATAAATTATGTTGTGCCCCCAAGTGCTGACCAACCTTTTATAGGACTCTTCTAGAATTCTATTGACTATCGAAACGATAGATCATGATTGTAATATCGTATTAGGTATTGTTAATCGGTTAGATAAGCCTCGTCTATATTAGAAAAATAGCTTTTTCCCGCGGCTCCGCCAACAATATAGTATCAGGTATTACACGGGAAAACTGTACTTTTTCGGGATGAAAGTAGCCGGTGTTTTAATCTACAGCCTAAACTATTACCATACAAAGTTTCATCGAAATCCGTTCTGTAGTTTTTGCGTGAAAGAGTAACAAACATCCATCCATCTATCCAT
The DNA here is from genome assembly GCA_963565745.1 of Phengaris arion. Lineage (NCBI taxonomy): Eukaryota > Metazoa > Arthropoda > Insecta > Lepidoptera > Lycaenidae > Phengaris > Phengaris arion. The sequence goes on along the minus strand of OY751446.1, from coordinate 4,966,829 downwards.
ACATCTATACATCCATCCTCACAAACTTTAGAAGTAGGATTGTGACTAATTATTGCCAATCTTACAAAAATATATATCTTTTATATAATAACCTTAAAAACATATAAAAAAAAACATAATCAACAATTAAAAACTATTATCCGCTTACGCGAACTATATAGCCTACTTGGGCCATTATTACGAACCTACTGACACCTCATTCATTAAAATCGGATCAGTACTTAGGCGCTACGACGGAACAAACATACATACATAGACTGCGAAAATCACTACCCTTCCTTTGGCGTCGGGGTAGTCGGGTTAAAAGTCAATTCAATTATTAGTAAAAGGTAAAAATTTGGTGCCAGAAATTAGAGCAGCAAATTAATTAAAAAGACAAAATTGCCAACTCGTAGGCTGTTTAGTTATATCACATTATACACGATTCATACAGTGTACATACAGCCCACAATTACATAGTAACGGCTGATGAGACACGCACAATTGTCATTTACACATAATTACTTACGTTTTGGATTCCGTTTGATAATTGATCAATTATCTTGCATTAAATATTGGTACTTTTTAAATAGGTTTCTAGAAACATGCTTCTACTATTACACTAGTATCTAGATATCGAATGATATTATTCCATAATAAACTTAGATATTTATTAAATTTGATTGAATAATTTGTCAATTTTCAAATTTTGTGTGAATTTAACTAATAAATACAATATCATCTTTCTCAAATATTAGCTAATTATAATTAGAATTAAAATTAAAACTAGAAGTTACTGCTGTTGAAAACTATTCCTTTCCTGCTGCGTTTTAACCGACTTCCAAAGTGATGTTATCACTACCCGATAAGAAGGTTTTATAACATAATCATTGTCTCTACGATTACAATCACGACATAATCGATGCGCCGCTGGTCGCGGGCACCTGGTTCGACATTTAAATTACGGGCGGGGCCCATTTTTGTTTTTTTCCCGCCGAGCCCAGGGGTGGCGCGCACTTTTTTGCTCCTGTTTTTTTATCGAGCGTCCGGACTTCAGTATAGGCCTACTTGCTCCGGTCAATGACTTCCGTTTAAAAAACGTATTAATTAAAAAAAAAACTGTAAATTGAACTAAAATGAAGGATTATCTCACGTGATGATAAGTACAAACAAGAATTTACTATATCACTCTATATGCGCCTGTATAATAATGCAACATGTACCGACAAACCTTCGTGGATTCTAAAATATTCGTATCTCTTCTGGCCTTAAAAAAATTCGACCCTTAGAGTTAGGGAAACTATGTACCTAATTATGATAGTGTGACATAAAGTAACGTTTTGGACAAAAGACAGAATTTATTCTGTCTGAATATATTCACACACTAAGTGAGAATTTAAATAAATCAAAAACTATTCATACGAATTAACAAAATTTAATGTTAATGTAATATTTATATCAATTACTAACAATTATAAATAAAAAACGGCTTCTGCCATATAGTTGAAATAAAATATTTTTGAAGACACTATCTTTAGACCTTATTAAACTATGGTAGTATAATAAGGCCTTAAACTACAAAATTAACCTATTTTATTAGGTAATTAAGATCTATAAATAATAATAATACTTAGGAAAGACTTAAAAATAACATTTTTTTTTATAAGAAACTATCTGGTCACTAAAATCAGGCCAGTAAAATTATCGTCCTCCTCTGACAAACCACTTCCCAAGGTACCACTTGCTGCATCTACAGCACTTCCTCAATCCTCATAACAGCCTGCTGGTCCTGCTTACAGCTGCGACAGTACCAACTCTCTTTCTGATCTTTTTTAATTTTGACTTTAATATGTCAGTCCGATTGGCAGTCTGGTATGAGTATGTATAATTTTTGCATTGTTCGGAAATTCGGAATGTGGTGGGTTCTAATTCCTGTCAGATAAGTATGTTTGCTTGAGCTTATGTAAGCTTGAGAATAATTTATTTTGCTATTCTGAAGTTTTTGACATGGTACCATCAACATAAATAACAATAATAGAACAAAAATAATTTAGATAGTTAACTCAAAAAAAAATGCTTATTAGATTTGATAATGTCTCTATATTTTTGTATCTTCCCGAAGCAAAACTCAATTAGTATTCTAGAATGTTATATTTCCTGTATTCTAGAATACTAGGCATTGTATTCACCCACAGATCCCAAAAATCGCTATCTTTCGATTGTTATCGTATTCGTTTTAAGGCTCTGGTTTTGAGTTCCTTTGTTGAATTGTCAGGTCGAAAAAAGTTTTTGTTGTTGACTGATTGCCTGGGTCCCGGCCAATCAAAACATACATTTTATTAGAACCATTCAGAACATGGACCGCTTTGTACTTTCATATTCACATTGACAGCTAGCCGGCTAGGGCTGCCGCTGACGAATTATTTATTTATCGATAAAGTTAACTTTCGCGCTAAACTGGTTTATTTACATTAATTTTCAAAAGCTTCGATTATGTACATTAGAGCTCTTTACAACCCGCTTTTATGGGATTACATAGCTAATTTAGATTTTCAAAGGCAGAAATCTACGCAGCAAGAGGTAATACTGTATTTTGAAGCTGCTGTTTTTATTTATTAAGTTTTTACCTAAATAAGCCGCCTATTTTTATATAGCCAATGAAATAATTTAATTTATATTCAAACGGCTTGAGTAAACACAAGAAATCAATAAGATCTCTACCTTTCTTGGATCTTAAATAACTTGTGTGCGTCAGCCCTGTGGAAGCTATCATGCAGTAGCCGGTACAGTCGCCTTATTAATAAACATGCGCTAACAATAAATAATTGTTTATAATGAACTTTATAATATATAAGCCCGCACTTCATTAACTCAGACGGGCACACATCGCCGTTTCACGCAAGGATAGCTAGAGATGTACCTTAAGTTGTATCGATGTCGATAAATGTAAATTATAAGCAGGTAGCTAGCAATAGCGAAGGCTGGTTCTCCATCAAAGGGAAGCCCTAGCCTGTAGATGTGAGATCAGTTGCACAACTTATTTTAGTACCAAAGTATTTGAGAAATTTAGTACCATGGACAAAAAAAAATTGTCGTGTCCGTAAAATCCGTAAATCTTAAACACCTCTTGTACTTAACAAGAGGTGTTTAAGATCCATAAGGCAATGCTGTAGGTTACGAAGTTTCAAACTGTACATTACTTTATGGTATTTTAATTAAACATGAAGATGGTGTGAATCATGTTGTGTGCACACGTCGCTACTGGTAGCTAGTACTAACTAAAATGTTACCTATTAAAATGGCTCTTCTCGGCTCATGTACATTTCTCAAGTGATGGACCATTTTTTTCATAAAGCCAATGTTATTTAATTATAAGTAGTTGTTGTTGCAACAAACTACGAGAAAATATTTTATTTTCGCACATACTCGTACATAAGACACTCTAAGCGCAGGAGCTACGGCGTTTCACCACCGGCTTTACAGGAAAAAAATACATCACACACACATCTTAGTGTCAATTCACACGGAAATGAACCGATCGACGCACGACAGTGAATGACTGATGTCCTATTAAACGTGTATATTTTTTTGTAGTCGATATAGTTTAATTTTGAATAGTTATCTTAAAAACGCAGCATGTCGTCGCGGTGTGAACTGACACTTAGTGCAGCGGCACCGCCGGAGCTGCGGCGAGCGTGTAAGCGTACTAATACTTTGCATTGGCTTACAGTAGTTATCCTTTTATTTTACAGCTACAATTTGTATTAATTTACGAGAACTTTCTTAGTTAAAGAAACAATAACCACTAAACTTTTTACTAAAAGGTGGCACCCGCACGAGTTTCTTACGCCGGTTCTTCTCGCCGGGTTCGGGTTCCGAATCGGTGGTAATTGTAAGCCTGTTTTTTTCTTTGTTTAACGTTCAGAAAGCATTATTCTAATTTTTTTATATATATTATTCATTATTCAGCTCTCCCAATCAAATGATACCAATTATTTTCGCTATAATAGAAATAAGTATCATCAATCAAATAATAATCACAATACAATTTATGAATTTCTCTTCATATGTCAAGTAGGAAAAGCATTATCAAAATGTAGATACAGATTTCAAAGGTATAATAAAAAATCATTGATACTATTTGTCGGTTAAAAATACTTTTTTTTTTCGATCTGTGATTTTGACGAGTTAGGTGTAAACGTTCTGAAACGTTTGGAATGTTAAATCTCGCGTATTTAGTTTATTTACATTTTGTTTCCAGGAAATAAATATTTTACAATAATTTTTTTGCGTGGACTGACAGATAAACTCCAACAAATCGGAAATCTGCTTATCACCGTTATTTTGATTGGCTGATGTAACTGAAATGTAATCAAGTCTAAAAACTCTGTATTATAGTAAAGTTGGATGGAAGAAAAATATGCAGACGAGTTTTTATAAAAATATCTACTTTTTTCTTAGACATGAAGATATATTTTATCTTTGTCTTTTGCTATTTTGTGTCTTTAATACTAACTTCGTTACGACGTTAATACTAACGTCTATAATACTAAATTATACTGGCAAAGTAGAAAAAAAATATTTCTATGGATTTTTATTAAAATATCTATTTTTTTTCTTAGTCATGAAAACAGATTTTATCTATGCCTTTAATTATTTTGTCTATCTTTAAGACTCGAGAAAAATAATTTAATTTTTTGGAATCGTTAGTTTACTCACATTACACAAGATTATATTCCGAGTCAAAAATTATTCTTAAACCACAACAAGCCTGTAAATAAATGTTACTTTGTTTTGAAACCTAAAAGCTATTGAGTAAATTCGTTTAAATCGATCTCCTTACCTAATGATACAAGTGGCCATCACAAACTTACAACAGTGAGTCACTAACTCACTAATGGGTTTCCCGTCACGAAAGGGGTAAAACAGCCCCGCTGGTGAAAATTTTATAATTCGCCCCACGCGACCTAAACACTGCTAGCAACTTATGATCTAAAACAACTTTAGATACTATTAAAGACATTTTGTATTGGCTTAGGAGTGAAAACAATATAACAAAATTATATTGGTTTTTTAGAAGCAGTAAATAAAGAGCATATGCAATGGTAGATAATTTATTTTATTTAAGTAGCAAGTAGTAATCATACTCCTAGTTGTTTTCTTTAGAAATAATTGTAATATGAACACCTTTACATTTAAAAAAAAATTAGACAAAGTGTAGTTAATATTAGCAAGAATTGAAATATTGATATAATATGACGTTGTATATTTTAAAATATCGATAATATATATTTCGATAATATATAATAAAGATTTTGGTCACATCCCTGTACTGCGCAGGAGCATTGTCGTTTACATTTTCTTTTATCGACGCGTTGATTAATGCCGCTCGATTTGAATAATAATTTCGCTGGGACTTCATTGTATGATAAATTTAGTGCAAATTGTAACTGAGACCGGGAGCGGCCATTTTATGTTTCATCATGTAATAATAATCATCATCATTTTCGTAAGAATTAGTATATTTATTCACAAACGATTCAATTGTATATGAACAGAGTATAGCAGCATCTGATTGTCTGCTAAGGGTCTGCTTACACCGAAACGAAACGATACGTGATGCGGCGCTGCATTTTTAACACAGCTATTAAAAATTAAACTTTATTTATTAAACAGGAAGATACACGTTTCATTGTAAGAATGTCATGTTGCACCGCGCTGCACAGCGCATGTGCAGTGTATGACTGATGTCATATGAAACGTGGATCTTTTTCTGTAGTGAATAAAGTTCAACTTTGAATAGCTATGTTAAAAATGCAGTAGTCGCGTATCGTCGCGGTATGAAATGTTTTTTTGGGTCGCTTGGCTGTGAAATTCAGTTCTATACCTAATGGCTTGCCGTAGGTCATACGGATTATTCTAAGAAAAAATGGATAGGATTAGACCCCTCTAACAGTAACGCGTAAACTGCACTGAGCGCTTCGTATCTACTCAGCCTTCACATTTAGTTTCTTTTTTCTCAAACCAAATATGTGTCACATTTTTTAAACGCGCCCACAGAATACTCGAAGCGTTTTTACCGTTATTATACTTAATGTTAATTTAATGCAGATCACACGTTAAGTACCGAATGCTTTTGTACTCGTAGGCATATTTCTTTTTGCGCGCATACGCGCATATATAATGAGATATGTCAATATGAACTACAAGATGTTGTAATAAGGTTTGAATTGCAATAAAGCAGCCAGAAAGGTTATTTTTTAAATGAATAAATTAACGAAAAAATCTTGAGTATCGCGTGTTTTTCGAGGCGATATGAAGATGCACCTTTTATGTGCTTTTTACGACAGCGCCAAGTTTAGTTTGACTGTAATGATTCCTGGAACATGTTGTTTACATGCAGATTATAGAATGCTTCTAAAAGTACATGTAACAGTATATTATGCTAATTTTGCAATTTGTGCAATTTTGTAGTTGGGGTGGTTAAAAATACATACTTGCAAACATTGCAAGCCTAAAGATATTTTTGCCACGCTAAGCTGCTCACAACACAGCTAGTAAGTAGCATACAATAAACAGTACCTGGGTAACCAAACTTTACTTGGGGTTCTGATAAATTTCAAAAAAATAAAAAGATACATAAAAATATTTATCTGACCGGATTTCGAACCCACCACATTCCGAATTTTCGAACAAAGCAAAAATTATACGTACGCATACCAAACTGCCAATCGGACTGACGAAGTAGAGTCGAAATTATTGATATATTGTTTCATGTGCTTAAAAGTGCGCAGTTGCCCAGGACCTAACTGGATCGATTTTTCTCTCCCAAAACTGCACACGTTTAAAGTATAAGATAGTAGCTCCGATTTCAGTGACAGTAGCTGGTTTTCTCTGAGAGCTTGAAACCAGTCCGGCTACAAAGGAGTTATTTTATAGTTCCCAAGTGTGTGCGCAGTACACAAGAGCACGCTCTCTTCATTAACTCCCGTAACTCAGTGGGACGGATGACCGACACGACTGGCGAGAGACCAGACGCAGAACCAGCTTCTTACATGCCCATCCGACGCAGGGATCATCTCTCTTGTCAGACAATCAGGTGATCAGACTGCATTGTGCTAACCAAACTTGAAAACAACACTTTTAATGTTCAAATTCGGGAATCGACCCACGACCACCGGAGTCGAGGGCCAAGCTCTCATACACTGAACTAATAATAACTAAATAATTCATTAGCTTATCAACAAAAAATTTAATCGACTTTCAAAGCAAAAATGCACAAAAAAAGTATGAAATAAATCTTATTTTCTAAAAAAAATCCCACTTAAATGTGGCTAAAATTATCCTATTTCTCTACACAATCCTCATTATTTTGAAGTCGGTACACGCCCAAACAATATCCTAATAAAAAAATATTATACAGTACAATATGAACTCACGTCAGCTGGTACTGACTTCAAAATAATGAAGATTGTGTAGAGAAATAGTTATTATTTTAGCCGGATTTAAAAGGAGAATTTTTTAGAAAATAAGATTTATTTCATACCTTTTTGCGCATTTTTACTTTGGATGTCGGTTTAAGTTTTTGTTTAAATTTTTTTTACCCTTTTTAGTCATATTTATTACATAATATAATTATTAACAGACTTTAAGAAATATTAAAATAAGCGTTCGAATGTATAATTGAATACGCGCCAAGCTTCTATTAGGTATTGTATATAAGATAATGATGATGATCACTGTAAGATTCATAATAGCATAATATGCTTGCAGTTCTTTATACAACGTCAAATCCCCAAACACGTATCTATAATGAGTCAGGAGTTCTGTTCGGTACTTTTGGATCCAGGGTATACCTTCATGGAAAATCTTACTTTTTGGTAGCATATGCTGGGTTGCTTCAGAAAAAGTCATAATTACTATATGCGTCCGTACAAATTTCGAGGATTTCCCTCGATTCCTCATGGATCTCATCATCAGGTCACCACTTTGGTGATAACGGGAACAACTTCGGATTATACCCGATATATAAAAAAAAGAATTTTGAAAGTCGGTCCCCAGACGGCGGAATAATCGTTATATTAAACATACAAAATATATACATCCGAACGTATAACGCCTCCTTTTTTTGGAAGTCGGTTAAAAATATGATTTCAAAAACTTGAGAGGTGTCAAGGGACACCCGAATGGAACGAAGTTCCTTTCGATTGATTAGTGAAGGAATTGTAATAAAATTTAATTTGTTTTAGTTATAATAATATTATTTTTATTATTAACAAATATAATGTAATATGAACTTGATCAATAGGCTCAATTTTAGTAATAATTGGCTTGTGGTAAAAAATTGAAGGGAATTTATAATTTATTCCACGCCGCACGGCTTACAACTATAGCAAAAAGTGTCGTTACAACTTTTGGTCTTAATTTTTCCGTCTAGCCCCCTTTTCGCGATACGGATGTCAAGGGACACCCGAATGGAACGAAGTTCCTTTCGATTGATTAGTGAAGGAATTGTAATAAAATTTAATTTGTTTTAGTTATAATAATATTATTTTTATTATTAACAAATATAATGTAATATGAACTTGATCAATAGGCTCAATTTTAGTAATAATTGGCTTGTGGTAAAAAATTGAAGGGAATTTATAATTTATTCCACGCCGCACGGCTTACAACTATAGCAAAAAGTGTCGTTACAACTTTTGGTCTTAATTTTTTCCGTCTAGCCCCCTTTTCGCGATAAGGAACTTCGTTCACAGCAGCTATAGGTAGGTTTGTAGTACCTACAATACATTTTTGTAATTCTTATTTGTTTTGTCGCGGCACAGTTGCGTTTTTTCAAAAGGTATGCTGATTCAATAGGATCGTCAACTTTCCGTCGGTTGGTCGTCTACCGATTGATTTCAACTTAGAACAACAATAATTATAAGCGATAAAAATGTTATGAAGATTTAAAATTGTATCTCAAAAATCCCTTCGAATACAAATTCCAAATTTAAAACGTCCGTTCCAATGGAAAAGGGCCGTAATTGTGGGATTATTCATACGAGCACCCTTCGAGTGTGAAGAAAAAGTCGCACGAGGTGTAATCGGGACTACCGCCTTAGCGCCCACAGAAAAAGTTCCGTATCTGTATAGAGTTGTAATATTATATATTTTTTAAATATTTTTTTGTGAAATTGGTACCATCAAAAATATTTCGGTAACATTCACATCATAGAGATCATGACTTATATTAAACAAAGTGTTGTCAAATATTTGATGTAGCGGGTCGACGTAGTACAGGCTTTAGTATGACGGACTGTAGTAAACACGGTGCAGATATTAAATACACTAGATGTTGTTAGCGACTTTGTGCGCGTAATACAAATCTCGCGGAAATCGTACATATTATAATACAATAAAAGCTTATATTCTATCCCGTGGTCTATTCTTTATCAAATTCATTAAATTTCATTAAAATCGGGCCAGTAGTTTAGGAGTCTATTCAATGCAAATAAACAAATCTTTTGTCTTTATTATATTACAAAGCGTGTCTGGTAATAGAGAATTAAAATGTACCTACAACTAAACAATTCTTGAACTTTACATATAAGTATATTGGGAATTTTACTATGGAACAATCACCCGGCTAGGTGTAAGTGTAATTAAGAAAGCGGGTAAAAAATGATCATTGTCTTTTGCATAATAATTATTGCAATAAATGACACACAAACTTAGGCCTTTTCGTTAGATATTGGATGATTTATACAGTATTCTCCGAGCGAAGTAACCGCTCTTGATATACTATAGTGCCTGAGACAGTTGGTTTTTAAATGTCGTATGGTTGCCCAAGCACATACGGCATTCTCACAACACAGTCAGCCCCAGTCCAGAGAAATTAATGGTCAATACGTCTGGGACCAACCATGTGCGGGTTTCCTCACGATCTGAAAAAGTCTCATTGGTACACGCCGCAACCTGGGAATCGAACCTGCACTCTCTCATTTGCGCATCAAACGGTCTACCCACTAGGCCACGGAGCTCTTGAATGACAAATTACAAACACGTATGCTACAAAATCACACTTACAGTTTTCTGTGTTCACAGCTCTAGCACGATACGGGCGCCCAAAAGCCAGTGGTCCCATATTTCACGAAGTAACTTTATATCTGACCATCTTAGCCTGGTCCTCCGCGCTTGCGTCTCCCCTACAAACGGAGCTCAAGTTACATTTGGGGAAGTCACCGAAAAGTGAACGTTAAAAGATAAAAGAACTGCTCAGCTTGTAATATGTTTGTTGTATTTGTTGTGTACTTGTTGGGTTAGGATTGAATGAACGAACGAATGAATGGAGCGAATGAATGAACGTAGTAAATATTCTTAGCTTAGTTACTTTTGAAAGTGTATTCGTTCGTATTTTCAACCGACTTCCAAAACACAGGAGGTTATCAATTCGTGTGTGTGTTTTTTTGGGTGTATTAACGTTACGCAATTACTTCGCCGTTTGTGGACCGATTTTCAAAAAGAGTTAACTTCTGAATTGGTCCCATTGTCCAAAAGCACTGAACAGCATTTATCAGTCTTTGAAGATACACGTGCGGAAATTCCAGCATTGCCTAAAAAACTGCAAGCAAATGTCACTATTAAATAATCATCATCACCACCACCATCATCACACCATACACCATGATATTATGTTGATGTAGGTATTTCTCAGAGTATTTTACACCGATATCGATTTATTTGAACATTCACCACCGCTACCAAAAAGTGAAATGTAGTGCCAAGCCTGTAAACCCTTACAACGATGATGATGGGATCCATGAGGAATCGAGGAAATTCTTATTAGAAAAGTTAATGATCGTTAAGTTTTCCTACACATTTATAATTTCCCCGCAACTTTTTCTGTCAATACAACACCACACAAAAATATAAAACACATGATTATACTGTACCTAGTAGACATTGCTCGCGACTTCGTGCGTGCAAAAGGAAATCCCGCGGGAACTGTACATTTCGCCGCGATGAAAACCGTTCAGATAAATATTTTTGTAATTCTTTTTATTGCCTTTCTCTTATATTTTTAAATATTTTACCGTCCTACTAAAACTACGAACAAAGCTCGGTCTCCCAGGTACTAGTTAATAATATTATAAAAAAATAATAATAACATAGAAACCGACTTCCAAAGTAAAAGCAATAACATTCTTAAAATCACTAAAAAGTATGAAATAATTCTTATTGTCGAAATATTTCACCTTTTAAATTCTGCTAAAATGTTACTATTTTTCTACTCAATCTTCTTATTTTTGAAGTTGGTACCAGCCCAAACAATTGTATATATCCTTTGATAAAAAAATCATTAGTTTTAACACAACTACGTCCTTATACATACAAATAATATGAATTTAAAGAACTTACGTTCAAATTGGCTGGTACTTCAAAAATAAGAAGATTTAGTAGAAAAATAATAACATTTTAGCCGAATTTAAAAGGGAAACTACCTCGACAATAAGAATTATTTCAGACTTTTTAGTGATTTTAAGAATGTTATTGCTTTTACTTGGATGTCGGTTTCTATATTTTTTTAAATATTTTTTTGGACTGTAATTACGGCTAGTGCTGATTTTAATATTTGTTTTAAGCGTGCGAGAGTCAAGCTTCTGCACGAATGGTCCGGCTTAGCCGGATAAATACCACGGCCTCACAGAAAACCGGCGTTAACGCTTGCGTTGTGTATTTTTTGACGTGATAACGTCTTATAATTTGATGGAGCCGGCTGCACGCACGAAAAAACATGACTCATACCGTTACCACCGCATTTGCCGTTACCTCAGCTGGCCGCGTCTTAGGTATGTGAGCGGTGGGACGGAGAGGCCCCGCTTGATGTTATTACTCAGTTCGGCGCCGGACTTCGCGGCGGCAACACGCCTACTTAAGGCGCGGCCAATTAGTTCCGCGCGCACTATAAACATGACGTTGTCACGTTCAACTATCGTCAGTAAACCGACTTTACAGACAACCGATTTTTTCAACAAATGTTTTGCAGTTTATTTGCATACTATATGTTTCCCTAGACTTCGTGCGCTCTAAAAGAAATCTTGAGGGAACCGTACATTTTGCAGCGATAAAAAGTAGCCTTTGCCATTCCCTTGGCAAAGATTACTAAATAGTAACTACGTAACCCGTGGTCAAATTTATTTCTGTGTCAAATTTCATCAAAATCAGTCCAGTAGTTTCGGAGCCTATTCAATGCAATCAAACAAACAAACAAACATTTCCTCTTTATTATATTAGTATAGATATAGATTATTGACGCACGTGCCCTCATATATATATATATATATATATATATATATATATATATATATATATATATATATATATATATATATATATATATATATATGTAGAAACGTACGGGGCATTTGTATACGATATCGCTTGACTAGACTTCTAGACTAGCAAAAAATGAAAAAAATTATAAATAAACAGCAATCTATTAATAATTTAGAAAGGACATCTGCCAACACACCTTTATCCTAATTAATATTATTCAACATTATAAAAAAAACGAAACTAAAACTAACTAACCGTTAGGTGTTTTGCCTATAATGGACAATAACAAAAAATAATAAAATATTATCTGTCTGCGTCAATTAGTGTTTATAAATTATTTATTTTTAATGAAAAATTTCACCTCATACATTCTTAGAGCTAATGATGTAATAGCGGCTTAGTCATGTACTTTTAACATGTTATTCATATTATTATAATTTAATTAGGGTTTAAATCTACAACTTAATCAAGATTTACGTAAAATTAATTTGTTGATTATTAATTTGCGCTCATGAAAATTAATGTAAAAAGTGTTAATGCGGCAATTAATACATTAAAATAATTTAATATTAATTATTATTTAGATGTTCCTATAAAATAAAATATTAATAGATATTTTAAGTTTATTACAACGAGTTGATTGTAATATTATATATAATAAAGCAATAAAATAATTATTTTCTTTGTGATTTCTTAATATTAATATTATGTTTCACATTGAAGTAATGTAGTAAAACTGAACAAAGTCTTGTAGATCAATGGCTCCATTTTTATAATGAGGGGTAAAAGCAAACAAGCTAATGAATCGCCTAATGGAAAACGATTACCGTCGCCCATGGACACCTGCACCGTAGCACCATAGAGGTCACGAGTACAAAATACAAAATACAAAATACAAAAATCTTTATTCACAAACTTAAAATACAATATAATAACAGTGTTTGAGACCCCCTTTTAAGTAAAGTTTACCTGTGTTAGGGGAAACTCGCTCTGCCGTAAACAATAAAATTTGGGGAGTACGTAGCCGGCTTTCAAAACAGAATACGCTATTTTCTTGAAGGTTTGAGGATCGTATTGGTACGGAAATACCGGTGGCGATAATAAGCTGCGTGTAAGTTTAATTTTCTAACCTGAAATCGTACAGACCACGGGTTTAAATTATCACAGCATTCGACTGTGCGTAATTCTGATGCGTTGGAAAAGTCACTTGACAGACAAAGACAGCAACGTTGTGTAAGTTATCCATTGTGTAAGTCTTTTTATTAGTAGGGGCGTTAGTCTATACTTCTACACTAAGGGAAAACACCCATATTACGTGACCTTTTTAGGGGGGGAAGAGGGAAATATTAAGCTTGGTCACCGGATGGAAGGAGGGGGCTTAGGTTTTTGTCACGAAGTCAACATTTACTAGGAAAGATCACGTAATATGAGAATGTTCCCTTTAGAAGTGTAGATACAACAACGACACAACTTTAAATACTTATTTTACCCCTGCCCCCGAATCAGGGGCAAGGGGAAATGGGAATCAAGCAAACTGATGATAAATTATAGCTAAAAATTGGTTGTCTGTAAAGTCGGTTTACTGACGATAGTTGAACGTGACAACGTCATATTTATAGTGCACGCGGAACTAATTGGCCGCGCCTTAGGTAGGCGTGTTGCCGCCGCGAAGTCCGGCGCCGAACTCAATAATAACATCAAGCGCCCCCGCCTCTCCGTCCCACCGCTCACATAACTAAGGCGCGGCTAGCTGAGGTAACGGCAATGCGTCATATTTAGCGAGGTAACGCTGGTAATAGGTAACGCATGAGTCATGTTGTTTCGTGCGTGCAGCCGGCTCCATCAAATTATAAGACGTTATCACGTCAAAAAAACACTCTCGATCATGTAATCTTTCAAAAAAAAGGATTGTGTGGTTTTATGAAACCACGGTAAAAGTAAAACTTAATAACAATAAAATGCGCTTCTTGTGTCTTCGCGTGATCTACATAACGAGTTAAATGCGGTCTTTATCAATATACAGACTATTTATGCGTTAGATTTTAAGTTAATTTTCTTAAGGAACTTTGGTTCTCATATGGCATACTAGATGGCGCTGATTTGCCGCTAGATCACGCTATAGGTAAAGTGAACCTATTTGCATAAGATGTTTATGAGGGCCTTACTAATGTGAAGTATTTTTGGGTTGTAAACCAATCAAGAAAAGGATTGTGTGGTTTTATGAAACCACGGTAAAAGTGAAACTTAATTACAAAATAGCGTGGAGCACTGGCACAAATGAGTACTAGTCTTTACACTACACGGTCAGCTGATGCGAACTATAGGCGCCGCCATATTGGCCTCGGCTGCTCTGACGAGCGCCTTTCACTTTATCCCTACTCCGCGGCCGTCCGTCACGCGACATGCAACACACAGACAAAAAAGTTTGAGACGATGTAATAAAAAAGTTTCACTTTAAAAACTAAAAAAAAACACATGACACAACTTTATAACACTCCTGTGTTTTCGTCGGAGGTTTGCATCGAATATGCTCCAAAGCTATTGGACTAATTTTGGAGTAATTTCACACAGACAAATAGCAGATCACGGGAAAGGACATAGGCTACTTTTATGGCAGCAAAATGGTTACCACGTGATTTCTTTAAGCGCACGAAGTCGCGGGCAACACATAGTATGCTGTACGTAATAAAGCGACGGACATTATACTACACAATGCAAACTATAAATTACTTACTGTCGCCAAATAGCACATCGCCGAATAGTTCGCGAGCTAGCATAGTGGCCGACACAAACGACTGGCGACCAGTGTCTCGTGATCTCTACCTAGTACCTACTTACCTAGCAAAAATAGTGACAAGAAGGCAGATTTTTGACAACTGATAAGTTTTTTTTTTAATTTAAATATGGCGTCGGCTCAAAACCATTTGCCAGTGTCAAGTTAGAAAGGCGGGAAATAGAATTTTCGTTTCGATTTTCAACACCGTATTCCTAAGTCTAAAGTCTAGTCAAAGTCCAAATAAATAGTCAATGCAGTCAATGAGTCAAGTCAGTCTTTACTGATAGATCCTAGGGAGTTTTGGAGGGAACACAAAATAGCACGTTTTTAGAAGTTGTACCACTTGCCCACACTTGTGCACGTTAACGAATATTTAATGGTTAATATTCTACCAAAATTACAAATTAAGAAGCGAAATAATACAAATTAATGAAAGAAATACAAAAAACCACAACGTCACCAATTGAATTCTCCGGCAAAACTCAACTAATAAGTTAATTTAATAGGGAACATGCATTTGTCTTAAATCGGAAAAAATCCTATATTTTACGAAAGGCAAAATAAATACGGGCAGAAAATAAAAATAGTACAGTAATCAGTTGCTAAATTAAAAGGTTACAGGACTAAAAATGACAAAAAAAACGACGATTATTTGCTATGATTATTGAAAAACGAAAATTACTGTTAAAATCCTTATGTTCTCTGTGACATTTTTGTTCAAACAATGATAAACATAAGCGCAGTATTTAAGTATAAAAAAAATTTTGCATTTATCTTCATACATTTCAACTGCTGTGACGTCACTCGTGCATCATTTTTTTTGTATAGAGCGTTTTTAATGCTCTAAGACGATATCACTTTTGTGTTAATTTTATGTATTTCAAAAACACTGCACACCTTCCTCCTAATAAACTGTGCCTTATATCATACAAAATTGTACTAAAACTTTTCGCTTCACGTGTCAATATATTTCACGATTCGCTGTTCTGTATTGTTTGATTATAACGGATGCTGTTTATTCACGCAACCTCTTTTTTTTGATGTGCATTAAAAGATTAACATAATGTAAAATTCTAGTAGGTCGCCGTCTTGGTTCTTGCAAGTCCTTCTTATATTAGAGTGGTGATAACAATGATAAAGGACAATAATGTTGAATCTTCTTTATTGGTACATATGAGAGAGATACTTAACACAGATACGTAGGTATTACACATGAGGGATGCGTAACACAGTTACGTCTACACTATATATAGCCTTTTGGCTAACTAAATTATCTCGATAGGCTTCGCATGTGACATCTGTCAATAAGACATTGACATTATATACTTTTAATAACTACTTTAATATGCAACACTTCTTAGCTCCACATGTTCATTTATTTGTCTGTTTGTGTCGTCGATATTGGACGGCGCGTAGCCGGGGAGCGGGCGTTGTCCCTGGAACAATGATCGCAGCGTCCGCAATAATGAGCCAAAGATCTGGAGCCGGGTTATCGTGGTGTAACTAGTTTATATGGTGTGTGTGTTTGTATGAAGCAATAGACATTTACAATGGTTTGGTAACTTGAAATGGGGTGAATCAACGTAGTCTCTTATTATTAAAAAAAACCCGGTGAAGTGGGCGAGTTGGACTCGCGCTCGAAGGATTCCGTACAAAACGGCAAAAAAGCTAGTTTCTTGTATGGGAGGCCCCTAAAATATTTATTTTATTCGGTTTTTTAGTATTTGTTGTCATTGCGGCAACAGAAATATTAGGTCTTTACCTATGAAATTGCCGTTTTGTATGAAAAAACTTAAACGATTTTTTTTCACGTTTTTTTTATTTGTATTAATCGAAGTAATCTCCCATGGAATCAATGCATCTTTGCCAACGCAGTGGCAGTTTATTGATGCCCTTCTTAAAGAAATCAGCTGGACGGGAGGCAACAAATTCTTCAAAGGCATTTTGTACTGCCTCTCGGGTATTGAATTTTTGCCCGCCAAGAAGTTATCCAAATTCTGGAAAAAGTAGTAGTCTGTAGGCGCAAGGTCTAGTAAGTGGGGCGGATGACGGAGAGCTTCCAACCC
The DNA here is from genome assembly GCA_963565745.1 of Phengaris arion. NCBI lineage: Eukaryota > Metazoa > Arthropoda > Insecta > Lepidoptera > Lycaenidae > Phengaris > Phengaris arion. The sequence goes on along the minus strand of OY751446.1, from coordinate 4,949,687 downwards.
CAGTTCTTCCAACTTGGAGACCGTCTGCTGTGCAGTATGAGGTCGCGCGTTGTCGTGCAGGAGACGATGTCAGCAGCGGAGACGAGCGATTGACCAATGCTGGTTGGAGATGTGCCAGCTTCTCCATCATTCTGTTCAGTTCTTCACAGTACACATCTGCAGTAATGCTCACACCGTTTGGTGTGATGAATTTTGAATGATGAATTTCAGCTGTGATGAATCACACCGACGCTAGACTAGCAAACAGCGACCATCACTTTTCTAGGGGTAAGTTTTCGTTTAGGGCATTGTTTAGGTGCTGAACCAGGATCCAACCAACATGCTGAGCGCTTGCGGCTATCAAACAGAGTTTATTTTTCATCGCAGATAACAATGCGGTTCAAAATTCCTTCATTTGTGTGTCTGTTGAGTAGTGCAAGGCACGTCTCGACGCGTACTTCGCGCTGGCGATCATTGAGTTCATGGGGCACCCATTTGTCAAGCTTTTTTACCTTGCCAATTTGACGCAAATGGACCAATATTGTTTTGACGCTAACGTCGAAAGCTGCTGTTATTGAACAGGTGGTGCGATGGTTTGTAGTGTTAGCTCCGTAAACGTCGTTGATGTTGCGTGCCGCTTGTGCCGCGTTGCTGCCACGACGGTACTCATATTCCATAATTACTCGAATTTTTAACGTATCCATGATGACGAAAAAGATTGAAATGCGATGAAAATGTAACACTAATCAATAAACAAATGACTACATACTTTTGGAAAAAGAATTCCATGTTCTTAAAATAAAATTAATTTGAAATTAGAATTCTTAGCCAAACAAAAATTATTTTGATTTGAAATGGCCAGTACTGCAGAGATAGACGCCTGGTGATAGACGGAAAGACAGACGGGCGGACAAATTAGTCTTTAACCAAAGGGTTACGGAATCCCAAAAAATAACGAGAATGAGCAGTAGTGAAAAGTAACATTAACCTGTTCTCGTTTGGATGGCAGTAATATACCAATTGTAATGCGTAGGTACATACGTCAAAATGACTCACATTAATTAATGACTTTGGTTATTGTAAACACGGCTCATGCGTCATTGGTCAATTTTGATTTTTTTGACATTTCACCGTCTTAACGTGAATAGATTATAATTATTATATTAATACGTGAAGCAAAATCTTTCAGTAGAATTTTACGAGGATTGTGCGAACGGAGGAGTACGATATTTGACACAATTAAAGTTTATGCGTAGGAAGGTGTGCAGAAAGCTTGTATTTAAAAGTAATGCTTAGAAATACATGTAATTTATGTAAATAACAACAGCCTACTGACTACCTCAGATTATTAACACATACTACTAGAATGTTAGATGGATATAATTTTGTTTTTTTTGACATTTTTTTAATTATGAGAGGCATAAGAACCTTTATAAAGTTCAAACATAGAATTGTACGATTAGATATGAGCTAATTTCGACCACCTCTAATATTAATTATATTATTTAACTAGGAATACGACGATAATATGGCATTTTTGTTTAAAACTATGCATGCACGGTCTTCTTATCTGAGAGCGCTGTTGACCCAAAAAAAAATTAAGTAAATATCTTTACCTGCTACTGCAAATTTTCGTCTCAAACCACAAAAGGCCGCGAGAAGCTATTTTTACCTGAGCATTGGATAGCGATAATTAATAATTAACATTGGCAATAATTAATTGTGTGACATTTGCCTAATTTGGCTGTTGTCGGTTATATCGCGGGCTTCAGCTCTATGTACGGTATTTGCGCCGCCATCTTTTTTCGCGCGGCCTGCCAAAGGAGTTAAATAACAGAATAAATTGTGCATTCAAATTGATCGTGGAAACAAATACACACTTACTTTTTAAACGTGCCACAAATGAGCAGACGAAGCGCCTGATGGTTAGCGTTTACGTAGACACTCGCAGCACTTTATACATGTTATCAAAGTATACATTGGGTTCGGGTTTGCACAATATATACATAAAATACTCTATTTTATGTTATTTTTTTTCAGAAAAGATATTGAATTGCAATTATTATTTTCCATTGATCGATTCCTGGAAACGATACAAAGATTTTAAAAACATTTGAAAATTCCACTTAAATAAATTCCAACTCTACATCTCTACAATTCCAAAAAAAAATATAGTACCTACTGGGCTTTGTATATCAAAGGTATTTTGTTATTGAAAAAAACAAAAATATTCTAAACACATTTGGAATATTGGAAATTGTTGAACCAAAAATAAAACGATTCTTTATCGCGAAACTTCATAATAATATTTAGTTAAATGAAATGATAATAAATGGAAATTCTTTCATCTAGAAATATACATTTAATTCTAATATATATTGATACACTCTATAACCTCCTTACTAATCAAAACATTTACACAACTACTTAGGCCTTTTCATGCGTTATTGGATGATTTATACAGTATTCTCCGAGCGAAGTAACCACTCTTGAAATACTGTAGTGCCTGGGACAGTTGGTTTTCAAATCTTGTATGACTACCGAATCACATACGGTATTCTCAAAATGACTGGTCAATTCGTCTGGGGATGTTTTCCTTCACCGTTGGAGCGTCCGTATAATAAATAAATAAATAAATATGTATGGACGCTTCACACCACGTCAATCTGGCCCCGTGCTAAGTATCCGAAGAACTTGTGTTACAGGTACCAGAAAACGGGAAGTGTATTTAATACTTTTATACTATACATATATTTAAGATTTTTATTATATTACACACATATTTAATACACATCCATGACCCAGGAACACAGAAAAGCTTCTTTTTTTTCCTTCGGCGGGATTCGAACCCGCGACCCCGGCTTGAGCACCAACGCGCTCAACCACTGAGCCACGGAGGTCGTCAAATATACTAGAGATCTTAAAAAGTATCATTGGCACACGCCACAACGCGACGCCACGTATCAAATGGAAAAACTAGGCCCCGGAGCTCAACATTTACACAATTGATAAGCTGTATAATGTTTTGTTCTTGTCTGCCAAACAGCTTTATCAACGTATCCGACACGGACAAAATATTGTGTAGCTTATCCATTGTGTAAATATGTTTATTAGTAAATACATCTACATGTGTTATTATTATTTTACCTGTATATAATATTTAAATTAAGTTATAATTATTATTGAGATCTTAGACCGAGTAATGCTTAGAAATGGATAACTTATCTTTTCACAATAGGTAAAATAAATCTATTATGACTTATGCACCTAATTACTATTAGATATTTTATTTTACTATTTGCAGATTTGTCTTCAGATGAAGTGTTACAGTATAGTTATTTGATCTCTACAATCTCTAGGTACGTCTTTAAGTGCCTTTGGAAGTGACTATCGGCCAATTTATGTAATTACTATATTTTACCCGCGGCTCCGCTCACGTAAATAAAGTATCCCACGGGAAAATTGTACATTTTCGGAATAAAAAGTAGCACATGTCTTAATCGAGAGCCTAAACTGCTAAGCATACTTCATCAAAATCTGTTAAAAGCAAAAAATCAAAAGTAGTTTTTGCGTAAAATAGTAACAAACATCCATCCATCCGTCCATTCATCAATCCTCACAAACTTTCACATTTGTAGTAACAGTAGATTTTAGTTTACTATCCGCTGAAATACTGCCCACCCCTTTACAAAGAAAAAATCGGCCATATAGTGATTGTCGGTTATAACTAACTGCTTTTTTTATTTACAAGAAACGTACTTTAATGCGAACCAATTCTACTTAACCGATACATATGAAACAAAATCATTATCATTAATTAACAATTAGTAATCATTACTCAATATTCAATATTTTTTTTACAATGTAATTTGTATTAGCATAAGTTGTCATTACGCAGGGTCTGTATAATCGTAAGGGACCCCGCGGCTTGTTTCTCATGTTTATATAAAACCGTCGTTTATGGAAACCATAAAACTACCACACCGACAAAGAAAGGTCAAGACATTTGACATTGAATGGTTCGGTAAAAATAAGAAGGTGTTTTCAAGAAAAAATTAACACACTGTGGAAAAAGCGTCTCCAACAATGTGAAAAAATATGAAAATTATGATTTTACCATAGCACCTCTTAATCCAAAATTTACAAAAAGATGTCGTGTTCAGGTTCATTTTTCTGCTCTTGTGTAGCTCACTTTGTTTGTATAAAAATACCCAAGGTAAGCAGATATCATGATATTAAAAATAATCCCACAATATAAAAAAAAAGATTTGGAAAAAACATAAAAAATCTATTATATATTATTTTGAATGTGTGGCAAATGTGTAACAGTAAGCTTTATTATATTCGATCACTGTCTGGGTTTGTCAAATATCAGTCCGTATTAGGCCGCTGTCAAATAATTTGTAAACGTGTCCTTAAATAAATTTATTTATCCTGATCGTAATCGATTCATACTTTTCAGATATTCAAGGACGAATTATGTTTTTTTTTTTTTTTCATTTTTACTTTGAGGAACTCTACAACTATGGCGCATAAGCACAGATTAAAGAAAGCTAGGACCAGATACATACGAAATTTTCTATTTGACTGTACTTCTACAAGCATACGGTGTGTCCACAATTCCCCTATCGCGCACACGGCAATAGTGGAACAATTTCGTGTTTGATAAATAAAAACTTATATAATGTGAGATTAAGAATTGTGATCAGTTGCTATTTATCATGACGATAAATAACAAATTATTTAAAATATTAAATTTATTTCCAAGGAATGTTTAAAATATAATATGGGAATATTAAATACAAATAATATCAAACATAAAAGTGGTTATACTGGTGGTGCTGTGCTTTGTGTAAGAAAAATAATATAACAATTAAAAATATATCCTATTTTACCTATTAAATATTTCATTTTCTAGGAGATGTCTTGCTTTATAAGAGCGTGCATGACCTAGTGAACAGATCCTCTGAGTCACACGCGTGAGCGTGCAGATGCCGGGTTGTGGTGTGTACCAATTAGACTTTCTCAATAACCGTATACTGACGCTAGACTAAGTTTAATTTAACCCCATATTCTATGACAACCCTTAAAAAATTTGGATAATTCTATGAAAACGGTTTCTCTGTACGTAATTATATATTTTTACTCTGTGGCATAAGAGCGTTTTCACATCATCCGATCCGGTATCCGATATCGGAACAATTAATGTGAAAGACAGTTTTATTTCATAGAGTTTTTACTTGCCCTTGGTTATCGGATATCGACTATCGGCATCCGATATCGGATCGAAAATGGGAAGACGTTCTTAGGTTGGGACTATATTGTCCGGAATCCGTAAAGCCGGGGAAAATTGAGAGCAGTAAAATTATAACTCTGCGCTAATGTGTTCGATTTTCAACTCTATTGTATAAGTCCAGACTCCAGAGTTTTACTTTCAATGCTTTGAATTTTCTCCGGCCTACCGGATTCCGGACAATACAGTCCCAGCCTTACAAGTGGATTGGCGGACGTAGAGTAGGCTATTTTCGGACTTTTATATATAGAGTAACAGCATGGATGATGATGATGATGACGGTGACTAGTACATGATGTGCCGTATTAGGGGCCGCCATAAAAGTGTTAATACTTTAATAGTGCGCCGACTAGCGCTATTGTACGCTCACAGTACATATTAGATGCAGATAAACTATGATGTGACGTCACAACTCAGTATTTACGACAAAGCTCTACATTTCACTTGTATATTTTTGTGATAGCGAATGGTATGCTTCTAATAGAGCTTACTGAGTTCTTTATATTATTCTCCTTTTTACTCTAAGTTGACTACGGAACACTGTTCTGTGCGTGGCCTGTCACGCACGTTGGCCGTTGTTTTTTTTATAAAATTTCACACTTCTATAAATTTACAATTTTTTCTAACATTTTACAATTCTTTTACACCAATTTCTCCTTCAATCACAGACCTATAACATAGGTCTTTTGTATATTATAAAAGACGATGCCTCGAGACAAAAAGTGTCTTCACTTAAACTGCCCTACTTTTGGGGTTGATGTTTGACATTTGCTTTTGTTCACATTATTATCAGTACGCATATAATTGACAAAATCTCCTGGAATGAGGATGGTATAAGTTTTTCTTGTACGAAGATTTTTTCTGCTAAATGAACGAACCCATCCTCAGTTTTGAAATCAGTGGATTCAAAACAAAACTGATCTATTTATTTATAAATGATTTATCTGAAAATGTTCTTAACCCTTGAATGCACAGAACAATTAATTGGTATAATAGTAAGGCGCGGCGGATGATTGCTCTGTGCCATGATTCAGAAGGTGACGTCACCTGGCCATTAATACGTGGTTGCAAGTATGGCTGCAGCAGGTCAAATATGACCTATTATATAAGAGTCACTAGATTAGGACATAGGATTAAATAGGATTTGAAATAATAACGGGAAATATTTTAATAAAGAAAAATTGATCTCAAAACAACAATCATTTAAAATATTTTAAAGTGACGCGGTGTAAAAGCGTGCATAAATATGCAATAATGTACTTACTACAATAATGAATACAACTCCAGTAAGTAGTTGATGTAACTGACTACATTTCAACAAACTTTTGTTGTGATCACGATATTATAAACACACGTGAAATTTCAGTCAATATATCTGTTAAAAATAAAGTTTACACAAAAATGTACACTCGTTTGACTGTTCAGTAAAATATTATGTCAGTCTTGACATATTTGACAGATCCCAGCGCCACCTGTCGGTGTTTGTCGTCCGTGTCCACAAATATAATGTCATAGTGTCAATTATCGTCACCGGACTTTGACGAATGGTGATTTTGGGGTTAATTTCAAAAATTAACACATGTAGTATTCTTAGGCCCGATTCGACCAAACTTGAAGTTACACGAGTGTAACTATAATGAGAATAATTTTACTCCTTCAATTTACTCTAGGATATCTTCGTTTGTATTTTACCAAGTTACTCGAAGAGTATACGATGCTCGGTATTATTATTCAATGAATAATGAACGAATGTATAAACCGACAAAAAATCATGTACTATTGTTTCTATTAGAATGACTTGTACGCCATAATAACTTAATATCGAAAAGTAATACAGCAAAATGTCAATATCAAATTATAACACTTCACAATGATATTGATCGTGACAATTGACAGCCAGCTGTGCGACTATCCACTATTCTCAGTTTAATACTTTACTCCGTCAAAATCGCCCGTGTAAATATTTACTCCCGTGTAATTACCTTATTCTTGGATTAGAAGTTGGAAAAACGCAAAACCAGCTTACTCTTAGATTAGGAAACATTTACACTCGAGTAAAATTTTACTCCAGTTTGGTCGAATCCGCCCTAAACGACATAGGTTACTTTAAGTAGTATACAATATACGATATTTGTCGTACAAATGACTTATTACAAGTTATTGGTTTTGTGTTTTATCTTCAATTTTACACTCTTAAGTAATTTAAATAAACACAATAATAATATTATCATCAGTACTAATTTTTTGAAAATTGTAAATTCATTTACATAACAGAAAAAATATCATTTATATATTTATATACATACAACCCTTTCACTGCCACGCAGAATATTATGACACTATCTAAACTTTAATTAGAATTCAGAAGGTCCGCATCATCTCTAAATGATGGAAACTGAGTGTCAGGCCGGACAAAACAATCGGATGAGTGTGTAGCCGGTGCAGACTAGTCTATAGCTAGAACTGACCCCACCCTTATAAATAATAGTGGTAAGGCAACCCCCTACACCCCTTAAGGGTAACATCTACCCTCCGGATCTCATTTCCAAATTGCATTTCCAAACTGATTCTCGACTTTACATCTACGACTGATCGTCGGGAAAGCCACCTTATTACAATGATTTAGGGTCACTATTGTATTGCTGTGGTAAGATCGAATTTTAGTGCTTACTGCTAAGGTCATAACCTAAGAAGGGGCGGTCTATACAAGCACTAACTCGTATAATGAGATATGATAACAGCTGGCCAGCCGGAATATTGATGTTCGAACTTAGAGCGCTTGTTTACACCGCGCTAATTATTAATATCAGACAGCTTGATTCATTCTACAACGTTCTATGAAATTTTAAAATTCTCTCCTCCTAAACGCCAGCTTACACCGAGACGCGACGCGGCGGGTACTTTTTAAGTTAGTTATTTTAAATTGAACTTTTTTCACTACACAAAATATACACGTTTCGATGCGAGAGCGGCGCCGCGCTATGAATCTAACTGCAACTCGCAATTCGAACTCTTGCAATGAAACGTGTATATTACGTTTTTAAGGAGAAATATGAAATAAACTTTTTTTATCCGCTGATAAGCCATGCTGAAAAGTGAATTATTTATATTTGAACCACTTAAAAATACGACGAAAAAAAAATATTATGTTTTTTTATTTCGTCGTACAACAATATATCAATAATTTCGACTCTCTTACGTCAGTCTGATTGGCAGCTTGGTACGCGTACCTACGTATAATTTTTGCATTGTTTGGCAATTCAGAATGTGGTGTGTTCGAATCCCGTTAAGACAAATGTTTTTGTGATTCTTTTTCTTTTATATGTTTTTTATATTTTATTGTTCTACTAAAACACCGAGGGAAGCTCGGTATCCCTGGTACTACATTTTTAGTACAGGTATATACACAACTATGGGGTTTAATATTTTTTACTATCATTTCAGTTTTAATCCTTTTTCTAATGCACAAACCGCACTAGGGCGTATGTGTTATATGCATTCGTATTTAGTTTGCACGACCTTGCTGCCCGCATGATGCACGCCTGCACGCCGTAGACGATGTACAATCGGCATAAAACTGAGCACAGGTATTTTAGGTAACAATAAGATACATCATCAATCCTCCCACTATTATAAATATGAAAGTTTGTGAGGATGGATGGATGTTTGTTACTATTTCACGCAAAAACTACTGAATGGATTTCGATTAAATTCGGTATGGTAGTATTTTAGTCTCTGCAATAAAACATAGGCTACTTTTTACCCCGAAAAAGTACAGTATTCCCGTGGGATACCCGATCTACTATATTTTTATTTCAATTAGATATAATAATAAAATAAAAAAATAAAAATTAAGATTTCATGTGTAGTTTTGCAAGTAGATGCATTTCAAAGTTACAAAAAATTTGGAGTATTTTTTTACAACGTTAGTGTAAATAATTCTCATAATTAAGTCACTTACATCAAATACAAAAATATAATAATAGCTTTTCCCCGCGGCTCCGCCTGCGTGTATTTAGGTTTTAAACTTTCATCTCCTATTTTACCCACCTAGGGGCTGAATTTTAGAAAACCCTGAAATACTTAACTCATTATTTTCTCCGTACTCAATTCATACGAAATATCATGCAAATATTTCCAAGGAATTATAAGTTTCATATAAACTCTATTTTATCCTATTTTACCCCCTTGGGGGTTGAGTTTTGAAAAATCCTTCCTTAGTATCCACTAAGTAATATCTCTAATAACTCATATGACGTAGGCATCCGCCTACGTCTTATGAGAAATACGTGTGCAAAATTTCAAATTTATTAAGGGTTTGGTTGCCTGTGCGTTAATACATCAGTCAATCAGCTTCGCCTTGACTATAAATCAGCTGTAATTTTATTTTATAATCGATTAAAAACTCGTAGATCGTAAAATTCAATTAATGAAAAACAATAAACTATCATTAATAAACTCGCATTAATATCTATAAAATAAAACGATGATGAACTATCATTATTGTTTTAGAAAATTAAATATGTAATTAATATGAAAAGTTATGCAAATCATAAATAAATAATTAGTCATAGACCGTAGCATCTGATGATAACTTGTTTTAGATAGTGGTTTTCTCTATATTTCATAGGAGATCGCGAACTGTGCCTTACGCATATAGAAAAATAATGTCAAATGTCACTCAGACTTTTTTACTTTTTAGTGTTCCGTAACCAGATGGTAAAACGGGCCCCTATCACTGAGACTACGCTGTCTGTCTGTCAGTCCGTCAGTCTGTAATCAGGCTGTATGTCCTTAACCGTGATAGCTTGATGATGTGATGCTTGTGATGAAATTTTCTCATCTGAGAAAATTTAATCTGTCATGTTTTCGGCATTTCTGTTGCCGCTATAACAAAAATTAATAAAAACAGAATAAAATAAAATATTTATGGGGTAGGTAACATAAGGGGCATACAATACAATATATATTTTTTTAAATTTTTGTCCGTCTGTGAGTTTGTTCCGGATAATCTCTAAAACGGCGGGACCATTTTCACGAGACTTTCACTGGCAGACAGCTGATGTTGTAAGGCGTAACTTAGGATAATTTTTACCCTCATCATCATCATCAAAAAATGTTTAATGCCCAAAAAAGTGGACACGGGTCAGCTAGTTATAATTTATAACAAGAATTTTGACATTTCGTAACGTAATGAGTATTTAAATGTGTTTAGGTGGTGTGTAGGTATAGCCCGGATAGCTCAGTCGGTAGAGCATTGGACTTTTAATCCAACAGGTAGAGCTTACGTTACTGATAATAGTTATTTATATAAAATAATATAGCATAATAATAAATAAAAAATCTATAACACTAGTGGTAAGCTGGTCTTAATAAATTTAATTTTAAATGACCTGGGTAACCGAGCTTCGCTCGGAGCATTTAGTATATGAAGAAAAAAAAAATCTCAAGAATCCGAATTTCCGAACAACGCATTAACTTTAAAATGCGCAGTTTCCCAGGGATAAAACCTAGCTGGACCGATTTTTCTCCACCAAAACCCTCTGCATACTAAATTTCATGTAAATGCTTGAAGCCGTTGACAAGATTACGATTATATATATACAAGATTGTCTCGTTTAAAGTATAAGATTTTTCTGCCTCTTGAATCGAAAAAAAATTCAAATATTTTCTATTGAATGTAAAATTGATTGTACGTACTTTATAATGTGAGCAATAAAGTGTTTATCTATCTATCTATCTAAAATATTGTCAAAAGAAATAAAAATATATTAAATTATTTAAACTAATGTTACACACTATCTCAGATTAATAACTCACACAACGCGTTTGATACAATTCCGTCTGTCTGTCTGTCTGTCCGCTCTTCTAGCTTATGTTATTATTTCTATTTGAGACATAGACGTATTTTAAATATAGACGAGGTGTGTCGAAGCAAATACTGTCACCACTTAAACGGCCCCACTTTCGGGGTTGTTTGGGGTTATTTTGACATTTGAGGTATGGTGAAAACAAGATGGCGTAACTTTTTCTCGCACGAAGGTTTGTTCTGTCAAATGTACGTCATAACTCATAGTCATATTAATTTTGAAATCTTTTATTTAAGATGTAAAAGAACCCTTATAAAGTTCAAACTTATAAAAATATGAACATATATATGAATTATTATGGGCGAATTTCGACCACAGGGTGTTCTTGCTAGGTTTAATGTTATGAATAAACTGAATATTTTGTAAACGTCTACGATCTTTTATGAAAACAACAATTATTCATTAGGAAACCGAAGTATTATAGATAGGAATTTGTAAACAATTTAAAAAAGATATCATGGCTTCAAATAATATATTTCATATTTATAGCATGTTTTACCGTAATAGCAAAGCAACTGCTAATTATAATTCAAAAAATAAATTATTTATTGTTTAAGAAACCATTGACAAGTCGTAATGAGCAAGAAACTTCGATAAATATCCTAATTAAATTTAAATAGTTACCAAAAGGTATAATGAATTTAGAACTACTAGGTTTTTCCTTCTGTTTGTTTACTTTATAATATGTGATGAGTAATGACATTTTGATAGTTAACATAGAGAAATGTGTCATAGAAAAGTATACAAAATGCTAAAAACTTTCGAACATTTGTATACTTATCAAGTGCAATTTGTGAAAGAATATTTAAATAATATTATAATCATTACTACCGTAACATAAACGCCACAGCTATAGACGGAGAAGATACTATAATATTTATCTTAAGATTCCTGGATATATGTATTAAGAAAATACATAGTTTATAATATAATCTGTGATAGTTCATACAAAACGAAACTTTATATTAACACTGGATGTTGCCAGCGTCTTTAGAAAAGTACCCCGTTATATGTCGCTATATTCTCATCAAAATTGGTTCAATATTCAATGCCTATTCAATTCAAATAAACAAACATACACACAAACAATACAACAAATTTTACCTCTTTATAATATTAGTATAGATAAAACATTGTAGTCTGTGATGCCCCTGACCTGACCCCTGACCTGCACCATCCTGAACATGCTCCAAACTGGACAGCCACCTTCTGCGGCACTGGGTCCAAGCACACGTGCCCGGAGCACCAGAGGGTGGCAATACCTAAATTAAATGTCGTTTGTATACTACGAATATAATGGGCTACGCCTGAAATAAACATATTTTATTTTTATTATTATTTATAATGGAGCCAGCAACTAGCCACAGAATATGTTGATATGCTGGAGTGTAGACTGTGGGGTGAACAAATTCTGGACTTACAACCTATTTATGGATTAAAAGTGGTTTTAGATTTTGACCAGTTTATGTCACTTGTCTCCCGCGTGGAGTATACTGTAGATACTATTGTGTTCAACACAGGGATTTGATGTCCTTCCATTATATCAAGGTCATTCTAGAGATTGACATTTGGTACAAATTTATTCCACTTGTCTCCCGCGTAAACTCCTTGCTCAGACAATCGGTTTCTCGAAAATATCTGCAAGTATTACGATGAAATTTACTAGTGGAATGTTTTTGGGGAGAAAAATGATCTAGCTAGCTAGTTCTTATCCCTGAGAAACTGTGCATTTTTAAGCTTCATAATATGTTTTTTCTTTCGTCGTGCAACATTAAATCGATAATTTCGAGTCTAGTCTTTTCGACTTCCGTCCAATTGGCAGTTTGGTATGCGTATTTATAACTTTTGTTTTGTTCGAAAATTCGGAATGTGGTGAATTCGAATCCCGGTCAGATAAATATCAGAACTCCGAGCAAATCTCGGTTACCTAGGCACGTATCTTGAACACCGATCCTATAAGCTTCTAGACCATTGGTTCCGAACCTAGGGGTAATTACCCCCGCGGGGGTAAAACAGCTATTCTATAGGGGTAACACAGGTGGTACCTTAAGAAAGATGAATAAACAGAAAAAAAAAAATATGTTTAAAATAAAATAACAGTAGGTACGTAGCATGACGCCCTCTCGCGTTCATACAATCGCGGTGAGAATTATGAACTCTGTACATTTTGGCGAAAAGCAGCTTCAGAATACCCTGTCATTGCTGAAAGAGCTCTGAAAATGTTGGTACCGTTTTGTGCCACTTATAGATGGGAGAGCGGCTTCTCAACTCTAGTAATATTGTAAGCAAAGGCCAGAAACCGTCTGTCTGAACGTGGAGCATGACATGAGATACGCGTTGAGTGTACCTAAACCTAATATTAAAAAACTTGCGAATTTTTAAACAATCCAACCTTCACACTAAAATCTAAACGTTAGTAACAACCTATTATAAATGTGCATTTTTTTATAAATAAAGATATATGTAGGTACTTGCTTTAAATAATTTTTAGCGTTGGGGGTTAACTGGGGGCAAAGTCTAATAGGTCATATAGGGGTAACAGTTCTGAAAAGGTTAGGAACCACTGTTCTAGACTTAAAGGAAGGACATATTTTTTACAAGTTCATGACACTTGTCTCTCGCGTATACTCCCTTATTATTGTTAAAACGTTGACACAGCGCCGGTCGATAGCTAATGCGGGTAGGAAGGGGTTAATTAATAATAACGGCGTATGGGTGATTAATGAAACTGTACCCTTCCTAATTTATAGTTGGACTTAGCCTCCCCCCCCCACCCGCGCCGGCCGAAAGCAAACTAAATATCCGATACCTCGATGTCGAGTGTTGAGTGAACGGTCTTGATACTTGGATTAAATTTTGATGTGAAATAATTTGGTGTATAAGAATTCAGAACGTCTGTCAAGTGTCAGTAAGGCGAAAATTGTAACTGAGAGCATGTACAGTCGCCGTCAGATCCTTTGTACCACTTATGAAAGGCTGGGACTATACGATGCGGAAAAAATCAGAGCACTGAAAATAGAACCCTGCGCTAATACAATAGAGTTTAAAATCGAAGTATCGAGTGGCGACCTGTCATATATGACATTGATATTTGACTCGACACTTATGAGTTCGTTTTTTAGCTCTATTGTATTAGTGCAGAGTTCTATTTTCAATGCTCTGTATTTTCCCCGGCCTACCGGATTACGGACAATATAGTCCCAGCTTATCGGTCGAAAAGCGCTACAACGGGTCAGTCAGCGACCGTACATCAGATTATTTTCTACAAGATATTTTCGATTGCTTTACCTAACGATAGCGATCTTTGCAAGCTTTCAGATTCAATAACTCACTTATTACCTGTTATGTGGTGGTGTGTGCGTGCGTTAAATATACTTTGTACTTAGGTACCTATATTATTTCCCCCCTTGGAAGTAGGATCAAAATTTACGTGTTTCTTCATCCTCCACTTTGAAAAAGATTCATCTAGTGAGCACTAGATGACACTTCTGGGGTTTGGAAACTTTGCGCCAGTTAAACTTATTTTATCTAGAATTTATGTGAATGATTCAGAAGCCGGACATTGACCTGATATGCTTCATTTCGCTTGACCTGTGTGCTGTGTGCGTTTTTCTGCCACTACTCGCCGTGAAGAAGTCAACTACAATTAGTACGCCCCTAGTGGCAAACAATGGTAACTAATTCGATGTCATAGTAGTGACAAAAACTAGCACACTGACAGTTTCCACTCTCCATCCTATAAATAATAACGATCAAAATGCGCAACCGCGCTACATTATTATGAAGACAAGTACGAGCAGTGTATTCGGACTTTGAAAATCTAATTACGTAGCCAGTACCCTTACCTCGATCGCTCCTTCGCGCCCCTCCTCGCCCGCCGGTGTGGTCCACTTGGGCCTGTATGTGGAATAAATTAGGAATACATAATATTAACTTTGTTTATTTTGTAGCGATTTAGATATTTTTTTTATGTCGTAAAATTTTTCGTCAAGAAATAAAATGATACGAAAGAATTGAGTAGAAATTACTAAACAGTTGAGCGGCTGCGGTATTTTAATAAGACTCGTTTAATATCTGGCTAATGCCCTTATTCGGACGACGATAGGTATTAATATGTAAGTTTGTAATTTTCATGACACCAAAAAACAACTCAAAGAGTAGTATATATTATAATAGATTCTTTAGAATAAATGAAATGTTGGGAATTCATTATGACTACAGTTTGCTATACCGAGCATTTAGGAGACCCATGCCCTTGTACTAAAAGAAGATAAATGACTAAGATAGCCAACATAAACACCAAATAAAATTATCACATAAAATTAACATAATATCACAATTCACACATAATAAAGATGTAATCAGCACCAAGCGGAGCGAGCCAAGTTTGTCCAAGCGCACGAATTATACATGGTGTATTAATACGGTGTTCAACTCTACTATTGCTAGTGAAGTTTTAATTCGATAACCCCCCCGCTCCTTGCCGCTCCCCCCGCTTCTTACCCCCCAACCCCCTCGCGACCCCTCGCCAGCGATAATGTATTTATGGACGATACCGCGGTCCTAATGAGCGCATACGTTTTATGTGCTCCTAGTACTTTGCCTTTAGGAGAAGTTAGTGTTGTTTAGATTAGGTTTTTGATGTCGGCATGTGATCGTAAGAAAACTGTTATTTCCGTGATTTTCAAAAAAGCGACTCATTACATCCTGGTAGGTTACGTTCTATAGAGCAGGGATTCCCAAAGGAATTCCCAAAAACAAGCACCTGCAGGCCAAGATTGTATAAGCCCCAGATATACGCATGTATGTCAGGTAGGGTTCACCTTCAATGTCTTGACCTGTAGGACAGTAAAGCCGAACTATCACTAAAGAGATTTCTAAAAAGTTTGCTATGCATTATCTGGTGTGGAGTCCAACTGTCTAACACAAAGTTTTCAGTTTTTTTTCAAGGATCGAATGGAATCTCTCGTTTTCAGGGTGGTCAAAGTTTTCGGAAAATCTTTTTAGTTGAATAGTTCGTACACGTACGAGTTTCCATGACCATGTTATTTTTCCCACGGACGTGACATTAATATTAGTGGAAATTGTATTTGTATCAATGATCTCAAAACTAAGGATGGGCTATGACGTATATTTGACAGAACAAATCTTCATACAAGAAAAAGTTACGCCATCTTGATTTCAACATACCCCAAATGTCAAAATGGTCCCAAACACCCCCAAAAGTAGGTACAGTTTCTGCCTCGACATGCCTCGTCTATAATATATACGTGTATGATTTGTATACAAAAGTTCTGCCCTAGAATGCCGACCTGACTTACGAAATTACCGTTAATTTTATACAGGGTGCGCCAACCGAGGCCCAAGTATTAATATTAGCCTACTAGGCTGTTAGCCTACCTAAGCACTACCTGAGTGAGTTTGCTACTTGCGCTAATTTTAATTATAAGTGATAATGATTAAAGCCATCACTGCCACGCAGCTGACCTCTCACACCCTTTCAGACGACAGGGATGGGTGATTTTTGGATGCGGCATTTTTTTCAGTTTTTTTTTTATATATTTCAGTATTTCTAGGCTGAGGCTGATATTAAGTAGCTTTCAGTGACAAAATTGTAGTTTAACATTGAAGTTTACAGTTCTGGGGGGTCTAGACTCTAGACAGTCCAACGCCCAACATATTAAGAGGAGGAATATTGTAATTATACATTGCTTGTCACTGATATATTTGCACCTAGTAAATACATTTTTTAATAGTATAAACTAAATAATAATAATAATAATGGCCAAACTCTTTCATTTGTTTTTTCATTTATTTGCTAGAGAGTAAAAACAGCATGACGTGTACAGAGTACACACGGCAGAAGTAAAAACTTCATTCATTTAAAAAGAATAGAAATAAATAATTTTGTAGGTACACTGAGCACCTTGTGTGTATTGAGCTGTAATTTAAACATTTAAATTGCTATGTAAGAAGTATAAGTAGCGTTAAATCGATGGTGTCATATCCAAAATCGAGTCGTGACGCATATCGTGACGTGACGCGACCTTGAATTTCACCCTCATCGGCGCAAAAGCTTCGCCTGAAAAATTCGCCGCTTCACTTGATAAATCCTTTAGCACCTGAACCGTAGTGGGCGACTTAAGTAACTTATTAGGGTACCGTAATACACAAGGAACCCTTATAGTTTCGCTCTGTCCGTCCGTCAGTCTGTCTATCCGCGCTTCTAGCTTCTGTAATTAGAAATATAAATATATGAAATTTGGTACATTTATAGATAGATCTCAATTTTAGCATCATAAAATAATAACAATTTATATTTTAGGGTAGTTCTCCATATATGTGAAGTGGGGATGAAAAATATTTCATTATATTATTTATATATTATATATTAAAATAAAGGCAAGGTTTCATACATGACTTTTTTACAAAGTTGTTAACTTTCGAGTAATTGTCATCCAAAGTGGTTAGCAAGTTGCCCCCCCCCACCCCCCCCCCCCCAGCATTTCTAAACTATTGGAGATAGAAACTTGTAAGTTTCCATGCTGATAGATCATACTAAAACCTCTTTATGGTAATTATTTTGAACGAAATCGGACAGTAACTTTTGAAAATAGGTCTATTACGCGTTGATAGTAACGGAACCCTCCTAAGACACGTCCTGACATGCTCTTGGTTAGGTTATTACTATTATAAATTGGCTATAAACGTTGCCTTAATTTTACCCGACTACGGCGAATCCAAAAGGAAGGGTAATGATTTTGGCAGTCTATGTACGTATATAATGTTTGTTCTAGCGCCTAAACTACTAGTCATATTTTGATAAAACGGTGTCAATTGTTGCATAATATAGCAGTAATAAAAAGTAGAAGTATCAATGTCTTATTGACAAATGTCACAAGCACAGCCTATCTATTTCAGTTAGCCAAAAGGCTATATATAGTGTAGACGTAACTGTGTTAAGTATCTCGCATAAGTAATACGTATCTGTGTCAAGCATCTGTCTCAGATGTACCAATAGAAAAGAATATCACAATTGTTGCTGTATTATTATTATCTCCACTCGAGCGTAAGAAGGATCCGTAAGAACCGAGACGTCGCAGCCCACAACATCAACAGATTCGTATTAATAGCCCCGGGTAACATAGGCTTTATTATTTACGTAGTTGGGTTATAGTTTTTATAACATTTTGAGTTATTACCTATTATCCCTAAAACAAAAGTAACAGTTACGCGAGATTACTCCCATCATGTAAATGATATACATACCTATTACATTTATTAACGATGATGATCGTGACGAATTTACTCCATTAGAAAGTTTTTGACCCGCTATTTCAGATGCAGCATTCTCTCAGGCAATCGTAATTAAAAAATTAGTTTCACACCTTTTAATTGTGAATTATTATAACCATTATAATCATGTGATTTTGTTATGAGCGACAGAGACGAAACAAGCAAATAACGTATCTGACACTTATTAGAAGATTGTAAAACAGTCGAAGAGATGTTTAATACTTAATTAGGGCACAGATTAAAAAAAGAGAAACAGATGAACAGCTTTCGATTTTATTGCGCTACTACAAGCATACGGCGTGTCCACGACTGTGTGGAAAAGTCGTGGGCCGCTGAAGGGGACGTCAACGTTTTCAAATTTGGATCGATTTGGATCGTTCTATGGAAGCTGTGTCTCTGTACGTATATTTTCTACTCTGTGGAGCTACTTACTTTGACATAAAGTCCATACAGTTTCTGTCAAAATCTCTACTAAATGACTCCTGAGTAGGCATTAAATGTATCTGAGTGTGGCCCGGCCGTTAGTCTTGTAAAATAACAAACAACTAGGTATATTTTTTATTAAAAAGTATATCCCGTCTATATAAAATATATGTTACCCGGGTTATTATTACGAGTCTATTGACACCTCATTCATAAAAATCAGACCAGTAGATTAGGCGCTACGGTGGAACATATATACAGACATACATACATAGACTACCAAAATCATTACCCTTCCTTTTGGCTTCTACGTAGTCGGGTAAAAATAAACTGTCCCCTCCATTATTCGCGGCTCCCTCGGTTCGGCTCGGCCTCGGTACGTCTTGAGCCAACTTCCTATAATTAATTACACTCATTATCATTATTGTTCGGAAGGCAGTTCTGCTCCTTAATGAATTGTTCGCCTCCATCATTAATTAGTTTATTATAATAAGAAGAGATTAATCAACTTTTATCTGATTGTCGCTTTTGTTTTTAGCTTGCAAATGTTTTAAGTTCGCGTAATGATTTTAAGTTGGATGGAAATGAAACATTTTTCGTTTACTTCGTCACTGTGACTTGTGTTCCTTACAATGCTGCATTTACTTCCCGACACAACTTTTTTGAAATCTCGCATATTATAAAAATGGAATGCTGTTGCATCTCGCTAGAACTCGAGAATGGCTAGACCGATTTGATTGATTTTGGTCTTGAAATAGTTGTGGAAGTTCAGGTAAGGTTCAAAGAGTGAAAAAATATTGGAAGATTGCTGGTAAAATAATAAAAACGATGATTAAATTTTCCCATACCGACTGTTCCTGACTGTGTAAATATTTATAGGTGCGTTCAGTTTACCTGTTTGGTTGTAGGTGTAGGTGAAGTTTTATATTGTTAAGACAAAACAACGTGTGTCGGGGCAGCTAGTAATTTAATTAAATGTGATTTTAATGTTGACATGCTTACTTCAATAATTCCATGCATGTCATACGCTTGTCCCGAACAAGGAAAATTTTCATGATGTGAAACAAGTGGCAGCTGATGACGCGGTGCTGCTTTTCTTGGCCTATCCTACTTATATAATAAATGTGAAAGTTTGTGAACAGCATCCAGGATGGATGGATGCTTGTTACTCTTTCACGCAAAAAACTACTGAACGGATTTCGATGAAATTTGGTATGGTAGTCGTTTAGGCTCTGGATTAAAACATAGGCTACTCTTTATCCCGAAAAAATACAGTGTTCCCGAGGGAAATATTACTATATTTACGCGGGCGGACCCGCGGGCAACAGCTAATTCTATACATTATTTGTAACCTTAAGTGTCAGTTCACACCGAGACGTGTCGTGGAGCGACGCGGAGCCTACTTTTAACCTTCGACGAAAACAGAGCGGTGTTATGAGTTTGACTTGTGTGTCTGTGTGTCTGTCCGTGGCATCGTAGCTTCCAAACGGATCGAGAGCATTCTTAGCTATAATTTATCATCTTCACTCATTGCTTCGTGCATGCGTGCGTGCGTGGGTTAATTTTTTTATTTTTATTAATAAAGCGATTCATAATTTAGCTTTTTACTAGCGCGATAGCTACTACCGTTGGTAAAATTTTTGGCTCTTTTGAACGAAAAGCCAATTCCCAACCGCCCATAAGATACTTTGCAAGATTTAAAACAACGACAACACAACAAACGAACGACGACGAAACAACTTTGTTCTATTAGGGAATCTAATTAATGAGCAGGTTGAGTGTACTCATGATGGCATGCAGTCACAATACAATTATCAACGACATGTCAGTTTTTGATATCATATTAATAACTACGAACAAATTACGACAACAGTCAACCTCCTTATGATTTAGATTCCCTGATTGTACAACCATGGAGAATAGAGGTAAGGAGTACCATCTCTCTAAGGCAGAAAAGCTAAAAAGTGTCCGACAAAAGTAGTAAATAATAGTTCTAAAACTGGCCATAATGGCACTAGAGTGGCAAGGGTGTGTGCTATGAAGTGTGTGTGTGTGAATGTTTGATGACTATGACTAGTTTTTAGTAGTTAATTCAGTAAATCGTGAATATTTTAATTACTCGTATAGTCGAAAATATTTTTATATATAAAACCGAAAAAGATCCCAAGATTTAATTATCCGTTTAAATTTTGCCGCTTTACACCCTTGCGTCTGTAGCGCCCCCTATTTAACGCTATTTTACGGACACTTTTCATGTATGGAGATGGTACTCCTTACCTCTATTCTCCATGTGTACTAGATTGTCCACGTCAACTCTCCGTTAGATGTTTCAAAACACAGTCTGTAATGAATAGAAGCCGGAGTTAGGGCATCCATTACTACTGTTAATTTTTAGCCCAGACAAGTTGCTACGGCGATCTAACTAGTGGGTATTACATACGCGAGAGTGGAGTATCCTTCAGTGAAAAGTATTCACAAACTAGGAACATAAAATAGACTAGTTGACTGATTTTGATTGCATGAATGAATAGTATTCTTAAATATGAGTAACTTCTCAGAGGAAACAGTATATTAAATATCAATATTTTCAAAGATACAGCGATTTGTGAGTCTCGTGAGAACGCTTAACGGCTTCGTACAAGAGTCTGATATCACGCCTTCCTGCAGTTGTATGAAATAATATTATATAGGTTGGAGGAGCATATTTCCTAATATCTTCGAAATTATTCCTTTTAAGTTTATAATTACTTTATTGAATATTTTTGTATTTCATGTAAGTTAACTAATAACTACACTAATATATAAACACACATCCAACTTTTTTGTAACTGAAATGTACGTATAATTACAAAACTACACATAAAAATCTGTATTTTTTATTTCTGCAAAAAGCCAGAAGTCTCAACTCTTACTTTTTATGGTCTAAACTCCAACACGGAAGACACTTGGCTTTGACAACCTATCTCAAATAATCATCAGGTCATCAAACTTATTATTTGAAATTGCTTAAAAATTTGCCGTTGCTGAAATATAAAATCAGTTTTTTTTTTATTAATCTCCAAGACAAAAATACAAATTCTTTTTTTTTTTTGGTTCTTAGTCATCATCAGAAGCCCTGCAGGGGCCTACCTGTACTAACAAAAATTGGTATAAACTAGCGCACTAAGAAAAAAAAAGGAAGACTTAAATAACTTCATTGCGTCAGCATATAACGTTAACTTTCAGTTGGAACTGTATCAGGCATTCTAGACCTGGGCCTTTAGTCAAGATGCATTCGATAATTTCGACGACGAAGTTCGAAATCAAAAATGTATGGGATTTGACATAAGTCACGTGCTAAGTGACATGTCGCTTGCGATGCCTTATGTCAAATCCCATACATTTTGTTTTCGAACATCGCCGTCGAAATTATCGAATGCATCTTGACTAAAGGCCCTGTTTGTAAACTAGTCCATGCAGCGTCATAGGGAATCTGTTCTGATCGGCATGCATAAGCTGTTAATATGCAATTTACTTGCTGGAGGTAATTATTTCAGTTTATTTTAATGTACTGACAGATTTTCAATGAACTTGTCAACATACCTACCTCTTGAGCCGTTTTCAAATCGGATAATAATTGAAAACATGTAACAAAAATTAATAAAAATAACAAATCTTTTCGACCGTTATGTCCACATAGAATGGATGAATTATCGATAAAATTTTAGTGATGTGCAAATAAAACAACGTTAAAATATTATAATTATTATTTAAACTGAACTGATTACATACTCTTTCTGTAAAAATAATTATTAAAAATTTCACTTTTTAATTACTGCATCATCCCCAGTTGACACCAAACGCATCCTCCTAGCGGTCTTGGTCTTGATAATGGCGAAAACAATGTTATGTAACCACAATTAATAAAAAATAATGTATTTTAATACTATTACGAGCATATTATAATATTATAAACTTAGCAATTCAATTATTATTGATAAAATCGCATTGGTAGTCGTATCCATCGTGTTGCAATTGCAATTAAGCTCTGCATGAGACTAACTGTCCTTAAATCTAGTAAGGCTATCAGGTAAAAGGTCGAAAGGACCTTTTATTCGCACTAGATGAAAAAAATTTATAATTTATAAATTTAAAATTACATTATTTAACGAGACAATTATATAACAGTAACTGTCTCGTTTCTACTCCTAAGCAAACCGAAGATATTTTTCGCGCACCAGTGTTAGGAACAGTATTTTATATGCCGCTCTAGCTGCTAGTTTACGATCGGATCTATTAGACCTGATAACTCAATGAACGTGTTAATATCGTGTTGTTAGATTACACTTCGTATGTCCTGTACAAAATTTAGTCATAATTTTTTCTATGCAGAAAAACCACTAAGGTTTAAGACAGGTACTTGAAAACAGTGATAATCTTAATTCCATATAATAATAGCAATTGATCTCTTTAATCATTCGTAAAAGCCGCCTCCTAATCAATTATTTACCAAAAAGCAAGTTTAGGTCGATCCAAGTTGGCCGGGTTTAAAGTAGTGACGTCATTTAGTTATTTAGGTACATATAGCTCTAACTAGTTTACAGATTATTTCTAGATTTACACGAAGAACTTTCGCGAATAGATTTCATGTGCTTAAATATGCAATGTTCTGAGTATTGGTTTAAAGATTTGCATCGCAAATATTGATCTGTTGAAATGAATCACCTTAAGTATGTTCGATTCAATGAAATGAGATTAGGTAATGTTGAGAAAACGTATTTTACTGGCATGATGCTTTGATGAGACCGATCTTTTGCCGCAGGGCAAAGTCCAAATTTCTATTGCCGATAGAAAAGTTAAAAACTATAACCCGACTACGACAATATAATTATAGTTATTTATATTAGTTTTAAGAAAGTTATTCAAACTTGCAAATTTTGCAAACAAAAAAATGCAAACTTTATCCATTACACTAGAAGATACATGTTTCATTGTATAAGTTCGAATGTCAAGTTGCAGTACTACATCTTTATACTAGACCGCCCGAATCAGCGCACGTACACATACTAATGCTACTCTACATCTTCATACTAGACTGCCCGTATCAGCGCACGGACACATACTAATGCCCGCTACACACCACAACGATAAAACTGCACAGTTCGGTCACAGTAGACGTATACAGTACTACATCTTCATACTAGACTGCCCGTATCAGCGCACGGACACATACTAATGCCCGCTACACACCACAACGATAAAACTGCACAGTTCAGTCACAGTAGACGTATACAGTACTACATCTTCATACTAGACTGCCCGTATCAGCGCACGGACACATACTAATGCCCGCTACACACCACAATGATAAAACTGCACAGTTCAGTCACAGTAGACGTATACAGTACTACATCTTCATACTAGACTGCCCGTATCGGCGGACGGACACATACTAATGCCCGCTACACACCACAACGATAAAACTGCACAGTTCAGTCACAGTAGACGTATACAGTACTACATCTTCATACTAGACTGCCCGCATCAGCGCACGGACACATACTAATGCCCGCTACACACCACAACGATAAAACTGCACAGTTCAGTCACAGTAGACGTATACAGTACTACATCTTCATACTAGACTGTCCGTATCAGTGCACGGACACATACTAATGCCCGCTACACACCACAACGATAAAACTGCACAGTTTGGTCACTGTAGACTTATACAGTACCACATCTTCATACTAGACCGCCCGAATCGGCGCACGCACACATACTAATGCCTGCTACATACCACAACGATAAAACTGCACAGTTCGATCACAGTAGACGTATACAGTACTACATCTTCATATTAGACCGCCCGAATCGGCGCACGCACACATACTAATGCTCGCTACACACCACAACGATAAAACTGCACAGTTCAGTTGCAACTCACAGTACACAATACTACATCTTCATACTAGCCCCCCGAATCGGCGCACGCACACATATTAATACACTACACACCATGTCAACTGTGGCCGAACTGTGCAGTTTTATCATTGTGATTTGTAGCGGATATAGGAATTAAAAAGACCTACATATCAATATTATAATGCACAATAGGAAAAGACTTAAGTGCAAAATGACAAGCCATATCATAAACTCCCAAAATTTCGTTTGACAGCATGATTGGTAAGAGCAGTAAAACATTTATCCATACGAAGTTAAGATGATTTCTCATTTAAACTTGCTTTTTAGAGGGTATAATTTTTGGTAATAATTCAATGTAGCGACCGATATTTTATAATTGAGTTATCGCTGAGATGTTGTAGATAAGATGTAAATTATTGTTGCATAATTTAGTAGGTACTGGTATGTATGAGTATATGTCCCGTAATAATGTCTTAATTTTCCTTCGGATCGTTATAAAAATTATGAGGCGAAATTTTTAGGATTCCGTTGTACGTACTAATGCCCTAGAGTTTCGCTCTGTGATCCGTCCGTCTGCCCTTCTAGCTTCTGTAATTATGAATATTAATGGATGAAATTTGGTAGGCATAGTTATAGATTGTGTAAAGATCCCAGTTTCGGCATCATAATAAATATAAATATTTTTGTATTTTAGGGGTGACTCTCCATACATGTGAAGTGTGCCGTGTGGTACTTTTTTACAAAGTCAACTATTTTCGAGTAATCGCTCTCCAAAGTGATTTATGAGTTGGTACCGCTAGATAGAAACTTGTATGTTTTCATGCTACTATATCTAAGATGGTAAAATCTCTATATAAAAATAATTTTTGAAGTAATTCAAAGAAAGCCTATTTTGAGTTAATAGTAACGGAACTCTCCTTAGACGTATTGCATTGAACTCCTGATACACTCTTAATAATTTTAAATAACCTATTATTTATAATTATTAACTGTAATAAATTAAATTACATTATGATTAATTAAAAAAATTAGAAGTGCACCTTTTCTTTATAATTTACTGTAATACTTGTTATACTTTTTTGGGCATGGATTATATTAAAAAAGTTACAACGACACGGAATACCTGCTCGTATTAATTACGATTCAGAAAGAACGTAACTATTTGAAAAATCGGGTTATTCCGATCTGTTACCCCAATGAATCTGCACTGAGGTGAATATTAGGGAACGTTTGCTCGAAAATTTTACCTAGCCGTACATTTTAATATTTTTTCACCTAGCTAGTGAGAATTCTGCGACATAGGTTTCCTTCTGTAGGGTGGATTTTCGGAGTAACAAATCGGATTAGCTGGAAAAATCTAAAGATATCACAAAGATACTTTGATAGCTGAAGTCATGAAGTTTGCTTGTACCTATATCTATGGTCAAAATCCCAATTCTCGTATTTAACTATCAATGAATTAGAAATGAATCGTCTTGGTATCAATAACTATTTTAGATTTGGATCACCTAAAAATCAAAACGCGTTTAACGTTCGTTTGACGTTTATGAGAATACGGTTTTACCACAGATTTTAGATAGATGAACAGATGAACACATTACTCTACTACAAGCGTACAGTGTGATTTTGTGGAAAAAATGTCCTCCGTTCAAGAGGATGCCAAAATATTCAAATTTGGATCGATTTTTATCGTAAGTGTATAAATATATTTTACTCTGTGATTTTACTGTTCCAACACATCTCAGACTGCATCGAAACTGTATTATCGGTAGATTGGAGACTGTAGTCTTGGACTCCCTTCATGCGGTGGATAAGGCTACAACCTTATTCACCTCCAGTAGTCCAAGGTAAATTATGACAGAGAAGAGTAGTGACAAAAACGAGTTCTTCCAAGAACCTGGCTAAACAAAGGCCTGTGACCGACAGCAAGCGGGCAAAGCGCACGGTTCGTTCTTTATAGAGAAAAAACCGTTTTTGCTTATTAAAAAGTCGGCAAGAAGAAGGTTTTAAAAATTTTGTTGTATCGTTATGTGGACGCACGAGAGGTTTTGGTTGCGGGATGCCTATTTTTCTCACGAAATCTAATAAAATAAAATTTTATGTAAAGATCCATGAACTCTTTAGACCTTTGTTAAGTTGCAGTATAACACAATAATTGAACAACTTTACCAAAATATTTAATCAAAAAGACATTTAAAAAAACAGAGATTCCCATGTTACCGATATTCGGAAGCGATTAGAGTTTCCAAAATTTATAAATATATTTATTTGGCTTAACATTGTGATTTGTTTGCAAATCAATTGAAATATATTTACAGTTGAATTACACGAAAACAAACTTTCCTGTCGCTAACGTCCTTTCCATTTTGAGACGGTTTTCTATGAAAGAAATCGTGTACGCACAACTCCATTATATCCCTCCGGCTCCATCATCAATGCGTCGTTTTAAATTAGAAGTTTGTTTAATAAATGGTGTAGAAAAAGAGATAAAAAGCTATTTTCACTATTCCACAATATTTTACGACTTCTTGTTAATTGATTCGATAAAAGTTCTAGCCCTAAGCAGTATGTTGATAGATATTTCACTATACATACTTTGGAACCCTTCCACTCCTTCAGGGGATGAATTAAAAAAAAAAATGCGTACTTAATAGTTTGCATTCATTGCCTCGTATATTCAATTTCATGTAGGTAAATCGGAATAGATTATTGAAATATATTAAAGAGATTGAATCTCAATTTTCATTGAAATCTGGGCAGATTTAAAGATTTTCCATGCAAACTTTCAACTCCCTTTAGGGATGATATTTTTCAAAATCCCTTCGTAGTGTGCGTCTACTTATAAATCAACCGATCATCAACCCAATCAACCATCTGTATGTCAGTGGGGAAATCTCCTTTTATGTAAATATAGATTTATTTAATATTTGTATATAAATTAGGAGACATTGTATACGAGATACAAAAATACTTGAATGTCAATGCTAGGTTTCTTACATGATTTCTAGTTTCTACATCGAAAATGCGTTTTTAATCCTTCATATATTCTAGGTTATTCAAACAGCGAAATGCCTTGGAAAAGCTGTCAGCTCCCGTGGCACCTATTGTCTGGTTCGAGAGCTGCCGAATCCATGTATCTACATCGGACTCAACGTGGAAAACTTTTTCCATTTTTACCTAAAATCATTTTAAGATGAGTAGAAACTGCACATTTTTTTTTTCATATAAAGTGAAATGTTATTAGTTTTATTTATTGAGAGCCGATTTCACAATCGCCTAATTAGCCTAGACAGACGTATATATTATAGATGTAAATTGTTTTAAACTCCATTTAAGTGGAGACAGTTTTTGCCTCAACTTGCCTCGTTGAGGCAAAAACTGTCTCCACTTAAATGGCCCCACTTTTGGAGTTGTTTGAGACCATTTTGACATTTGAGATATGGTGAAAACAAGATGTTGTAACTTTATATTGTATCATGATTTGTTCTGTCAAATGTACGTCATAGCCTATCTTTAGTTTGGAAATCTTTGCTAATAACTGACAAATAGCTTATCCGGAAGATTTGTCGCTGCTTATTAGGCGATTGTGAAACGGGCCCCTAATGAGGGTTTTTAAATTCGTGACATCTGACAGCCTTTTGACACGACAAGGACCGGCGTGCTACCAAGCGCCGCCTGGCGACAGCAAATGAATCGAAAATTCTTATTGACCGTTTTTGATACCACTTACGCCACCAGATGACGCTTTATGTGAGTTGGGTGTGGGGACACACCATAACGGCAGCAAAAATATAAGAAACCCTCACTATTGTCAATTCGTCTTGAGCCATATATGCAAAAAAAAAAGGGGGTTTGACACATTTTTTTATTTTCGTTATTAAAAAAAAAATTATTTAAAAACGGAATTGTTATATCTTACACGGTCGTACCTAAATTTAAACTAAGGCTCGTATTTTGTACACGTTTTCTTGCGTAGAAAAATGGTTTTTGGTCGAAAAAATTTATCTAGAAGATTCATAATATATTAGTAGGTATGATTCAGATACATAAAAGCTAAAGTCAAATTTCTGTTCCTTACGTTAAATAAATCTTGGAAAGATTTCAGTTTCATCGGTAACACTGCAAAGATTCCGTTTTGTGCGTACGTTATTTCTTTTTTTTCTGTAACATTATATAAATGGTAACTTTACCAGGTAGGTACCTACTTACCTATATTATGAAAGTATTAGTAATTAAATTTAAATTAGTAAAAAGTATTGAATAAATACGATATAATGATAATTCTATGATGAGATATTGATGCTCTCTTTGCAATTAAGTGATTTGAGTGATAACTCAGTTTATATAAGTTATAAAATTCGCAAATTTTCTGTTTCAAGAACAAATGGACTCTGATCGTAGATAACACATTTTTAATATTTATTGAAAAAAGTATGCCAAATTTCTGGTAATTTTTGAATATTTCTTTCAGAACGTATTTGTAACACAATACTTCATAGTGACCTGGTTAGTAGCATTTCAAGTTCTTTGTAGCATTAAACTGTAAAGAAAGAGGATAGTGTACTTTTTCCACTTTAATTTATTTTTCACGCAGAAAAAAATTCTTTTTTCCTTTTTCTATGAAAATATTTTATGTCCGCGTATAAATCGAAAACTACATTTTCCCACTCTATAACGAAATAAAATTTCGAAAATTTCACGTAGAGTTCGGTAAAATATGAATCCATTTTCGTACAGGCCATCAACGGGTAACCCTATTCAAAACTAGAAGGCTTGAAGTAGGAATGGCCCAGTAAGGTGCCGGGGCCCGATCGGTCGCTAATGCATTGTCCAGGCCCGGACACCCCCGAAAATATAGCGAAAAAACCGACCCCCGCTGCAGTTAATGTCCCCCCACCGCGCGCTGAGGTTCTTTTTTTAATACATAACTTTTTTTCAAGATGCATTTTTACATGTTTCGGCCTAAAACTTTACACACCCAGAAACGGTAGCGACAGACGCGGTAACGCCTCTCGCCAGTTGGATTTCTCTTTCGCTCGCCATACGAGCGCGTGCCGGCCGATAGTGGCGGGAGCGAAACGGCGCTACCGAGCCCGCTGTTGCGTCTTAAACGAAGATTAAGGCTTCTATTGTGCGGACACGAATTCTTGGATGACCTGCATTGTGCTAATATAAATTCTCCGAGCCTCCTCGCATAATTGCGCGTAAGACGCTTAAAAGTCTCCAAAAATGTAGTAATCAAAAGACGACGATATATGCGTCTCACTCTAGCGTCCGGTCCGAAGGCATTCGTGGTACGACAATTGAGTTGAGTTGAATTGAATTGAGTCGGTTGAACTGTAAAAATGGTGCGGGCGGGCATAGAATTGAGGGAAAGAGACGAACGAAAGGCGGGTTGACCCAGACCGCTGCCTTCTTCTCCTCGACTTAGCGAGCGGCGGCTAGTGCACGTCAGAGGACTGGCGCGGCCGGCCGTATGTGCGTACGCCCGTACTATTTTGACAGCTAGAAAAAAAATTCGCGCGTCTTCGCAACAAAACTTTTTGGTGCGTGCGGAAGTGTCACGTGACTTTTGTGCTGTTCTCGTTGTTTCCGGGATACTGGAGAGTGGTTCGATGTAACTGTAACTTCTAAGTGATGAAACAAATGCCAGCTAATTAACAGTGACACTGTTGCGAAAACAATTCCATACGCCGCTCACAAAATTAATTAGAGGATTGTAAGTATTTTAGATCTTATGTGTAGGGGAGTAGAGTTTTGAATTTTTGTATTTGTATCGCTATAAATTGATTTATATTATTTAGCTACTTTAGATATTTAGCGTTTTATTTTTTATTATAAAATTTAATTATTATTTATTTATAGGGTAAGAGACCAATAGCGATAGCTTTTCAATTGCGTTAGTTAAAAAATACAAATAAAAAAATATTTTTTTGTACAATACATAATATACATTCAGTTAATTGACTCATTTGTAGTCATTTAATTAAGAGAAAAAAAGAAGTGCGCATTTTTCGACGTGACATGTACGGACGGCAAAAAGAAAAGTTTTGTATTTTTTCGCGATATGGTGGAAAAGTTTGCTATGGGCGGGGCGTGCGGGCGCCGAACAGCTGATTGGTTCAAATTCATCATGTGTTGCGCTTTTCAGTAGGTATTTTTTGTTCTTATTTATTTTACATGATATCTACAATATTGTTTTTCAATAGTGGAACGAGTTCGATTGGAAATAGTGCTCTATTTGCTCGCGATAAAGGCGACATTTCTTTGCCAAGTGCTAACGCTCTCATTTTTTTAATTTATATGAACATTATTACGTGGTTAGTTATTTACATACTAAATGCAGCATTTAATTCTTCAGTTTGATTTTTCGACGGCTCATTGTGATATTTTTATTGTAACAACGCGGCCAACTGCCATTATCTTCAATCATAGAAAGATAAGGGGAAGAGTAGGGTTAGAAAAAAAGATTTTAGTTTTGTACAAAATATCTACAATATTATTATATTTATTATATTATTACAATTTGCTAGTAATTTGTAAAAAAATACTATGTTCTTAAAATACCTACAATTTATTGATTATATTGAAAGTATATTTATAATACTTTTTGTTAAAAGAGATATATTTTATGCAGAAAAACAATCAGTAAGAAGAAAAAAGGCTAATCTTAAGACTAACTCACTAGATTACTAAATGTGAATTTTCAAACAGACTACTTAGCGATCTACACTAATATTATATACGGGAAAAGTTTGTTTGTTTGCTTGCATTGAATAGGCTCGGAAACTACTGACCGATTTTAATGAAATTTAGCAACAGATATAGTGTAGACCACGGGAAAGGTCAGAGGCAATTTTTTATCGCGGCAAAATGTACGGTTTCGAGAATATCGTTTGCACTAAATCGCGGACGACATCTAGTATCATCTAGTAAAATAAATTATTCTATTATACCAGATGATACTAGATGTCGCCTATATCTTACCTCTCATAATGAATAGGTAGGATTACCCAAGAGGACAATTATAGTTAAATAGATAAAATATTGTATAAACTATGTTGAAGTCCTTAAAACGAAACTATCTAGTATCTGCTAACATAGCATTGTACCATTTTATTTATAATATTCGTAGAAAAAAAACTCAACTTTGTTTCCATCAACAAATGAACAATTTACTACATTTAATATATATTTTTTAAATTCAAACATTTCATTTTGTGTAGTCTCTATTGCAATAAAAATTAAATTGTAAACTGTATTTTATGTCTACCTAAATTATTCAATTCTTCAGTTGTTCAAAATTGTTCTAATGGTCCTGGATTTTTTGTTTATTGAAAATAAATAATTATTTCTAAGAACGTCAAATTTTTATTCATATATTTTTTTAAATTAAATACCTATTTGGATTGTTTTTTAATGCAACCAAAAATGTGCGCAAGAGTCGTTTATCTGAAATCATGAATAAACGTAAAAAATAACCTGGTATTGTTTTTGTAATGCGTTATGTGACATATTATGTTCACGCCTGTTGACAGAATATGAATGTAAATCAGCTTTTGAGTGAGACACAAAATGGATTGTATGAAATCATAATTTAAAAAACCTAACATGTTATTGAATTCATTTCTCACTCTCTAAATAGAAATGTAAAAAAACTATTCTACAGGTACTTTACTTTTTTTATTTGTAAAAATTTGAAAAGCGCATAAATTTGCTCTGAAACACAATATGGTACCACAAAAAGAAAAACTACATAATAAAAAATATATTTTGAGAAAAAATTAAGATAAACCACTTAAATATTAAACACAACATGATTGTGAACAATATTAACATTAAAATATTAAAATGTCATAGGCCTATGTGAACATTTTGCAAGAAAATAAAGAATCCTTAAACCTCAGGAAGTCAGCACTCATATTCTATTTGTACTGATCATATCATTATTTGTCTAAGCTTTTCGTTCATTGGTTTTAATTAGTATGGTCCGCAGAAAAATTAAATTCCCAATTTTAATTACAATTTAAATTACTCCTGTCAATTATTTTGGCAGTATTTGTCAAAAAAAAACTAATTTCCCTATGTTTAAGTATTGTTACTATTAATAAGCAACTTAGTTTTTTTTTTGTAATTCCAATTAGGGTTCTACTAATATATCTTCTGTACAGTTACCGAAATTGTTCATAGTTTTTATTTTATTTTATTAAAAGTATAAAAGTATAAAGTATAAATATTAGATTAAAAGTAAAGCAATTTTGCTTTGTCCTAAAAAGTTGACTATTGGAAAAAAAATGTTTCATTATTATTAATAAGATCTCTAAAGTATAGGTTAAACCATTTAAGTTTTAAACTTTCATCAAATGTATGTTATTTGAAGTTTTTACTTTAATTACTTTCTTTTGTTATTCTTTAAAATGAAGAACAATAATATAAAAGTAAGAAAATTAATTGAATTAATCTAAATGATAATATAACAGTTAACTTCATCTGCTATTTATGATACAAAATTGAATAATATTGCTGCATCTGTTGTTTTAAAAATTGGACTATAATATTCTATTGTTTTTATGAATAGTCACGTTTATGTAAAAATCACTTTCATCTTTGCCGCTGTCGTAATTTATCTAAATAGACAAAAGTTGTATTAACTTTTTAGTTACTAAAACTTTTGTCTATTTAGATAAATTACTACTGCGGCAAAGATGAAAGTGGTTTTTACAAAAACGTGATTTTTAATATTCTTTGACCATAATTTGTGTTTATGATGATTATAATAAGAATAAACTATTTATTTGCATAATTACATAAAATAAAACAGTAAATTATGGTAATACATTCTAGCAAACAAATTGCATTCAAAATGAAAATTTAAACCATAATTTTTGCCGACTCTACCAGGAACACAACTCACTTCAGGATCATTGGCATGATTCAGACATTCTTATTGTGCCAGGCCATACTTATTGTACAAAATAATCGAGCAAACACTTCACGCCGCACCTTACAGCTTTAACGAACACTCAAACAGAAATATCCCAGTTTTACGATCTCTGACATCGAGTTTTATAACCGAACAATTATGTCTAATCAGCCTCATCTTCTCATAAGACACCGAAAGGTGTGAAAGGGACAACACCATCGCCCCAGCTCCGCCCAGTCATGCCTAATTGCTTTTATTATTTTAAAACATCGTAATCATTATGGCCAGCAATAAAAATTGTAATTACTTCTCATTAGTTCAATTAAGAATTTTCTAGACACGGATGAGCTCTGACCGGCATCCACAGATCTTAGATCATGATAATCAATAAATTTTATGTGTGTTAGATACGGTTAATATCAATCAATTGTAATGATCGACACATAATTTGGAACTAATTTTTAATACTCGCATTATGTATAAATATCCCACGAAAGTTTTAATGTCGAAAATTGAAATGTAATTAAATTTAATAAAAATTAAATTCAATTACGGAGGCGGCGTGTAAAAGTTCCGTTTCGCGCCGGAACGAATTGAGAGCGTTTAGACGTGTTAACACGAGAAAAACTTTGCGAAAAGTTTAACGCACATGGCTGTCACGTGGTCTTGAGGGAAAAATCGCGCAGCCCCGCGCGCCTTGCACCCCCGCCCCGCGCCGCTCGGGAAGCCGTGTCCTTTCGTTTAGAAATGAGGAAGATGCAACATGCTACAAGCTTGAATCCAACTTCGCGCGTTTTCGAACGTTACGTTCTTATTTCAGATACTTTAATTTTTTCGTATGGTTTGCAACATGTTCCTTTTTTAAATTAAATTTTCTTTTTAATTTTAATGTTGTTGTTTATATTTGCACATGCTCTATATTTATGAGAGCTAGATTACTGCTTAGACATTACTAGGTAATAAGTAATTGAATAGAGCTTTATTTTGAACAATGAAATTTCTACTTTAAGATGTCTTCTTGATAAATAATAGAAGAAAAAAGCAAGGAAAATAAGTTTGGGTCGGTAGTCGTTTGACTCGACTGAAAAGCTTAAGGAATAAAATCACTTACATTCTTATTTGCTCTTCGTTTTAGATTTTCCCAAGGTTGTTTTTTTTAAGATAATGTGCATCATTAAAATATATGTAACCAAAGACGTATATATTATAGACGAGGCATAGCGAATCGAAAACTATCCCCACTTAAATGCCACTTTTGGGGTTGTTTGGGGCTATTTGACAGCATTTGACATTTGAGGTATGGTTAAATGAAGATGGCGTACTTTTTTACTGTATGAAGATTTTTCTGTCAAATGTACGTCATATCCCATCTTTAGTTTTGAAATCACACGTTGCAAAGCAAGAAATCTTAAAATATATTCAAAATACAATAATTAATTCCAACAATACTTTGGAGACGGTGATTATTTAGATTCATTTGTAAATGTCATTTTGCATAACAATAATGAAGTAATATGGAACGGCAAATATAATTAAGCATTGTTAAAACTTTAATGACAATGCCGTTTTATCATCAAGTTTTGACGGCTGTTTCATTATTATAAAATTGGATTTGCATAGCAGATTAAAAAGATCTTGAATTATTTAGTTTTGCTTTATTTGTAACTAGCGAATGATTGCAAACGAATTGTATTTCGTTATTTTCCAATTTTAAATTACAATTAATTTTGTACATGATATTGGCACTACAACATGAATATTACACATTATCTTTTTATTTATAATAACCGCCTCCTTTTTTGGAAGTCGGTTAAAATGGATTGCAATTCCAATGTCTCGCTAAAGTTCGAGAACGGCTGGACCGATTTGGCTAATTTTGGTCTTGAAGTGATTGTGGAAGTTCAAAGAAGGTTTACACGGATATTGAGAGATATTGGAACAATTGCGGGGAAAATACTAAAAAACGACGATTGAATTTTGCCATACTAACTGTTTACTGTGTTTAATTTGTCACTTGACTGTCAAATATTTGTACGTGCGGTCAGTTTACATATTGTTTGGTTATGTATTTATTCCAGTTCGTAGTTATGACAGAACAACGTCTATTTTTTTTTAGAAAGGGGTTGAGAAAAAAACTTTCGAGAATTTGATATAGTAGAATTAGATTAAGTTTTATAAAGTTTTAGACTTGATCATAATCAATGATTTCAAAACTAAGGGCAGGCTGTGCCATGACGTAAAGAAACAATCTTGCTAAACAGAAAAAATCTTGATACAAAAAAGTTATGCCATCTTGATTGCAGAAGATTTTGTCAGTTAAATTCGGACTGATTATACTGCGAAGAAAATGTCAAAATGTCAAGATGAAATTTCAAACCTCAGCTGCCCCTCAACAACCCCAAAATTAGGGCAGTTTAAGTGTGGCACTTTTTGCCTCGACATGGCTCGTCTAAAACATCTAGATCCATGATCATAATATAAAGATTCTACTTTACACCATATTAATCGATATGTAGGTTAATATTATTATGTAGAAATAAAAGCGAAGAAGACTGCAATGAATATTCATACTTTTTTTTAAATATAAAAGATGAAGAAGAAGAAGAAGGACCACTAGGTTTGAATGTGGACTGAACTAAATGGTAGAGTTTTAGATTAGTAAATCTACCTGAATTTAGTTACAATACAATAAAAATATTTTGAGTGATAACGTCTTATAAATCGATGGAGCCGGCTGCACGCACGAGAAAACATGACTCATGCGTTACCTGTTACCCGTTATCGTTACCAAGTACCGTTACCAATACCAGCGTTAGCTCACATTGCCTTTACCTCATAATTATTATTATTATTATTGTTGTTGTTGTTGTTGCTGTTGTTGTTGTTGTTGTTGACGTTGTCACGTTCAACTATCGTCAGTAAACCGACTTCACAGACAACCGGTATGTTTTTTAATATTAATAAGTCTTACTTTAACAATAATTTCACAGATAGGGCAAAATGAGCATTGTCGTCGATAATAATATATCGTGTTAACCACACGGCAACGGCGTAACGTTGTTCTGCCAGATAAATAAAAATACTTAAATTATATAATTATATTATAGATAAATAGAAAGACAACGAATTGTTGAAGTTTAAAAGAGGAAGGAGGAATTTTCTTTTAGCCGCAGAGTTTTTAAATTTAGAAGAGAGGGAGTTTAACCGGGGAATTCAATGGGTGACGTTGTGGATTTTATGTTTAGTTTGTGGAATTTGTGTTGTATCGGTTCTTAATGTGTAATATTGGTAGAATATTAACCATTAAATATTCGTTAACGTGCACAAGTGTGAGCAAGTGGTACAACTTCTAAAAACGTACTATTTTGTGTTTCCCGCCAAAACTCCCTAGGAACTTTCAGTAAAGCGTCTACCACTTTACTGAATCGACTGACATGACTCATTGACTGCACTGACTATTTATTTGGACTTTGACTAGACTGTGGACTTGACGATTTAGGAATACGGTGTTGAAAATTGAAACGAAAGTTCTATTTCCCGCCTTTTTAACTTGACACTGGCAAATGGTTATACTTGTACTTTTTCGGGATAAAAAGTAGTCTATGTTTTAATCCAGAGCTCAAGATACTACCATACCAAAGTTCATCAAAATCCGTTCAGTAGTTTTTGCGTGAAAGAGTAACAAACATCCATCCATCCTCACAAACGTTCACATTTATAATATTATATATTAAGTAGGATTCATTAATTATTATAAGTATCTTTACTAAATCTTCAAATTAGAATATCAGGGTAGTTATTTAATATTAAGTGCTTAGTTTTACTAGTAAAACAACAGAGATTTTACATTAAGCCCTTTTTTTCCAGTCGCGGCAAGAGGTATAATTTTCATTTTCTTCCATCTGATATAATATATCAAACGCACGGTAGTGTGTGTTAATAATTTGAGGTAGTGTGTGTTGTTTTTTTAAATAATTTTATGTATTTCTAAGCATTATTTAAAAATGTTAACTTTCTGAATACTTACTCCACATAAACTTTATCTGAGCCAAATAAAATAGTCCTCAGTTTGCACAATTCTCGTAGAACTACAATTTTTGCTTCACGTTTTAATTTTCTATATATATATAAAAGGCAAAGATGATTGATTGATGTATCAACGCACACGCCAAACCCTTAAGACATATTCTCGACTGTGATTATTGCGTAAAATGGCCAATTATGGTGTTCTCGATCTCAGAAATAAAGATACATTAACAATTTTGACATATTAAATAGTGCAGAATGGCTATTGGCCTAGTTCGTAGCGGCCTCGCTTTTTGTAAATTTTGCTTAACTTTTCAATTAAACCCAAAAATGCAAAGAAAGATTTATCATAAAATGCGCGAAGGCATTTTTTGAGCTCCTGGATTGAACTACTGTTCTATGATGTATCTAGAAGGTTATCTCCTATATAGTCGTATAGTTCGTAGCGGCCTTACAATTTTGAAATACGAGTATAAAGTGATTTAATATAGAAAAGTATCTTATTCTAAGCCAAAAAAACTTCGAAAATAGCTTTAAGTTAACAGTGAATTACTCCTATCTACGATAATATTATTAAGGAAAATGTATAATAGAACATTTGTTACTTTATGAGGAAAAAAGATTTTATGATTTTAAAGCATGAATTTATTAACCTATTTCAATAAAAAACGATAAATACAACTGCAAAATTACTATAAAATGCTAATTGTCGGGAACGCTTCAAATACCTAATCTCGCAGAGTGCAGATTTGTAATAGGGCTCTTAAGGCTAGAAATTTGAAATTTTGCACACGTATTTCTCATATGACGTAGGCAGGAAGGAAGGATTTTTCAAATTTCAACCCCCAAAAGGGTAAAATAGGTGATAAAATTTTGTATGAAACTTTTTATTCCTCGGACATATTTGCATCATATATCATATGAATTGAGTACGAAAAAAATAATTAGCATGAAGGAATTATTGCTATTATTGGTCCATGTATTTAGTTACGTATTTCAGCGTTTTCTAAAACTCAGCCTTCATGGGGGTAAAATAGGGGATGAAAGTATTAAATTATTATAAAAATATCGTTTAAAAACTATTTTCACGCGGGCGAAGCCGCGGGATAATGCTGGTATATAGAACAAAAATAATTTAGTTAATAACCTAAGAACCTAGCACAATCATTCAGATTGACTTGACAACTACAGTGAACCCTTCTCTTGCAGTCGCGGCAGCTGTTAGCGGGACGCCAGCAAGCTGTTTTACCCTTACCTTAAGACGTCCTCCCTTCAAAGGGACTTCCTGTTCGCCAGTGGCTCCGGTGAGTTTACCTTTCATTTAGTAGAATAAATTTATATTATGTAACTGGATTTTGTCTGCGACTTCGTGCGCGCGAAAGGAAATCCCGCTTGAGCCGTAAATTTTGCCGCTGCAAAAGTAGCCTCGTGGTTACTACATACGTGTGCCAAACTTCATCAAAGTCGGTCTAGTACTTTCAGAGCTTTATGCTCTTTTAACCAGAGACAACTTTCCTCTTTATATAAGGGTAGAAAACAATGGATATTTGACTGTAATTATTTAAAAAAAAAAAGAATAGTGCTCTGAAAAATAATAAAACTTATGAAAATAACGGTAACTATACTAAAACTCAATATTTTTGAAGAAATTGCAAATTGTTTGAACCTTGAAGCACTTTTGTGAGTCGTGTAGAAACGCCTCATACAAAAGTCATACCAGTGACATGTCACACGCTTGTAAGTTGCTACGAAATGTATGGTCACATGTATAAATATTCTGATATCTTGTTTGCGTTTGCGCGTTTATGTAAACTAATTATGTAGGTTTTTATTACTAATATTGTAAAAAATATTCCAAATTAATTATTAAACTATATATAAAATCTTAATTATTTTTAATTTTATCAAGTTGTACCTAATTATTTCTGAATGTTAAAAAAACTTAATTTTTACATTAAGGCATATATCCAATTTAAAATTTCCGCATTTTATTTTAGAAAATAGATTATATTACCTTTTAGTATTCCTGATTCCTGTTTGTATTCCTTGCACCTCGCTAAACCATTTTAGGTTTCCTCTACTT
The DNA here is from genome assembly GCA_963565745.1 of Phengaris arion. NCBI lineage: Eukaryota > Metazoa > Arthropoda > Insecta > Lepidoptera > Lycaenidae > Phengaris > Phengaris arion. The sequence continues at coordinate 4,909,890 of OY751446.1, read as the reverse complement.
ATACCCTTGTGAGACTTACCGTACTTTGCATTTCGACGGTAATTATAATTAAGGTAGTTGTAACCAGTTCTATAGCGAAGTAAATGTAAAAAATAATTAAAAAAAATAATTCATAAGAGGAAAAAAAATGTTATGTAGAGCCAAACAGATTTTATCTATATAATTTTAATTTAAAACTAAGGAAAATAAAAAGTTGTTAGAGGTTTTGTATACAACGGCTAAGTTTAAAATTTATTTACTCGATAGTAAACTATTTTTAGTCACAAAAATAAATAAAAAATCTATTGTAAAGCAAAATATATGTTTTTTTATTTACTATATTACACCATCCTGTCAACCTATCAGTATCATATCAGTTTATAAAACTTATTTTCTCAATTTTGAATCTGAAGACATTAAAACTCAGTTTATTTCATATTATATTTAGTTATTTATTCTTTCTCTTTAAAATAAGCGAGCGAAGCGAGCGAGCAAAATCATACATTTTTCGGATCCTAGTTTAAACCTAATGGAGTAAGGGATATCGGCTATTGGTTTGATGGATGGTTTTAAGACTTTATTTGGTTACTAACAATAGAAACCGCTCACATGGCAGGTTCGAACCCGGGGACTACAGGCGACATGATTGACCGCTGCGCCACCACGGCCTATTATAGAGAGGAGGAACAGAGAACAGGTTAAATATCAACATTTTTTAATATAGTTTGGATGGATTTTTGTGTGTAGGTATGTTTGTTATTTACTTAGGTATTAAATTTTTTTAAGGAATTACCTATTTACCCATTGAAAATTGGCAAAGTTTCATATTTATGTCTTAATTCATATTACCACTATAAAGGTTTACACACACCGTCATCTGAAGTCTTTTTTTATTACAATTTTAACATTGACACCTACCTAGCTTTCAGTTTTAACCAAAGATTTCAAAACTAAAGATAGGCTATGACGTACATTTGACAAAACAAATCTTCAGTATAAGAAAAATTTACGCCATCTCCAAAAGTCGGGCCATTTAAGTGGGGACAGTATTCACCTCAGCATGACGCGTCTATAACATATACGTCTATGGTTTTAACATTTACTAAAAGAATATACTCTCTAAATTTGATTATATAGAAGCACTAAGAACCTTCTAATGAAAGTAAAGTAACTTGAAATAGCTTTTATAAACGATAACAAAATACACAACTTTCTCTTTATATCTAGCCTTTTCTAGAACATTCAATTTACAGCCTAAGTTAATGATGTAAAAGCCCTAGGCATTATAAGTTTGACAACTGATTAGATATAAGGAGGTATTATTAATACCATAATAGCCCTTATTCATGTATTGTGTAGGTCTAAAGTACTTTGAGGTTGAAACGAGACTGGTAAGTGATATTAAGTTATCGTTAGGCAGTTGAGGTCCATTTTATTTTATTCTATAATAAAAATAATGTAAAGGTAGATAGAGCCAACAAGCGATTAATTAGAACAAAGGCTTGTAAGTTATACTTTATGAACATAGGAACAAAAAAAGCAATAATATTATACATCAAACTCGGGGGATACAAGATAATTGATTAAATATTGTTATATTATTATATTATATTGTTCAATAAATAGCCCTAATGGCGGTTTGTGGAAAAGCGTCATCTACTATTGTGATGTCAATACGTAATGAAATTAATAACTAGTTTGTTTGGAAACGCAATATGCATACAGATAAATGATAGATGTCGCTTTTACGTTACGTATAAATAGTATCTAAAGGAATCTATTTCATATCCCAAGTAACTTTTTTTTTCATAAAATTAGTATTACAGAAAATAACTTTATATCCAATAAAAAAAAAACACTATCTACTGGGGCACTAGATGAAGCTTTTACGCTTCAAATTGACAATTTTCAGCATGAATCATAATAACAATAGACTATACAGGTGTGATGATAACTATTGCCACATGAATTCTCTGATACTCGGAGATTCATAACTTTTTATTCCCTAGCCTAATATATAATATATTTTTTTATCTAAAAACTTTTTAAGTACAATAAAGATATCCTGATTGTCTGACAAGAAAGCTGATCTATGCGTCGGATGGGCATCTAAAAAGTCGGTCCTGCGCCTGATCTCTCGCCAGTCGTGCCGGTCATCCGTCGCACTGGTTTACGAGAGTAAAGGAAGAGATAGTCCTCTTGTATATTGCGCACGTACTTGGGCACTATAAAATAACTCCTGCGTAGCTGGCCGGGTTTCAATGAAACCGGCAACTGTCACCGAAATTTGTGTAGGGGTCTAAAATAACTCCTGCGTTTTAATGAAACCGGCCACCGTCACAGAAATCGGTGTGGAGAGCTATTTGAACAGAAAAATATTAGGGTATAAAAAAGAAAAAATAGGTAAGATTAGGTTTTCTTATATTCACACCAAAGAACTCGAAATCAGCTCTCAAAAAAAAAACTATAACCTTTACCATAATCACTAAGCCCCTCACTAATAAAAAGATTTACACAACAGACAACTTAAACAATGTTGCTGTCTTTGTCTGTTAAGTGACTTTTCCAACGCATCAGACAACGACAGCAACGTTGTTTAAGTTATCCATTGTGTAAATCTTTTTATTAGTAAGGGGGTAAAAGTATAGGCTCTAAAAACATTATCAAATTACTTTTAACGACTATTGCCACGGATTTTATTACACATTTGCCCAGTTAAGCCACGTGAAGTAACAACTGTACGTCAAATTTTATAGGTTTTTATGGGTTTAAGGGCGCCAAACAGCATACATAAACACATGGTAATATTTGTTTGTTTTTAAGCTATTCTAATAATTAGCCCAAGTAATGGGGATTAAGGGCTTTTTGTTATTAGGGCCATAACTGTGTCGTTGGGCTATAAGATATTATAACCTAATTCAATAAATTCTATTAATGCTAACAATTAATTGTCTAGTGGTGACTAGGATTTTATAAGGATTCTACAACATAACAAATTTCTTCAGCTTTTTAGGGTCCCGTAGTGCTGCAAGGGACCCTTATAGTTTTGCTCTGTCTGTCTGTCTGTACGTCTATCTGTATGTCTGTCTGCCCTTCTATGTAATTATGAAAACTATAAATGGATGAGATTTGGTATACTTAGTTATAGATCTCAGTTTTGGCATCATAAAATAATGATAATTTTATACTTTAGGGGTGACTCTCCATACATATGAAGTCGGGATGAAAAATATTTTATCATCGAATGGATAGGCTTCATTAATAAAGGCAAGGTTTTATGCATATTTTTATTTTACAAAGATAACGTTTATGTGTAGATAATCGACCTCCAAAGTGATTTATAAATTGTGTGTCCCCCCCCCCCCTGGCATTTCTAAACTATAAGAGATAGAAACTTGTAAGTTCTCACGCTGATAGGTGATACTAAAAACTCTGTATAAAAACTATTTTGAGCGATATCGGACAATAACTTTTGAACTAATTCAAAGAAAACCCGTCGCGTGTTGATAGTAACGGAACCCTCCTATTACATGCTCTTGGTTATGTTATTGTTCTTGAAATGCTTAAATTTCTGCTTAAGAATTGAAATGATTAGGACTCTAGCTTAGCTTTAGTTAAGTACATTATTTTCCTTGTCCACTTTTGTATCTTTTTAATAGACTTCAAAAAAGCAGGAGGTCCACAATTCGGCTGTTTTTTTTAATGTTTGTTACCTCAGAACTTTCGACTGGGTGAATCGATTTTTATGATTTTTTTTTATTTGAAAGGTCTAGTGCGTCCTACACAGGAAGCACTACAGCTTTAGACCTTGTAGAGCTAAAAAGGAAGTCTAATTTTTACTTCGGAAGTCGGTATTCATTTTTTGTTTAAAAATAATTAGATTGATGATTGGATTAGCGTGATCCCTTTGGTAAGGACAATATGTCTTCTGCTGCCGTGGGTATGTGCCACCACTTTCCATGAGGCGATACTTCTGTTCATTTGTCCATAAACAAAAGGTAGTTAATTCTTTAACCAGCGGATGCGCGTTATTAATAGATGGGTATATAATATCTAGTATCGATGAATTTTGAAAACCTTTTCGTTTCGGTCCTAAGTGCCCTTGCAGCCCTTTTGGAGTATCCAAATTTTGTGCTCGTAGAATCATTGTACGTAACGAAGTATTGATTTATTACCCTGTCTGTTTGTCTGTCTAAATATATATATGTGGAAGGCCCTCTTTTTGTAAAGCACACTATACATACTGCTAGGTTCTCATCTGAAAATTCTGAGGAGACCAACTATCCTTGAAGTCCACAAGATCTTCCTTTCCAAAATCATCTTTTATTGAACTTTGGAGAAGAATGGAGCTCTTGCAGTAGGAACCTTAGGGTCAGCTTACACTGAAATGAGACGTAACGTGACGCGGCGCTGCATTTTAAAGATAGCTATTCATAATTGAAAATTCACTACACAAAATGATACGTGTTTCATAATATGACATCAGTCATACAACTTGATATTCAAACTCTTACAGTGCACGTGTATCTTCTTGTGTAATTAATAAAGTTCAATTTTGAATAGCAATCTCAAAAGTGGAAGTATCATTTCGTTTCGGTGTGAATTGACCTTTACTTGTTGGTAAGGATGCTATAACAATATTCGGGTCACTTTCCCTAACAAAAATATTATTAATCCACTCCTCCGAATTTCACAATAAATCAAATATTCCTTGATAATATGCCACAATATTTTGTAAATTGTAATACTTGAAGAATTAATAATATAATAATAATTTCTATGGACTATTCACACAACGTCAATCTGGCCCCGTGCTGAGAAACCGAAGAAAGTGTTACAGTTACCTACCAGACAGCGGGAAGTATATTTAATACTTTTATACCATACATATTATATACCATTTTCATTTTATTATACACATATTTAATATACACCCAGAAATACAGAAAAAAATTTGTTCCCTTGGCGGGAATCCAAATTTCGAACCCGCGACCTCCGGCTTGAGCGTTAACGCGCTAACTACTGAGCCACTGACGCATTTACCAAATTACGACATGAATAATGGTTAAAATTTATACATGTAATAGGTACTTCATACACAAATAGGCTTTATACTATAAATAAACTTATATAAACTATAAACAAAAAGTGATAATCAGATTAACCAAGAAACTTCGTATTCAAATGAATCATACCTACTTTTATCGCGTGTTCTTAATACAATAACACATCACACACATCCTACCACATTTCCCCCTAAATACTTGGTAAAATTACAAAGTAACGTGTTATTAAACTACCTACTATTGTTTATGTAGATTACTGACCGGTGGCACATGATCTCCCAAACGATACTATCTACGCTCAAGATTAGATCTTCCATAACTGGAATAAAATCATCCCTAGCTGTTAACTTTGGATCATATAATTATACAATAATTCATACTATAAATACTAATAAATCGTTGCAACATCTCGTATTATGTAATTACAACCAATAAATAATACCTCTTATAATTTTTTAACGGGCAATTTCGAAATTGGTGGTTGGTTCACTTTAATTATTACATAATAATATATCGGCATAATAAGCTACCTGATCCCGTATAAATCAAATATTTCATTACAGCCCTTTCGGTGCTGTTATTAGGTCTGCGAATTCCTCCGACGTTGATGCATGGCCGCAACTTTTTCGCGAATGGATCCATTTTAATTATGTTTCGTAATTAGATAAACGATTTTTATTAATCTCGTGTATTGCAATTTTGTATATGGTAATTTAATTTATGTTTATTACAAAGAGCTTTAAAAACGTTAATGTTTTTCGTTGGTTTTTCTTACTTGCGTCGAGGGCCGGATTATCCATAAGGCGGATTAGGCAACTGTCTAGGCCCTAGACTGTACTGACTAGGCCATGCACTAAGATTTTTTTTAAATGTTTTTGAGTTTATTCGTCACATACATACAAATTATTCCTCTTTATAGTAACAGTGTATATAGTGTAGATGTAGAAGAGATTGAAGTAACAGTATACGAAAAGAGTCGATCTGATCATATATTTTAAAAGTAAGAAAAGGGTAGAGGAAAGTAGCCCCGAGAACTACATTTCCTAGGTGCTCCGTTAAGGTTAATCCTGCCCTGCTTACGTCTCCACCACTATCGTAAGTGTAGCCTACATTCCGTATTCTTCACATGTTGGATAGCTGGAGATACGTCTCCAGCTATCCCACATGTCATAAGTGATGATGATAATTATGATGATGGTATGGTTACAATATGTTACATTGTGATCAAGCATCTATTAATTCTATTTAAGTTTACAATAACTTCTTCACAAATTTTCAAGCCTTCCGAAACTAAGTGTGGGTAAACAAAAAACCTACTTGTAACCCCCATGCTATTAATTAAATAACAACCAGGAAGGAGGCACTTGAATTAATTAATTGGTTAAATTTAATGCCAACAATTGGGTAGCTAATTTAGACAATTGTTTTAAGATATCATATCCTTATCAGTGGTTTGTTTACTATGGACCTATTAGATTAATATAATGATGGTGGTGGTGATGGTGGTGTTGGTGATGGAAATGATGATAATTATATTGACAATGATAGAAATAATAATTTAAAAGCAGAGTAATATCAAAGTTAAATTAAGTTGGTCAACAAATTGAAGTGAGAAATGTATCTTTATTAAGAGACGGAGGAGAAAAAAGGCAGAGGTGATGATGACGATAAAACTCAATAATAAAAACATAGGAACAGGGAAATGAAGATAAAAAACGAGTTGAAAAATAAATCCTCCGTTAAATAAAGACTTAATTAGATGCACATAATGCTATATGACATTACACAGCCATTAGCGTTGTAATGTGTATTATAATTATTAATTATCGCCTTAACTACCGCAAGGTTGCACGTTATTTTCCGAACGACATTTACAAAAATAATATGTCATTAGATTGTGAATGAACTTACATGTATTTCAAAGAAAAAGATTAAGTAGTTCAGTAAAGCTTAGCTTTTGTACAGTCAGCAAATTGCTAAAATAGCTACGAAAACTATCGAAGGAATTGCAAGAGAAATAGTTTATAGAGCGGTTGTACACACAAAATCTTATCGCAGAAAATTTTATAATACTCGCTACAAACGATTCAACATTTTTACTTGAAACGTAAAACCCTAAAAACCTTTAAAATCATTACCCGTTTTTAATTTTAGATTGTATAATTATTTTCATTAATTATTTTAATTCAGATCCATGAAAAAATGGAGATGAAATGAATTGTTAATCATATTTTATATGACTATTCGTTGAAATGAGTTAAAATATCACAGAATTTACCACGTGCTGCAGATAAACGACCTATGCCGTTGTGATCCAAGTGTAATTGGAATTAAATTTTGTCTTTGGTGACCAAAGGTAGGTAATAGCTCAAAAGTAAAATTCCCAATGTCCTTTACATATTAAAGTCATCGTATGTATAGTAACATAGGCACGGGTCTCGTGTCAATAGGGATCTCGTCTCAATAATAAGGAGGATTAGATTATGGTCTACTACGCTTATCTACTGTCGGTAGATAGACTTTACTAAAACAATAAAACAACAAAAGGAAAACCGACTTCCAAAGGAAAAACATATACATTCGATCACTTATATATATAATCGAATACGCGCCAAGGTTCCGTTAGGTATTGTACTTATATAAGATAATGATGATGATTACTGTAAGTAACAAAATGGCATACGCTTGCAGTTCTTTAAACAATGCTGAAATTTCCAAACGTGTATCTTTAAAGACTGAGGCGTTATATTTAGCGCTTTTGGATCCAGGGTAACAAAATTTTACTTTTTGGTAGCATATGCTGGATTTACTTTACAAAAGTCAAATCCCAATAGATGTCCCTATCAATTCTAAGGAGTTCCCTCGATTCCTCATGGATGCCATCATCAGGTCTCCACTTTGGTGACTAAAGGACCAATTTTGAATTATACCCTTAACAACAACAAAATAATTTTGCAAATAGGTCCACAAACGGCAGAGTAATGTTCAAATCTATCCGTGTCGGTGTAAAATACTATGAGAAGTGCCTATTATATCATCATAATGTGATGATGTATGGTGTGATGATGGTGGTGATGATGATGATTACTGTAATTGATATAGTAGCATATGCTTGCAGTTCTTTAAACGAAGCTGAAATCCCCAAACATGTATCTATAAGAAGTCAGGCGTTTTGTTCAGTACTTTTGGTTTTGCGCCAAGGTATCTAGGGTATACCTTGGTGCAAAATCTTACTTTTTGGTAGCATATCATTTAAATAACATTATCCGTACAAATTCCGACAACAGTCAAACTGCTCATAAATTGGAATCCCTGATCTTAAATTTCCCTTATACTATTGAATAGAAAACTTCTATCTTCAATCTTCTAAATACTAACAATAGTATCATAAAGTTATATTTCAACTTGGCAACTTAGAAATCTTTTATAAATATTAAACAAAGCATTACATTAACCCTTTTTAATTTCAACAAACAGAAACATTTGAAATTAAAATCGCTAATGACTTAGATCATTAAGTTAATCATTTTAATTAGAAGTTTGTTCGTTTGGGGGCGACTGGGACTGTAAACACGTAGTATCAACAAACTTACTGGTCTACCTTTGATATTGCTTGCATATTTCAAGGTAAAGGACGCGTGATGATCCCGTATTGTAATGCCCTGGGGCACTCCCAATTTAGAAAATAGCTTCTTTCATTACTTGTATTCTATATCCTAATTTGTTAAAAATAGTTTATTTACTTATTTATTTATTAAAATATGTTTTATTATTACTTTTCATTAGATTAAGGTATTAATTTATTAGTAGGAAAGTAGAACGGTATCAATTTTTTTTTGCTTCTTTGCAGACGGTACTTGATTTGTCATGTCCGTTTTTCAACTCCTTCTTTTTCTATTTTAATTGACTAGGTACTTTAGTACAACGAATGTAAATAAAGGGATCAAATAATTAATAAACTAATTAATTCTAAGTATTTTGTTTATGTAGTAAAGTTGATTTAAATATAATAACACAAGTTCCACAATCCACCGGCCCCTTATAACTGAATCAAACCCGTTCATTTAGACCTCTGTCTTACTCGGAAAGAAATTCACAGGGATGCGTGAACTTTTGGATAAGATACTTTTATGTGTTGAAATAATAATTTGAGTATTTAATTAATTTGAATGTATTAAATGAATTTGATTCTTTCAGCACTTTATAAGTGCTTATATAAGTGTTAGCAATTAATTGATGACCTAATTATATTATATTATTATCTATAATTAAAAGCACCTATAATTTGAGACATTTATCAGTACATAAAAGAAAATCGATTATGCGTACGCGACGTAAAGACTTCGCACGTGGAATATTAGGATTAATTTCTCAATTACTCTATAAAATATTTAGTTACTAGCTGTTGCCCGCGGCTCCGCTCGCGTAAATACAGTATCCCAAAAGAACAATGTACTCTTTCGGGATAAAAAGTAGCTTATGTTTTAATGCAGAGCCCAAACTACTACCATACCAAATTTCATTGAAATCCGTTCAGTATTTTTTGCGTGAAAGAGTAACAAACATCCATCCATCCATGCATCCTCACAAACTTTCACATTTACAATATTAGTAGGATTTATTTGTACTAATACAATTTGTACGTAAGTATCAACCAATATATTTTCTGATATCGTTTTATATAAGTACGCAATCCAGGAAACTGCAAATCAGTAACTCATTTTTGCCGGGGAGTTCAATTGGTGACGTTGTGGAATTCGTATTTCTTCATAAATTTCTGTTATTTCGGTTCTTAATATGTAATATTGGTGGAAAATTTAACGTGCAATTTAACGTGTGGGCAAGTGGTACAACTTCTAAAAACGTGCTATTTTGTGTTTCCCGCCAAAACTCCCTAGGAACTTTCAGTAAAGCTTCTACCACTTTACTGAATCAACTGACATGACTCATGGACTGTACTGACTGTATCTTATTTGGACGTTGACTAGACTTTAGACTTGACGATATAGGAATACGGTGTTGAAAATTAACACTGGCAAATGGTTATAAGCCGATGCCATATATATAAAAAAAAAAGTCAGTAACTCATAAATAAAAACTAAAGAATTGTATTCCACTTAATTTTAACAATTTACCAATTGTAATATAGATTAACGATTTCAAATTATACTAAGCATTGTACAATGTACTGATTATTTTGCTAGAAAAACTTAGCTTAAACTTACTTTTGTTTTTTTATAACTACATGTTGCCCGGACTTTGTATGCGTAAAAAGAAATCTCGTGGGAAATGTAAATTCCTATGCGATAAAAAGCATCCTACATTGTGTTACTCCAGAATTTATTACATACCAAATTTCATCAAAACCCAGAGCTATTGCGTGAAAGTGTAACAAACGTCTATATACATACAAACTTTCATGTTTATAAAAAATAGCCTTACAGAAGAGCGACCCTTACAGTAGTAGTCGCATATGATGTGTAACATTTTATGAAAATATTAAAAAAAAATACAATGCTTAATACTATTTTCTAATACGATAAAAAAAAGGAAACTTTTCCAATAAGCAGTAAAAGAAATGAACGTCAAAATTCAAAGACCTAAATACTGAAATATTTTATTCGAATCTGACGGCCAAACCTACCACCGCGCGCTCATTCGTTAATTCAAATAGCGCGTGCTTCTACGACTTCCTGTTACACACTTCCGTCCCATTTCACAAAATCACTCCCGCAAATTTTATTTATTTATTTTATTCTTAATGTAGACATTCACAAAGACACATTTGAAAGTTATAACAATACATTGGCTCTCTAAGAGATCTCTTCCAGCAAACCTGTAATTGTGGATGCAAGTAGAGTATATAGATCAATGTACACAAAGACACAACATAATATAACAAATTGCAAGAAAGCGGGATGAAAGGTTACACATCAAAAAGTAAGAATATACCACCTCCAGTATTCATGGATCTCGTTCCCAGGACTCAGTTGGACACTTGAATGGCGTCTCATTATCTTTAATTACACACTGATTGTTGAGTGCCAGCTCAGACAGATCCCAACTAAAACGTCTTTTTGTCTTAAAAGATAAGTCCTAATTTTTGGTATTCGAGTTCTTCATCGAAATTAAAAAGATAAAAAGAGCAGAAAAAAGATAACTTTCTTTGAAACCACAAAAATATAAATAATAAATATTTTTCGTACCCGTTATTATATTAATAGGTGAAGCAAAAACTTTCAGTACAGTTTCAAGAGAATTGTGGAAACGGAATAGTATGATATTTTGCACAGTTAAAGTTTATGTGGAAGAAGGCGTGTAGGAAGCTAATTTTTTTTTTTAATAATGTTTAATAAAATTTAATTTTAATTATTTTGAAGAACCGCCTCATATTTTGAAGAAATGTATGAGAAAATAATAAAATGTTAAAAATAATCTCTTTTTTCAATTTTTCACAAACAATTACATTCCAGAAATTACATTAAAATTTTAATTTTAATTTTAATTTTTTTTTTAATAAAATTTATTAAAATAACAAAATCACACACTGCCTCAGATTAATTATTAACTCTGAACACACACTATTGTGCGTTTGATAGATACAATTTTTACAGATTTACTTTGTAAATCTGTCACAACATTTACTTTTTAGACTTTTCTATCTAACAAAGATTTCAAAACTCAAGATAGGCTATGACGTACATTTGACAGAACAAACCTTTATACAAGAAAAAGTTACGCCATCTTAATTTTTCCGCTACTTCAAATGTCAGCCATCTTGTTTTCACCATACTTCAAATGTCAAAATGGCCCCAAGAATCTTAAAAAGTGGGGCCATTTAAGTGGATACAATATTTGCCTCAACATGCCTCGACTATATTATATACATCTATGATCTAATAACAATAGCTATGTTATAGCTATTTTAGCATTTTATTATTTTCTCATACATTTCTTCAAAATATGAGGCGGTTCTTTAAAATAAAAAAAAAACTTTCCTTAAGTTTCCGTATATTATTACTTACGAGAAATTGTTCCTCACTAGCAAGACTGTCAGATGGCGCTAAAATGCAGAATGTTTTTTTTTTTACTTTTACCCTCATAAACTATTTTCTTCCAATCTAGAGCATGGAGAATAGAGGTAAGTACCATCCCCATACATGAAAAGTGTCCGTAAAATAGCGTTAAATACCCCTATTTAACGCTATTACGTACGCGCTACAGACGCAAGGGTGTAAAGCGGCAAAATTTAAACGGATAATTAAACCTTGGGATCTTCTTCGGTTTTATATATAAAAATATTTTCGACTATACGAGTAATTAGAATATTCATGATTTACTGAATTAACTACTAAAAACTAGTCATAGTCATCAAACATTCACACACACACACTTCATAGCACACACCCTTGCCACTCTAGCGCCATTATGGCCAGTTTTGGAACTATTATTTAATTACTTTTGTCGGACACTTCTTAGCTTTTCTGCCTTAGAGAGATTGTCCTCCTTACTTCTATTCTCCATGGTCTAGAGATTTTTCGTCATAGAATAAAATTAATAATAGCTCCCCACACCGATTTCGGTGACGGTGGCCTGTTTCATTGAAACCAGGCCAGCTACGCAGGAGTTATGTTATAGTGCCCAAGTGTGTGCGCAGTACACAAGAGCACTCTCTCCTCCTTTTACTCTCGTAACCCAGTGGGACGGATAACCGACACGACTGGCGAGAGATCAGGCGCAGGTCCGACTTTTTACATGGCCATCCGACGCATGGATCATCTTTCTTGTCAGACAATCAGGTGATCAGCCTGAATTGTCCTAACCAAACTTGGAAACAACATTTTTTTGTTCCAATGCGGGAATCGAGCCCACGACCTCCGAGTCGAGAGCCAAAAAATAAAATTATACACTAGTAAGCCCTTTCACGATTAGTTACGAGCCGTAGTGTTACAGTGTTGGGTATGGGCTCCATACAAAAATGCCACTTCTTCTTTATCTTAAGCTTTTATATCGGTATTGATTACGGTTACGGGGATATTTTTTGTAGCGAGCTACGACCTCTTGATTTGTATGGCCTTCTTGCGCCTGAGTGGTGATGATAATAATACAGCAACAATTCTTATATTCTCCTTTATTGGTGCTTAACACAGATACGTATTACATATGAGATATCTCTAACACAATTACATCTACAGTCTACACTGAGAATAGCCTTTTACTTATATGAAATGTTATTATGTAAATAGGTCATGTTGACATCTGTCAACATGACATTGACATGCAACATTTTTATTTCAGTCGACCGATAGTTTCGGTTGCGGTTAAGGAGCTGGAATCCCCGCTATGCATAAAACGGCATTATACACTCTTGATTATTCACATTTATCTCGACAAAGCTTTCGCTGTGAAATTGAAGTTGCAAACATGCAGTCTTTTTACTAGCACCCACGGTAAAGTAAAGGGATGTAATGGGGGTAAAAAGTGTAATTATGTTGATTATTTAGGTCGTAATGCGCCGACTATCCAGCCACCCCCGTCCTCCACCCCCTAGTCATTAATCGCCACCCCACCTAACCTCCCTTTATTATTTCGTTTCAATTATTTTTGTTATTATCTTTTTATAGCGGACCAGCATTAAAACTCAAAAAATAACAGCGACATTAAACATAATTAGAATTGGACATCTTGCCCTTTTTCGCGCCTTTTTATCACTCAACACAATTTGCGTAAATTATTAATTTTGGTGATTGTTTCATGTAATTGTAAATGTTGTCAATTTGATACTTGTTATTAATCGTTCATCGCTTCGTTCATTTGGCTGCTTTTTGTTCAAAAACTCTTCTGTCGCTGTTCGGTTGTGTTCCTATGTCGTCATTGTCCTTTGTGATCATGATATTTTACAGAGGCGAATCGTGAGATCTGAGGAATGCTAAACCGCGTAAGATAATATTTATTGCAATACAGAACAACAGTACTTTATTTTTATGGCACTTAGCGTCATCTATTAAGTAATATTCTTATGGGAAGCCGATATGATGTCAAGTTGCAAACACGCCTCGCTACTTATATTTTACACATTTTTCTTTTTTTTATGGTGGCATAAGACTTTTTTCTCTTTTTCTTAAAACACCACTTGAGTTTTAACTATTATCATTCAAATTTTACCCATTCGACTTCCTGTATCCGAAGTGTGCATTTATAATTACAAGCTATGTTACGTTTATATCAATACATAAAACATAATTATGTTGAATACTTAGTCGACGCGTGACTATTAACAATAGACGTTGGATTTGCCAACCCTTTCATTCAAATCGCTAATGAATCGACGTTAATAATATCGAAAATCGACCTAACAACTACAGAAATACGTTCGATATTGGCGCAAAAGCCAAATCATGTTATTATAAGGAACGTTTATGGATGAGCAATTTTTATGTTACTACACGTATTGTATATACAGATGTTAGTTGAATAAATCGTTAAAATCTTTTTCATCGTAGTCGGGAGCACGAATGGGTTATTGTTGCCACATTAAAAAATTAAACTTCATTACAATAATTTTAATGATCGCAGCTTTTTGCCCGATTGCCGCGCGAGGTTGCCCTTTTGTTTTTAAACTTTTCTACGTAATCTATGGATTCCATTAAAATTTTATTGCAAATGATGCTGAATTTAAAATTGCCCTTTTATTTCTCCGCTAAGCCTAATAAACGTAATGCATAATCTAGAAAATGTTATAATGAAAAATGTTTGAGGCACGTTAGAGGTGTTAGTTATTCTGTGGTCAAAATTCAAAAACGTTTTTGGCAACAATATTTTTGGAAACAATAAATAATCATAGGCAAGGACTCTAATGAGGGTTTTTGATAATTGTTCTGTCGTTAGTTGGCAGACTCAACTCACACAAAGAGTCATCTGGTGGCGTAAGTGGTATCAAAAACGGCCTAAAGAATTTTCGATTCTTTTTCCGTCACCAGGCGGCACTTGGGAGCCCGACGGTCATTTTCGTGTCAAGAAGCTGTCATATGTCACGAATTACAAAAACCCTCATGGATATCACGTAGTTAAACGGGGAATCAGTAGTGGGTCATAATTTATAAAAACACGATATAAGTATTCCGAAACAAGCGTGCGGTCGCGTCAACAGCGCGCGGGCATTTATTTAATCTGTACCGCGATGCGCTCGGAAACTGAAAGTGGCGGTAAGGCAGCACTGATGTATCCGCACATCTATTATTATATTTAGCGTTAACCGGGCTGCAATGAAAGTGAAACCGAATGCAATTGTTATCTCACTCGCCTGTTAATTGACCGATATTTTGTAAATGTTCGCGGGATTATTTTCGTGTTTAAATCGTGATAGTGCGTTTGTAAATTGATGACATTTCGCGGGCTCGCAATTGTTATCGTACGGTGCAGCTTTTGCTGTCACTGCTGCAGATGTAAGATTTTTACTTCGTTCAGTAACAAGTTCTTGTCTACCGTGTTTTACAATGTTCTCTGTGTGCTGAGTGCGAGTTATTGTCACTGCTCGCCGTGAAGCTGCAATTTGTATGGCATCGAATTAGGTACCATTGTTTGCCACTAGGGGCGTTGCTTCGATGTCATACAATTGTAGTTAACCTCTTCACGGCGAGCAGTGACGAAAATTCGCACTCCGCCCTCTTTTGTTGTTGGCATTGCAAAGGAAGTATTTTGGATTCAAAAAACATTAACTAATAATACTGAAGTCGGTTAAGAAAAAGAAAATAGTAATAAAGTGTAATGGGTAAAAACATATTTTACAATTTACTTCTCCGAACTCTCCTGGAGGAATTACGCGAGTTTTGCTTACACTTGCGTAAATGCTCAGACCAAATAAAAAAGTGAAGACAGAGTTGTGCAAACCACACAGTGATTCCGGTCTAAACTACGCCTCGCCGTGCAATTATACAGTATCACGCATATACATGTAACGAAACTACGCCTTACCTTGTAAACGAACTTGTAAACTAACTTTTATGTATAAAAACCACATGGCACTAGCCACACGCACCCCAGATTTTGTTTGACAAATCTCTGTCTCCAATTTTATATTTGGTCTGAGACGTAATGATCGCTTCTGAGCATGCGTATGTGAATCATTCATGAATCATGGCAAGAACCTTTACACTTACCCAAGTCACGAGTAGTACTCTTCCCTGATCTAGAAATTCAGTAAATGTTTGAAGTGTCGCGTACTTAGTAGGTACTTAGGTACTTTTCACCTTATTTGTTTCATCTGAAAAAAAAATACACATCTATCGTCTATAATTTACAGATCTACCTGTAAATTATAGACGAGGCGTGTGGAGGCAAAAAGTGTCTACAGTCTACACTTACACTGCCCCACTTTTGGGGTTGTTTGGGGCAGTTCAGGTTTGACATTTGTCATCTTGACTTTTGACATTTGCTTTACGCAGTTTATTAGAGTAGAAATTATATATACTTACAGTCCGCATATAATTAACAAAATCTTGAAAATCAAGATGGCGTATTTTTTTCTGTAAAATTCCAAATCCATTGTAAATCATAGATGTATTATTATAGACGTGCCTCGCTGAGGCAAAAACTGTCCCCACTTGGAGTTTTTGGGCCATTTTGACATTTGAGGTATGGTGAAAACAAGATGGCGTAACTTTTTCTTGTAAGTATGAAGCTTTGTTCTGTCGAATGTACGTCGTCTTTAGTTTTGAATTCTTTGTTGTAAATACATTAATAATTGTTAATGGAACTAGTATCTATAATATAGAATAAAAATTTTATGTGCCTTATGCTTGTGAGACGTATCTTTTCGTAAAAAATAAAGTACCTACCTACGTCACATTATAAAATCCTAGCCCCTTACTAATAAAAAGATTTACACAACGGATAATTTAAACAACGTTGCTGTGTTTGTCTGATGCGTTGGAAAAGTCACTTAACAGACAAAGACAGCAACGTTGTTTAAGTTATCCATTGTGTAAATCTTTTTATTAGTAAGGAGGCTAGTGTATAATAGGCCCACCAAGATACAGGCGTCTGCCTAGTTTGGGGTCCATCGCAATATTATATGGCTAACTATCACGTAAGGGGAGTTTTGTCGGAGAATTCAATGGGTGATGTTGTGGTTTTTGTATATTATCTTCCTTAAATTTGTGTTATTTCGGTTCTTAATGTGTATTGGTAGAATATAATCCATTAAATATTGCTAGTGTGCTATTTTGTGACCTCCAAAACTCTCTAGGAACTTTCAGTAAAGCTTCTACCACTTTACTGAATCGACTGACTTGACTCATTGACTGCACTATTTATTTAGAGTTTGACTAGACTTTGGACTTGACGATTTAGAAATACGGTGTTGAAAATTGATACCAAAATTCTTTTTCCCGCCTTTTTAACTTGACACTGGCAAATGGTTATAAGCCGACGCCATATATTTTAAATAATAAAAAAAAAATCACATAACCTAAAACAAAATTGTACTAATTGTTAATATCTGTTTATGACACTTACTATGTAAAATTAATGTGTATCGGATTTATCCTGTTATGTTTTGGTTCAAAAATTAATTATTATTATAAAGAAGAATAAATATTCATATGAGTTCTGAATAACCTCAAAAATGTTTATCATAATTGTCTTCTATGCTAATGTTAATCATACCTGCGTTTATAAACATAGTTATAAAGTCAACTTAAACACAAAAACCTCTGGATTTCTCGAGGCGCGTACGTAAAGGGCTCTCGACGCCCTCGGCTCACAAAAGCACTCATCATTGCCCTTCCGCGGGTGTCCCGATCACTTATTATTTTCGAACGCCATTGTTCTAAAATTAAATCACGCGGCAAAGTCATGTGTGATTTTTATTTTTTTATTTACATATTTTTAGCACGCAAAGGTTTTTGCTGTAATGCCAACATTACGAATCGTTTAATTTTCGCTATTTGATTTGCACATTTTAGACATTCCAGCCGAAACGGTTTGACTTTACATTTGAAAAAGCAAATAACTATTGCAATTTTCATCATTGTATTACGATTGATTCAACATTTGTTATTGCAACGTGGATTTTTGTGTTGTCATTTTAGCATTGGCAAATTTTGTTTTGGTAAATAATTGTTCGCTGCTTTTTTTATACGCTCCTGAATTTCTTTCAATATTCTAACTGAACTCTTTATATTTTACAAAATTATACACTGCCTCCCAAAAGATTTTTGATTATTTTAAAATTAACAATAATATTAAGCTTTCATTATTTTCTTTGTATCGATAAAGCGAAGAACTATAAAAACCATTTCACATTTCATGCAAGAATCTTTAGTGTAAAGTTTCTTTATGGTTGTCCATAGACAATATTATTGGAAGAGCAATATTCATAGAGCCAGTCTTGTTACCATATTGATGTGTTCTTGCTTGGATTCATTTCTGTTTTGCATTTGCCTATACTCGATGTTCCTGTGGACAACTATATTAGATATTCGTTTTGTAAACTATAGATGAATCATGAATCTATAGGAATATAGTTTGTGTATAGAAATAAAAAACAAGAAGACGTGTCTGTTTGTAATTTCAAACTACACTCCGCTTTTCATTTAATGGGTTATATGATAGTATTTACGGTTATACCTACACCAAAAATCTTTTTTATTTTTATCTGTCCATCTGTCTGTCTGTTCAGGCTAATCTCTGAAACGGCTTTAGCTATTTTGACTAGACTTTCACCGGAAGATAGCTTATTTTATAAGGCTACTTTTATCTTGGAGTTTCGATAAGAAAATTGGATTCCGTTTTCATTAAAAGTTCCACGCAAACGAAGTTGCTGGTACCAGCTATAGTCTTAAGTAAATATTTATAATACGATGTAGATATACAAAAGGTTAATTTACAACCACAGATAACACAAGATATAACCTTGGTAACGAATAAAGAATAAAATAAATTAGTGGAAAACACTGAGTGGATTGTTTAAGATAAAAATAAAAATCCAGACTTTCAATTTACTTGAACGCGTCTGGCAGGATCTAGAATATTTTAAGTATAGTCATAAAATTATCACTCACTACATAATTTAAGAGCCTCTATAATTAACCGCTTTCGAAATTAGACATCGCCGGTCGTTCGGCGAAAAAAAAAAACAATAATTATAAAGCGCGCGTAATTCTAATTTCGAATTCAAATGAAAGCCGCTTAATGCGCGGGAGCGACCCCGTAAAAAAGAGTTGACGAGTGCTCGCGGAGGGTGGTAATTTTTCATTAATTTAAGTTCACCATTCCCTGTTTTGTTTGCTTTTAATCGCATTTCTAATTAATCCCGCGGAGAATAACGTGACAACTGTCGACTGGCGGCCATTTTTTTCGAGCGGCACAGCAGATGTCGGACGAATTCCATTTGTTTCTGAGATTAATGATTCGGTGCGATTGTGAATTTTTCCGGTCGGCTTTTGTTGTTTTAGAAGCAATTTGTCCGCTCACTTTTGTAGCGTTCGTTAAAACTCCGAATATTATTCGCCTGATCAGAATAAAGCATTACACAATTAGGGAGCGCCATCAACTATTGGTCAGGTCACACCGAAACGAGACGCGGCACTGTATTATGATAGCGATTCAAAATTGAACTTTATTCACTACACAAGAAGATACACATTTTCTCTCTTGCAATAAAACATGTATCTTATTGTGTAGTGAATAAGGTCGCGCCTTTTCGCGTATCTCGGTGGGAACTGACGCTAACTTATAACAGACTAGCTGTTGCCCGCAGCCCCGCACGCGTAAATAGAGTATCCCTCGGGAAAATTGTACTTTTTCGGGATAAAAAGTAGCCTACGCTTTAATCCAGAGCCTAAACTATTTCCATACCAAATTTCATCGAAATCCAGTAGTTTTTGCGTAAAAGAGTACCTCTGTGGCTCAGTGGTTCAGCGCGATGGTGCTCAAGCCGGGGGTCGGGGGTTCGAATCCCGCCGAAGGAACAAAATAGTTTTTCTGTATTCCTGGGTCATGGATGTGTATTAAATATGTGTATAATATAATATAAATCTTAAATATATGCATAGTATAAAAGTATTAAATATACTTTCCGTTTTCTGGTACCTGTAACACAAGTTCTTCGGATACTTACCACGGGACCAGACTGACGTGGTGTGAAGCGTCCATTGATATTATTATTATAACTTTAAAAATCGATCTTTGCTAGTTAGTTTTATAGTATTAATGCAAGCGATACTCAATAGTGTAAGAATGATTTTGTAAGTTAAGTTCGTGCTTTTATTTTGCGCAGAATGTAACGAGTTAGAGGAAACATTTGACTGCATTTTGTAATGTAGACTCTATTCTCTATGCAGTAGCTCGAAATTCGTTTGTCAAGTCACTCATCTAAACAGCTGTTCACTGGAAATTGCATTCGCTCTACATTTATAGAGCAACTCTAAAGTCTAAACATAAACTTTCTATTAGTTTATCAATTAATAGTGCAAATAAAATTGATATTGGCGGATGTGAAAAATAATATAATGATACATACCTATGGCAAAACATTCATCAATTTGAAAATTTTATTCGATAATTGTGATGACAATGATGATGAGGATAAAAAGTATCCTAAGTTACTGCTTATAAAATCAGTGCAGCTGTTTCAGAGATTGGCCGGAATATACAGACTGACAGGCGGACAGCCAGACTTTACAGAAAAATTAAAAAAAACCTTATGGAGCTGGTACCATAAATACTGTCATATACAAGTACATTGTGCATTTAGTGCAAATATGTTTATTTGAAATAACAAACAGACACTTCAATTTTATTTATTTGTAAAGATAAACATTATTTGACTCATATCCGTTTTTATTTAGCGCCTACACTTGGGGCTTGAACTGTTGTCCTCCTATATTGGAAACAAGTGAACATCTAGTGGCAAAATATACCCTTAATACATAATGTACCGTATCTGGTACTATGTAAGTGTCTGGGGCCTGTAAATTTTCGCAGTGGCGATCTGCGGCCGGTCTTTGTGCTATTAATTTGTAATGTCCCCCCCCCCTCCGAGGGGGCGGCCCCCCTAGATGCAGGGTGCACAAGGTGTGTGGAGGCCGGGATAAGTCTCGGCTTTTGCATAGATACACGGTCCAATAAGCCGCCTGTGGCAAGTCAAAGATTTAGGCCCACTTTATCAATGTACATGAATTATATATGCGTGTGTTACATAGGCTTGGTGTATGTGCATGTGATTTTTTTACAGAATAAACTCGTTCAAAGTGTGACATTAAAGAGTTAACCTTAGCATCGATTTCTCGATCAAATATTAAGCTTGAAACAGGTTTCAGCTTGATTGAAAGCTTAAGTATTGGAAAAAAATATTGTATGTCGTAATATTGTTGTTTGTATTTTGTTGTCTTGTAACATTGTCTGTGAAAAAAAACAATCAAAGAAGGAAGAACCCATAAAGATTTGTATTTTCATTGAAATATTAATCCACAGCGAATTAATTATGTGTTATTTGAAACTTTTGAAACTTTTCATATTCTCATTATGTCGAGTGTTAAAAAGTACCACGCTCCACTTAAATTAATTATAAACATTTTTGTCCTTTATATTATTTTTTTTTCGTGAGAACCTTCCAATCGATAACATTCTCAGCGTTATGTAATTGGTGTTGAATCGGTGATTAAATATAGACACAAAATAAAGAAAGTGAAGTTATTTCGACAATAATCGGCAACTTAATTGTGAATTTACGGCTAATTAAATATTAAAATGGCATAAAAAGTTTAAAATAGGTATGAAATGTGAGTTCCCGTCATCGCTTTATTTTAAATCTGTCAGTCTGTCTCGCAACAAGTAAACTTGTTTACAAGATGTAGGTAATTAATAATTAATTACGAAATGATCGTAATTTTCTAAAGTTGGGTCGTTTCTTATATTTTTTACATTGTTGTGTTTACCTCCAATATTATAATATCCTCGTAATATTATAATGTTGGAGGGCTTGGGCAACTATTTGGTCATTTTTGGTAAGCAACTTGATTTTTGACGATCTAATCTCGATATCGTAAGACGCATCTGCCGATGTGCGTGCTCGTCCGATCTTCAATGGGGGCCCGCGTTTCCGATAGGATTAAGCCAGACTTACTGCTCGGTCAGGAACACGGCGCGACGCAGTAACCTCGCCCGGGGGGCTCCCCCCTCCTCCTCCAACGCCCCCGTAGCCCCCCCCCCCACCCCCGTCGCCCGGCGCATTAGGAGCAATCATATTCGACGGCTGCTACGTTTTGGCATCAGCCAGCATTGCTTAGGCCGGCCCGCTATTTGCAGAACAATGATCTTCGGTGTCTTAGTCCGAGAGGGGCATAAGGGCGAGAATGCCGTGGCGCGGAAAGACTATGTTTGTTTCGTTAGTGTTGTTTATAGGACAATAGGTTAGGGTA
Source organism: Phengaris arion (assembly GCA_963565745.1). Classification (NCBI taxonomy): domain Eukaryota; kingdom Metazoa; phylum Arthropoda; class Insecta; order Lepidoptera; family Lycaenidae; genus Phengaris; species Phengaris arion. The sequence goes on along the minus strand of OY751446.1, from coordinate 4,887,422 downwards.
TTAGAATATAGATCTTTAATCCCAATGCCTCGAAATATTGGCTGGAGGATCTGAATTTCAACGGAATACTGTCATTTCTCATCAGCTGTTTATGCGTCTAATAAAGCCTGTACAGATTTTTATATTCTAATAAGGATCAAATCTAGTCAATTTATTGCGTATTAATGTATGAGTATATTTAATAAGAATCAAAAATGTTATGTTCCTCCATTCCTTAACAATAGCTTCTTTTCAAAACTTGACTATTCCACTTTTGATGAATATTTATTTATGTATCTTTTTATATTTATGTATCGTTCTGTATTTTTTTTGACAACATTCAAATTTACACTCCGCGAAAATACAATTTTCGTAAACTTGATAATAACACCAGAAACAATAGACTAAAATACACGATTTCGTCAAAAATAGATTATTACTCGTGAAATCGAAAAAAAAGTTAATTATTTAAATATTTTCTCAGATTGTGAAAAAAACACAAAAAGTGGAATAGTCAAGTTTTAAAAAGAAGATATTGTTAAGGAATGGAGGAACATAACGTTTTTGATTCTTATTAAATATACTGATACAATTAATGTATTAACGTAATAAATTTTAGATTTGATTCTTATTAGAATATAAATGAGGAGGCTCATTTAAAAACTTCACTTTATCCAAAAAAGGATTGTGTGGTTTTATGAAACCACGGTAAAAGTGAAATTTAATAACAAAATAGCGTGGAGCACTGGCACAAATGAGTACTAGTCTATACACTACACGGTCAGCTGATGCGAACTATAGGCGCCGCCATATAGGCCTCGGCTGCTCTGATGAGCGGCTTTCACTTTATCCCTACTCCGCGGCCGACCGTCACGTGACATGCAACACACAGACGAAAACTCATCTGATGTTCAGTTCAACTCAGATGGGTTTTAAATTCTATCGTAAGCTAAGTAGGAACAAACACAAGTTTTGTATTCTTGTACCCCAGTCCTTATGCATACTTCGTTTGCATACCTCGTTTGCATGAGCGCTTTTATATTGCGTAATAAAAAGGCGTTAAAATTCAAAATGCTCAGCGCTAATAGAATTGAGCAGCACATCGTTTTAGATATGATTGGTTTAGTGATTAGATACATCTTAAATGTATAAAAAAGTTAAAATTTTTTTTTTGCTAAATTAGTAAGCAAAATCTACATCATTAGTATACTTAAATCATATACAAAAACATTTATTATGGTTAGTGTGAATTGAAACGCACAAATATCGGAGATATTTACTATGTTCCTCCGGCCGTATACTTCATACACTTTAACCTAGGCGTGACGTCACAGCTAGGTACGACTTTAATATGGAGCGTTTTCACGAGACTTGCGAAATTTTGTGTACAAATCACTGTACCTTTGAAAATATTGACTATTGATATACTGTTTCTTCTGAGAAGTTACTCATATTTGAGAGTACTATTCATTTATGCAATAAAAAAAAATTGTCATCATGCCTATTATATTGCTATTTTATCGATAAAAAGCGCTCGTGCGAACGAGGGCTAAGGGTCCTCGCTCACTCGGACTCTAAAGTGACGTCACCAGAGTTCTTTTGTACAACTTCTGTCAAGTGGTGACGGCACTGACGGACACCTAAGTAAGTGACAAATATGTAGCTCTACGCATTTTACTTACACCATAGTGTTGTCCTCGTAAGAGGGGATCTTAGTGGTGCTTCTTATTAATACGTACATGTATGGATGTATGGATGTTTGTTGCTCTTTCACGCAATACCTACCGCATTCATTTTGATGAAATGTGGTATGGTATGGCATTCAGTAGGTGGATCCCGAGTATAAGTTGTTATAGCTTGGATTCCTTCGTTCCATACCACGTTCGATACATTTCGCGGAAACCGTACATTTTACTTGGATAAAAAGTAGCATATGTGTTAAGCTAAAAAATCCACAACCATACCAAATTTCATCAAAATCCGTTCTGTACTTTTTGAGGCAGAGTCACAAACATCAATCCATTCTCACAAGGTTTTACATTAAAAATAACAGTGGGACGATAGTAATTGATTTGTAAAATATATTGTAAATAGAACTGATGTCATTTTGAATATTAAATAGGAAAATATTGTCCACAATAACATATTAAATTACCATTATTTAGACAAATATTGCATTAGTATTATGTGCACGTTGCACAGCAAACTTGTGTAATTAGTCAATAATCAACTTGCAAGGCAAGTCTCTGTTAATATATATATTGTTGAATAAATATAAATATTATTAAAAATAACTTTCAATGTTTAAAATACCTATACACTAGCTTCTTCCCGCTGCTCCACCCGCGTAAATTCAGTACCCCACAAGAACATTGTACTTTTTGGGATAAAAAGTAGCCTTTGTTTCAATCCAGAGCCACAACTACAACCACACCAAATTACATTAAAATCCGTGCAGTAGAAAACGTGAAAGTGTAACAAACAACCATCCATCCATCCTCACAAACTTTGACTTTTATAATAGTAGTTAGAAGTAGTGAGATAAACTGCTAAAGTCATTTTTGTATATCTAACATTCCGTTCACAAGAGTCAGAATCGATATAAAGTACATAATTATTATTTACCAGCTGCAGCAAGGCAAAAGCGACACAAAAGTCCACGCACAAATTCCCGCGTAACTAAAGATACGCAAAAACCCGCGTAACTAAAGAAACGCACCGCATCCTAAACGCCAGAAGCAACACAAACGAGTGTCGAAGGTAAATCTCCGTCTCGCCCTGACCTATCTATGTTGGGGATGGTCAGGCCCGTCTTACCCCTCGTGTTTTTTGCGTAAGGGTGTTTGAGGGTTCACTTTTATTGTGGCTTTGGGTAACTTTGGGAGAGCGTGTGAGTTTTGACATATTTACTCATAAAAGAGGAAGGATTTGTTTGTTTCTTTGCACCGATTAGGATCCGAAATTACTTTCTCTCTCGGATTTTGATTGAATTTGGCACAGATATAAAGGAGACTACGTGGAAGAAAATAGGTTACTTTTTATCGCGGAAAAATGTAAGGTTCTCGCGAGAGTTTCTTGTGCGCGTACAAATTCGCGGGAAACATCTGGTTGTATATATAAAAATAAAAGGCCTGAAAACTTAAAGTGTTTGACTTTGATTTATTATAAAGTATTTGAGAATATAACTAGCTGATGCCCACAACTTCGTTTGCATAGATCACCCTAAAATAAAAGTAGCCTATGTTACACCTTGTAACATCAGCTATCTGCTAGTGAAGGTCTCGGTGAAAATCGGTCCAGCCGTTTCAGAGATTAGCCGGAACAAACAGACAGACAGACAAAATTTTAATAATTGATATTTTATTGTAAGTACCGAATAGACTTTCATATTATTATTTATTAAGTGAAAAGCTGTTTATTTGAAATTACAAACTGACACTTCAATTTTATTTATCATTATAGAAATATAGATTAATTGGCTAAATTAAAATCTTGAGCACTAAATATATTTTTTATTTTCTAGTTATGTTATCAATGTAAATAAAAAGTTAAATCTTGTTTTCTTCGACATTAATAGTTTTAATTAATCATTTAGATGAATTATTAGTTATAAAATAACAAAATACACTTCAAATTTAACAAAACCGTAAAAATTCAAATTTTAACTAATTTGAAAGTGGCAACCCTATATCTCGCAGGGTTGTCAGATTAGCTTTCTTCCCCATCAAACGCGCGGACTCAAATGCTCCGCGTACTTTACCCACCGCTCTTCACTTTCCTTGAAAATAAAAAACATTTTCACACGTTTTTCCGAAGCTTAATTATCTATTCGTTTTTCAGATTGAAGTGATATGATTCTTGTTTGTTTGTTTCTTTGTTAATAAAGTTATACAGTGTCTATTGTTATTACAAACAATAATATGCACTAAAAACTCCGACTCAATTACTACCGAAACGGCCACATACTATATTTCAAAGGTTAAATTGTTTATATTTCATTATAAAATATAAGGATTCAAATGATTTGGAATGAATACTTATATGTAATACTGATAGTCTTCTTTTCTAAGTCGGTAAAAAAAGATACCGACGACGACGTGTAGAGGTGCTACGGCGTAGCGTAGTGCTACGAATTTACTAGAAAGCTTATATTTTGTAGGAGTCAAAAATAATTTTGTTATATTTTACCATAGACGCAAGAAGTCATAGATATTCCAGGTACTAGATATTTAATTTTATCAATGCGTCCGATTGGCTTCTTTAGATGTTTAAAATTAACTTATCAGGAAATAGAATAAGAACTAGGGACTTATTACAGGTAAGCATAATTTGTTTCGGTAGTAAAGATTTTAAAATAGGAAAAATATTGGTAAATTATTATATTATAATGTTTTTTTTTTCTATTTCTTAATAACCTTCAAAAAGTTGAAGTTTGCATTACCAAAGTTGGTGGTTTGGTAATGCGTTCTTTTTAGCAGGTTTAAGTATTTTCATTTTTTTCCCAGCTTGCGTCATGTAGGTTTATTTTTTAACGATAGTATGATAAAAATACTTTATTATATCAGAACCTACGATAGCCTATAGATAGATGTTTCAAGTGACAAGTCAGTCGTCGTATTTATACATATTATATTATTTTTAGTAGGTTTATGTAGCAAATATTCGAAGTAATTAAATCATATATTAAAACAATCTGTTCGTTTGTTGCAGACGAGTCGGGATGCGAGGCTGATATGCAGGAGGGCGCGGATGGGCGGCCCAGCCCCCGGCCGCAGCAAGAGCCCATAAACCTCAAGAATGAGGTGAGACCCTTAACCCGCCTCTGAGAACACATTGTATCCGCCACTGCTTAACCCGCTTTATTATTCCGTAACCTATTTATGCTCACTTAACTTTCTTTATGTCTTGAAAGTGTAGGTTTTGTTAAGAAAGTTTTAATTAGAATAAAAAAATACTTTTGTTTTTGTTTATTCAGTATAGTAGTTGCTTATAGGTTGCCTTAGAATCCTTTAGACATGCCCTGACTTACGCTGTCATAGAAATTGTTTCTGTAATTTCTATCTTTGTAAAGTTAAATCATTATTTTATGCATACATCTATTATTAATTGTACATTATGCTATTTTGATTTTATCTATTTCTTAAATTGTTATTTTATACTTCTACCAAGAGGTTATTAAAGATCTAGTTTTAAGTACAATATATACAAAGTTCCTGCTCGACTAGTTTCCAAACATTTTCTTTTGCATCTGGACGCATTTAAATATTTAAACACAAGGGAAGTAGCCGCAACGACTGAAGAGATGGTTGAACTATGTATTCACACGTGCGCACGATTCGACGGCGCTGTTAAGCGATTTCCATCTCATGCCTGTACAAGCGGCAACTTGTTCGATAGTACATTTATTAGCAAATCACTTTTAGACCATAGTTTCTTCATCATCTTCATTATCACCAGCCTATCGCCGTTCACTGATAAATGTAGGCTTGTTTCTTAGTTTTTCTTATCTTGGTCCAAGCTTTGTCTTGTTTGCCTTAGTATATTCTAACCTAGGTATATCTTTGCGCCTAGGTTAGACACAAAACTGGAAATGGATCCTTGGAAGAGTACGCAATGTACCATTTTTCACTACCTCACTAGCCTATATAGAGTTAAGCGGCTTTCAGACTACGCTATAAATATAATAGTATATATAGCTCATTGCACAACAACATCGCGCACCTTAGATTGTTATAGACACGTTCACACTGTACTGTACTATATATTAATTTTATAGCGTATAGTAATATACGCTATAAAATAGTGCGATACGCTGAGTTCATGCTGTGCTATATCGCGCGCCGCCCTCTTCCTCCTCCCTCACCCCAGGCCGTCCCATACTGAGCTTGCTATATACTATAAATATTTGCGATTATATTGCGTAATGTGAACGCTATGCTATATAGTATAGCATTAGGTCCTTCTTTGCTATACTATATAGCACAATAGTATAGCGTAGTCTGAAATGAGCTTTATATTTTACAAGATTTCAATATTCCTCGAATACTATAATATAGTATTCGAGAAATTAATATTTAATTAAAATATTGTTTAGCATGTACTTGACAAAATGTTATATATTGCACACTCAAATCTAAAGGAGCCAAGAAAATAGTTGTAAATAGCTACTTGTAAAAATATTTTCTTCTGAACATATCATTTTCTGAATGTGTGACTTGTAAGAAGTTGAAACAATGTTCTATAAATGAATATTATTTTTATAAAAAAAAACTATAATCGACTACGTAAATTATATAGCCTATATATTACCTGGGTTATTATTATAGATTCGCTATTGACACCTCATTTATCTGAACGGTCGGTCATACATACATACATACATCAATATACTGCCAAATTTATTAGCATATATTTTAAGAAAACGCAAATAAGTCCTAAAATATAACACAATCCTAGTCCGTAATGTAAGTTAAAACAATGCGGTAGGAAATCGCTTCAAAAGTTCCACGTTACCCGAAGTTAAAGGGCAAAGTTAGGTGCGAACGCCTAATTTGGCGGCAAAAGGCATTCGTTAGAGGCCCGCGCAACCTACTTGTAGAATCTATAGTATCGATTAGCGAGTTTTTTACCCACACGCATACACGCCGCGTCGCGGGGGCCAGCCTTTTTAACAATCTTTTTTTCGACCACCCCCTTTCACCCCAAAACCGCCATGTCCATTGCGCGATGCACCCTCCCCCCCCCCCGGGCGGAAAATGGAATTTCCATGAGTGATGGAGTGTCAAACGAGAAGTGGAAAAAGAAAAAGTGCATTATGTTAATTATTGAGCGTGTGCTCGCAAACGTTCTCTACATGTTACGCCGAATCCGACGGACTTATGAACACGAGCGTACTGGTTTGTAACAAAAGAACAAAAAGCAAGGACAAAGACATGTCTTAATAATTCTCTTGTTGCGTCATCCAATCAAAAGCACTATTAAATAGACAAACTACCGAGAAAAGACCACAAAAACCGGTTTCTGAGGTTTTTTAAATTTAAGGCGTTGAAGCATTAATAATTTTAAATTCTTATCAGACGATTAGTGATGAGATTGAAATCTTAAGATCGAGACGAGACGACTTAAGTAATTTGAAACTTTTTAATTTCTTATCGAGTAAAGTTATTAATATCTAATTAAAAACAAGGCGAATTGAAAGTTTACTCGTTCTTAATAATTTTGATAGACATTTAAACATAATATACCCATAGCATTATCTAAAAATAAAATTATTTCTCAATTATCTTAACAACATGTTCGGTACATACATAAATATTGAGAAATAAAATCTAAAATGGTGTAAAAAGTTATATAAAGTAGTCGGCTCCATGTATTTCCGAGGGAAATAGCCGTTAGAACGGCTTCACGGGACAAGAAGCGCCCTACTCCACTCACGCAAAGAACTTTTTCCTTTTCTGAATGAGTCGAGCTAGTCAAGGTTACTCCGGTTTATTGACAATGCTTTACATTCTTGTAAGATATCTTTCTTTTTCTTTAGTATTTATTGGTCTACGGTTTTTCTTTTTCTGTAAATAAAGATTACGGTTTACAATATTCTTTTAGCAGTTAGAGTAAGATGTCGCGGGATCAGTTTTTACAAAATTTCGATTTAATATTGCACGAAATGAGCATATTTAGTTTGTTTCAACGTCGAAAAACATGGCTCAAGTAGTTTATTATATTCGTTTACATATCGAGATAGTTTATAGAGGGGCTACTCGATTCGCTTTAGTAATGGAAATCCCAAAAAATATCGAGAAAAAAGTCCAAAAAAGGAACACATTTGAATGAAAATTGGGTGGAGGCGGGCGGCGCGCCGATCGGCTATTATTATTATTATTACCGGCATTATATCTGCATTTTTTCCCGCGCGCAGAGGCGCGGCCATGTTTATTTTTTTCTTTTCTTTTTTTGGGGAATCGGCGAGCCCCCACACGCCCGCCTGAACTATGCGATGTCTACAAGTGCAGTTTAAATTGCCTCTCATCACGTATTGACTGCGTGTAGTTTTTTCATTAACCGGCTAGATTTTTACATTCTATCAATTTGTATCAATACCCTTTCAAAAGCGGGTTTCGAAATTATATAAATCTAAAAACCAATGTCATAACGAATTTCACTTTACCATTCATACGCTTTTTTTAAGGCTTAAAAGCTTAAGTCCCTTTTACATGATATTTTAAGTTAATAATATTTTGATAGAGTATCAAATTTAAAAGGCTGCCGAATTTTAACATCAAACAAATTAAGTTAATCAATTTTTTATTATAGTCTATTTTTAACAAACTTTATTAGCGTACTGCCACTTATTGCAACACCAAAATAAGTTTATAAAATGGAGTAAAATTAAAAAAAAAATTATATTCAAACTACGTATTGTTTAGATATCTCTCAAATTTTTTATCGAATTGAACCGCTGCGTCTGCTTCTGGGACCATACGAAAGAACAAATCCATGTTGTCTCAATGTAAGATGAAGATCAAGACATAAAGATGGGCTTTTACTTGTAACAGTTATTGCTGACGTGACGTCACCAGTGTATAAGGTACCGTCAGGGAATCTAATTTATAATATCCACGTAACACCACGTCAGTCTGGCCCCGTGCTAAGTATCTGAAGAACGTGTATTTCGGGGGACCAGACAACAGAAAGTATATTTAATACTTTTACACTAATATAAATATATTTAGAATTTTTATTTAATTATACACATATATTTTAATACACATCCATGACCTAGGAACTCAGGGAAACTTTTTTTGTTATGTATTATATATTTCGTCAAACTAATAAGCAGGTAGAGTGGTCTTATAATTTATTTGTATTATAATGACGACATGCAGCGATAATACAATGTCAGTTTCTATCGTGGCTGCATGTCGTCATTATTATAATTCATCATTATCATCATTATAATACGAAGAAGTGATGACAAAGGTCAACTTGCTTATACATTAGTTTCCCTGATAGTACAAGAATCAACGGCATTTCCCTACAGTGTGGGTACAGCGTTTGAATGGTAGCGTAACAAGTAACAAGTGATATCGACTACACAAGTCTCCAGTTCAAAACAAAACAAGATGCGAGGGTGCACTAAGAAAAATGCATTTAAAAGCCTAAGCCGTAAGATACAAAATTAGATGCAGTTACATTAAATACAGCTGTAAGCTGAGCGCGCGAGATTTGTCGCAGAATTGAAGTTACACGTTATTTTGTAACTATTTTTATTTACAATTACTTGAAAATATTTAAGTTTATATTCATTATTCGTGTAATGACTATTCACGCCGTTTTTTCTAAGGCAAAAAACACAGCGCGGTAGAGTTTATAAAATATTGTTAATTATTGTCTATGGGGTAAAGACAAAGGTGGGCTTTGTTTTTTTTAAATTTATATATGGCATCAGCTTATAACCATTTGCCAGTGCCAAGTAAAAAGGCGGGAAATAGAACTTTCGTTTAAATTTTTAACACCGTATTCCAATATTGTCAAATCTAAAGTCTAGTCAAAGACCAAATATATAGTCAGTTCAGTCCATGAGTCATGTCAGTCGATTCAGTAAAGTGGTAGAAGCTTTGCTGAAAGTTCCTAGGGAGTTTTGGCGGGAACGCAAAATAGTACGTTTTTAGTAGTCGTACCACTTGCCCACACTTGTGCACGTTAACGAATATTTAATGGTCAATATTCTACCAATATAACACACTAAGAACCGAAATAACACAAATTTATGAAAGACATACAAAAACCACAACGTCACTCATTGAATTCCCCGGCTTTGAATTAAGATGGCCATACAAAAAGTATGTTCTTCTTGATCTAGAACAAAATATAGGATTTTTTTATATATATATATATAAGGTCGTACAAAGTCAATTACGGATATTTTGGGCATATGACCCAGTGCTTATGTCAAGACGTTTAGGCTGATTAATAATTGAAAATTTCGAAAAATGAATTATACTTAATAAAACTACATTACGCTCTTTACGGCGCTGTTAAGGTCATTGACCTCATACTGACTGTAATAGTGTTATTTAGGCAAAGTCTTTGCTTCCTATTCAAATGACATGTTTTTGTTAAGTTGATAACCTCAGCGCATAAGAGAGCGCAATGTAATTTTAATTCGTATAAGTAATATTTGTTTTTACGATTTTTCTAAATTTTTTCTGGCTGAACGTCTTTACATAAGCAGTCAATTATATGCCCAACATAATTAAACCGGAATTGATTTCGAACAACCTTATATATTGATACATAGCTGTATTTACATATAAACAAAATAAGCAAAATTAGTCATGTAATACAGGAAAAACCATTTGTAACCGATTAATTATTATCATATTAGTATAATACTGGCTTTTTCCTGCGGCTCCGCCCGCGTAAATATAGTATCTGTTATCCCACTGGAATACTGTACTTTTTCGGGATAAAAGAGTAGCCTATAATTTAATCCAGAGCCTAAACTACTACCATACCAAATTTCATCGAAATCCGTTCTGTAGTTTTTGCGTGAAAGAGTAACAAACATCCAACCATCCATTCATCCATCCTCACAAATTTGCACATTTATAATAGTAGTCTATTTACCTACCTGACTAATGAAACATAAATTAACTCTTTCGTTAGTAGAAACTAGAAATACACAATTTTCGAAAATTATTTTTCTCTCAAGAGCTTTCATAAAACACCATACGAAAAGTTATGTAATCATGTTATTTAGTATAAATCTGAACAACTTTCATACTTTCAACTAAATTTTGACAAAATACAAAAAAAATTGATACATTGTCATAAAAACAAATTTAACTGGCCACATAATTCTATTAAGTGCAAAAAACCTATAACAAGCTGATCGTACCAACGAAATTACCCCCATGTCCTTAAATTTATTAGCAGTAAAAAGTGCAAAAAATGATAATTAAAGTGGGTGGCCGGGGGGAGATCATTTTTTACGGTGGCCACCTTGTAATTCACTAACTTATAGGGAATTTGGTCGAGTGTGGCCAAATGTAGTAGGGTTCCGTACTGCTCTTACAGTAGAAACTGTAGGTGGTTTTTGATTCTAACAGCTTCACTAATAAAAATATTTACACATCTGATCAGTCATTCAATATTGCTGACTTTGTCAGTTGAGTGACTTTTCCAGCTTACCAAACAAAGACAGCAACATTGTACAGTTCATAATCAGTTGTGTAAATATTTAATTAGTAGGGGGGTAAGAGACCTCTAGCCAAGTTTCCATCGCTAATTACGACGACGAAGGTCGAAAACAAAAATGTATCGGATTTGACACATTTAGCATCGCTATTAGCGATGCAGTGGCAGTTAGCGATGCTTATGTCAAATCCAATACATTTCAAAATCAAAAATGTATGGGATTTGATCATGATAAGTCATCGCTAAGTGACATATGGCTCGCGGTGCCATAAGTCAAATCCCATACATTTTGTTTTCGAACTTCGCCGTCAAAATTATCGAATGCATCTTGACTAAAGGCCCAGGTCGCCAATCGTGGTCTTAGAGTGGGAGTCGCCGTAGAGCCCAGCGCTGACTGTCAAAAAAGAAAGTCACCGCTAACTCTACAAAGAAAAAAAAACTTCTAGGTCTACCCGACATCGTCCTTGGTGGGTAAATAATTTGATGTTGTCCTTATTTTTGGATGAATTTTAAATTGTTCCAAATTACAAAGGCGTATGCAGCCATTATGAATACTGCTAGAAGCATAAGGGAGCTACTCAACTGTCATATGCTTTTATAAGCGTCAGTTCATGCTGAGACGTGACGCGACGCACCGGGCCCTAAATTGGTAAGATAGGGATTCAAAATACAAGAAGATACACTTTTATTTGCAATGTAAATAAAGATCAATTTTAAATCGCTATCTTTAAAATGCAGCGGCGCATTCCGTCTCGTCTCTATGTGAGCTGACCCTATATGCTTCCGGTCGTAAGCGTTAGCGCGTTGTGGAATCTCAAAATTTATAAAAATTGTGTAATAAGTGCCACGGTACTTTTTTGATTTTATACTTTAAACGAGACAATATTGTATATATAATGGTTGCAAGTATTTACATGAAATTTAGTATGCAGGGAGTTTTGGGGAAGAAAAATCGGTCTAGCTAGGTTTTATCCCTGAGAAACTGCGCATATTTAAGTTATAATATTAAATGTTTTTTCTTGCGTCGTGCAACAATATAATATCAATAATTTTGACTCTATATAATGCCAGTCTGATTGGCTATTTGGTAAATTTTTGCGTTCGTCGGAAATATGGAATGTGGTGGGTTCGAACTCCGGTAAAATATTTTTGTGATTCTTTTTTTTTTTTTATCTACTTAGATTTCCGAGCAAAGCTTGCTTACCCAGATACTACTAAGTTAAGCTAGACAAATATAATTCGATCCAAAAACTATTCGAAAGTCGGACGGAACCCTAACAAGCAAAGGTGTCTGTAATGCGGTTTAAATGCATTCATAAATTAAAACGTCCGCTGCAAGTGTAATGCTTATTTAACTTATATTTTATAATTATATTTTGCTCGCGTGAGGACTAATTACTATTTTTGTCTAGTTGGTAGACACGTCTGCTGTGCTGCATTTCAAAATGCCAATAGCACTTGAACTTATGACTAGCAAAAGTGGATATACTAGATATAGGTAAACGCAGTCTTTTGAAAGTCAGTTAAAAAGTGAGGACAATGAAAACACTTTTTCCTCTTGAAATATCCTTACAAGTTATAATGTCTCCAAGATCATTTTTTTTATTTCGTTTAAAAGACAACAATTACCGATGGGCTATATTCTGAATGAATGAATGAATAAATAAATTTATTTCCAAGAAATTGGTACAAAGGTGTTACAATATTATGTTTGTGTTACAATTTCTGCCTCCAGGGCATGGAAACATCGTCTATTAATAAAAATTATTTAGGTACTGTTAAAACTCAATCACAATTAATAACCGAAATATAAATCGAATCAACTCAAAGTCAAAGATTAGTATTATATAAAAATAATTAATTAATAATCTACTTAATAACTTATAGATAATATCAATCTTAATATTCTACAGTCGATGTCAAAATATTAAATAAAAATAGGGATGCAAATGTATTTAGCACATTGTTTTATGATCTTTGCATTTATGTCATCATAATCAGTGGATTAAGTATCATTCAATGAATTAATAATTTTAAACATGTCATTAGGAGATAAGGCTGATAAATAGATTGAGTTCATTTGAGTGTTATTATTACTAATTAAAATGTCATTTTTAGTTTCATTAACATGTCAATATAATAAAAATTATTATTATTTAAATTATTAGTATTAAATTAAATTAAATTTCGTTTATTTCGGGCTGCATAGGCCCATATTATAGACTAACATACATATTACTATATTTATTTAATAAACTAACACTAAAACTAACACTAAACACGTATTGTCTGCGACGTGGGGCGCGAAGTGTTCGGGAGTCGTCCTCTAAATCTCCTGTAGACGACTCCAATCGGCCAGAACTCCTCCTTCTCGAAGGTCGGTAAATGATGGGTTGGAACTCTTACCACAAAGGAACTAAAATTCACTTTACGACGAGATTCCAAACGCTCGACCCTCAAGGCGAAGTTGGTTCTGCTCCTGATGTAGTCCACGACCTGCTCGACCGTCGTAGACCAATGCAGCCACACGTACAACGGTGTCGCGGGAGTCTCACACCGCAACAGCTGCTCGGGTCCTCCGGGTCCGGTGCCGCGATGATTGCGGACGACGGGTTTCTTCTTCTTCCTCTCGACTTAAATGAACTCATCATCATCGCACGTTCGGTCCTTTTTAGAAAGAGGACGCTCTTTTGTAGTGGCCTCCTTCTTTCCTTTGTTTTTCGAACGCGGGGGAGGTGGCGGGGGGACGCAAGCGGCGAAATTAGTATTATTATTATTATTAAATTTACTAGTTTTTGTAATGTCAATAAAATAGTCATTAAATAATTTAGTTATGTCACTCATTTTTGTATATGGTTTATCGCCGACTTGTATTTTATCAATATTGTTGTGTTTTTTTTGCATTAAGGTTATTTTTTTACTAAAGTCCACGTAGACGTTGACATTAGTTTTTTGCGTTTTTTTATGAAATTGCTATAATTTTTTGTTTGCTTTTTTGGCATTAATACATTGATTCAGAATTCTACTAATTTTTTATATCGTTTCATTAACTTGATTTCATTTGCTGCCTCATGTTTGTATTTGTCATATAATAAATATTTGTAATAAATAAACTAGAACGTTCTCATCTATTCAAATATGCAACATTTTCAAAGTGTTCGGCGTTCCACACACGTTAATGATGTGTGTGTAATTAAAATGAAATTGGGCATTAGAGGCGTGTTGGGGCACTCTCGGCCACGGGGGCCCTGTCGGGGGCACTGGGCCCCTGACAAACGACTTGGATCAATCATGCCCCGTTGCAACTGTTATTTCAGATTTGTATGCCTTTATGCGCTTATCTTAGACCGAATTGGGCAAAATACTATTAATATTTATTTATTTTATATCATGTATATTGATACATCCAATAATAGCTGTGAAACAAAATTATTTGTGCATAATATGTGACAAAATATTACTAATCAAAAGACAAAAATTAAAATTAACAAGAAATAAAATGACAAGACATAATAGAACTTAAAATCGAAAGTAAAACTTAAATCTCTGGTATAACAATAAAACTATACATTATACATGCGAAACAAAATAACTTTAAATTAATTTTAAATAATTAGAAATACATCCAAAAATATTTTATTCAATTTTTTATCTACTTTGCGAATAAGTACGAACCGATAAGAAAATTCTCTTGTCTGATAAAGATTCGGATCACTGTGACAATTATCGTAAATGATATAAAGAAGCAAATCTGCATCTTTAGTAAATATAAGATACTAGCTTTTGCCCGCAGCTTCGCCCGCGTGGGAGAGTGTTCGTGGCAAGAAACTCTTTAGCAAATATACCTGCAACATATTAATAGCACAGAGTAAATATATATACTTTATAATAAACTTTCCCACGTACTTTTTAATTTTTAGATATCTCCTAGATATAATCTCCTAGATAAGGATAATTAAATTGTGTCCGTCTAAATAGCTTCTGAAAATACTACATTATTTCTGAATTTTTTTTAAACTTAGAATGGGTATATTTAACCTTTCCTTAAAATATAGATATATCTATGCCATTGCGGACATTTTTGTAGACCTATAAAAGAGAAACAATCCCCCCTTGCATTGTTTTGTTATTTATCTCCAACGGGCTAGGTACGGCAGCATTTCGATAAAAGTTTTCCGACACCTTCAACAAATATCGTCATAAATTTTAATTTAATCAACAATTTCAACAAAGAAACAATTTCCACAAAACCTTAACAAATTATTATCGACCCAAACCTTCCTAAGGAACCACTCTGTCGGTAAATGTAAACGGAATGAAAATCCTTTCAGTAGTTCTTGAGCTATTAAAAGTGTAACTAACACGACTTTCTTTTATATATATATATATATATATATATAACATATAGATAGATAATATAATCTAGATAAAAAGCAACCATCGATTGAATATGCAACAGCTATAGAATGTGTCTGTCAATAATTAAAAATATATTACCAGCAATAATATTATTCACACGATAACAATTATTGCAATAAAATTAATTAATTGAAATTTTATAGGAATAGAGAATTGTATGTTTTCTTAATTATTACACCATTTGTAATGTTTTTCAATGTTCATGTAATTGAATTGTCAATTTGAATGATACAAAGTAAATTATTTATTGGGACTAGAGACATAATAATTCATAAAATTTTTAAGTTTGAACTATAAAAGAGTTCTTTTGCCTCTTAGATAGAAAAAAAAAAATGTAAATGTGACAGGTCGATAAACGTCAACGTGTAACGAACTTATAACAAAATCGTATTTATCAAACGCACGGTAGTGTGCGTTAATAATCTGAAGCAGTATTTAATTAATTTTAAATAGTACTAAACCTTATTGAAACATATGAGCTTTCTGCGCACCTTCCTCCTTTAACTTTGACTGTGCCAATTATCGTACTCCTCCGTTCGCACGATTCTCGTAAAATTGATGTAAAGGGCGGTAATAAATAATTAATAAAGAAAAAACATGAAGTTATTAGGGCTTAAGAATCACCAATACATATTTTTTCATATTTTGATAAAAACTGTGATAGATATTTAAAAAAGACAAACGAATATACTGACTAAAAAGTTTAATGATTTACTAAATAACTTGTTATATGTTATTACAAACTTCATAATTGATATTATTTCTCTGTCAAAAGGTTTTTACTACATTTAATGAATAATAAAACGTATTATCGTTAACAAATTATTAAATTGAAATGCACAAACACGTAGTAACGTCTCTCATTTTCTTTTCAATTTCTTCGTTGTTAATATCCACATTTGAAATGTTAAGTTGATTATTATAAACTATAAAGCGTTTATTACATTCATTCATCCTGCGGGCAATGGAAACATAAACTTTACAGATGTGTTCAATACTATTTGCAAAAATAATACAAAACAAATAAACAAAGTTAAACAATTTAAGTAACTACCGAATTGTCGAGCAGTGAGTCGCTCACATCAGCTCGCGCCGATGATGATGAATTATAGCTAAGAACACTCTCGGTAATGTTTTGGGAGCTATCAACTGTGCCATGGACAGACACCTCGTCGGGAGTTAAGAAGGGCAGTATTTCTATGAGTCTAGACATCATCTAAATATGGTTCCTCTAACATTACGCACGGTGCTGCTCGCCAGTTCTGTTAGCTTGAACTCATAAAATCTAGATTTAAAAAAAAACACATATTTATATTAAAACACTAATTTTAAAAAACACTTGTTTTTTTGTTTGTTAGTTGTGGAACACATGTTTAGTTGCCGAATAGATGTTTTATATAACAAATATTTTTCTATTTCTTCGGATATTTGAGTATCTTTTATTTGTATTTTAATTAAAGGATTGTCGAAAAACAAAGACAAGGGGAAAGATATAAAAGATTAATTACAATCTTTGATAGTATTAAAAAGTATAAAAAGCAACATCAATTATCTCAATATCTAAACGTATTCCGAATACAATATGAACAGTTACAAAGGAAAACGACAATAAAACAAATAGAACAGTCTGTATATCGTGCGTCACCTATCGCTGCACCCTGTAGATTATTATCGATACAAGGACAAGATATTGGCTCGTACAGAATGTTCATTTACTTTGCAATAGGAATAAAGTAAAAAAAGAATCTTTGGCTGTTTGGAATTATTTTTAAGCGATAAGCATTACGAATTATCATCACAATTTTGATCCTAGTTTAATTAAGTCCATATTTTGATCTATTCTTATTTAGGTCGCTTGATCGTGTGTGGCGACTTCGGTTACCAATTATGTAAATAATAAAAAATGTATTTTTGGTGACAGTCGCTAATTATACAATAACTATCTACAGAAACAAATATTAGTATCAGTTTTAATCAAATCAAAAAAGTTTTATTTCCATATATACTATTAAACACCACTCACGGAATTGTCCCTAGGTGATGCCTACCACCAGTTCGGGAAGTAACCCGACGAGAAAAACCGTCGTTAGAAACTCGCACGGAAATCAATTCCACCATCGAAGATAATCCCAAAAAACTTTATAATCAACTGTAACCTCGTTACCGTACCGTTTGCACGTCTAAAACGCATTGTTCGTATAAATATAGTGCATAAAAATGTCGTTTGATAAATGTTCGGACCGCGTCCACTGCCGCGCTGCAACCCATCCTCTGAACGCCCGATAAAAAAGGTAACGAATTATAAAAAAGTGCCTCCGCACAATCGCGGGTGGGGGTGGGCGAAATGAAATGAAATAATGAAAAAAATGGGCAAAAAGCAGCACAAACATGCATTGTCCCCCCCTTTAATGAACGCGTGTCCCGAGTGGCTCATCATCGCCTGATTCGCGTTTTCGGACATATCTAACGTTTTATGTATCCATAGATCTTTGGTGTTTTGTGTACTCGGTAGAGCACATATTACATGATTAGTCGGAAGTTTGTTTGACTCAGGCTTCGGCTATTGTGTCACAAGTAAAACGTGATATCGAACTCAATAATGAAACTTCGTATTTTTTATTAATTTTCCAAGATATTGAAAAAACAATCCTTCCGAATGAAATAATCCACGCGCGCAAATTAAAAACGGCGCGGTTACAAATTTGAGTGACGATCAACGAATTAGGCATCAAAAACAGCGGCCGAAATTAATTTGTTTATGCGAAACAAAGGTGGCCGGCTGTATGCACCCGTACGCCCACCTCCCACGAAAAAAAAGAAAAAAATACGAAAAAAGGGGGCGCGCTGGGGTGGCGCCCCCCCGCGATCGGCATCGGACTTCTTTTTTTAATCGCGTCGTACTCGGAATGGTCGTTTTTGGTAAGCACACACTGCGCGTTGCCTATTTTCCAATTTAGATTGCTTTGTATTAACGTCTGAGCGATGCGCAATAGTTTTTGAGTTCGTGACACGTGAGCGGAAATTAAATTCTCGGTAAAAATATCGCCGAGATACGCGAAACGTCCGAGATTCAGTAATCAGATTGCGAGCCTAATGGGGCTTATTTTGTGAGCTTATTAAAATGAGGCAAATCATTAGAAATACTTAGTAACCTAACCCAGGGCATGGCAGGACGACTAACGGCCGGTTTCAATAACCTATCTACCAATAATATAACTATTTGTTAAAAACGTCGTCATTCAATCATTTGCCGGTTTTTTGCGAGACAAATGTGACGTTTCTAACAAATAGTTATTGGTAGATAGGATATTCAAACGGGCCGTAAGGAGGGTGCCGTAACTATCAACGCGCATTTTCTTTTTTCAAATTACTTTAAAAGTTATTGTTCGATTTCAAAATTTTTTTTTGTATGTATGAGTATTTAGAGAGAGCTATTGTCATATAAAGTTACAAGTCTCTTTCAGTATAGTGCTTAGAAATGCCAACTTATAAACCACTTTGGAGGTCGAAAACTCGAAAATGGTTTACATTATATAAAAAGTTAATCGCGTGGGAACCGTATATTTAGCCGCGATAAAAAAGAACTATGTCCTCCACCGTGGTATATTCTATATCTGTGGAAGATTTCATGAAAATCGGTCCGTTAGTTTTGTAGCCTATTCAATGCAAATAAACAAATCTTTTTTCTTTATAATAGTAATTATAGCTTTATAGATAATATTATATTGAAAAATATAGGTAATCTAATATTAATCGTTACCACATGAATAAACTACTTTAATAACATCTAATATGTATAATGGAAAATACAAACAGGCCACACCTAATCATTTGCCTTGAATTATTGGCTAATAATTCAAGAATCAGAATTGTGATAATTAGCCAAGCCATAAATATAGCTAAGATTATTTGTCGGCGACGGAGGTATAATCATAAGGAGTTCGGATGTAACCACCGAAACATCGGACTTGAGATGATTTACGCGCACTATAATTAGTTGCTCGTGTTAAATTGTTTGAAAAGATACGTGTTTAGATAAGGTATATTTGTTTTTTAGCTATGAATATTTTTGTGGTAAATTAACGTCGAACTAATTTTTATTGGCATTGAATATTATCCTTTTAACACTAAAGTACTTAGTTTTGATTGTAACCCATTTTTTTTTTACCTAAATGAAAGTAGATTAAAAAAAAAACTATAACTCGATGTTTATATTTGAGTATAACCTATGTTACCCGGGCTGTTATTACGAATCTACTGACAGCTTATTTATTAAAATCGGAACAGTAGTTTAGACCACTACGGTGGGACAAACAGACTGCCAAAATAATTACCCGTCCGTTTAGCTTCGCCGTAGTCGGGTAAAAAGACGTATGACATTTCGTTAAAATTTAACTAAACAGTTTGTTTTAGCTTTAACGTAGTAAGTGGCTATCAGTATATTTGTTTTTGTCACAACTGGCCGTGAAGAAGTTAACTACAATTTGTATGGCATGGAGTTAGTTACTATTGTTTGCCACTAGGGGCGTTGTTTCGATGCCATACAAATTGTAGTTAACTTCTTCACGGCGAGTAGGGACGAAAACTCGCACACAGCACACAGATCATAATCACTGTATTTTTTTGCAGTAAGAATAGGACCTCATTACTAACACTCCGCTGTCCGTCTGTCACCAGGTTGATAGTTGAAAATTTGACAGATTATGTATTTCTGCTGCCGCTATAACAACACATACTAAAACGGAATAAAATAAATATTTAAGTGGCGTTCCCATACAACAAACGTGTTTTTGTGCGCGATTCCGACTCGCACTTGGTCGGTTTTTTATCCTTAAGCACCTAAGTCCGAAGTAACAGTAACTCAACGCCTCAAGCATCGCTGCTTTTCTGCACCTTCTCTGTAATTAAAACCATTTAAAACGCATTCTGTAATAATTACAGACGAAGAAATGGAAAAGATAATATCACAAGTAGCATCTATAAGTTACATTTATAGAAATTATATAATTCTCTATCTCATTTCCATAATTTGTAACAGAAGAAATTGTATGGTTCTTAATATCTTTCTTAATATGAATTTACATAAAAGATTAATCATGAATTCGAATGTAAAATATGCAGTTAGACGTTGCCAAAGCATTGGTGTTCTAAACTTTACGCCTATGTAATGCATTTAACAATTTTCACACTGTCATCAGCATAGAATTTAGCAGACATTTGAAATCCTTGGCTTACAAGGTTTTGACCCATATTTTATAAGCGAATCTTGTTTATAAATTGCAAGATCCCCTTTTGGTATATATACCTACTTACAATCATAAACGTATATGTTACAGACAAGGCATGTCAAGGCAAAAAGTGCCTACACCCAAACATACGGCCCCAAACATGGGGTTGTTTTGGGCCATTGAGGTTTGACATTTGTCATCTTAACATTTTGTCATTTGCTTTCCGCAGTTTATCAGTCTTCTGGAATCAAGACGGCGTAACTTTTTGTTGTGTGAACATTTTTCTGTACAATACGATATTTTCCTGTATTTTTTTTTTTCATAAATGAATAGTGCTCTGAAAAAAAAATACAGTTTACAAAAGGAATAGCACACTAAAAATCAGTATTTTCAAAGATATTGCGGATTGTTTGAAGCATTTTTGTGAGTCTCGTGAAAACGCCCCATATAAAAGTGTACTAGTAGGTGACGTCACACGCTAGTAATTTTGCTACGGAATGTGTGGCCATATGCACAAAATTTCTGATATCTCGTAATTTTGTGTGTATGTTGATACATATAAAGTATAGTAAATCTTTTTGTATTTAATGTAAGTAAACTAATTATGTAGGTTTTGTACACTCGTGTTTAAAAAAAATATTTCGACTTTTTTGTGACTTCAAAATGCATATATACACACATAAAATCCAAATTCTTTTTTACTTTTATCAAGTTGTAATAATATATAATTATTTCTTAATTTATTTTAAAAACCTAAATTTTTATATGTAGGAAAATACCCAATAGACCATTCCTAGTTTTGAAATGTTTGTTTACAATATAACTTTCATGTAAGTTTTCGAAAGATAGACTCCTTACTGAGTCATTACACCAATTTCCGTTAGCTACTGCGTTCATTGATAAAAGTCGGGCCTCTTATTCTTCTGACAACTTTTCTACAAGAAAAAGTTTGCCGACCGGGAAGGAGCCAAATGTTATATCTCCGTTCAAAAGCCTGTCTTTTCACTATCGGTCTACTGGCTTTAGTAGAACAAGCTCTAATTAATTTTGCAACATACAATTATAATGGCGTAAAAGTCGATAATCTGCGAGCGGCCATCAAGTACGAGATAGCCGAGTACACTTACCATGATATTAATGCGGCTCATTTGTCACGGTAATTAGATCATTACTGGGGATAGAGTTACTGGTCTACGAGGAGGTCTTTTTTAATGTAATTTCAACGGACAGGCTACGCGAAAATGACCCCTGACTACAAGTGGTAGGGGTGCTTTTGCACCGCTAGAATTTGTACATAAATTGATTAGCACATTAAGCAATGTAAGTTCTGTTGTTTGTAGAGTTATCTACAAAGTATGATATCATAAGTACCTGGGTGACCATAGTAGTTAGGAAAAATAGGAGAAGTTATTGATTTAATTTTTTTTTTAATTCACCTATATTTTAAATCTTATTTTTATGATATTTAAAAAATTAAAAAGGTTTCTCAAAAATATTCGTTTGATTGAGATTCGAACCCGAGACACCATGTAAACAACGTAAAAATATCAAATTGCCATCCGAACTAATATTTTATAAAGTCGTCATTATTGAAGTGTTGTTAAACGACGCGAGAAAAACATATAATCAAATAAAAATGCACCATTTCCTAGGAATAGGACCAAACTATATGGAGTTTTCTCCCTCAAAACCCCCTGCATGCTAAATTTCATGGAGATACTTGCAGCCGTTTCCGAAATTCCGATTTATATATACACAATATTACCTCGTTTAAAGTATAAGATATCCATGTAAAAGGTAAGATATAATAAGGTAATAGGTAAAACCTAAGCTAACTATACCTGGTCATATAATATTAATTAAAATACCGTTTTTTTTAACGTTAAAAAAAGCTCGAGATAGAGAAACGTTAGTCCATTGTTTTATAGATGGTAAAAGCTTTGATAGTTGTAAAAGTTAAGTGCTGAGTCTGGAAAAATAATGGAAATGAACCATAGCTAGTTTATTGAGTACTTATTTGGTAATACAAATCTCTATAATGTTCTTATACCCACAGAGTCATAAACAAGTGACCTTATTTAACGTTTAATTGCATTTCTCACATTTACAATTATAACCCTTTGTGATCTATATTAATGTGTTTCATTTTTGTTGTTGAGTGGCCGATAAATTATTATTAAAACCCATTACGTCCACCATTTTTTTTTTCCACAATACAAATTAATTTTTATGCAGTAACGGCATTCTATCAATATACTGAGAATATGTGATATTTTTATCTTAAAAATATTAGTTTAGTATCTGAACCGAATTAGTTCATTGTTCAATTCTCTCTCACACACACACTCAATAATTTATTGTGAGCATTTGTATGTATGCTTTTTACATTTTTTAGTATGCCATTTTATAACATTTTTTGTTAATTCATCAACATATAAGCCTCTACTAATGACTAAAATAAAAAAAATATATATTCTTGGATAGTAAAAAAATAAAAAAATATCGACCAATATTTAAGATGTTTCGATATTTGCGAAATATAAAAGTTCATGTTACGGTGATGAAAATAATAATATTATTATTATGGTCTATAAAAGCGAAACCAGTAGCGCCCTTTACACGCAGGCACAGTTCGGAACGTAGGACACGGCCCGCGCCGTTCCAACTTCCAACCGTCGCTCCGAAACGTACATGTAGATGCGCAGGGCTGACTGGCCGATCTGGCATGTCAATGCGAGCGCAAGTTTCTCGGTTTTGCCCGAGCATCACGTGTGAACGCAAAAAAGGATTATGTCGGTATGGAGCGTCAACTTACTACTGTAAAACTTTTAAAATCACATTTACATACACAGTTTGGAACATTCGCCTAATGTTAGATCCGTCCGCACGTTTTGGAACGTGGGAAAATTTTTTGAGCGGCTTAGAACGCACTGTACCGTATGGAGAGCTCTATTTCTTGTCTTTCTCTAAAAAAAATTAGTATTCACACACTGCAGATCTCATTAAAATCTTAAACAAGTGTAACTTCATATTGCAAATATCAAAGACGTTTTTGCCACATCTGTCAGTTTGTGCAAGTATCAAGATTGTGATTTTTCCGCATTCCCGCCTGTCTCCCGTACTAATTGGCCGTTCGTCATCGTTAATGTTATGTTAAGTGTACGTGTTGCTGCTATTAAACATGAAGAAAGATACATCCCGATCGATGGATCAAATAGTTTTGATACTTTAATTTTCTACTATTATAAATGTAAAAGTTTATGAGGATGGATGGATGGAAGCTTACTCTTTCACCCAAAAACTACTGAACGCATTTTGATGAAATTTGGTATGGTAGTAGTTATACTTTTTATCCCAAAAAAGTACCTACAGTGTTCCCGTGGGATTCCCGTATTTAAGCGAACGGAGCCGCGGGCAAAAGCTAGGACTTCAGTTAATTTATTAAAAAATATATGAATTACCTAATTAAAATGCTGAATGGTTGTAAAAATCTGATTCTGGCAAACACATCTTATACAATGGGTACATTAAGGGTTAGTTCACGCCGCAATGATACTCGACGGTACGCGGCGCTGTATTCTTAAGATAGCTATTCAAAATTGAACTTTATTCACTACACGAAAAGACACACGTTTCAGATGACATCAGCCATACAACGCATGCAGTACTTGCGCCGTGCAGCGCGATGCAACCTGACATTCGAACTCTTACTACAATGAAACGTATATCTTGTGTAATGAATGAAGTTGAATTTTAAGTGGCTATCTTAAAAATGAAGAGCCATGTCGCATATCGAACGACTGAGAATTGGCTCTACGATCCTTTATCGTCCGGAGAAAAGTTTCTTTGCCAAATTTACGATATTCTTTAGGTTTTTTTGTCTTTTCACTACAAATCCTAGTCTTTATTACACCACAACTCTAGTATCTATAGAATTTAAATTATAATAATATAGATAGGTAGGTTAGTTAAAATAAAATTGTACATGCTGTGTGTCCGAAGGCGGTTGTAATAAGTCGCCCGTTATTTATGTTACAAGCAATTAAAGCGAGATAGCTAGACCGGGAGCTGGCTGCAGTTATATCGAGTTAAACAAGTCATTATTTTTACTGCAATTATGTTCGTGAACTTGTAAAATTACAAACTATGTAGAATGTAAATGCTTTAACAATCAATTATAGAACTAAAAATTCGCCTAGACATTTATTTTATGCATCCAAGGCCATATTATTTAGAAAATTAGACAATACCTTATGTATATAGTTTAGATAATAATATAGGTATTTTAATTCATTTATTATTATGTTATATCCTATGTAATATGTAATTTTGTAAGTAGAGATGAATGAGGTTTTTTAGAAAATAATATAAAGATGTCATAGTTCCTTTATCAAATGAATGTGTCTGTTATAAAATTATATAATTTCAAGCGAAAGTACGGTCTAATCACAATTTCGTGTACAATATAAGGACACTCTGATTACATACATAATGCGCGGCACTAACTGTAATGATAAGGAATGAGGTAACGCTAAAAGCTGCTATTATGTATTTTGTCTTAATTTATCTCCTGGCCAACTTACCTATGCTAATGAAATATCATCGTTACCCCTATGGCAATTGAAGCTATATTCAATTGATACGATAAAATCTGCCCACGCTCCTAGACTATAATCGCGCTGATTTCCTGTCGCTAAGTACGATTAAATGTATAAGTTACGAAATAACATAAAGACGGTTAACGAAGCTGCTGTATTTATATCATAATTCATAGATAGAACGCTAATTGGAGGTAAAATTCTGTTTTAATGTGATGTGTACCTACAATAAGGTACCACACAAAAGTGCATGCTTGCACTGTTGGTTCCAAGTCATTTCGTTAGTATATTCTAATGTAAGTTGGTCAGTCTCGTCCTAATCTAAATGTATGTTAGGCTAAACGTTGTATGTACGCAATATGTGTCAATGTTGTGTCACCTATAAAGGTGCATGTATCAGGAATCCTTACTATAATATTATAAATGTGAAAGCGTGAATGTTTGTTACTCTTTCACGCATAAAGTACTGAACGGATTTCGATGAAATTCGGTATGGTAGTAGTTTAGACTCTGTATTAAAACATATGCTACTTTTTATCCCGAAAAAGTAGTGTTCCCGAGGGATACTGTATTTACGCGGGCGGAGCCGCGGGAAACAGCTAGTATTGTATACATTAATTTGTATCTTGAGTGTATAATACATTCGCTGCTGGTGTCCTTTCTAAATAAATAAATATAAGCGAAACTATAATATAATATTACTGTACTTTTAATTTATCTCACCAACATAACTAACATATACCCCATAGATTTTTTTGACAAAATAATATAAGCCGTCCTCTGTGGCTTAGTAATTGTTGAGAGTCGGTACTCAAGCCGAAGGTCGCGGGTTCGAAAATGTTTCTTATGTTCCTGGGTCGTGGATGTGTATTAAATAGGTGTATAATATAATAAAAATCTTAAATTTATACTGTGTATAGTATAAAAGTATTCAATATACTTCCCGTTGTCTGGTCTCTCGTAGCACAAGCTCTTCGGATACTTAGATCGGGGCCAGACTGACATGGTGTGAAGTGACCATAGATATTATTGTGATGTCAATGAATCACGTAATCTTTCGTATTTTTTTAAATATATTAAGTATCTGATTTGCTTAGTCCAGAAACTGGTATCAGTGTGCCATTGCGTGATACTTGGTAGATATGTATATATAGATCTCAAAATCATACATTGACCTGGCGACTCGTTATTTCGCCACGACCTGCACACTAAAAGACACACACACACACAGTTCACTACCACCGTCGCCAAACAAAATTAGTTTCCATAATTTGTCAATTTTGGGATAATTTAGATCCTCAAGTTAGATTCGCTGACTAATAAAGTGTTTTTATTGATATTGTCGCAAAGTTAGCTTTGATGATGATGATGTTGGTGGAACCGTTGGCGGCTGCGCCGGTTGTGATAAGATTCTAATCAATATGCTAAGTGGTATCGCGTGCGCCTGCGCCACTCGCGTTTTTTTTTTTATTTAATTAAGAAACTTTCCATTTCTGTTCGCACTTGTGTAATCAGATATTGAAATTGATAAGATACGAGTTAGTACAATTGTCAACTAATAGCCCTTGTAAAAAGTTAAAAACTATTATGTCAGCATTTTTTTTTTGTAACATCATCGAGCTGAAAAGAAGAATATGTGCGAGAGTAGGCATATTTCAGGTTTCACTTTTATCGGGTGAGAAATAAATTGTATAATATATATAGTGTTAGCGATTGGCAAATAAATAAATAAGTAGCTTTAAATTATACATGTCGTATATTTTACTGAAATTTCTTTTCTCGCTCAGATTGAACAGCTTTAATGCCTGGTTTTGATTAAATCAAATTAAAAACAACTCTATGATAGCTAAGGCGAAATGTATTTTGCAGAACCGTTTCCACGCTTCCACAGTATAGATAGATTTTATTTCTACATAAACGAAGGCACGGGCGACATAATACCATATTAAATTTTATCGATACAAAACGCATCAAGGACAAGCGGCTTCTTGCCTTTGCAGGGTGCAAAGGCAAGAAGCCGCTTAATTTCAATATTTAATTTTAATTAGCTCCGAAATTAAAAAAAACACGCAAAGCAATCAGCTAATGTAAACTCGATTTTAAGACTTATGCATTAATTATTTGTTTATCTCATATGCAGTTTAATAAGGGCCCATGTTAGCCATGATAAGAGTAATTGCGATCCACTTGTAACTGGTTATGTGATATTTAAAGGATTGTTTTAATTAGTTTTTAATTAAAAAAACTGTAGGCTCTTTTATTGTTTGAGTTATAAGTTAGATTTATAAGTCCCTAATTCTAGTTAAGTATATTGAAGCAAAAACTTTGAGTACAGTTTCGAGAATTTTACGAACGGAGGAGTATGATATTTGTTTAATGTGTAAAGTTTATATTATAAGTATAAGTAGTAGTATATGCAGAAAGATTATATTTTTAAATAATTCTTAGAAACACATGCATAGAAATTAATAAAAATAACAACAACACACGCTACTTCAGAATATTAGGCAGCCACAGACGAGAGGCCGATCGTTTCAGTTAGAACTGACGCCTGAACGGATTCTAGCCCATACACGGAAAAAATCGCATCCGACCCAACTGACGTCAGCTCGGCCTGAACGGATTCGAGCACACACACGACACGATTTTGCATCCGTTCAGGCCGAACTGAAGGCAGACCGGACCATGTATGGGCCCCTTACACACTACGCCTTGATAGATATACAATTTTGTTACACGGTGACGTTTGTTAGTCTGTCACAACAGTTACCTTTTTTTTTTATCTAAGAGGCAAGAGAACCATAGAGTTCAAACTTAAAAATTATGTAAATTATTATGGGCGACTTTTGAACACAGGCCGACCTCTAATACATTAAAATATATGAAACGTTTTCACGTGATTAATAATTATTTATTGATATAACCTATGTGTGTTCTTTTTGCTCAAGTCAATAAGCTTAAAACTTAGCGTTTCTAGTTTCTACTGCCAACGTATATTAACACCTTTCGATTTAGATTTGAGCCTGTCCGTTACCTTTTCCCTAGATAAAGCAAAAAATAGGTGAATACCTAAATCATTAGAACTTACTAAAAAAACTATAGAACTTAGAGAACCTACGCCAACAAGTTTTTTAAGGTACAATAGAAAAGCTATTTTTATTAGCCAGTACGGCAACCGAATTCACCAAAATCACATTTCGCCTACAAAAAAAGTTGCAATTTTTTGGGATAAAACTTTCCGAAGATGCAATAACTTGGCCCCATTTGCTTACGCTGGCCCCGTCGTCGGTAGCTTGTTGCAATACTTTACGATTTCGCGCCCCGCCCACACCGCGTACCGACCATCAACCCATCCTGATTAAAACCGTGTATTATTTGCCTCTTACCATATTAAATACAGGTTTCGAATGAGTTGTGAGCGTGTCGACCTCAAAATATGAAAGTGAATTTATTATAATTATCGATTGTTTTGAATAATCACGACGAAGTAATATAATATGGCTTCCTGTATTTATATTTCTGTTGTTATATAGCAAATATTATTATGTCAGATTGTGCTAATAAAAAAGTAAGTATGTATACAAAACGTTTTCTACTATGACCTGTCATGGTAATCTTGGTTCATTATATGATTTACATGGAATATTAAATCGAAAAATGTAACAGCTAAGCTATTTATATCCATTGGAAGTAATAAAGTATGACTTCAATGTAATAAAACAAAACGGGGTCAAAATAGTGGCAAGTGAGTCGACTTGCAATATTAAAACCCCTCGCGTGACAGCCCTGCAAGGAATTGCAATCGCAACTTGCAATATTTTCTCCCCCTCTGTGACAGCCCTGTGAGGGATACAGATTCGGTGCTCGCATATCAAATGCATATCAGGCTAAGTAGAATTCAAAGCAGCGGCTTTAAATGTTGATTACCTCGCCGTGATCCACAATCACAATATTAATTTTCATTTCGGATATATTTGGATTTGTTTTTATTCATTACTAGATATCCCGACAGACGTTGTTCTGTATTTACTATGAAGTGGAATAAATAAATAACCACACCTACACCTACATCTACACCTACATCTACACGTATATCTCCACGTATAGGGATGGCCGATTTTTTTAAAATAAATCAAACAGAACTAAACGCACCTATAAATATTTGACAGTGAAGTCGAAATTTTATCATCGGTTTTTGGAAATTTTAATACATCTCAAACCGTTTAAACCTTTCCCGAACTTCCACAGTCATTTCAAGACCAAAATTAGCCAAATCGGTCCAGCCGTTCTCGAGTTTTAGCGAGACATTGCTATTGCTATCCATTTATTATAAAGTAGAAGAAGAAGTGTTAACGAAAATTACTGAAACAAAAAAAATCCAAAATATATACGATTCCATATATTCTATTCATACCAAGTAAAATAAAAAACTAATCTATCTTGCCTCTTTTCCCAATCGCACCTTATCTTTTCTAATATGAATATTAGAAGAATACAATATGTATAAAAAATATTTTTTTATTCAGACGTGTCTATATCTACATTGAATAACTTATTTTTCCAAAGCTTTTCGTAGTCATCTTATGTTGCTCAGAGGTTAGCGCGTAGGCGCTCAAGCCGGGGGACGCTGTCTCGAATCCCGCCAAGAAAAGAATATTAATATATTAATATTATTATTTCGCTAATATTGTTTTGTTCGTTTTCAGGTAAGTAAACTCCAAATTAACACAACGCTACAATGTAAGTCTAGTTCTGTTGCTCTGAATAACTAATTCAGTATCCAGTTTTCGACTGGATTGCGAAACGCAAACGTGTTACTGTGTCAGACATGGTGAAAGAGGGGACCGCGTTTTATATTTGTTTAGAACATTTTGTAGCTTGCATTTGTAAAAACAAACATAGATTACCTTACTATGTACTATCAGGAACTCTAATTCATAGGTAGAGTGTTCTCATCATTTATATTGTCAATAACATGTCAGTTTGATATTATAATCTCATTTAAATAGGATTCTCGTGTCGCAGTGTTTGCTACAGAGCTCCTTCGAAATTTCTTGACAGTTTTTATGAAATTTTGCAGGTGCATTCGCTAGGTATAAGAATAGATTGAATGCTATTTTTCATACCCCCTATATAGATACATTTTACATACCCCATGAAGGTGGAGCACCCCAAAAACATAATATTTTTGTGTCATTTTAGGATTGTGTAATAATCAAGGAACCCTTATAGTTTCGTCCGTCTGTCTGTCTGTCTGTCTCGGATGACTTTTTTGCAAAGTCGAGCATTTTCGAGTAATCGGCCTCCTATAAGTGGTTTATAAGTTAGTCCCCCCTGGCATTTCTGAACTATAGGAGATAGAAACTTGTAAATTAATAGATCATGCTAAAAACTCTTTAGAAAAATAATTTTAAGCGAAATCGGAGAATAACTTTTGAAGTAATTCTAAGAAAACCTATTGCGCGTTGATAATTACGGAACCCTCCTTAGACATGTCCTGACTTGCTCTTGGCTAGGCTTTTTTAATTTTTATTATTTTATGATATGGCATTAAAAATAAATACCTATAACCCTGAAGTTGTACCCTTCTAACAACAAACCCCATTGTTTATTAGTGATATTGGTACTGTAATATTCTTCAACCCTCAGTGGTCGAGCACTCCTTCACACATCACCTGTACTATAGGTTGTAGGTAGTCGGAGTAGGTGTAGGTTGGTGTAAGTAGTTTTAGATGTAAGTAGATATTTATTAGTTTCCAGTTCATAGTTGAGACAGAACAACGTCTGTCGGGTACACAGATAGATAGGTTCAGTCAATGAATGACTCAAAAGAGGGTATAGAGCGCGTGAACGGGAACCTAAGCGATTTCTTCAGAAACGTATTTAAGGCAAAGATTTCAAAACCCAAGAAGACGTACATTTGACAGAACAAATCTTAATACAGGAAAAAGTTACGCCATCTTGGCTTTCATCATACTTCAAGTGTCAGCCATCCTGTTTTCACCATACTTCAAATGTCATCATGGCACCAATAATCTCAAAAGTAGGGCCCATTTAACTGGAGACACTTTTTGCCTCAACATGCCTCGTCTTGATTATATACCTACGTCTATGATTTAAGGTGCTTGGGGAGAAAATGTACTAAAAGTCCTGACGTCTAGGAGTACTGTATGTTTTCACAAACTGAGTAATTTTGTAAACTTTCACAACATAATATCATAAGCCGAGTATTAATATTATGTAAATTTTTACGCCGAGACCTTGTTAAGAAGGGCTCCACGAAAAAAAATATCCCAACTCCAATTATTATATAAACACTTTTCTAGGTTTCCAATGAAACCTAGAGCATTTACTTCTTTCACAATTGTCTAACTTATTTAAAAATTATTAACTTAAAATAATATAAATTCTCTAAAGTGTTATGAATACACTGTATTTATTTCAATTTTTTTAAATGAATATTGACTTGTTCAAAAATATATTTTTATGCGACGTGCCTGCTCA
Organism: Phengaris arion; assembly: GCA_963565745.1. Taxonomy (NCBI): domain Eukaryota; kingdom Metazoa; phylum Arthropoda; class Insecta; order Lepidoptera; family Lycaenidae; genus Phengaris; species Phengaris arion. The sequence continues at coordinate 4,855,498 of OY751446.1, read as the reverse complement.
CGCTGAACAACTTTGTTTTCTACACTTCTGAACGCGTGTAGTTCAAAAACGGTTGGAATATGGAAAAATTCTATAGAATTAAACTTATAGGTAATTTTTTATTCTTTTATTTCATCTTAGAATATTTTTTGCTACAATGCGCCGTTTTTTAAATATTGGCGAAAAACCTAAAATTGAGACCTTATACCTAAATTGAGACCCCACTTCCTCTCCCGAGTTCGTCTTTTAGACGTCAGGAGTTTTAGTATGTTCTCTCCCTGAGCACCCTGAATAAGTTTCTGAATAAATCGCTTATGTTCCCGCTCACGCACTCTACTTTATTGACTAGACTATAGTACCTATTAATTTAATAACAAATTATGACATGATTCAACCTGCCTATGAATTAGATTCCCTGATAGATTCCCTGATACCTAAGTAATGACAGTAATATTAATGCAAATTAACTTTAACATTAAGTGTTTTCCAAAACTACACAAGCTTTATGGGTTTGTATACAGAATTCTGAAACTTAAGGGGGCTCCTAATTCACAAGCTGTCATTGTTATTCTTCCAAGCTAAGACAATGACTGCTGTGTGTGACAGTGAAGCTAAGTCTGCGCGTTCACCACTAAAAAGTCACCAATGGTCGTATATCCTCGTTTCGAGGGCACATCTTTAACCATCTCCCCTAGCATTGAGATACTTGGCGTCAACATATCGAGCGAAGTCCAGTTCCGATATCATCTAGAGGGTAAGGCCAAGTTAGCCTCGAAGAAGCTTGGTGTTCTTAACAGAGCGAGACAGTACTTCAGTCCGGACCAACGCCTACAACTCTACAAGGCGCAGGTTCGGCCTCATATGGAATATTGTTCTCATCTCTGGGCAGGGGCGCCAAAATACCAACTGCTCCCTCTGGATCGTATCCAACGAAGAGCCGCTCGAGTTGTTGAGTGCCATAGTGTTTCAAACAGCTTGGACCCCTTGGAATTACGCCGAGATGTAGCTTCAGTCTGCATCCTCTATCGGTTGTATCACGGGGAGTGCTCTGAGGAATTGTTCGGAATCATACCACCTGCAACTTTTCGCCATCGTCCCACGCGAAAAACATACCATCCTCATCACCTTGATGAGTGGCAGTCTTCCACCGTGCGCTTTTCGCGTAACTTTCTGCCGCGCACTGTAAAACTCTGGAACGAACTGTCACCAGCAGTATTTCCGGACCTATACGACCTGCAAACCTTCAAGAAGAGAGCGTATTCCCTCTTAAAAGGCCGGCAACGCACCTGCAGCTCTTCTGATGTTGCGAGTGTCCATGGGCGACGGTAGTTGCTTATCATCAGGTGACCCGTTTGCTCGTTTGCCTTATTTAATAAAAAAAAAAAAAAAAAAAGTGACACTTGATAGCCTGTTATTTAAGTAGCCCTTAACTTTAGGAAGAGTTTGAGGATTGAACCGTAAATCTATTAAATAATGTATAAATAAAATATAATAAAATATAAAGCTTAATATATTTACTTTTTACGCCACTTGGATTTAGAATCATTATAACAAAAACCAGAGATGCTATGATATGATATCTCTCTATGGATCTAGATAATAAAGGGATAATACGGTTACGGAAATATGGTTTCTGACGAAAATAAGTAAAATCCAAATACTCATATGTATTTTACAAGTTACGGTAATAATTTGAAATAAAAAGGCCGAAGTTATCCGAAGCGTTTATTTCGATTTCGATTACGACTACGGATAGTTTTTTGCGGAGATCCGATAGTTTCGGTTTCGGTTACGGAGCTCCGTAACATCTTTGTCAAAAAACAAGACACGTAACGATACCTAGTCCTTGTATATTTAGATTTAAATTTCATTAAGATAAAATATTTTTGTACATAGCCTTCACACAGGCAACTCACAAGACGGGGTGGCTGATAATTAAAATCTGTGATTAATATGTAAATGTAATAAGATTACTCCTGAATATATTAGGGCGGCGTGGACTCTCATTACGGTCGATATATGCCTACTACGTTAATAATGTTTTGAGACGTTTTGTGATGTTGCCTGTTATTAAATGGGTTTTGTTTATAATATTATCAGTAAAAATGGCGAGGAACATACAAAAAAGAGTTTCTCGCGAATCAAATTCAAATTTCGAGCAGATAGCTTTTTCTAAAGAGTATTTAGCAAAGTCTATCAGTATATTACAAGTTCGTATCTCTTATAGTTTAAAAATGCCATGGCCTCTAAAATACAAAGTTAATAATAATTATTTTGTGATGCCAAAAATAAATTCTAGTTCGATGTTGGTTACGTTCTTATCGACAACAGCTTCTCATATTTTCTCAAATTTCCCGCCAAAAGCCATGTCGCCGCCATCTTTATTAAGAACGCATGGCCTCCTAGCGTTGGTCAACAGCCAGCAAGGCGTTAAAGGCATCAGCACCGACCACACGGTTGACCCCCCCGAGTGCCCCCCCGCAGCGTTTTATGCGAGCATTTCGGGGTTTGGGGGGTCACATGACGGCTCAGGGTGGGCTGGCTGACGGTGTTTGGCTCACTTGTCTAATGGCTTTGATTAAACTGGCAGTTTATTTGACGGTACGTTGCGTACGGGGGTCCAATGAATTTATGTTGAGAATATGCAGGATACAAATATGATTGACGCAACGCAAGTCTAGCTCAATCTAAAATCTAAAGTCTAAATCGTTCAAAATATACAAATTAGAATATTCTATTATATACCTACAAATTTAATTGTAATAAATAAATGTTAGTAGGAATAATATAGAGAAAATAGTAGAGATCCTTACTAATATTATTAACGTGACTGTGAGTTTGTTTGTTTGGTTGTAACGTTTTCATGTAAAAACTACTTAACCGATCATCATGCAATTTGGCACAGATATAGTAGACCACAGGAAAGGACATAGGCTACTTTTTGCGGGAAAATGTACGGTTCTCGTGGGCTACTGTATTGACGCGGGCGGAGCTGCGGGCGAAAGCTAGTGACTTATAAATTTTCCTTTCTTTCAAAGGTTTTCTATTTCTTTAGAAATAAGGCCGCCTTTACTACATACCTTAGTTTTCTTTGTAATGTCTATATACACACACACATATCCTCTCACACACTCTACAATTGATTATATTTTTAGATGTAGCATTTGCATGTAGGTATGCATAATGTATAATATTACTCCTTAATATTTTTTCTCAGTGTGCTAGATTATAAAAATGATTGTGAAGTCATTAACATATAAGCCCCTGTATGACATATACTGATGATGACTAGAAACCAAAAAAGGAATTTTTTGCTGTCTTGGTTAATAAATAAATAAAAATAAATATTTGTGTGTATGTGTAACTACTAACTACCGATTGTGCACAATAAAGTTTTTCTTTTCATTTCAATTGCTAGCTTTTACTCCGCCCGTACCTACTCTAGGCATCTCACGGGAACATTGTCGTTTTTCTGTATAAAAATAGCCTATGTGTTAAGCCTAAACTACTACCATACTGTTGTGGGCTGCGACGTCTTGGTTCTTACGGATCCTTCTTACGCTTGAGTGGTGATAATAATGATACAGCAACAATTGTGATATTCTTCTTTATTGGTGCATATGAGAGAGATGCTTAACACAGATACGTATTACATATGAGAGACGCTTAACACATATATATATATCTACACTATATATAGCCTATTGGTTAACTAAAATAAACTAACTAGATAGGCTGTGCTTGTGTCATCTGTCATGAGACATTGACATTTCTTTTTTTTATTACTACTATGTTATGCAACACATACCACATATCACCAAAATCCGTTCTGTAGTTATTGCGTGAAACAAACATCCATCTATCCATCCATCCATCTATCCATCCTCACAAACTGTCACATTTATAATAGTAGGAGGATTTCTGAAAAATTATCTATAGTAGTAGTTACTTACCTAAGTCAAAATTATTAGGTGATCTTTCTTAACAAGTTAGTAAATAAGTGGAGCTACCTGGGGGACTGAGCTTTCCTTGGAGTTTTATTAGAACGATAAAATAATAAAAAAAAAAAAAGAAAAAGTAATAATAAGAATCACAAAAATATTTATATTACACGTATTCTAACCTACCACATTCCGAATTTCCAAACAATGCAAACGGTACGCATACCTAGCTGCCAATCAGACTGAGAGTCGAAATGATTGATATATTGTTGCACGACGAAAGAAAAAAAACACATATTGCTTAAAAATGCGCAGTTTCTAAGGGATAAGACCTAGCTAGAAGACCTAGCTAGATCGGATTATATACGTATATCCGCATTTCTAAGATATAGGTTAGTCCAGACTGCAGAGTAATCGGTATATTCCCCGTGATAATATTACCTTTCCCAACAATGGGCGACCGGGCTCAATAATTAGGGGAGAGCTACTGCATCTCCATGCAATGAGAATAAAGCCCGCCTTTGTGTAAGACGTGTGTGTGCATCTTGATTTTGTGTATTTACGTTTGATAATAGGGTTGAGTCGCTGATGAATTAAAATTTAAATGTGATTATGAACAGGAATAAATTAATAATTACACCTGCACCAACATCTACAACCACAACCGTTTAGGTGAAATAAACCAGACAGGTAAACTGGACGCATCCATATTTGACAGTCAAGCCACAAATAAAACACTGTGAATATGGGAAAATTCAAAAGTAGTTTCTAGTTTTTCCCTCGTAATTTTTCCAATATTTCTTACCGTTTAGACCTTCCCTGGACTCCCACAATCATTTCAAGACCAAATCGTTTCAGCCGTTCTCGTGCTTAAGCGACACATTGGACACACACAAAACTGAAATTAAAGAAAGAACAAGAGGCATTTTTGTATGGAGCTCGTCCCCACAGCTGTAGCACTACAAGACCAACCATATAACAGTTAACCAATGAAAGTGCTTAAAAAGACCGTTATTTTATTGTATGACAAAAAATCGCTAAGGTATAGGAGAAAAAGTTAAAATCTTTTGATTTTAACTTTTTCTCCTAATTTCTAATACTTATATTTATCAGCACTGAAATGTACTTGCAATTATTAAATAATAATTGTGTATTAAATTTTATAATTTAAATAGAAAAAAGACGAGTAATAAAAATGTGCATTCTTCATTGATATATACATAGTGACATCGATAAGCTTAATATTTGATTATGTATTTTCATTATATTTACCCAATAAATCGAATTTCTCATCAGTTTATAGTCTGTTCAATATTAAAAATGACATTGTAGGCCTGGCCCGAGACAAATTACAGGGTGAGATGGCTTCCAATATCGGCCTCATGCCGAGACCTAACGTCTTCCCTAAACAATTTACATTAAAACTATGCTCCCAAGACAGAGAAGACAGTTCTCTATCTAACCAGTAAGATTACAATTTCTGGCATATGCAAAGCATTAAGCAGATTATTATCAGTTTAATGTCATTTACGAAATATTATATTGAGATAGTTTTGGTTTAAATATATAAGGTTGTTCTTAAGGTATTTGACCTCAAACATCTGATTGTATAAATTTTATATAGGAAAAGTTACTGCTTCCTCTATAAACCAGCTGTTTCTTTGAGGTTAAAAACATCAACGCATTAGAGCCTTAATTTAATTTAGTAAAATATATTTTTTTTCATTTTTATATTATTTTTCGGCCTAAACGTTTTTATATTACCAGTAGATTATATACCCAAAATATACGTAATTGATTCTGAAAAACCTTATATACTTATCATAAAAAAAATGTATTTTTTACGTCTTAAGCCCGTGGTTCTCACTAATCTACTTGATAAATGATATAGAAATGTAATACGATCACTTATAAATATCATTAATAGAATATGTGCACATCCAATTATGTGCTATACACTAAAAAATATTTTTAAGTGATATGTGACAGCCCTATTACCTCACAAGGACGTAGGCACGCGCCGGTCCGGTAGCAATGTCGTATATTTCTGTCAATGCCTGTCTTGCTCAAGTTATCCATAGAATATAACACATACTTCTAACGCTAGTATGTCGCTCAAATGTTGCTAAATTTACGAATTCAGGTCGAAATTAGAATGAAGATATTGGCATTCCCACCAAAGAACTATATTGATATTTCTTTGATGGGAATACGATTTTTTATCCTAGAAAAAAGATTTCAAGCTGGTGCCTTGATACTTAGCTATTGTATTAAAAATATAGTAGCTTTTGTATTAGTTAGCTATAGTAGAATTTATATGTATTTTTGCATTTATTCGGTACCAAAATTCTTGTACTTTAAACGAGCAATTCTTGTGTATACATATAAACAGAATCTCGGAAACGGCTTCAAGTATTTCCATGCAATTTACTATGCAGAGGATTTTGGGGGAGAAAAATCTATACTTGGCGATAACGCTGGCTGCGCTATTAGATCTATTTCAGTCTTATCTCTGGGAAACCGCTCTTTTTAAATTATTAAATGTACTTTTTTAATGGCAGTTTGGTATGTGTATGTATATTTTTTGCGTTGTTGGAAAATTGGGTTCCCCCCGTAAGAGGATTTTTCTTTTACATTTTAAAATATCATAAAAAGAAAATTTATAAGGTCAGTAATATCTTTAAGAACTAAGTCAGACATACGTTCGGCAAAATGATAAAAGACCTCAGCTACAATAATTGTACCTATTGCAATGCATATATGTACTGTGTACAAGAACTCCGAGCAAAGCCGGCTCTCCCAGGTCCTGGTAATTCAAGATCTTTTTCGAAGATAACATTAAAATCACTTTCTATTGTAGCAAATGAATAAATGAACACTCAATACTATATCAATTTACCATGAACATAAAAAAATAGTCTACAATCTTTATCGAGAGGGTGGAAACCGCTACCCTCAAGATACTTGCGGAACGGCTAAATAGAATACAAGAATTTCTAAAGAATGTCAAGCGGCGCTAAACAAATCCTTTCACTGGGGCGAAGGAAAGAGAAAGAGTGATATGAAAAAACCAAGCCAAGTACTAGTAGGACTTGTACACGGCGGGCTCCGTACAAAACGGCAAAAAAAAAACACGTTTTTGTAATTTGTATGGGAGTCCCACTTAAATTTTTATTTTTTTCTGTTTAAGTATTTGCTATCTGTGATTTTAACTGTCTTGCTAACATGTTTCATAAGATACAACCTGGCGACAGATAGACAGACGGACAGCAGAGTCTTAGTAATAGAGGCCCGTTTTTACCCTTTTGACACAGAACCGTAAAATGAAAGAGCAAAAACAAAAAGAAAGGGTGAAAAAGAAAGCTACTCGGCCATTTGAATACGCTCAAAGGTTAGCGTGAATGTTGAAATCGGTTCTCATTTTCATGTTAATATAGATAACAGGGTATCAGTAGGGTACAGGGCAGGGTAATATTTTGGATTGATTAAAAATTGAATGGTTTTCTATGTTATATTTTTGGTAAAAGCATTTTAAAACAGAATATATTATACTTAGTATTTAATTATTGTAGAGAAGTTTTGGTACCCTTGATACATACAGTAAATATATAGGTAGGATATTTAAAGTTTTAAAAATCTTTAAATTGGTTTGTTAAAGTAAACATAAAAAAACTGTCCACTTGTATTAATCTCAAGATGTCTACGACGAATCGATTACGTAAGTAAAACAGAAGAATTAATTAAACACTTTCTTGGCTTAATTAAAAAAGTCTAATTGCGTTAGTTAAAATATTAATTGTGTTTTGGTTATATAAGTTCGGGGCATAGAGCAATATCGCACGGACACTACTTGGAGTTATTGGACAATGTAAATGAACGCTAACACCCCTGGGGTGACCGGGGGTGACCCCACCCCCGTGTCTCATCAGTAAGGATACCCTTTAATGTATTCGCCGTAACTTCGGAGTCTTGTATTAGTGTTATAATGAGGCGGCCCTGAGGAGTTGTGATGCCCATGGTCCGGGATTATCTTCATGTTTCAATTTCGTGTGTAATGAATATTTATGCGAATTTATAATTTATGATATTTATTTCGAAAATGTAGTGCGTGTTATGTTTAGATAGTTTCTACATAACCCCTTTAGGGATTGATTTCAACAATAACACCGCCACACAAAAATAAAAAAAATGTCTGTACACCGGGCGCCACCTATCTACAGGCATGTTTTTCGAACCTCTGAATACGAATTTCAAGTCAGTTTAGGCCGCCTAGCCTTCAATTTCGAGTAAATTGCAAAAAAAAACCCAAAAAATAGCGAAAATTCGATTTGGCAAGAAAACAAATTTTGAGATCTAAGGCAAGCATAATTTTCATGTATTTTGATCTGATAAATACTAATTTCGATCGTTCTTTAATCATAAACCGTTTTAAATCTAAAAAAAAATGTAAAAAATCATCAATTGTTCAAATTCAAAAGAATTCAAATCAAATTGGGATTATCTTGGTATAAAAAATTGAAGGCTGGAGGGCCTACACTGACTTGAAATTCGTATTCAGCGGGTCGAAAAACATGCCCGTAGATAGGTGGCGCCCGGTGTACAGACATTATTTTTTTTTTGTGTTCCGGTGTAATCATATAACAGCTATAGACACCGATGTGGGTGATAGTACCCGGTTTCATTGAAGCCAGGCCAGCTACGCAGGAGTTATTTTATAGCACCTAAGTGTGTGCGCAGTACACAAGAGCACTCTCTCTTTTATTTACTCTCGAAACGTAGTGGGACGGTAGAATCATCATACCAATATTACAACAATACTAAACTGAATATATTACTAACGATTTTCACGTAACTCAGCTGCGATCTGGGCACATGTAACTTAAAACTATTTTATTAATACCGTTACCGTAAAATCGAGTAGGATCTTGTAGCTGTACTACAAAATACACGGTATTGCGTGTTAAATACAGTCCACTCATCTTGTTAGCCGGGGATGGGGTGAAATACAAGCATAAATAATCACCGACTGGAATATCAGCATTCAAATGGAACATTCTGGACTCTGCACTTTGCCAGTTTTGAAAACTACTGAGACTTGTTACTGAAATTATAATCAGCCGCAATTTTTCCATTAGATAATGGAACTGGCGTCTTCAGGTTAAATGGCGAAGGATGATTCCATTAAGTATTTTCAGAAGTTATTTATATATATACGTAGTAAAAGTTGAGAATGATAAAAATAAAGGAACGTTTAAAAATGTGTTAGCATTAATGTTATTATTTTCTTCGTTATACTCCTGAAGAATCCTCCAAACTTTTTGGTATAAAATCACGGTTCAAATCTGTATACTAAAATACTATAGTCAAGACACACGAGTTATATTTAAAAAGCTGCTGAAATAGTTTAACTAAATTCAAATTTTCGCCTCTCAAGATTGTAAGAGGCGACATTCTCGCCCAACACAACTATTTCATTAAAAAACTTGCCCGCCTGACTCGAAGATCAATAATGTTACCAATTAGTCTCCACCAATTTTCCAATAAAACTTCAAACTGTTTTCCATTCCATTATCTCTCACCAGTCACCCCTCCGCTGGCAAAGTTAAGCCACCGTTCCGCTCTCGAATTATTACAATAATAATATTATTATATTAATAATTGTATTGATAAGGAGGACTCTCGTAATAAGGGTAAACCGTCCCCTTTCTGCCAGCCATCCTCAATAGGAGAATTTATGTAACTAATGAAATAAGCGAAGTGCTCATCGGTACCCACCCTCCCCACCCACACCCTTCATTATCGGAAAGTTTGAAATATAATTTGAAATTATGCTCAATATTATATTGAAGATAAGAGAAACACAAATTCCTTTAATTGGAGTTGTTAGACTGAGTCAAATTAAGTTAACACAGAGTTGATGATATTACTTTCGGAGTTGGAGTTATGACGGACAGACCGGCGGACAAATTATGCGGTGATTAGGGGGGGGATTTACTACACTTTACCACACTTGGACCTATCGGTTGTTTATAGGTCTGCTGCATCGCAACTCAATGCCAGAAAATACCTACTTAAAAGAGACACAAACTTTTTATATGGTTAAAGAACATGTACACAACTTGTCTGCAACTCTCAAGATACCTTAGATTTTATTTCCCTTCTCAAATCTGCCATTAAAAAAATCCGATCAATGCTTGATTTTGACATTTCGTTACGCATTACATGACGGCTGGACTGTCAAAAACACGCGTCTGTCACAACTCGGGGTTATTTTTAAAAGAGGTAAACATTTACGCATATTATGTACAATTGTAACTTAATAAGCTATGTTTTGGAACGAAGTTCCTTATGGGGTGATGCGGAGGGGTACCCTAGCCGGGAAAAAAACGTCCGTAACGTAAGATTTTTATGTTTAGTCTTTATTATTTTCTTTATACCTCGAAAATTAAAAAAATAAAATAATTAATTCTAACTTAAAATTAATATTTTTTTATTAAGGAACTTCGTTCCTATCCGGTGTCCCACGATACCACACGGCTTTTTTCTTTTCTTTCGTAAGAACATATTTATCTAATGAAGGAAAGGGTTTTATCATTTCCTTTTTGACAGAACAAGATTTTAACAAAAAAAATTACGATAAATTCTTCGGCCTAATACGAGTACAAGTCACAATTACTTCGTCCTATAAGTGAACAATGTTTATATCGATTGAAGATTGGACCGGCTTTGGCCCGCAACTTGAGACTAGCACAATTAGAGCCGGCCTCAATCTAATTATATCTGTGATTGGCCTCACACCCCCCAGGCCCCAGTCCCCAGGCCTCCAGGCCCACCGGGCCCACATAAATAATTACGTATGTATTTATATTAATTTATGGCGTATTTAATTACGCGAAGATAACAAATACGAGTGCTGTAAAATAGCTTTGCTCGGTCGGTTGGCGTAATATGGAGCTTCTAGTAATAATATACGAATTATACTGTTAAAAGTCGTCGAATCTTTCAGCGACTAGAATTTAAAAAAAATACTTTTTTAAACTGGAATAAAAATGTCCCGTGGAACAATGCAACAATAATTATGCACCTACAATAATTACTCAATAAAAGTAATAATTAATTTACTAACGTCCAATTACATATTTATTCAACTTATAAATAACAAAGTAACATACAACTCTACATAATGATAATAATAACGTAACATTCCTCACAATGACGTCATTACGAAGAAGAAAATCGATTCAATCGAATCGTTTATCACAATTAATCGATCTAATTACTCGAGTCAGTCCAACACTATTCGATTCGACGGCCGATTTCGGAAATTGCCAAGGCGCCCACCCTCCTCAGTCCTTATGTATAGTTAGTGTTACGTATTCCTAGACTGGAACTAGCACGATAGTTTAACGTTTAAAACCTTCTTTGCAAAAATCTAGGCGCCATTTTGAACCTTAATGTAAATATTTTTAATGACCTAGAATTCTATTACGTCTATGTTATCTGTACTATTAATCAAAGGCACAATATTAATGATTATTATATAAGTTTATTCAAAATCTATAACGGCTATTTTTGGAGTATGTACGTATGTGATGGGTGTATGTCAAGACGCTTAGGCTGAAAAATTTCAAAAAAATATATAATTATGAGGTAATTACTGAGGTCGTTAACCTCACAGAATCAGGTGATTTAATGATGAAGCATCAGCTGTGTGCGGTTAAAGACTTTGACAGCGGCGTAAAGAACAATGTAAATGTTGCACGACGAAAGAAAAAAACATATTTTGCTTAAAAATGCGTAGTTTCTAAGGAATAAGACCTAGCTAAATCGATTTTTCTCCCCCAAAACTCCGTACATACTAAATTTCATTGTAATACTTGTAGCCGTTGCCGAGATACCGATTATATATATATACAAGATCGTCTCGTTTAAAGTTTAAGATGCCTTAGAGTGGTTATAAAATATAATCGGAGATAGATAAACCACTAAAAATACCGGACTTCAAGCCAACATAAATTTACACATATCCGTCAAAACGTCAAAGTACGGTCGCATAAAAGGTCATATCGTACATAAAATTCAGCGAAACTAATGTAAACTGGTCAATATAGTCGTAAATTGTTATAGAGTGACTGATTGTAACCGTGCTGCCGGCATTACGACCGCATCAGTTATTTTCCGGCCAAAGTTCAGTACTTTTAGTACGGTCGAAAAAAAACAATTTACAAAGTGAATTTTCGTGTATGCCTATCAAAGTAAACCGTTTTATTGAGTCTAGCAACATTTCTGTTCAATTTAATTTAAAATCAAAGCCTTAATGTCGATATGGCTTTAAGGTTTTTTTTTTAAGGGACGTCAAATGTTTATTGGCTTTACTGGAGAACTTTTGTATGGCGCATCTTTATTAGATAACTATGAATATAAGGTACTACACTAGTATAAAAAAGAGTTACCCGGTATTATAGATTTTAAATATAGAGAATATAATATTATTATCTATACGAAGGTAGGAAGGTAGGAAGGTAGGTAGAAGGAAGGTGCATAGAATTTTACCTAAAATACTTTATCTAAGATAAAATTCTATGCAAATCTAACTTCTTAAGCCAGTTTATATTCCGGCGATACATTTTTAATAAAAACATCGAATCAACTAGGGTTGTCACATACAAGATTTTTAATGATCCAATCTTCTTAAAGCTAATCTTTTGCAATTTAGAAGATCTTTTAACAAGTCCGCTGCTTTTGGATGGACAGTCGAATGCAGCAAAACGACCCTACAATGGCGTGCTTAGATCAGATAATCGCGTGTTAGCCGCGCCGTTTCCTCGCGTCTCGCACGCCTCCCTAAAGACCTCCTCGACCGACGACCCCCTTCCCCCGCCTGACCCCTTCGCACCCCCTCCTCCCCTCCTCACAGTACATCATCTCATTTGAATTTCTAACTAGGAAACCTCCATGCAATTATTGGATTAATGTAAATTACGCAGTCTACAGCTCCACGGTGCACTATCAGGGACAGGGTTTAATTAGAATCCGGTTAATTCTAATAACGGCTCGCTAATGAATAAAAAGCAATTTATCATAATTGAATATCATTGTTGTCATTACAGATAAATTGTGGTCGATAACTGCGTTTTAATTATATAAAGTTATACTTATCGGGAACTACGCGGTTGAATGGTAGAAAAATTCCGCATAAATTGTCCCCCCCATGTGAGCGAGTTCAAGAAAGTTCGATCCTAGAACTTTTCGGGTCAACGACCGGCCCAGTAAACAGAACGGAAATCCTAAACAAAGTTGAGACGCGCCAAAAAGAAAGCATCGAATCCCCGCCGTGACCTCGAAAGCGCACGTAGGTGAAAGCCCTCGGGAGTTCACGTAGGGAAACAAAAAAACCTCTAACCCCCGTAAGGAGGGGGCCGGGGGCCGGCATGAATGAGCGAAGGAGGCGCGCGTCCTTGGGCAAAAAAGTCACGTGACGCGCAACAGGTGGCGCCGTGAGCGTGTCCTTGCCGCCTCCGTTAGAAAAAAAAATAACACTCGTATTCCGAATGCGTTTTCAGCTGTGATTCTTGTTCGGATATCTTTTTAATGTTTGGTGTTGGCTACTTAGTTTCATTATTGGGTTTAAATTATTTATTTTGTTTTTAGCAAATTTTTCTTATAAATGATATTAATTAAAAAGGAAGAAATACTCGACCTAGAGAAATAGTCATAATTGAACGTTAAAAGGTAAAACAAAGTTTGTTTCGTCAAAATAACAAATTGAGTTCATAACAAGTATAAGCTTTACGCGAGTATCCTTATGAATGGAACCCTCGGTTAACACAAACGTCATGGCGCGTCGCTCCGGCGAGTCGGAAAACTCTCTTTTCTTCAATAGCCGAGGTGTCGAGCTAATATAATCCCTATTACGTCGGAATAGGGGCGAGGCGGGCGAGAATATTTAAGGAATTTCCCGGCGCAACAGACATGTTTGACTTTAAATCGTGTTAGACGGTATTAAAGCGGTTTTTGGAGCGCGCGCCGACGATCTTCTGCTGCTAATTGTTTTCTCGTCGTGTTTGTATTTTATTATACATTTTTATTCCTCGATAACATTAGCTTAACCGACTTTTCATTGCCTTCGCTAGGGTTGTCGCAAATATTTTTATGACAAATTATTTTTATCGCTTCGTCTCTCACATTTTTCATGATTGCGCCTAATTCCTAAATTATAAAGTTGTAGCTAGCAACTATATTTTTCGATCGACGGTCACAAATGTTAATTGTATGTCGTCCGATAAAACGATTATGAACGTATCCGGCACACAATAGTAGTTTTTCCGTAGCTTTTAATGGCGGCTGGTAATTACTCGCTATCTGTCATACCTCCCGTGAGCCACCGACATAAAATCATATTACTTTGGGACATAATTATACTTATAATTATTACTCTTTATGACGCTTTAATTGTCTTCGTCGCATTTAATTATGAGCAACGATCTTATCATCGTCTGCAAATAAATTATTTACGATTATAAAAAACATATTTACTGACGATTTCATATTATTAAGAGGCATAAAATGTTTATGAGCATATAATTTGAAAACGCAAAGTAGGTACCTACGACCAATTTTATGAAATGTAATGGACAGGTTCTTGGAACTATATTTTAAGATTTATTTATACAATAAATTGCACAACGACCGCATGTTTTTAACGCTCCACATTGAGGCCGATATTGCGAGCATATTTCAGTGATAAGAAAACATAGCGGTTAATGACATGGTGCCTACATTTTGATTAAGTTTCTTGGGAACATACCTAAATATCTTGACTTGCCCAATTGAGAAAATTTAATAATATTAAAATCTGGCTACAAAACGGCATATTCATTAATCACACAATAAAACCAGGCCAATAACAATATCTATAACTAAACAAAAAAGTCACATCCCTTAAACTAAACACAAATTTGACACCCCTTACTAAAAATTCCTACATTAAGAAAATTCGCGCTATCAAAAGAATGTTGACATTCCAATAAAATATTTACACGCGCCCTCAAGTATCTCGCACTCCGACTTTTTCTCGAGTTAAACGTAAATTGGCGTACGTTTAGCGTTTAACTATTGCAAAAGTTATTAATATTACGATTACTTGGGGTTAAACTTTATTTTTCTTTCTGGGTTAAGAGAAACATACTCGCTGTACAGCACTGGTTGTATTTATTTATAGAATAGAACATATTGCACATTCTGGCAAATACTACTTCTTTAACAAAGCAAAAAAAAAAACAAATCACTTTTGTCAGTCCTAGGTCGAGCAACAAAACATCGACGCGACAGCCTTGAAGAATCTCGCCCGTAGTTTTTCACAAATTATATTGTAAAACTTACTATCACTATTTTCGTAACGACAATAGAAAATAAACAAAATTAGAAAAAATCTTATAATATTCATTTTTGCCACCCCTATGTCAAGAATCCTCACCCAACAAAACATTTCGCGGCAGCCCTGAAAAATCCCGCCCTCAGCTTTTAGACGCCACTTCACCCTGTTGGCACATGAGCCTCATTAGTTTATATAATTGTTAATTTCATGTTTACTGCATTTTTAAATGCGCTGTTTTGTGTTAAAAATCATTGCTTTGGTAAAATAAAAATGTTTCGTTGACACTTGGATTGCAGAGCTAATGAGTTTTGGTAGTAATTGTAGAGAAGTGTTAATAGTATTCAAGTTATGTATTAAGTGAAAATCATGCAATTAATTTGCTAATATAGATTTAGTTAAAAAATGCATAATTTTTGCCCATATGTTTTAAAATAAAATAAACGTTCTTGTAGGAACTCCAGTTTTTTGTTCTAAAACAAGCTGGAGTTTCTACAAGAAACATTTCAGTACGCATTTAGGTACCTGTCTATCTACTCATCTCTCTAACATCTTATACTTTAAACGAGTCAATCTTGTATATATATAATCAGTTTCTCGCAAATGGCTGCAAGTATTACCATGAAATTTAGTATGCAGGAAGTTTTGGTAGATTGTTATGCGTATGAATACTTTATGCTTTGTTCGAAAATTCGGAATGTGGTTCGAATCCCGGTCAGATAAACATTTTTGTGATTTTTTTAATTTTTTTTAAGCGTATCAGAACTCCGAGCGAAGATGGCTTACCCAGGTACTCAGCTGGATTACCCAGGTACTCTGTCTACATATTCTATACTCTCCCTACGCACGGGCGGCAGTGGAAAATATATATATATATATATATCTTATGAAGGTAGCAGTAGGTTGCTAAACCAAATTAATAGTTTTGTAACTAAGTGACGCACTTTCAAATCATTTGGATACGGCATTAATTATACTTGTTACAGATTATAACTTGTATTACCAACTCGGTATTTATAATTTACATAATGTTTACTTGTAAATCATGTAATTCATTGTGTTAGGGTCAGCTCACACCGAAACGTGACGCTGCGGTGCATTTTAAAGAGAGCTAATCAAAATTGAGGTTCGAATTTCGAGCTGCTGCGAGCTGCGTGGCGTGGCGCCGCTTCTGCAATGAAACTTGTATCTTCTTGTGTAGTGAATAAAGTTCAATTTTCAATCGCTTTCTTAAAAATGTAGCGTCGCATCTCGGTGTAAACGGCGTTTAGAGTAGGTAAGAGTAGTTTAAGTTATTATATTATGTACCTTTACATTACTTAATGATTACTTACTTGATAATCGTTTACCGTCAACATGAAAACTTCCAAGATTTTTACAGCTCATTTTCCGATTTTCTCGACGTTGCGGTAGACAGCTACCATGGGCAATATCAAGTCTATGATGGCCACAATGATGATGGTGAAATCATATCCTCCAGTTATGTTAAATATTTCTTTCCATCTACCTACTTTAAAACATGAACGAAATTGAAAAATTTAAGTAGCCCCCGAATTTTCAAGTGACCGAGCTGATGATAATGAATTATATCTAAGAATACTCTCGATCATATCAGCTTGTAAACAAAGAAATAGATCAAAACCGGTTCATCCGTTTGGGAGATACAATGCCACGGACAGTCATACAGACAGACAGACAGACAGACACGTCAAACATATAATTAAACCCCTCTGTTATCGTTGGCGGTTAAAAAACAACAAAACCGAACACCAGTGCTCGAATTTAACTTACACTTTCATTTAACTTTTATTGAATTATAAATGAATAGTTGTTTTGATATCATAAACTGATTTTCGGAATTTGGACCTACTAAAAACGGGTTTGACGTTGGTTTGACGTTTATGTGAATAATATTTTGCAGTTTTAACATATCAGGAGTTTCGAGACTGGATAGTGACTGTATTGTGGATTTTCTCCTAATATCGCACTCTCCATCCTCCATCTCCATATTAAAATCACACAAATTAACCCTTACAGTTTCCACAGAGCAGAAAATATTACTTATACGTATAAAGAAACAGGTTTCATACAACGATCCTAGTCGACCCTTTGAAAATTATGACGTCCCCTTCAACGGCCCACGATTTTTCACGTGGACACACCGTATGCTTGTAGTAGCGCAATAAAATCGAGAGCTAACTATGTAGCTGTTTGTCTGTTTGCTTTAATCTGTGTTGTTTCATCTTGACAATATTTTGCCGCATCCACGTGGCAGAGATCACACACGGCAGGAGCCACCCCCCGGGGGGTTATCGATTTCGGATGAGGAACTGGACTAGAGACATGCAAGGCTTAATATCAATACAAGATAACCTTTAGTAAATTCTCCATTTTGATTCGAAATTGCTAGATACAATATGTCCATTGTCAATTGCTGTTTGTTCTGGCCTTATTTCGTATTCCTGTATTAAGATGGACGTGAATTACATTCTTCACGACTTCTGTGGCTCAGTGGTCAAGCCGGTCAAGAGGTCGCGGGTTCGAATCCCGCCGATGGAACAAAAAGTTTTCTGTGTTCCATGGTCATGGATGTGTATTAAATATGCGTATAATGTAATCAAAATCTTAAATATGATGTGTATCTATAGTATAAATGTATTAAATATACTTCCTGTTATCTGGTCCCCGTAACATAAGTTCTTCGGGTACTCAGTACGGGGCTATATTGACTTGGTGTGAAGCGCCCATAGATATTATTAAATATTAATACTTGAAGCAAAAACTTTTTATTCCGTTCTACAAAAAAATATACGAACGGAGGAGTATGAAATATGGCAAAGTTAATGTTTATATGGCGGAGGAGCGAGCTGCACTAATACTTTTATAACAATGCTTAAAAATACATTAAATTAATAAAAATAGCGTTACACACACTACCCCAGATTAATAACTCACACCACCATGCGTAATAAACAAAAAATTTTGTCTGTCTATATGTCACATTCAATAGACAACATAATTAAGAACATTTTTTATTTCGTATGTAAGAGGCAAAATAACTCTTATAAAGTTAAAACCTAAAAATTAAATAAAATATTGTCGAATTTTAACTACTAGGTACGTACACAGTAACAGTAGGGAGCACTAGTCGATAATATATTAATTATATTATGAATCTTTTACAATTACTTATGTCAGAAAGATTGTTTTCAATAAAACTAAAAGGTATTAAATAGACTCCACGACTTTTCAACGACTTCTTTAAATAACTTAACTTTCCAGGAAAAAAAAACATTAAAATATTCAAACAAAAAATTTTAAAAGAAATGTTCACTTTAAAAATGGTTTGGAAAATTATAGGTTATGTTAGGGCTCGGGCCAAATAAAAAGTAAAGATAAGAATTCTGCGAACCACACCGTTGCGCCTCACCATGTAATTACACAACGTCTCGCACACACACATAACGAAACTACGCCTTACCATGTAAGGCGAACTGTCACGGTGTGTTTATTTATGTATGCGTAGCCACACGCGCACAACATACATAAAACTAGCCTTGGTTTTTGTTGACAAAGCCCTGTCTTCACACTTTTTATTTTGTTGAGCGTCAGGGATAAGTAGTTTTCTAAACAAATATTTTGTAGAATTGTAGCATGTATTTCTAGAAACCAAAACATTACAACGTATCTAAGATAATGCTACTTTCTATAGTTCAAGCGCCAATAAAATAGCTTCTGAATTCGCAGCTATAATACGACCGCGTACAATAGCGCCCGATCAGCCGAATTGTGCACAGACCGAGTGGCCACCCTCCTTAGTCGCGTAGCATTAGAAACATCGACCTCAAAAACTTATTACAATACGCCCTACCCAGCTCATTATCTCTAGTTACGGCCGAATCGATACTAAACACATACAAACTATCGCACACAGACGTCTAAGCGAACGCCCGTAACCGGCGCGTCAACTTAAAACTTAATTATAATTAATTAATTCCAATTGACGTCTGTCCCGCTCCCCCGCGTCGCGTCTTGGATACGTCCGTCCCTGTCCGACAGGGGGTAGGAAAGGGTATTGTGTTTTCGAAGACCTTTTATCGCAGGCATTTCGAAGTAGAACGTTCGCCGGTTCGATTCCTTTCGAATTTTATTAGCTCTTAGATTTTAATTGGAGTTGTATTGAGTGTGCCTTTTGGCGTAATGGACGCCGTAGACGCCGTAGGTACGAGAGGTACGACCTCGACTGGGCTCTAATTAAAATAAGAAATGATTTACGGCCTTCAATGCAGAAGTTCCGCCTTGTTCTGCCACCGCATCTAGCCAATACAAAAATTATTGGTACCATAGATGTTGAAATGGTTTAGACGCGGCGTCACAAGTTAAATAACGAAAATAGTTAATTTAAGGCTCTACTTTTTAAATGAATAAATAAAATTATATTTATTCACCAAAAAAAAATATACATCCTTGATATTATATGTTTTATTTCTATGCATGTAAATAATAAAATACGTTATGGTATTTTAATTTTTTTTTATGCAAAAATTTCTCTACGATAAGTATTATAGAGAATACTTAGCACCTTAAACGACTGATGTCAGCATAATAAAAAGCTAATTAGATAGATAATGTTGCCACATATTTTAGTAGTGCCGCGTAACAGGGTAGCGGTCTCCATATTATTTTTTGACAACGATTAAGTCCAGGAACAGCTTGTAGTTAATTTTTTTAGAGTCAATGTAGAAACAAAGATGTAAATTTATAATCATCATACGTGAAACAAAAAAACTCTACCCATTTTTACTCAAATTATGCAAACGGAGGAGCGTGAAATTTAGCAAAGTTTATATGGAGAAGCAGTGAACTGCGTGAATATTTTTATAATACATAACGTGGGAGAGCCGTGCTTCGACACGAATAGGTCGGATCAATATTAATAAAGTTAAAACTTAAAACTTAATAATTAAATTCGATCACTCGAGTTCTTATGGAAAAATTTTGACTACATTTATAAGTTATAACTATATAGTCGACATGTAGAATGTAGGCGTATCTAGTTCTATTTATATCTATGGATGTTTTACCTTCTTAACCTACGAGCATAGTCAAAGAACCGTCTATACCTCATTTGTCTTGCATTCTTTTGTTTTATACAATAAGAACATTATAAGACCCTGTATATACCCATATTCTTTTATTTTTAAATAGATTTCACAATAGGACACAATCAAAATAAAAAAAGAAAGCAAGGCATTTGTAGTAAACATAAAAAATCATAAGGAATAGCACGAAAATTTTTTTTTCAAAAAAAAAAAAAAGGTTTACTTACCCAGCGGTTCCGATCAAATATTATAAACAATATACTGGCTGACCCGGCAAACGTTGTTTTGCCATTGTATGTATTTTTAATGCTACATCATGTTATAAAATAAAAAAATGACGAATTAAAAAAAATATTGATGGGTGGATCATCCTTATCATTTAGGGGTTGAAAAAATAGATTACGAGCGATTCTCAGACCGACCGAATGTGCAATATCTTTTTCATAAGAATCGGTCAAGCCGTTTCGGAGGAGTGTATCCCCGAACACAATGACATGAGAATTTTATATATTAGAAAGATTTGTGAACAGTGGACACTCTAAGTAGGTTGTTAATTTATATAAACCTACAATTCATAAGTCATTCTATCCTGCTACCCACTTATAACGTCTTACGCCCGAAAATAATAACGTATCTAAAATCTTAGATTGATTTCAATCTTAGATTCTCAAACAAAAATTGACTTAAATTAACGTGAAGTCAATCCTAGGATCCAAATGTATTGAAATCTTGATCTCAGATAGCTAAAATGAGATTAAGATTGATTATTAAATTCGTTCGCTAACCATTTTTGATAATAGATTCTTACTTTAATATTTGTAGATGTCAGAAATTGCCTTGTATGGAATAATGGAATGCGTCTCTAGAGTAATCCCATTCTGGAAAGACAATAACTGCGCATTCCTAGATATTTTATGAAGACTAATGTTATTAAAAGCTCATATGTTTTGATGTATACAATTTCAAATGTTGTGTGAAAAAAGTGTTTAATTAAAAAAACCGGCTAAGTACGAAGTGTTAGTATTAGTTGTTATAGCCGAACAGAAATACATCATCTGTAAAAATTTCAACTGTCTAGCTATCGCGGTTCATGAGATACGGCCTGGTGTCTAATGATAATGAGATCTCGTAGTTGAAAAGGTTTTCTGTAAAATACTGTATTCTCCTGTAATTTTTTTATAACATATATAAATAGAGCTCTGAAAAATAAGTCACTTTACAACAAAAATAGTATACTAAAATTCAATATTTTCAAAGAAACTGCAAGTTGAACTTGAAGCACTTTTGTGAGTCTTGTAAAAACGTCCCATACAGCAGTCGTACAAGCAGCTGACGTCACACGCTTGTAAGTTAGCTACGAAATGTATGACCCTATGCACAAAATTTCTAATATCTTTGAAGTTTGCGCGTTTACGTTCATACTTAAAATAGTAAATATTTTTATACTTAATATAATTTATTATTTTTCTTTATTCTTTTTTTTTTGTTTTATTTTTTTTAATTTATGGATTTATTATTTATTTTTATTTAATTATATTAAATATTATTTATATTTAAAATTAATTTAGTCGCAAATATATGTTGGCGACTAAATTATTCACTGCCAAATTCAGTAACATTCAGTACGCTCATGTGCAGTCGCCAACTTATTTTTTTTTCGCAAGAATAGTTATGCCATTCTTTACATGTAGGTAAATACCCATTTGGTAAAGGCTCTCTCACTACTTCTAAGGGTCAGTTCACACTGCAACGATACGCGCGTAGCGTACGCGGCGCTGCATTTTAAGATACACGTTTCATATTAATATGAAACGTTGCACAGTGTGTACAATATGTGCTGTGCAGCGCAGTGCAGAGACATACACATGACATTCGAACTCTTACAATGAAACGTTTATCTTCTTGTGTTATGAATAAAGTTTAATTTTGAATAGCTCTCTTATAAAAATGTAGCGCCATGTCGCGTATCGTTTCTTTTCAGTGTGATTGACCATAAGTTTCCCCATGTAAATTGTCTCTATCATCGCCACATAAACCTTCACCATCTTTACATTCAGAGGTCCTAGTCTGCGTGGAAGTACAACAATCAAAGGATAATGACCGCCTTCATATTTGAAATAATTCAATCGAAATCATTATACGGAGGATGCGACGACCGCCCAAGAAGGGGAGACTGCACCCCCTGATTACCATATTTCATTTACTCAACGAAATTATGCTAATTACTTATATTGCTTTGTGTAAAAAGGAAATTTATAAGGATTAAAGTTACCCCTTCCCCGATCCGACTAGTCTGAAACTTCGAAAATGAATTATTTAAGAGATGCGACGAAAAAAGTTTTATAACCGCGAGCCATTATAATCGGACGCAATTAAAATTCAAATTGGGGAATTTTTAATTTTGTTATTGATGAGTACCCGGTCTCCCCGCGATCGGCTGTTAAAACTTCCAGTTCTTACAATTCGCTTATTTATTTTACAAGAGACCTTTACATGAAAATCAATGAGTCAATTATAAGTTTTTTACTTCGGCTTGTGTTAATTCGGATGATGGATTTGAGGGTTTTTGATCCACCCCTTTACAATATTATGCAACAACGGGTTAGATTGGCATTTCACAAAGGTCATACACTCGTTATTTGGGGTCTTACAAGGTGACTTCGCTAATTACGATGACGAAGTTAGGAAATCGAAACATATGGTATTGACGTATGGTGAGCTACATCACTTCCAAAATTTTCAGTTTCGAAGATCGTCATTGTAATTAACGATGACATGTTGGCTAAGCATTCTGTGCTGTTTATAAAAAAATATGTTTGAATACTTGTCGCAACGTTTGTACTTATTTAGGCAATAACAATAAAAAATGCCCAACTACAGATGATATTCATATTGCAAAATACAAATTCTGTAACTGTCAAGACTCAAGACAATATCTATGGTAATTATAACGTGTCCGCCAATTATTTTTAACCCGTAAGTATGAGGTGCTATTACTATCTCAAGATATAAATTATATCGTCCGAATTGAATTATAGTAATGAAACGCGTCGCTTTGGGCAGCGGCCCCCGGCCGCTAGTTTCGCAACTTATCCCGGCTAAGGCGAGTCCTTATTTAAATGTAAATTAGGTTCATTTCACGAAATTAATGTCGTAGAGTTCCACCCCCTTACGTAGAGTCACCACAAATTGATGTTGTTTTAGGACAGTCCGAGAATTTTGTTTATCTTCTTTAAAACAGTACAAAATGAAGTCACTTCTGCTGTCTGTTTGCTTAGATTCTTTTAAACTATGTACTCAAATTTTGTAATGCAGTTTTCATCAATAAATAGAGTGATTCAAGAGAAAGGTTTATATTACGTATAACATTGCACCTGTGTGAAACAGAATATGTTAAAGAGAATTTTATTTGTTTTTTTTTAATAAAATTATATTTAACAATTATTATGGAATTATAGTATTAAATAATACATTTAAAATACATAGTACGCACTTAAAACAACAATTAGTCAAAATATGTAATTAGTAGTCTATAGTTTTATATTTATATCCTATAGATATAAAAGATGCAGTGTATAATTTTGATAAAGTACTAGCAATTTTTAAGAACGTTCCTATTTTTTATTTGTCATATTTAAAGTGCACACCTATAACACTTTATTTCAAACAATTTACAAATTACAAGCAGATATAAAATTTCCATTTTTCTTAAATATCACAAATAAAATTCACATTAAAACAACTATCCCAAAAGTCTCGTGCATCATGGTCACCGTGTACGAAGTAATGGCTGCTCTATGATTATATGGACAGGCGAGTCGTTACCTACTCCTGTAAGTGTTGTTCCGAATTGCTAATGTCTCCTCGCAGTTTTACACACTAATTAATTGAAGACATGAACATAAACTATTATAACTGCATAAAAACACTGGAATTGTGCTAAAACTAGCTTTGCGCGCGATGTCATCTGCGTGGACTCAATTTACCTCCGTGGGGGTTGAATTTCAAAAAGTAGTGGTCGAAGTAGATAACGTCATAAGTGTAGGAGTTTAAAAGTTCAGTTAAAAAAATTGGTACGTTCCACTACGGTGACGTAGCAAGGTCGGTCGGTCGGTTTTTAAGGGGGTGATGACCCCAAAATTGCTTCTCCTTAAAAAATTTGGGTAAATATTAAGACAATTTTGTCAACAGGTCAACAGGAATATTTTATAATATATAATAGGTACGAGTTATGAGAAAAATAACATAAAACTAATTATTCCTAATATGGGCAAAATTAATGTATAAATCACTAGACGTTGACTGCAACTTCGTGCGCGTACATTTTGCTGCGATAAAAAGTAGCCTATATCCTTCTCCGTGGTCTAATCCATATATGTGGCAAATTTCATCAAAATCGGTCCTTCACTTTTGGAGCCTATTCGATACAAACAAACAAATCTTTCCTCTTTATAAAATCGGTATAGACAATTCATAAACCACGTCATTAGATCGACAAAATCTGCATACGACAACTTATTAAATATTATTCAATAACATCAAAATGAATGTTCCAATTTCAAACAATGCTAAGGGATCGATAAACTACAAAACTAAAATATGGAAATGGGGAAATTAGTATCGCGAAAGGGTTAGACCCTGCGTACACACACACGACGACTACTTAGCATTTTCAAATGAAATACACTAATCACTAGTATAAACGCACGCTGTACAGCATACAGAGGCGAATTTCCCCCTCCGAGGGGGCAATAGTGGCTGTGTGCGATGATTATAATGAAGGGGGCGAAATTAAGTGGCCCTCTCCCCTCCGATGTCTTTCTCTTCATAGGTTGTAACCAATAATTTGTGAATATAGATATTATCCAATGTTTGTGTCTACTTTGGTGCGCTTTCCTTTGTAATATGAGCTTACAGTTTAACCTTTACATGGTCACGCGAAATATCTAGGTAGCGGGTCTTAGATTTGTAGGTCTATCTTGGACTTTAAACGAGACAATATTGTATATTTATAATCGGTTACTCGACATCGGCTGCAAGCATTACCATGAAATTTAATATGTAAGGAGGTTTAGGGGAGAAACTCGATCTTGCTAGGCCTTATCCCTGAGAAACTGCGCATTTTTAAGCTATAAATGTTTTTTTTTCGTCGTGCAACAATATATCAATAATTTTGACTCAATTATGTCAGTCCGATTGGCCGTTTGGTAGGCATGTGTATAACATTTTTGCTTTGCTCGGAAATTCGGAATATGGTGGGTTCGAATCCCGGTCAGATAAATATATTGTGATTCATTTTATTTTTGATGTGTAACATTTTCCTCTCGCTTACCTGCAATTTGTGGGAGTGATTTCGTGTAATGGGGTGGAAGTATGTAACAGGAAGTCACGGAAGCGCGCGCTATTTAAATTGACCAATGAGCGCGCGGTGGTAGATTTGGCCGTCAGATTCGAATAAAATATGTAGGTTTTTTTAAATTTTGACGTTGATTTCTGTCACTGCTTAATGGAAAAGTTTCCGTATTTTTTTCATATTAGAAAATCATACTAAGCATTGTATTGTTTTTTTTTAATATTTTCATAAAATGCAACAACATAAAACACATCATATTATGCGACTACTGTGAGGCTAGCTGTTTTTTTTTTTTTAATTTATCAGAATTGTGGTGCTATTTAATATTTTGTGTTAATTGGTATGAAATAATAAATAATTAACTGAAATGTCCTTGTGCTCCAATACTAGGTACCCTACCTAGACACTGGGACCCCAATTCTCGTATTTAACTTGACGTTCAATGAAATGTTTGCCGTTGGTTTGACGTTTATGGGAATAACATTTTGCTGTTTTAACCTATCGAGACTGCATCGTAACTGAATTATTGTATGATTTAATTAGCAGTAATGTTAAAGTTAATTTCTTCATTAGAATAACCTTCTAATAACACATAGGTATTGTAATATTATTTCTTATACGATGAAGGCTTTACAATAGAATGTCACAGAGGTCGTATTGTCAAATGGGGCAAAATAATCGATCGACAGTGGCATAGTATTCTCTTGCCCCATCTAACCTTAAAGCATATACGTTACTAGCTTCTTCCCGCGGCTCCGCCCGTGTAAATAAAGTATCCCACGGAATACTGTGCTTTATCGGGATAAAAAGTAGCCTGTGTTATTACAGAGATTAAACTACTACTATACCAAATTTCATCGAAATCCATCCATCCTCACAAACTTTCACATTTATGGGATATTAGAAATGTGAAAGTTATATATGATATTATGTGCTATACACCACCAGTTGATAATTTCCATTATTCATTTTCATCTACCTAGTTAAGAAATTGTCTCCTCGTAAATTGTATTTTATTCAATGAAAATGATAATCTTTGCATTTTTGCATAATGAATGAGTGATTCGAAAGAACTGGGAATTTCGCAAGTGAATTTATTTTACTCGTGGAGGGATTTTGACACTTACTTTAGGAGCTCCACACTACATCACCCATGAAATCACACGCGTTAGCATATAATGTAGGGCACATTATATTTACAGCTCGCGAAATGTTTTTAATGTAACATGTCCCAGTGAGAGTATTTTCGGTTTCAAAAATACTTGTACAGTGTACAGGCGAGGTAAAGGTTCGCAATGCAAACGAAATATGTTTCGTACAAAATACCCTAGATTCACTTCTGCATCTAGCCCAAAAAGCCTATTTAAAAATTTTCCTACAATGATTCCACGAGACAATATCTTTACGTAACGTAACAACGTCATAAGAAATGAGTCATGTTTAGCGAGGTAACGCCGGTAACGCATGAGTCATGTTTTTTCATGCGTCTTCATCGAATTATAAGACGTTATCACGTCAAACTATATAACCCGACTACGTAAATTATAATTATCTATAGTCTATGTTACCCTTTTTGCGAATCTCTTGCGAATGGCCGAATTCTTTGGCCATTTTTGCGAATCTTTTGACGCCTTATTCATTAAAATCTGAGTAGTTTAGGCGCTAGGGTGGAACAAAAATACCTATTACCTACATACATACCATAGACGACCAAAATCGTTACTTTTCCTTTTGGCTTCACCGCAGTCGGGTAAAAAAGACACCAAACCAAACACTCACCACGTTAGTGCTAGCAGCTAGTCATACATCTGAACTCTAATCCCTAATACCGCAATTCCTACTATATCAAGTCTATACAATTGTATATTCATTGCTACTTAAGTTCTTACACTTACATAATATACTGTGCCGTAACGTAACGTAACAGCTTCCGTGGTCTAGTGGTTAGAGCTTGGCTCTCGACTCCGAGGTCGTGGGTTTCCGCATTGGAATAACAACAATGTTGGTTCCAAGTTTGGTTAGGACATTGCAGGCTGATCACCTGATTGTCTAACAAGAAAAATGATCCATGCGTCGGATGGGCATGTAATAAGTCGGACCTGCACCTGATATCTCGCCAGTCGTGTCGCTCATCCGTCCCACTGGGTTGCGATAGTAAAGGAGAGAGTGAGAGAGAGGGCTCTTGTGTACTGCGCACACGCTTGGGCACTATAAAATTACTCTTGCGTAGCTGGCGTGGTTGGACGGTGGCCGGTTTCACTGAGAAAACGGCCACCGTCACCGAAATCGGTGTGGGGGAGGTAATTTTATTACATGGTATTTTTTGTATGCTATTTTTATTACATTTTAGACTCGTGAAAAATAAAAATCATTACATAAGCACGATACCCCTTGAAACTGAAATTCAAATAGGTCGCATTAAAAAAACTCGCGTGGAGCGATCGATTAATTAGACATACACCGATCTGCCAGTAATTAGCCCATCCCTTCTGCAAAATAATGACGCGCCCTAAAACACTTTTTTTAATCCAATTTGCCGTGGATTATACGTGATTATATTTTTTCTGATTGCGTCCGTATTGATTAAGCTTTTCGCGGTGATGGATCGCTTTTGGAAATTTGATTTAACAAAAATTTATCTGTTTCACATTATCTACTTTTTACATTAAATTGTCATTTTAATCACCATCTGTTTCTGTAAAACGGATGGTGATTAAAAATGACAATTTTAGTTTCCAAGATTTATAACACGAATGTATCTGCTGAATACTGAAATGTAATTGCAATTTTAAATGCCAGCCAAATTTTAAGTAGCTCCCAAAATGAACAATAGCCACGTAGTCTAATTTGTTTCGTATATTCAATGTTAGACAACATGATAATATACAATCTAGAATCTATTTAAATAAAAAAAATAATAACGAAGAGCGATATTATGTCGCCCTGTGACGTCACGAATCACAATGTGCTACCGCCATACATTTGTCATAAAAAAAATTATGGCAGCTTGTGACGTCACAAATCGTTTTGCGAGAAAGAGATGGGCAACATTTTTATTTGCTTGTAATTTTTGATAGCGTCAACCTAAACAACTATTTCTTTTGGTATTTATCTCTATTCAACAATTTTATAATATAATTTGTAAAGTGTTATATTAGTCACAAGGCCACATCCCATTGTAATATCCGAGGAATAAATACTCATAACACATTCCAAGTACAACCCGTTGATATTATAGCTGGCGTTTTTATCAACGTTTATAATTATTGCCTGGAACTTTAATAGTTACCCTAATGCTATCATTAAAGAGTGATTAAAAAGCCGAAAAGGATAGGGTTAAGAAGGCGTACATTATCAATAATGTAACGCGAATAGTCTTGACTTGTGTCGATAATAATATTAATTTATGTCATTAGGAACGTGATATTTTTTGTCATATAGAGTTTTGACTAAGTAACAACACCAAGGGCCTGTTTCACAATATTCTAATAAATGTTGGATAGTTTATTCGGACGTTTTGTCGCTGTTTACTTTATATCGAGCGACAGAGGCAAAACATGGAAATAAGCTATCTGACACTTATCCGTAGAATGTGAAAGGCTGTTGCCTCTTAGAAAAAGTAAATGACATTAATAATAATATTATGTTGATTATAATATAATTACTTTATGTAAGCGAGAATATTATGATTAGATTAGTCCCTATTGTAATAATCTAGTGTATCTACTAATTCTGAAAGTAATATAAGCTTAGATCACCTTTAAAGCAATTTCAATACTGCAGGCAACCTATATAAACTAACCCCGCTCTGTAGGAAACGTTCGTATGATTAGAGGTCATCGAAACTGGATTTATTTCATCTCCATGTATGAGGAAAAATCCATTGAATTGTCACGAAATAATTGAAAAATTCGGAAGCAAAGCTTTCGTTTGATGTATCTTATGTAGGTCAGATTTGTCGACGAAAGTGTGTCATGAAAATGGCCACTTTGAAAAGCATTTTATTTAGGATTTGAATAGAGAATTTAAACAGCATATTTGGATTAAGAACAGCTTAAAATATAGCTTAAACACCGTAAATCCAACGTAGTCAGTATTCGCTAATCGATACATAACCTAGTATATATTAAGTAACATAAAAAAAAATTACTACATATACTTAGGGTCATTTCACACCCCGGCATTCCGCGGCGCTGCATTTTTAAGATAGCTATTCAAGTCAAGTCAAGTCAAAAAATTTTATTCAAAATAGGTATTTTCATACACTTTCTGAACGTCGATCTACATGATTCCTACCACCGGTTCGGGAACTAGCCCGGCGAGAAGAACCGGCGTAAGAAACTCGCGCGGGGCCATCTTTTATCAAAAAGATGGAAAATTGTTCTTTTAAAATATAAAAAAGGCATATATAACAATGTTATGACTAAAACTACATAACAAGAGTACAATAATATATGTAATTTAGCCTTGCAGGGGGTCACCTCATTCCCATGGTGTGCTATCATTCATAAAATCATTAACTTTATAATAGGCTTTAGCACACAAACGTTCTTTAACTACTTTTTTAAATTTATTAATTGAAAAATTTTGAACGCTTTCTGGGATCTTATTGTATAGGCGTATACACTGGCCTTTAAACGAGTTCTTTACTTTACTAAGTCTAGTCACTGGTACATCAAGCTTATGCTTATTTCGGGTATTTCTATTGTGGTTGTCACTTTTCTTTTTGAATAGGTTAAATTTTTTTTTAACATATAATACATTTGATAGAACATACTGAGAAGCTACAGTTAAGATTCCAGTTTCTTTAAACTCCTCTCTTAATGAAGTGTTGGGGGCCAGCTTGTAGATTGCCCGAACAGCTCGCTTCTGCAGCACAAATATAGTATTTATATCGGCAGCATTTCCCCACAGTAGAATGCCATAGGACATTATACTGTGGAAGTAACTAAAATATACAAGTCTTGCTGTGTTTTCGTCTGAAAATTGTCTTATTTTACTCACTGTAAATGCTGCTGAACTGAGTCTGTCGGCCAACCCAACAATATGAGGGCCCCACTGTAGCCTGTACCATTCAAAATTGAACTTTATTTACTACATAAAAGATACACGTTTCATACGACGTCAGTCATACTGTACATGCGCTGTGCAGCGCGGTGCAACTTGGCATTCGAACTTATGTAATTAATAAAGTTCAATTATGAAGATACGTGACGCCGCGGTGCTGCATTTTTAAGATAGCGATTCAAAATTGAACTTTAGTCAGTACACAAGAAAATACACGTTTGATTGCAAGAGCGGTGCAATTTGACTTTTGAATCTTGCAAATCACTATTTTAAAAATGCAGTGCCGCGTCGCGTATTGTTTAGTTTTGACCCTTAGTTTTGACCCTTAGGGTAACTCGCAAATTAGCTATTATGACACTGCGTAAAAGTGAAGTCACTTTTAGGCCCTCTTGTGCAGATCTGGCTTAAAGTTAACCCTGGGTTAAATATTATATTATCTCTCTCGTTCTTCGTATTTATGAAAGAGAAGGCATTATATTATGACAGAGAAGGCATATCTTAACCCAGCGTTAATTTTAAGTAGGCCTTTAAAGTAATTTCTAACAAACATTCCTTAGTCACAATAGATGTACAACAAGTAGTGAGCGCCCGCATGCTTAGGGCCATTAAACATTCAGCTAATGAGATCCCATCGCCGCTCACTACTGCTCACTACACACACTAGTGTAGCGTAAGGCTGATCACACACCGTGCGACATTTGCCTTGTCCAGTAAGGACGAATTCGCCGCAAAACGGTACGCGTGTAGTATATAGGCATGTGTCGCGCGGAGGTCGCGGGTTCGTATCTCGCCAAGGAAATAAAAACTTTTCATTTTTATCGTTTATCTACTAACAATAAATTTTAATTTGACACAATTGTCAATCTTTCTTTCACATTTCATAGACAACATTTACTTTTTTTTAACTAAAAGGTAAAAGATCCCACAAAAGTTGAAACTTTAAAATAAATTATGGTCGAATTTTACTACTTGCCGATCTCTAGTCTATATAAAGTGTGGTAAAATCAATTACGGATATCTTGGGCATATGATCTACTGCTTATTACAAAGTATGACAATTATTTTTCTGCCTAAACGTCTCTAAATAAGTAGATCATATGCCCAAAATGTCCGTAATTTACCGGATTTTACCGGATCTTATATAATTGGTCTCCAAATCAGACATTGTGAAGTCTGATTAGACTAATGTCATATAACTGTGCTACCGAACGTTTATAAATAGGCACCCTTAGCTCACACTAGTATTTATTACTACTGCCAAGTAACAGGCAATTAACGACCCTATACACACGCAATAGAGTACAAATTAGTCGATGTCATCTACCTAATGACCGCTACTGAATTCTTATAAATAAATAGGTCTGATAACGAAAGTAGGGGTCTAATAGAGCCGCTACTGTGTGTGTCAGGTCGTTTTAGTGATCGATCGACTTGTTTTTAATGTTTTTTTTTTTCTTTTATAGACCTCATAACTAAATTACAACTAAGATGGAATTTGTTCTTATGCGGTTTGTTTTTTTAAGGTTTTTGCGTATCACAGTAAAGGTTGGTGCCAACAGAAGCATAAAAAAATGTCAGCCTTTTTCGTTGAGCGACTTTGTAAATGTTTTCATAACTGTTTGGTACCAGACTACGGCGAAGCCAAAAGGAAGGGTAATGATTTTGAGTCTATGTATGTATGTTTGTTCCCTCGTAGCGTCTAAACTACTAGTCCGATTTTAATAAATGAGGTGTCAATAGATTCGTAATGATGCCGCGGGTGACAGGCTATGTGCAATGTTTTTCAAAATTTAGTGTTTCGAAAATTGAACCTCAAATTTCAACATCTAAAAACATTAAACCGAGATAATCAAGCACACCTCAAATATGTTTGTATATCGTACAAATATGTATATATATATATATATATATATATACATATATATATATATATATATATATATATATATATATATATATATATATATATATATATATATATATATATATATATATATATACACATATATATATATATATATATATATATATATATATATATATATATATATATACATATATATATATATATATATATATATATTATACATATTATTTTACCTTCAAAAATATATTTTATTTTATAAATGTTCTTATATTATTATTGTTATCCATGTTGTTTTTGAAATCTTTTTTTGAAAAGCGTTTTGACTAGGTAGTTAGGTACTGATTAATACTATTCCGAAAAAATGTTCGATTGGGTAACGTAAAAATACGAAATAAAAAAACTATAACCCGACTACGTTACAAAAAGGGGTGCGACCCCCCGGCTTTACCTTGACCATTTTTGTACCCATGCATTTCTGGATTTTTATCCGAATTATATTCTTGTTTCGGCCTTGTTAGACCTATTTTTTTTTATAACGTAGTCGGGTTATTATAATATTTCTTTCTCACTAACATTTCGTAGTAATCGTACTAGGAGTGCCTTATTATTTCATCTTTCGTCAAAACTAGTGTATAATGTCACATTTTTGAGGATACACCGCATAATCATCATCTATGATGAGCTGCCAATTATTGCCAAAGAGCAATGGAGCGCAGTATGTTAGGAGTAAAACTTCTGGACAAAATAAGGAACAGCACACTGCGCTCCAAAACAGGTATCAAGGATGTAGGTGTCAAGGCTGCCAAGCTGAAGTGGGATTGGGCGGGTCACGTTGGCCGTATGCATTCCGACCGCTGGGCAAAGATCTCAACAGAGTGGGCACCTGAAGACGGACGCCGCCGCCGAGGCCGGCCTAGAAAAAGATGGCGTGATGAGCTGGAGGCATACCAGCCAGGCTGGCCAGCGGTGGCGCAGGAGAGAGACAGATGGAAGTCTTTGGGGGAGGCCTTTGCCCAGCAGTGGGACAGCTTAGGCTTATAATAATAATAATAATAATGATGAGCTGGTTATCTGTCATCTTGTGAAGGATTATTGTTGATAAGTAGTTGCTAGAATTACATTAACGTTGAAACACACAGCCCTTTTAGTGTGGCCGCACTATAAAGGCAAATTATAACTGGACAGACGTACACATTAGTGCAACACAAACACGCTTGTGTGCGTGCACTCTAATTGCTTTTGTCATTAATCGCCGCGAATACTTCTTGGTCGTACAATTAGTAATAATGATCCATAATTAGATGGAACGCGCCTAACGCGCTGCTCTAATGTAGGAAATTATATGTGGGGGTGAAAATTTCGTACTCGGGGTGAAAATATCGATTTAGTTGTGTATGTAATTAACGACCCGTGACAACTTTGTTGGTCGTTAAACATTATTTGATGATGATGATGATGAGGATAAAAATATTCTAAGTTAATCCTTATAAGATCAGCTATCTGCCAGTGAACCGTGAAAATCGGTCCAACCTTTCCAGAGATTAGGACAGACGGACGGACAAAAACTTTAAAAATTGATTTTTTATTGTTCATTGCCGTATACGGTATACTTTCATAATATATACATTAAGTGAAAAGTAAATGTTCATTGTAAATTACAAACAGACACTTCAATTTTATTTATATGTATAGATGATCCATAATTATTAGGGCAGTTCACGCCGACGATACGCGACGCTACGCGGCGCTACATTTTAAGATAGCTATTCAAAATTAAACTCAATCACTACACAAAAAGACACACGTTTCATATGACATCAGTCATACACTGCACATGCGCTGTGCAGCGCGGTGCAACATGACATTCTTACAATGAAACGTGTATCTTCTAGTGTAATTAATAAAGTTCAATCTTGCATCACTATCTTAAAACGTGCGCGCCGTCTTGCGGCAATCGTCATGGTAAAGTCTAGTTCATAATTACGAATAATGTATTTAATAAGAACCAAGTTGTTCTCACGACTTTTGTCGTGATTTAGCATGTCATTATAAAACATGCTAAACTACATATTTGCGTCGATAATTTTCATATCATCTTAATACGTTAATAGTGCATACATTAGCGACTGCGATTGTTTTCTTCTAGATGACGCGACTTCGTGCGCGCCAAAGGATATCTCTCAGGAACCGTACATTTTGCCGCGTTAAAAAGTAGCCTATGTCCTAGCCCGTGGTGTACTCTATATATATGCCAAATTTGATGAAAGTCTGTCCAGGAGTTTCGGAGCGTATTCAAAACAAGCAAACAAACGAACAAATCAGTTCTCCTTATAATGTAAGTACATTGTAATTGACTAGAATAATTATAGTGTGTATAAAATAGGCCACTCAAATAGCAAATGTCAATTTTTTTTTGTATAAATTAGAGGTTTAGATTAGATTAGACATCCACACTAGTTAAGTGTGGACACGAATTATCTCTAATTTTACAAATAAAACTGGTTACTGATAGCAATACGCTTTTCTCAAAAGTTATACCATAAAGCTCTAAAATCAGGAAAAAATAGAACTCTGTGCCAATACAGTAGAGCTCAAAATCGAGCGTCGACTGTTAAATTGCTGCCGTGTGTTGCCGTGCGTTGGACTTTCAACTCTAATGTATTAGTGCAGAGTTCTATTTTCAGCGTTGTTTTTTTGATTTCAGCTTCAGTCGGAGTTATTCCGGATAAAGTATTCCGAGGCAAAATTAGTATGGCAAAATCCACTCTAGGGGTCGAATAATATCTAATAATATCTATGAACGCTTCACACCACGTCAATCTCGTCCCGTATTAAGTATCCGAAGAACTTGTATCACAGGTACCAGTAACCAGACAACGGGAAGTATATTTAATACTTTTTTTACTATACATATCATAACTAAGATATTATTATATACTTAATAAAAGTCTAGATTCGAACCCGCGACCTCCGACATGAGCACCAACGCGCCAACCACTGAGCCACAGAGATCGATCAATAGAAGGAAGTTTTGGCGTACGTGCAGTAAAAAACCTTTCTTCTATGCTGTTAAAATAGTCTGAGGTCTATACACTATTATCACAAATGCAACTTAACCAATATCGGTGGCCTGAAATATTCCTTACAATACTAAAATAGAACGTATATTGCATTAGACGAAGTAAGCCAGCCGGGGAACAATGCATACATTAAATATGCAGCGTCGCGACTCGCTCATAATCGAGACCTAATTACCTGATAATGCATGCTAGGCCCATGCTGAGCCCCTGCCAGACCCATGTGCCCATGCAGCATGTGCTACCATATTTTAAGCTATTCGATTATGTTTACAAAACTACTATTTTCTTTTTGAGAATTAGGTACTTACCTTAAATTAACATTTTAATAATCAAAGTCAACGGAAAATTCAGGGATAGAGTCAAAGTTTCGCCCACTGCGGTAGCCTAATACAACCATAATAACAACTGAGTCTCAGGGTGAGTTTACACCGCGACGCAGATTCTGACTGTTGTATGTTTATAGAAATTCACTAGAATCTCGATAAAAGTGCGAATTGCGCGTGTCATCTGCGCGTTTTAAATACGTCGTGTACTAACGCTCTTACGCGTTCATATTTTACTGCATTGGTTACCAAAAAAACCATGATGTATAACATTTTATGAAAATATTTCAAAATAACACAATGCTTAATTACGATTTTCTAATACAAATAAAAAATACGGAAACTTTTCCATTAAGCAGTGACAGGTTTTAACGTCAAAATTTGAAAAAGCTCCCTCAAATTGCAAGAAAGCGAGAGGAAAGATGTTACACATCAAAAAAAACATAATAATTACAGTTTACGAAGTTAGAAAATAAATGAAATGTATGAGATGATATTTTGTCGCTTAATCACATAGCTTACTACACACATTTAATTATTTTCTAACTTCGATAACGTTTCGAAATCATATTTGTCAGCCCTCTGGTCAAAATTCTGCCGAATACGCAGCCTATTTTCCGAATAGCAAACCGGGGCCACTTCATTCCTCTTGTCGTTGTTACTCTATTTAGATGCGATTGGGCCTTAAAAATCCAAGTTACAACATATTATTGAATCATCGCCCTTGGGGCACACCATACATCTCGTTAATTACAGACATAATTATTAAACGTAATCGGCGACTTCCCACATAGTACATTGTATAATTAGTGGCAGATTATCATCACGTAAACCGCGCCCCACACCACAGATTACTGAGTAGCCCACACTAACGTGACACTGTGTGAGGACGGCCGCTTGCCAGGTCCTAGCTTACTGAAGCATTCTGAATAAAGCTGAGCGATCCAAGGGCTGAGAGGTACTCAATAAATAGTAAAATATAAAAAAAATTGTAAAACCAATAAACTCAAAAGCTTGACAAGATTCTATTATTATTTAGTTTGATCTGGCAACCATAATATGCATCAAGCATACAACCGAATTCACGGAGTACGTTTTTTAAGAAACCATCACTAGATCGAAATAGCTTTTCTTTCGGTTAACATTTCTACCGAAGAGACAGACATACAATTATAACTCCTATTAATTTTTCGATAGGCTGATTAAGTTTTTTTTTGTAAGTTGATTAAAAATCTTTGATTACAATTTTAAGTGAACTTTAACACGACGATTATCGAAACAATTTATTAAGCGGGTTTTACACGTTTATTGTACGTATATGATAACGCTTTTTTCAAATTTAAATATAAAAAATTAATCAACACATCCACGAAAAATATTAACATACCTATAGTATAACATAACATACTAATCACTAAAGCATATGTTTTTGATAATGAGGCAAATTAATCGTTATGTAAATACAACTTAACTATATATTATAATTCGTTATAGAATATATAAATCATATCTTAGTGGTGTGATTAAAAATTGTTAATTTATAAAAGTAATTTGTAAGATAAGTATGTGTCATGTAGCATATTAATATTATGTTTAAAAAGATATAGAATGTATTTTATCACTTTCATGCCTTGTTGAATAACTTCATTAAAATATTTCATTATTAAAATAATATGTTTTATGATACTACGTGTACCTCCAGACTGACTATTTGAATTATCAAAAAAACTTGTAGGGGAAAAAAAACGTGTTGATGTGTATTGGACACGACCGTCTACTCTACGTGAATACGTAACAGGAGTGTATCTGACTGAGATTCTATCAATGTTTATATTAGTTGGTAATTCTCGTTTGTAAGTCTTTTCTATGCACGTTAATGTAAGTCCTTACGAAAAAACCGCTAACGCACAAAACAATCCTCAAAATGGTGGTGCTTCTGATGTATAAAATGTGCGTAAGTAGCCTTATGTGTATCTTGATTTGAGCGTTATAAATAAAAAAAACAAACCCCCACTTGTGCCTTCGGTAACTCACTTGACGAAACACGACGCAAGTGTTATTTCACGCCGGCTTTCTGTGGGGCCGTGGTATTTATTCAGTCGAGCGTGCCCATACTCTCCCACGTTTAAATGTGCGTAAGAAGCTTTATGTGTGT
Source organism: Phengaris arion (assembly GCA_963565745.1). Lineage (NCBI taxonomy): Eukaryota > Metazoa > Arthropoda > Insecta > Lepidoptera > Lycaenidae > Phengaris > Phengaris arion. The sequence continues at coordinate 4,817,257 of OY751446.1, read as the reverse complement.
TGCGGTTTGAGCGCCAAAATAGTCGTCAATAATTAAGCGGATGGAAGGTCGCATATAAATTATATATTGATTTCTTATTTATCGCCCCATTATATATTTACATTCCATTCTATGTTTTTGCTATCGCTTTGTAGTTTTATGTTATTAATTTAATTATTAATTTTGCCTTGACGGTGGAATTATGTTAAACTTTTGACTAACGGAATGTCTTGTTCGATTTAGCATAATTATAATATTGTTTAATTTGTCTACACAGACACACCTGGTTTTTCAATTATTAATTTGTCTTATTATGTAAAATATGGACATGAATGATGAATGAAATATTGCTTTTGTTGACGAGTAACAGACTCGTTAAAATCACGCTTATACACCTACGACAATGGGTTAGCCAATGGCCATCTCGAAAATCAGGTTCGTGGTTTAAGATCTTCCCATAATAATATAATAACATTGGGATTAAAAATACCAATCGCAAGTCCACAAACGCGGTGGAAAATATCATCACAAAAATCACGTGCATCAATTTTCCTGGTCAATTTTCATAAATACTATTTGCTACGACTGCGACATGTGTGTGGCAAGACTATATAAATAACCTAGCCGAGATCTTGTCAGGACATTTCTAAGGAGGGTTCCGTTACTATCAACACGCAATAGGTTCTCTTTGAATTACTACAAATGCTATTGTCCGATTACGCTCCAAATATTTTTCTGTAGAGTTTTAAGCATGATCTATCAGCATGAAAACTTACAAGTTTTGTTAAAGCTCTCGCCTTTAACAAAACTTGTAAGTTTCCATTATAAAGAGAAACTTATAAACAATTTTGGAGGCTGATTACTCGAAAATGGTTATCTTAAAAAAACTTTATTTAAAAAGATTTATTCGAAAATACCCCACACGATGGGTTAGAATGGAAAAATATTTTTCATCCACACTTTACATGTATGAAGAGCCACCACTGAAATATAAAACTAATTATTATTTTATGATGCCAAAACGATATCTATACACAGTATATAACTATACCAAATTTTATCCATTTAGATTGATAATTAAAGAAGTTAGAAGGGCGGACAAACAGACAGACAGAAAGACAGAAGGACAAACGGACAGAGCGAAACTATAACAGTTCCTTGAGTATTACGGACCCCCAAAAAGGGGGGGGGTTCAACTGGTTGTCGCTAGCCACCGGTCGCGGTCGCGTGTGGCACGTTTGCGCCGCAACTAAATTAGAATTAATACGGGCCACAAGTACGAGACTCTGTCAAGACTTTCTGAGTTCATCGCCGCTTATAAATCTGATTGTGTTTAACACGCATTTTAATTATGCTTATTAACAATTAAAGGCAATACGCGAATTTAGGTCAAGTCGGTTAAAACGTATAAATCAGCAACCATGATCTCATGTGGCTACGACTGATCTAACGTGACACCATAGTGACTCTTATTACAAGGAGCTGGGGTCGAGATTAGAACGCCCCGGGGCCAGGTGACAGTGGTCAGCAAAGGCCAACTCCGTCATTACAATATTTTAAGATCATTATAATGCCAGTATGTAATTCATGATTGATAATAAGTTGGCGGTAAATAGAGTAACGCTTTGCTTAGACTATGGATTATGGACCCAAGTGGGTATTATTTTTATGGTAGGTGTAGGGTACAAAGGACAGATCGCCTGATGGTATGTAATTACCGCTACTTATCAATATAACGTGAACGTGAACCAGCCTATTAAACATTAAAAAATCACAAAACCTGGGAACAAAATGATATTGGAATGAACATTGAACACCTTACGATTGAAAAATTAAAAAAAGAGAGTACACTTTTTTGTTTCCTTTAGTTATTATATTTTTAGCCTGACAGATACGTGTTGCAAGAAATGTAGCTTGTTTCTGTTGGCGAGCATGTTCGCTAGTGTGAACCTGACTTAAGTATAGGAACGATATAGTCTTGTAATAAATACCATATTAACTGTAATGTATTTGTAACCTCATACGTAATTACTAGGTGTGGCTAGGTTCATATTAATGGGACGACTAATAATGTTAACTAAGTTGAGTTTCTTTCGAGTTTAGACTGCAAAAATGTAGCCCACACACTCTACCGAGGAATGCCGGATATTTAGAAGGAATAAGCGACATCACAGACGGCGCTGATACAATAAAGTATAATATCACCATCACACAGTACGTGAAGCCAAAACTTTTAGTACAGTTTTACGAGAATTGTACGTACGGAGGAGTATGATATTTGGCACAGTTAAAATTCATGGAGAGAAAGGTGTGCAGAATGCTAATATTTTTTAAATTAATGCTTAGAAATATACGCCCTATTTAAAGAAAGCTATCGCGTAACTACGGCAAAGAATATAATATATTTTCGGCCGTCATTCGATAGACTTACACGATTGACAGTTCGCAGCTATCTCTGCATGGCTGGACGTATGTCGGGGGTGCGCGCGGCGAGCGGGGCGTGAGTTGTCTCCAGCCATAACTTTCGTTCACGGGGCTGGCCGCTGGTCGTTTCATGCTTTGACATTATTGACAAAATTATTTAGTAATATTTATTATAGATTTGTCTGACGCGACTTACATTTACTTAAATTTATTTCGGTATCAACCTTAGGCTTACGTCAACATGGCTGACATCCCCCGGTGCTCGAGCTGTCATTTTTAAGGTGCGTCACCCCTGTGGCTGCGATACGTCGAAAGTATAGACTGCTCAATAGTTTAGGCTTTTTTAGTGTCGTCATAGGCCTATATATTATAGACGAGGCATGTCGAGGCAAACAGTGCCACGCTTAAACTATACTATACTTTCGGCGTAGATTGGTCAGTCGAGGTTCGACATTTGTCACCTTGACATTAGTTATTGCTTTCCGCAATACAGGTCACCACGTCCACGTTTATTTGACAAAATCTTCTGAAATCAAAATGGCGTAACTTTTTCTTGTATGAAGATTTTTTCTACTAAGACTAAATTCATATACCCCATCCGTCGATTTGAAATCATTGATGTTTGTAGCAAGGTATAGCTTACAAAAAAATCATGATGTTAAAAATACAATTAAGTTATTTTAGGTACATTCAAAGGATAAATAAGTAAGGTTTATTGAAGTCTTTATTCATTAACCTTAAACTGACCTAAGGGACAATCGCACCTTTATTTAAGTACATGGTAATTATATTAAAATATGGCTTTTTTTCCCTTGACGACGTTACCGATACATGTAATAAAGCAGTAATACAAGTAAATATTAGTAATTGAGTAGATATTTACTATCGTAAGTAATGAAAACTATTAGGGTTAGTTCGTACAGAGTGATTTGTGTTTTTGTTTTTTCACACTGAATGCGAGGATATCCAAAAAAATATATTTTTGCAAATATGAGAAGAGGAGATAAGAAGAAGTATAGAAAAATATGCCTAAATTCGTTGCAATTTTACCTGAATAATTATACGTCATACAATAATAATTTCACGTTTAGCGCGCCGAAACACGAAACGGGTGTAATTATTAGTAATTGATTATTTTAATAATCGATGAAATTCGTAATTGGTGAAATCATAGGACGGCCAATAAAATTTTATAGGAAACGCCATTACCGTCCCGATAAAATTACAAAAGAAATCTATAAAATGATTAAAATGTTCTAATCGGCCCAATTAGTGGGTGGATTTATGGTTTCGGTTAATAAACGCATAACCGACTGGAACACAATGGTCGGGCCTTTTAATACCCACGGGTAGCTCGACGGGCTAATGTTATCGATGATTGAAAAGTTACACAAAATGTTAGTAAGCTTCTAACTAGTCTCCCTAGCATAAACGCAGTAAGAACACAGGCTAAGGAGAGACGAACAGATAAACAGCTACATATTTAGCTTTCGATTTAATTGCACTACCACAAGCATACGGAGACTTGAAAATGTTCAAATGACATGCGCACGCACACACACACTTATACAATAAGCATACGCCTCAGAATTCAGATGTTTTAGTGTTTTTTTGCATTATTTAGATAAGCTACGATATGATACGATATGATCTAAGGAAAGTATATTTTTATGCGGCCCATAAATGTACAAGATTTGTATAATGACTGTATGTGTTCTATAAGAAATAATTAAAAAATATATGACGAAACTGATGACAAAATGAAGGCACATTTTAATCAAGAGATGATAAGATATCTTTATATTTTTTGATCACGGCGAACAACCTATATCACTCTTTTAATTCAGTAGTTCAGTAGTAACTAACCAGTGAATTAAAATACTACTGACTGACTAGTAAGTCGCTGGACACTTTTTCCAGCGGGCAACAGCTTAAGTCATATCTCCATATACCTTCCTAAAATAGTTAGTTTTTTGTTGGTTTCTCCCGTTCATTTATCAAATGTTTAATGTTACTTGCTGTGAATGAGCTTATGTAGTTTTGTGTATTGTCGAGCGTGCAGGGGCGGGCGAGGGTCGTGAACTAAAGATATTAAAACAATTCTTCATCATCTACCGTCCATATATACCAGAAAATCTTACTAAGGGGTAAAATACAGTCCCGTCATGTAAGGACAAAAAATATTATATGAATATTATATTAAGGTAGACAGAGAATAGAAAGTTATAATTGTTTATGTATACATGGTCAACGCGCCCTCAGGAGTTGTGCGCATATTGTAAGAATCGTTTATTTTGTGAATCGGGCTCCAAGGAGAAATCGAAGCACCTGCGGCGTTTTTGACAAAACCGTTATGGATGGAGAAACATTTTGGATTCAGTGTATACCTTAACACAAACTCTTACTTTTTAGCATCTTTTTAATAATATCTGCTTGAATTAGTCATGTACATACAACATAAAAAAGTACAGGTGTCTATATAAAATCGAAGGATACCCTCGATTTCTTACTGATCGCACCGTCAGATCCTGACGTCATGATCATGGGACCAACTTGGGAGTGCACTGTTTCAAAGATAAAAATATTTTTTCGAATCGATCCAGGCGCTATTGACTAATGCAGTGAGTAATATTGCACGTAAATGTATAAAATCATTAATCTTTAATTATCATTTTCTTATAAATCTCAGGTCCTACAGATATGCGACCTATCATTGTAATCCAGGTGTAATTATGCTTACATCTAAACTAATATTATCTTTGGTCGCCGTAGCAAATTGTTACATAGAAAATTCCCAGTGTCCTTTGGATCGATTTGGATCGTTCTATGAAAGCTCGTATTTTGACGTGATAACGTCTTATAAATCGATGGAGCCGGCTGCACGCACGAAAAAACATGACTCATGTGTTACCTGTTACCCGTTATCATTACCAAGTACCAGCGTTACCTAGCATTTTATTATTATTATTGTTGTTGTTGTTGTTGTTGTTGTTGTTGTTGTTGACGTTGTCATGTTCAACTATCGTCAGTAAACCGATTTTACAGACAACCGATGTTTTTTTTTTCTGTACGTAAGTACATATATTTTATACTTCGTGGTAAGAAGAAAGAGTAAATAATATTATGCATATTACAATATGTACACTAACGTACTAATAAACATCCTTCACAGGAGCACAGAGTAAAAAAATATACTTAAGAAGCTTCCAAATCGAAACAAATTTTGTCGGGGTTGTCACAGAAGATGGGGGTAAATTAAACTAAATTTAGCGTCAGTATACGGTTATTGAGAAATTCTAATTGGCACGCACCACAACCCAGCATCGAACCTGCAGATGTGTGATTCTAGGGTAGAGTTTGGACCAATCAAAACGCGTTTGTGGTTCGTTTGACGTTAAAGAGAATACCATTTTGCAGTTTTAACATGGACTGGATTGTAACTGTATTATTGCAAAATTTAATTAGCAGAATCGACCTGCAGGTGTCTATAACACGTTGCCACACAAATTTTCGTATCACAAAATTTCAATATTCAACTGCTCACATGATTAGTTTATATTATACCTACATCATTTTAAGCAATCTAAATAAAATAAAAAAGCAAGCAAAGTAATTATTTAAAACATCAACCTACAAAAACCTTTAACGCCGCATCATCGAATTTACCAAAAAAATATAAAATTCTTTCCCACACTCACGGTAATTACTTTCAGTATTTGGTACTCCGGACTCCTTCACCATTTAATTTGACTATACCATATTTGATAATGATTTAGCTATTACAAATCAAATGTTAAAGGTAGGCCACCTTATAGCTACTTTTAGTTGGTAATATGATAACAACAGACAAACCAAAGAAATTATTATTGAGTATTTATGATAGCTATTCGAATTGAACTTTTTTTCTATTATGGTAACAGGTACAGTTTTCTGTAACGCCGTGGTGTTTATCCGGTCGAGCCGACCCATTCGTGCCCATGGCTTTCACACAAAGAAAATAGCATATCGTAAAAGTATTACTGTCGGGTACGAAGTACTTCTCAAGCGAAGCAGGCACAATGCGAGGACATTGGGAAAACAGCGCATAAACCCAATAGCTATAGCGCTAATGCGAATAAGCCGGTCTGTGAATTATGTACTCGTATACCAACTGTAAAGGCTTATAATTAACAATATTAACAGTTGTTTCCCTGCCTTCCTGTCGCACATTTCTGTCCTATATCACAAAATCACAGATTCAAGAAAGCGAGAGTAAAGGTGTTACGATTTTTAAAGGGTTCCGTAATACACAAGGAACCCTTAAAGTTTCGTTCAGTCCGTCCGTCTGTCTGTCCACGGTTCTAGCCTCTGTAATTATGAATGTAAATGGATGAAATTTGATACAAAAATAGATTGTGTGTAGATCTCGGTTTTGGCATCATAAAACAATAATCATTTTATATTTTAGGGGTGGCTCTCCATACATGTGAATGGAATGCGGGATGAAAAATATTTTTTTATTATACTTGATCGTGTTCAGATCTTATAAAATAAAGGCAAGGTTTCATACATGCCTTTTTTACAAAGTCGACCATTTTCGAGTAAAAATGGCCTCGGCCTTCGGCCTCTAAAGTGGTTTGTAAGTTGGTCCCACCCCTGGCATTTCTAAACTATAGGAGATAGAAACTTGTAAGTTCCATGCTGATAGACCATGCTAAAAACTCTTTACAAAATTTGTTTTGAGCGAAATCGGACTCAAATTTTTAAAGTAATTCAAAGAAAACCTATTGCGCGTTGATAGTTACGGAACCCTCCTTAGACATGTCCTGACATGCTCTTAGTAAGGTTATTTAAATGTTACTATTCGAATCATCAGTATCGATAGTAATCATCTTTGTGGGATACAACACTAGTACAAAAATATTCGTAATTCAAACTTGCGAATTTTTTTAAATCGCGTTCATAATTAAAAAGTCCTTAGCTCAATCAAAACGCGTTCTAATTAGGTACAAGTGTGAAGTCACAATAACACTGGCTGCTAATGAACCGTGCTGTAAAAACTAATTGGTAGTGGGGGGACTCCCCGCTTTCGATTGACTTTTGTTGTACCGAAAACTATTACTCATTAGGTGCTGCTTCGTACTCGTTTTTAAATTAGGGATTTATTTGTTTGCAATCTTAACGAAGATTATACTCGATCTTTTCAAGACTCGGTTTTCAAAAGTCGATTATTACCGGTTTTTTTTTAATAAGCATGTACATTTTGTGTTCACTCTGCATATAATGATAACGAATTCGATCTAAAACAAAGAAGTGAAAATCGTATTTCGATAGATTTGTTCTAAAAGCAGTAGCAAACTATAAATGTAAACATTAGGTGAGTAATAAGTGATTGCATTAACTAAGTTGCAGTGTCGTAATAGTGTCTAGAGGGCCGGACTGAGCCATTAGGGAGGGGAAATTAGTGCATTATTGACTGATTTCCCTTTTCAACTAGCTGATAGACGGCACGCCGGCTTTTCGATTTAAAATACTGAGCGAGTGTTTACTGCATTAGCGTTTATCGATAACTCTAATTGCACACCACTAGTTCATGTTTAGTGCTGAATTATCGATGTTTTGATTTATAAAAATGTTTTTTTTTGTGTTCATATATTAATATTAGATTATTTTACTTGACGAATCTATTGAATTTGAATAAATAATAATATCCATGCTTATCAATTATTACTATTTTCTTACCAAATTTTTTAATGTTTCTGCTACCACTAATTTTACTATATTCTTTACTAAACTTGTTTGTTATAATATAAACAATGCAATTTCAATCATACATTTTCAGTACTTTGTAAATTATTAATTTCCCTATGTAATTACACAATCTCCATTCGAAAAACCCATGAGTCAGGAAAGAAAGCAATTTTCATTAATATCTGAAAATGGCGTAATTATTACCTACTATTACGGTGCATTACCTTTTTTATGATTAGCCCTAATTAAGGAACGGCCAAAACAGAATTGTAATTGTCTATAGGTGTGACGGCTATTATTTTAATTGCGAACTATAGCTTTAATTGTACCTTACATTTCTTTGTATACACTTTTAATGATACCCCTAAATATATTACGTTCATATTTGCTTAGCTAACGATATTACAAATGACTACTTTCCACGTTCGAACGAAATTGAAATGTAACAACATGGAATAAGGTGTCATTTTCCTTCTTTGTGTATACTTATAAGTTTTAAAATGCCTTCCATAATTTTGTATCGGAAAGAATAGCACAAGTTCGTGCCGCCATACTTAAGCGTTCAGAAATTGAGTGTGTTTATGTCAGCGTAATGATACTGTCATTATGTATCGATAATTCGATATTTTTGTTTGTTTCCCATCACTAATTTGAATGAATATTCAATGTAGCAAAACAGAGTTATTTTTGAAGTGGGAATTACACATTTTCTTCTTACCTGCCTACGGCGAAGGCAAAAGGAATGGTAATGATTTTATATGTATTATATGTTTGTTCTATCGTTGCGCCTAAACTACTGATCCAATTTTAATGAATAAGGTGTCAGAGATTCGTAATAAATGGCCCGGGTAACATAGACTATAATATAATGTGCGTAGTCGAGTTATAGTTTTTAACTTTAGATTTTTTGCATAAGAATTTATTTACAATAAAAATGCACAAAAAAGTATGAAATAAAACTTATTTTCTAAATAATTCCCCATTTAAATTCGGCTAAAATTTTAACTATTTCTCTACTCAATCTTCCTAATTTTGAAGTCGGTACCAGCCCAAATTATATCCTTTAATATTTTATAAAACTTACGTTCAAATTTGCTGGTACCGACTTCAACATTATTATGACACTACGAAGATTGAGTAGAAAAGCAGTAAAGTTACAACTGTAGCTGGATTTAAAAGGGTAATTATTAAGAAAATAAGTATTATTTTATACTTTTTTGTGCATTATTACTTTGGTTTTAATTTTTTTACAAAACTATTTTTTTTTTTTTATAGTTAAATTTATTATCTTTATTATTGTGAACACATTGATATCGATGCACAAAACTGTGATGAGTAGTGAGTACCTATGTCATCATAATAATATGTTGGTATTTCTTGTGAAGATGGTGGTGATGGTGATGATGATTCCTATAAGTGGTATGATGGCATATGCTTCCAGTTCTTTAAACAACGCTGGAATCCCCAAACACGTATCTATAAAGAGTCAGGAGTTATGTTCGGTACTTTTCGATCCAGGGTATACCTTGGTACAAAAGCTTACTTTTTGGTAGCATATGCTTGAAATACTTCATAAAAAGTCGAAATCAGTATATGTGTTCATATACATTTCGAAGAGTTCCCTCGATTTATCATGGATCATTTCTCCATTTCTCCCCTTTGGTGACCAAGGGATAAATTTCGAATACCTTTGCAACAATAAAACAATTTTGCGAATATATTCATATACGGCTCAGTAATAACTAATGTTCAAAGAAATCCGTGTCGATGTAAAATACTATGAGAAGTACCTATTATATCACCATAATGTGATGATGTATGTGACGATGGTGTTGATGATGATGATTACTGTAATTGACGTAGTGGCATATGCTTGCAGTTCTTTAAACAACGCTGAAATCCCCAAACATGTATCTGTAAGGAGTCAGGAGTTCTGTTCAGTACTTTTGGATCTAGGGTATACCTTGGTGCAAAATCTTAGTTTTTATTATTAGTTAAAAAAGAATTTAAAATCGGTCCACATACGGCGGAATTATCGTAGAATATACAAAATAAATAAATATATATTTACAACCGAAAGCATAACCGCCTCCTTTTATTGGAAGTCGGTTAAAAATAGTTCGAAGTGAAGTCCCGTCTTCCAGATTTATAAATATAAGTATGTTAATAAATGTAAATGAAAATAAAGGTAAATGAAATTACAAATTATATTTTTCTATCAAAATATACTGTAGTCTTTCAAAAAAGTTACACCGATTTTCCGCTCTACGTTTTCTCCACTCTTAACCTCTTCTTCTGTCCCATTCAAACCTCACACATAAAACAGAAATGACATATACAGAGTACGCATAGCAGTAGTGAAACATCATTCATTATTTAAAATCCAAAAATACTCTCATCGTGCCTGAAGAACAATCATAAAAAAAAATGTTTGACTTCAAAAATTATAAAAAAAAAAAAAAAAAAATTCGTCTGAACCCGAGACCAATTGGTCAAAAATCGAAGTGCCAGCGCAGTTAGCGCTACGCGTATCTGACATTAGAATTCTAAATTACTCATATCTTATTTGTATTACACGACGAAAGAAAAAACATATGGCGCGTAACGGAAAAATGTGACTTAGAAATAAAGATGGCGCGTAACAGAAAAACGTTAATTTTTTTTTTCATTGCCATAAAATTTCTCCCATACGTCGATAAAGAAGTTTCACTTCAAAAATCTAATGAACTTGAATGTCAATAGCCACAACATTCTAAATCCTAACCGTAAAATGCAAACATCCGTAAGCCAACGAATTAGGGCGGCGCTCGCTACTTAACCTACCGTAGTAGTTTTTCATTATTTCGCGTTTTCTTTTTTACGCCATCCGCCATGGTCCGAGCGACCCGACGCATTTTTCTTTTTTTAAATCAGTAAATTGCATATTTGAAAAACTACCGGCCTCCCTCGATTGGTACGGTAACGTACGAATTTATTTTTTAAGGAACCCTTTTGTATAAATACGTTTAAAAAAATATTTGAAATATGCGAATTTCGTATCGCTTGTTTGAACAGTGCTGTTTGTATGTATTACACAACCAATATTCTAAATATATCAGAATAATAATTACTTGCCGAATGTTTAATACCTAAGCCTTGTTGGTTTTCTATGAAAAAAGCACTTCAAACTAAAGTTTTAATATTCAGTTGAATTTTCTTTTAAAAATAAACGATTAATGTTAGTTGTTAAATCAATCATTTTATGTGCCAATATAGCGAACGAATTAACCTGGTATATCCATTATATTCATTAAGTAATATTATAACAATATTAACACGAATAAATAATTACGAATAAATAAACACGAATAAATTAGTACCACAGGAATAATAATGAAAAAGTAAAGGGCTGCATTGTGAAATTAAATAAGTCAGTTTAATTTGTTTGTTAAATTGCTAACATCTTTGAAGTTAATAATTTAGTTTTTTTTTTATAATTTTTACTTTTGTTATGTTTGTTATGTTATATAAATACATACCTACTTGTAATATTATGCAACAAATATTATATTAGATAAGCGCATCTCGCCGTCAAACACTCGTTTGGCGAGATATGACTTGTAACTATATTTGTTTCTTTTGATGAAAAACAAATTAAAACAAAAAAATGTCATTGGTCAGAAACCGAATAAATTTACTTAAATTTTAAACCAAATTACCGAATCATTAACATACTGTAGAACATAACTTTTTATCGATTTTTCTATATACTCTAATTACTGAACCCTATGCGAATTACGAAGTTTATTGTGAAAAAAAATATATTCACCACTTGAATATTAACACAATGGGTCTAAAGTACCCCGCGCGGCGCCCGCCGGGTTGTGACGTCACAAGCGCGCGCGCAAGTGGGCTCTATTATGTTCCCCTTGCACTTGATGTTTTTAATTTTTCGCTTAAATAGGACCGAAATTGCAATTGATTTTTCTCAGAAGTGAACAACAGTAAGTGACCCAATAGTTTTATTCTAAAAATTTGCAGAAAAGAATCAATTTTACTTCTAGGTCGATATCATTATTTATTATTTTGGTATTTTTATTTAAAAACTATCTGTCCCGACACACGTTGTTCTGTCTTACAACCTACACCGACTTCTACACTTATAAGGCCGGATGATCTTTCTGAAATAAACCAAACAGATAAACTGACCGCAGCTACAAATATTTGACGGTCAAGTGACACAGTAAACAGTTAGTATGGCAAAATTCAATCGAAGTTTTTAGTATTTTGCCCGCAATTTTTCTAACATTTCTCACCGTACAAACCTTCCCTGAACTTCCATGATTGTTTCTAGACCAAAATCAGCCGAATCGCTCCAGCCGTTCTCGAGTTATAGCGAGACATTGGAATCAATATTTTTTTTAAATATTTTAAAGGTGAAAAATAGAAGAAGAAAGTAAGTTTTTTATTTTTATTTAATATAAAATTATTATGTTATACTGGCGTAATATGTTGTAGTCATTGAACACCCAAAGCAGTTTAGATGTTCTTTTTTACGATGTAGCACAATTTTTTAACTTCTCCGTTCCAATATGGGCCCTTAATTGTTAAATTGCCATTGATATAAAATCGCTCGAAACCTAGCATAGACAAAACCTCTCACGCTCCCATCTAACCTCGTTACAGAGCGATAAATGAAATGTAATTGGTAGGAAATTACGCAATAAATGGATGGTTATTATTGAATTTAATGTTGAATTAGTGGGCCCCCTCGCCATCTGTCGGGACCCGAATGCCCCCGAAGGCCCCCGACCGAGAAACAATGAATTTTATTATGTTGTTTGAAGTGCTTCTAAATAATTACGTCTAAATTCTATAAACTCGTCTTGATCGGGGGTATAGACAAAAATGGAACGGTTCACAAACAATGATTCGCTAGGTCACAGAAACGGATATAACAACGACAAAACTGTCGTGTTTCTACACGAAGCAATCCTATAGAAAACATAGAAAATGTAATCCTTACTAATATTATTATGAATGTGAAAATGATTTTGTTTATTTCGTTGTTTCTCATTCACGTAAAAACTACATAACCGATCAACTTGACACAGATATAGAGCAGGCTACTTGGTACTAGTAGTAGGTAGTACTTTAAAATTTTTTCTTCACGTATATACAATATATATGATATGATATTGATAAGAAATCGTTCGTTTCATTCACTCCGGCATTCAAGGTTTCGCATTAGCCGATCGAACGTTTGACCTACGTCACCTGAATACCGCCAAAGAAAACCTAGGTCATTAAATATTACTATAGTTAGATTTAAAGGCATAATTGAGGTTTATAATCCCGTTCCGTAAACTATCAAGATTTGAACGTAAGAAGCAAAACTTATCTTAAGAAAACTGCCGCATTCGAATAGTTTTGTAGAAAATTCTAATTAATAAATAATAATAAATATTATAATTATGAAATACATTTTCAGTTCAAGTTATAATTAAACAGATTATACTGGAAGCTGCGACTTCTAACAAGCAAAAGAAATCCAGCGACAGCCGTACATTTTGCCGCAAATAAAGTAGCCTCTCACGCGGCAAAGTCCACTATATCTGTGCCGAATTACATCAAATCGGTTCAGTAGTTTCGGAGCTTATTCAATGCAAACAAACATACTAACAATAAAATCTCTCCTCCTTGTAATTTCAGTATAGATAAATCTAATGATAACTCAACATATATTCTTTAGTCTAAAGTCTAAACCCCAGTTAAGCCACAAATATTGTCCACGTGCGTGGTAAAGCACGAACTTTCAAAGAATTTCCGGGTTAATCTACAGGAAAATCTAAAACAAAATTCAGTTATGTTGCAGCTAAAGCAAAGGCGAGTTCACACTTGTTCGTCACAAAACTGTACGAACTTTTAACAAATTTAATGAAACCTTTTCTAAAATCTCTGTTACTAATAATTTAAATATAAAAGTTTGAGATGATGTTTAGATATTGTGTGTTGGTTACATATAAACTCAAATACCTGGATTAACACCCCAGGCTACTTTTTATGCAGGGAAATTAATATAGTTAAGTAGGATAAAAAAATGTTTATTTTAACAAAGTCCCGGTCCCTGACAATACATGTAGTTTAATAATACAGGTTACATATATATACTAATATTATAAAGAGGAAAGGTTTATTTGTTTGTTTGTTTGCATTAAATAGGCTCACAAAACTAATGCATCGATTGTGATGAAAGGAAGGATATAGGCTGCTTTATACCACGGAAAAAGGTACGGTTTCCGCGAGATTAACTTTAGCACGTTCGCGGGAAACATCTAGTAAAGATTAATTTATTTGTTTGTTTGCATTGTATAGGCTCTGAAACTACTGCACCGATTTTATCGCACTTTGGCACAGATATAGAGTAGACTACGGGGATGGATACATAGACTACTTTTTATCGGGAAAAATGTACGGTTCCCGGAGTAGGCGCAGAGGGCGTACAAAGTCGTGGACAACATCTTTGATACTTTAATTATATCATTAACGAAACTGTAGCCATATCAAACAAATAAAATAATAAAATCAAGAAAACTTAATTAAAACGATAACCAAATGATCCGTCTTATCAAACGCGCACGTATCTTTTCGAATAACTTTAGCGCGTACGTCATTCGGGCGGACCGGGCTACGGACGAACGCGTAGTGTGAAGTTGACTTTATTTTATAAAAAAATATATTTGTTTATTAAATAGAAATATAATATATGTAGGTTACATAAATATATAAATGTATCTTTTGAATGGATCAAGCTATATGAGGCTCTATTATAGAGCGGAGCGGATGTTACAGGTAACGTAGCGTAGTAAGCTTACGATGAATTAAACTTCATTATAAATAAAAATAAAAATAGATCAAATAAAGAGTAAGTGTTTAAATTTACCATGAAAAATATTCGCGTAAACATAAGAAATCAATATAAGAATTGTAATTGCATTGGGACAATTTACGATGGAGCGGAGTGCGAACGTAAGTGTCAGGCGGACGAGCGAACAAGCGCGCGGGCCAGCTCGCAGTGTGCTCCGGCCGCGACACACGAGCGCGACACTGCATAATACATCTCTACGCTGTTACTGTACGTCGGACTTTAATTATATATCTGCTACAATTTCGCCTTTTTTTCGTGTATTTTTCACAATTCCTCTCCCCAACACCCCATTCCACCCCACCGGCCGCAGAAAAAAATTATACGTGCGTGTGTGCACGCGCGCACTCAGCGGCGCTCGGTACACGCGTCACACCTCGCCGTCTTGGGCCGACCGCACTCGGCGGCACGCGACCGATCATCGTCCGGAACAACATTTAGACATTTGAATGCAATTAAACTCGTCCACGAGTGCAAGGGTCCGATGAGCCCCGCTCAACTTTTCCTGTAACAGGCTGTTATTTCACGATTTAAAATCGGTTCTCAACCCGTTAATGACGCGAGTACAAGTGCAGATCGGCGGCTCCGTTCGGCCGCGGACCAATCTATTTAATAACCCCCGCCGGTGACACCCCGCCCGGCGGCCATCGCCAATTTTAACCCCCCACGTACACCCTAGCACCCGCCCTGAAAAAAATCCGGAGCGTTTTAAAATTAATGAGTAAAAATCTACACACACGCGCGCCGCGTGCGTGTGTGTGCCGATAATGCCCGCGGACCGTCCGGCGCTGACGGACCGATCGCCGGCCTTTCCATTAGGACCAACTATCCGAGAAAAAAATGGAGCACAAATTGAAAATTCGTCGGTCCGGGCGCGCTAATTCCGCCGAAACGACGCCGCGGCGCGAAGCGAAAGCAGTTAGATAACATTTGTAGAGGCGCGGGCGGCGGGCCGGGGGGTCGCCCCTACGCAACGGCGTTTTTATTTTGGCCGGCCTTTGCCCCCACGCCCCCCTTTCGACCAACTTCATCTGAATAATTACTGATTTTTTCGTGTACCGCTGATTATTTCGAATGTTATTTGCTGGTGATAATTTTTCCGCCGCTCCGTTTGTCCATTTTGGTTAGCTGCGTCTCGTTTTGCGAGCGAATTAAATTTTTAATATTTTTCGTATCGGCTATCGTCAATGCCGAACATTCTTCACAAATTCGTAACGCACACCAAACTTAACATTTGAACGAAGGAAACGACTATACGGCATTGTTCGCTCTGACCTCAGACTAGGTATAATTGAATTACAATAAAATATGTTTTTGCAGAAATATGAACGAATCTACGATTACGCAAGAATCCGTTACTCAACTAATAGCAGATTAAAATCGCAATTCCACATATAATAATACATCGAGGATTAAAAGTTTGGCCACTGCTGATGCCGTAATACCGGGAGTGGCAAATTTCATTCCAAATTTTAAATACTTTTGTCTTTTGTTATGTATGTGGTCTCATGCTTAAGCTTAACAAGGTTATATTAAAATAACAACAAAGAAAAAAAAAGAACTCAAGAAAACTTTCTTGAACCACAAAACCACACTGGCAATTGCGAGCTTAGTAATTATAAATTAATATAGCGTTATTAAAATCGAAACGACAAATCTTCTGGACAAACTGTTAAGAGTTCTAAGAAAGTAAAATTCATCACAATTGAAAACCGTGTTATCGAAAAACTTACCCCAAAACAAGCCAAAACACTCAAATTAAAATATCGCAAGGATCAAAAATTAATTAACTGATGTTTCTAAGATTCGGGATAAAGTATAAAAGTTTTAAAAAACTTCGCGCGAACTTCCCCCGGCTAACAATTAAACTCGATTAAAATACTAATCAAAAACTCTAATTATTATGCTTATTCGACAAGTGACAAGTAGAGCCCATGGCGATCGCTTTGGCAAGGATTTCGGAGGGACCACCCACCCCCCGGTGGGCGCATTTTTTTCCCGCCACCACCGAAGGGGTTGATTTTTTAAACTGATGACGCGCTTTCATTCTGCGCTGTACAACTTGCCGCGCGGCTGTATGTGTAGCGATCGTTGATAAATAAATAAAAAAAAAATGTGCCCGCTTTGTCGATACCAGTTTCCTCTGGCCGGTATCGCGTAGCGAAACTACGATCGAAAGAAACTTTTCAAACTTTTTCACGCGGGTAGTGTCGATAACGAGTGCTTTTATACTATTTCTAATTAACCGGTGATACGCGGTGTCGGATTCTATTAGTTGACGATTTGTCGAAAGTTTGTCGAAGTTGTGTGAAGTCGGGCGAAACTTGTGTTCTCTTGCGAGATGCTCGGACGGACGGCGGGACAGTGAAACGGAATTTGAAACAAACTGAAGATTGAACGCGGGGAGAGAATGACATTGTCTTTTGTAAGTTTTTAAAATTGTAATAATTTAAATATTTAATACGGCTTTAAAATTTCAATTAACTTCAAATATGTAGGTATTGAAAATAATTTTTCGTATAAAGCCTGTAATATATAAGTTTTAATAATACAATTTTACGGTAGGTACTTACATTATGCATTTATTAAAATAAATATTCTTTAATTAAAATTAATTTATTAAATAAATTATTACAGTGTGATATTTTTTTTATTTATTATTAACTTTTATTCAAATAAAATTATATAAACCGTACACGCAAATAAAATACGATAGAAAACTTAAAATAAAATTAAAAGTCAGTTACAAAATTTTTCTATTGATTCGTAGAAGTTTAAAATTAAGTAAATAAACAACCATTTACGTAAATAATCAATTTTATTATATTTCTACCGCCATTCGATAATAATATTAGTATATTAGTGGTATTTAACAAGTCTTAACTTTGAACAAGCTTACAGTGCACAAAATTACTCAACAAAAGACAAACGCCATAGAAACTTTTAAGTATCCACGCAAATTCAATTGTGAAAACAAAAATATCTACATTAATTATATGTAACTCTTGCATGCCCCGAGTGGCCTATGTGCTGCAACTTTACTCAATGTAGCACATGTATGTAACACACATATGCAAAATAAATGAATTGAATTGAATTAATGAAGCATAAAAATATCCACACACAGTTCAATTAAAGTATACATTTATTATTTTCACAAACTGATAAAATGTGGGCACGGTCATTAGAGAACCGGCCCAAGATACTGTTAAGACAGATAAAGCTGCGTAATTACAAATACGGTAGTTATAATATATTAAAAGAAGTGAATTCATTTATTGGTAATAACGTAAAAAGTTTACATTACAATTTAAAAAAGAATTCTAACAAAAACATTTGTCAAACATTTTTTCTTTGAACATATATTGTTAAGGCACTTTGTCAATAAATTGCACCGATTATGACAGGACTTATGTTTCCAGATAGCTGATGTTCTAGGCAATAGGCTAGGCATACTTTAGACTATTTTTATTTGCACAATAAAATAGTTTCGAGAATAATATTGTTACATTCCAAGCGGACAGTCGCGGGGTACAGCTGGCATAAATAAAATATTAAACGGGTATTTTGTTAATACTTTTGCCAATTAAAGAGCTGATAATACTTGTTCTAATTGCGTGGCTCATTTATTATTGATTTTAAGAAATGCATTAATTACCACACGAAGAAAAAGTGTTTTATGTTTGTTTATTTCTTTTTTTTTCCATTCGAAATTGGTCCGACCATTGACATAAATGACGTACGCATTTTATTTATTTTTTGATGGCAATCTATTTTAAACGGGTCGAAGATATAAAATACAATTAATCCAGAAACAGGTACATATTAAAACTGTTTTTAGAACAAAAGATAATCCAGCAAGATAATGGATGTTAACAAGCGAAAACATATTTAACCGGCACCTATCCCTCCTTCGATCCTTCGAGGTACTCTGCCTGTTGGGACGACCTGGGAGATTTCTTTTCATTGTAGCTTTTTAAGTTTTTCTAGTATTAATTTTCTTTTTAGTACTTTTATAATTTGTAAATATTTTAAGTAGGTACAATACGTAATATTAATATCTATAGTATTACTACTATAGATATTAATATTACGTATTTCATGTATTTTCTAAATAATTATTATTATCTATTGTAATAGTCGACGGAAAATTTTTAGCAGTTAGCATTAAATAAATATATTATAGTGATGATGTTAGAAAAAAGAAGTTAGTTAGAAAAAGTGACAACCGTGTACATTTTTAGGTAGGCCGTACCGCAAGGTTTAAAAACGCTATATCTGATAAACCGTGATCTTAGCGTGATCGGCAAGGCTAGACAGTTGGAATTTACTTCTGTTGCCGCTATAACATCAAATACTAAGAAAATAATAAAATATATTAAGTGGTGCCCCCATACAACAAACGTGATTTTTTGCCGTTTGGCTCGGGACCCTCCGTGCGCGAGTCCGCGAGTCGGACTTGGCTGGTTTGTGTTTTACCGGTAAAAAGTTAAACCAGACCACAACGTATAGGCATGTTAGATTATATTCGGCGACTTTTATAAATAATTTATAAATTTTATGAAATTGACCAGGAAACGAGCACATGGATCGCCTGATGGTAAGCAATTTCCACGAAACGCAACGCAAGCGTTAAATGTATTGTAATTGTTTCACACGGGTTCTCTGTGACCCCGACTTATCTGTCCGGTCGAGCCGGCCCATTCGTGCCGAAGCATGGCTCTCCCACGTTAAAACCTATCCTTCGAGTTTATAATACAAGAAAGAAGGGCATAGGCTACTTTTTATCGCGGCAAAATGCGCGGTCCCCGTGAAATGTTCTTTTGCGCGAATGAAGTTACGGGAAACATCTTGCAATTAATATATAGGTCTGAAGTATTTGGTAACAGAAAATCTTCAGGATTTTACATATTAGGCTCTACATGCACATTGGACACTTTAGAAATAAAAAATGTAGCTATGTTCTAAGTATACTAGAAGCAAAAGAGTCATGGTCTCATTTTTAACATCAGCTTTATTTGATATCTACGCCGTAGCGCGCCGTAGCGAGTTGTTTTTGCCGCAGGAATAGATAAAAATAATATATTTTTTTAATTTCACACATACCAAAAACTTTAATTTAAGTAAACCCGCAAACGGCGATGTATGACAAAGGTTATAAATATGAACAAAAGGTCTATAGTCATTTAGTTCAATAAATCTTACCCCTAGGGGTCACTGGCGTGAGCCGATGTTCGTTCCGGTCGAATGCTCGAACAGCTCAGGTGACTTCAAAATTAAAGGGTTTATATAAGTTTAGTTTTAGGCATTGCGCAAGTGAGCCTAAGGCTCACTAGGCAAGGCTAACTAACACTAAGGCAGATCTGGGATAAAGTTCACCCTGGGTTAAATGTCATGTTATCTCTTTATTATATTTTTCGTATTTTTATGAAAATGAAGGCACGATATTTCAACCCTGGGTTAACTTTAACCCAGATCTACGCATGTGGGCCTAAGTCGGCCTCATTTTGAGATCTTTAATTGAGAACCGTTTGAGTATCGACTATAAGTGTATGCAATTAGAGGGGCATGTTAGGTTTTTTTTACTACACAGAAGTAAGTCTGTCCGTTTGTCAGCAGGCGGAGTCGGACCGGAGCGGCGCCAGCTCGCCCGAGGGCGGCGGCCGGGAGCCCCGCACCCCGCGCACCCCGCGCTCGCCCTCGCCGCACAGGCACGTGAATGGCTCCAGTGAGTTCGTACAACACTTATATCTTATCTTTATCTAGATTTAGAGTAGCTAAGCCTAGGGGATCCTAGGCTTAGCTAAGCTAGGCTTAGCACATCCTAAATCTCGTTCACCTGAAAAAGTTCCTACAGCATACTGATGGGTAACGATAACCGTTGCGCCAAGACACCTTATCATTTCTAGACAAGTGCGTTATCCGCCTTTTTTTCTGTTCAAATACCTGAGGATACCCTCGATTTTATACCAATAGGCCTGGCCATCCTAGCTACAAAAAGTTGCAGTAACTCTAGTGGACCAATGCCATTAAAAATAGGCGTTGCCCGGGAACATGTATAAAACCAAAATCGATCCATCTCAAATCTACATTTGCAACACAAAATCTCAACTATCCCCTCTATTCCAGTGGCGTCGATGTTCCAAAACCTGCAGAACCTGGCTAACATGCAGAACATGCCGATGTCCCAGCAACAAATGTCGCAGCAGATGTCGCAGCTTGCCGCCAACCTCCAGGGCCTGACGTCTATGCCGAACAACCCTGTTATCAACTCCCCGCTCAACCTAAGCGTGAGCGCGCCAGGTAAGAGATGTTCTATAAGTCTTTATAAGAACATTTTGTCATTTTTAGGGCACCCGCGCCCAAAAACCACGGCCAAAACTCTCTTATCAACTTCTTGTTCAATGAGGGGTAGCGCGTCAGGTATGAATCGTTCTAGGTTGTTTTGAACTACGCAGAGTTGCTGATATCTCAGCAGTAGATGTCAAAGCTGGCTGCCAACCTCCAGAGCTGCCAAATAATCCGGTCATCAACTCCCCGCTCAACCTGAGCGTGAGCGCACCAGATAAGAACTTTTTGCCAACGTTTAGGGCGCTTGCTCAACCCGCTTCGGCACGAATGGGCCGGCCCGACCGGATAAATACTACGACCTCACAGAAAACCAGCGTAAATTATCGCTTGCGTTGGCGCGGCGGCAGCGGTAATTGCGTACCATCAGGCGATCCATCAGCTCGATTCCTGGTCCATTTCATAAACATAAAAAATATAATAAAAAAAACAACTCTGTTATCAACTTCTCGTTCAATAGGCGTGAATGAGCCTGAAAGAAGAGAACAAGAGCACAAAGAACTGTTCTAGATTGTTCTATTTTGGTAAACACTATACATGCCAATAGCAGATTATACAAGTGGCCAACAACGTCAATTTATTTATGAAAACAATGACTTAATAATATTATGGATTCATGTATTTCATTATTCTATGGATCTGGATTCATTATATGTGTTTCATTATTTTAACTTATATTTTTTGTGATTTTCCACATAACCCACTACCATTTGAATTCGTGAAAATTATGCTCAAATCTTAGCTAAAATAATCTCCCAACATACCACCTGATCAGCTATGAGGAAATTCCTGTCAAATGAGCTAACACCTGATTACCCGGAGTATATTAGCATGAAAGCCTGATTAAATGCTAAATTGATTATAATTTAATGATAGTTTACCTTACCACTTAATGAGCAAAATAGTGTACAATTTTGAGCGAAAGTGGCCTTATTTAGGTATGTGAGTTGGAGCCCGAATGCCCCTCTTTTTTAACCGACTTCCAAAAAAAGATGCGGTTATTTATGAGTCAAGAGGTACTATCGAATAAGTTGCCGCTCGGCTAGACGTAAGATGAAAATCGCTCAACAGCGCCGTTGAATCGTGCGCACATAGGTGCAAATACATTGTTCAACCACGTATGCAATTGTGGCGGTCACTTTGTGTTTAAACATTTTGAGGCGTCCTAGTGCAAAGGAAAATATTTAGAAACTGGTCGATATTGTACATATGATTATATTTATTATAACATTAAATTTTCGAGTAGCTTAAATCTATTTATATTTTAATTAAATCTTTCTAGATTTAAAAAGGATTGACTCTAGCATTTGTTAACCCAAAAAAGTGCATGAACTTTATCAGCGCGAGCGCTCGGGCATTTCGGATTCTGATTCTCACAACTTAATTTCCAAACGTTAATCGTTTTGATCAAAACCTTTAACCGGCTAATTATCTAGGTTAACACGGTTCGTGCATTTAACCATGATTTAACCCAAACCATAATTAGGTGATTACCGAAACCAATCGATTAAAGAATCCAAGATTACACCCGCCCATTAAAAAAACCCTATTATGATAATAATTACACCACGAAAGTATAATTATACTTTTATTGTCTGGTCCTAATTATACATTTTTGTGGGGAATTAATGCAAGAACATTTGTTTTCAAATCTGAAATGTCATGGTATAAATGGATATGCTAATGCGGAGTATAATGGTGCTTGTATTTAATTTTTTTTCGTGGTAAATTAAGGACCGATTACACTCTTCTGCAGCTGAAATATCAAAGAAAATTGAGCCATATTATCAAGAAATAAAGTTCATATTAGCGAGCACCCGCATAGCAAATATATCGATAGCGGTCGGAACGTTTGAAGTTTTGGCATTTAACGGGGACTGCTTTTTTTTCTTTGTGAATTTGTCTTGGTCCGAGTGGAATTCTCGTTTAGATGTAATTTATAAATCTTATAATCATGAGAAGAAAGCTCAATTGTTTTAACGTCCATGCCTAATTCGGAAATAATAAAAAGACGTTGGGAGTTTTTGATCTGCTGTTTAGATTTTCATTCACATTTCATTTTGCGTAATTATTTTATTTCAGAACAATAAATTGTTAATTATATTTTTATGAATATTCGAGATAAAATATCACTTACCCAACACATCCTGCAGATATGCGACCTACGCTGTTGATCTATCCAGGTGTAATTACGCTTACATCTAACGGCTAACCTAATCTTCTATCTATCTTTGGTCACCGTAGCTAATTTGGTCCGTAGTAAAATAACCACAGACTCTACATTTACATTTAAAAATCCAGGAAGAACCCATATTTATCACTACCCCTGTTCCAGGACTGGGCTCACCGAACCCAGTCAACAACAACATGCTGCCTCCAGCCATGCCATCACCCATGCCGCAGCTGATCCTGGCCTCCGGACAGCTGGTGCAGGGCATACAGGGCGCCCAGCTCCTCATACCAACGTCACAGGGTAAGCAGAACATCATATAGGAGAAAGATAGACATGATAAGATGAGAGAGAGAGAGAATGACGAGATGAGACAACAATATGTTGATGCTTTCCGCATTCCGTCGCGCATTCCGGATTAGATTCTGACCTATGTATTTAAATAGTAAAAATTATGAACTCAGAGGTAGAAGGCATCAGAAAATTCGTTAGAAGAGCCTAAAATCTACTGACCCTTATTATCTTATCAGAGACCAGCAGGATAAGCTATGATGCGCGCCCTAGAAACACCGAAGAATCGACAAAATTATAAATTGAAGAAACATTAATAGGATTCGGAGCAGAATAGTTCTTATTGTAAAGTAGCAAGGTCGATGCATCGTCGATATGGGAAGCAACATTTATTTTCTTCCCGAGGATGAACTCACAAATGGCCTCTTTTGACAGCTAAAGTAGAAACGTTTTCTTATTTCAATGTCAAATAGTCTTACAATAATGTCAACTACTCCACATCATGGCGGTCCAAAACAAATAGTTTCTTTACGTTCAATCATTTACTTAAAAATTTGATCATTTATGAAGAAGGTTTCCCGGCATACATTTTAAAAATATGACTATTTAGAAATGTTAACTTCTAATGACGACCTTGCTACCATGGATTTAGAACTATTTAGCAACGAACTGTTTTGGATAGAATATTTCTGATATGTTATTGATTGTACTGTATAATAGAATAATTCTTCTTTAAAATTATTTCTTTCGATCGCCATGCTGGGCTTGTTATTAATAATTCAGCTAGAAAGATTAAAAAATTATTATTTCAGGATATCATTATCTTTAGCACCATTTCAAATGTCTACAAACTTAGAAGCCATTATCTCGTCACAACTCTCATGCTAAGACACATTCTCAAAATGGCTCAGTAAATCCGCAAAAGCAATGCTTATATGTTGATACCATAGCACATTTTCCTTGTAATTAATACTCTAATCTACGTATAAGATATTTATGTAATAAACTGTTGTGGCCTTTCAGCGAGTTGCTTATGGGGCAGTAAAGAATTCCTTTCAGCCAATATTACAGGACAGTTTTAGCATGAATTTTACCAACAATATTATAGGCTTAATATTTTAATATAGAGCATTGAGAAGAGGTAAGATTATTATGGCCAAGATGCCAAAGTGAAGGTAACTTTCATGTAGAATTTGTAAGAAATTCTGCCTATGTCCTAAAGAGATCTTGTCACAAAATATAGCTTGTCTAAGGGCCTGTTTTACAATCTTCTAATAAGCATCGGATAGGTTATTCGGAAGTTTTGTCGCTGCGTACTTTATATCGAGTGACAGAGACAAAACACGCAAATAAGCTTATCTGACACATAACAGTAGATTGTGAAACAGGCCCTCAATTTAAATGCAATAATAATAATATATCTTATTATTGGGTTAAAGCTTAAAATTATGGTTATATTCTAGAAGACGTATAATAATACTTATTATATTCATATTATTTCACACGAAAATGAATAAAAAAAAATATCTCTTCAAAAAACCATTCCGTAAGAATGGTTTTTTGAAGAGATCTGAGAGAGAATCTCACGTTTTGTCAACAGGAATAGCGACGCAAACGATTCTAACGATACCAGTAAACCACGTCAACTCCAACGATCAGATGGTCAACCTGGCGTTGAATAACGGCCAAGTGGTGTCCACCTCCCTCGCCAACCTCCAGGCCATGGCCCAGCCGCACCAGCTCATCAACTCCAACCAGCAACAGCAGGCCAACATCAGGCCAAACATGCTGAATCCGACGCTCTCGAACGCGCTGTTGAACCCTGGCCTACCGAACTTCCTATCGAACGGCGCGGCAAACGCGCAAGAGTTATTGCAGGCCCTGCAACAACAGCAGCAACCGCAAGCCAACCACAACCTTCTGCAGACGGTGCAACAGAACAACATGCCGCAACAGATGCAGGGGAGACGGTCGTCGTCGCCCCGACCCGATAGACATTATAAGGAGAGAGAGAATTTCGAAAGATTTGTACAGGGCTCCCGGGAAAGGAACGAGAGAGAAAACGTAGGAGCGGCAGCCCTGAACAGCATCAACAGGTAGGTGCATTATATTGCTAAATAGATAGATATTTTATAGATTGTGGTTTGCTAGTAGACAGTCGGCAAAAAGTCCTCCAGTTACATGACGGTTTTTAAGTGCGTAACTATTTAACATGACATGCTTATACGACGCACCGCCTGGTGGCACAAAAAGGGCTCAAGCTTATTGTCAATTTTCGATATCACTTCATCCACCAGACGGAACTTTGTGTGATTCGGCTCTACCTCTGTACGTAAGAGTTAAAACTCTCATTAACAAGCATAGCTTTTGGCTCTTACTTGGAAAATTCTCTTCAGTAAATTTATTTTTTTACTAAATTGTATTAGCTTTTGGCTCTTACTTGGAAAATTCTCTTCAGTAAATTTATTTTTTTACTAAATTGTATTCTACTTATTTTGGTTAACGTTAATTGAAGTAAATATCCACGATAGTATAGATTCAAAAGAATATTAAAGTAATTTCATGTTGAGGTCCGCTGACGCGCGCCTGATTAGTATGGTGCGGGATCTGCGCCAGCAATTACACTCATTGTCACATAATCACGTGCCATAGGGAAAAGAATATTAGATGTGCCAAGAACTAGCTTCAAACTGAAGCTCCGTGGCCTAGTGGGTAGACCGTTTGATTCGCATTCGAGAGAGTGCAGGTTCGATTCCCAGGTTGTTGCGTGTACCAATGAGACTTTTTCAGATCTCAAGTGTTTATTTTACATTATACGGACGCTCCAACGGTGAAGGAAACATCGTGAGGAAACCTGCCCATGGTTGGCCCCAGACGTATTGACCAGTCGTTCCCCTGGACTAGGCTGACTGTGTTGTGAGTATGCCGTGTGTGCTTGGGCGACCATACGACATTTAAAAACCGACTGTCCCAGGCACTACAGTATTTCAAGAGCGGTTACTTCGCTCGGAGAATACTGTATAAATCATCCAATAACGGATGAAAAGGCCTAAGTTTCAGCTTTAAACTGAACAATAAGCCAACAATACTGAACTTTGCTAAGTGTAGCTTTGCTAAGTGTAGGTTCTCTAAATAACTTACTGAATCTTAAATTAGTATTATATTATTTCTTATTATCTAAATAACCACTACATTATATATTAAGTTAATTATATTCTTATACGTGTAACTATTGCTTATTAGTTTAGCGTTAGAGATAAAAATAACTTAGCAAAATGTAAGAACTCTATTATAGTAGTCAACTTTGTCTGTATTGATCATTCAACTTGCCAAATTACGATTTTTAAATTGTTTTAATAAGGCGTACCTACCCACTATAAGTTGTCAAAGATGAATGTGACTTCCAAAACCCTTTATACTAATCATTTTATATACAGAAGTTTTAAGGGCGCGGTTATTTTGAAAAAAATTGGCTGTCTTTCGTTCGATTGGTCGCAATCCAAAAGCCACAAGTTTTGTTTGTTTAAAAATACCAAAATATAGCGCGTATAATCACCTTACAATTAGACTGAAAATAATCGAACAATATTAAAAAATGATTTGAAAAATGCATAAAAAGTCTTAACCTATCAAACAACTGGTCGTAAACGCGTCCTGAAGCTTTCAAAATTAACAATTAGAGTTGCAACCTCTGCGCGTTCTTAGCTCTACATCCACGCTGCCACATTTTGTCAGCACCCACGCTGAAAGCTGATATCTCAAGCAATAGAAAATCATCCGGTAGCCTCGATAACCATAATTATGACCACTCAAATACAATAATTGGTATATTATACACGATCACATTGTTTACTGATCGATTAAATGTAACATTTATATCAAGGTGCTTAGTCACAAAAATATTTCATGAATTATAGGGACTTGGATTATTTTGTATGTAGTGAAATTTGTGTTGGAAAGTGAAGTGACGCGCCTTTATAAGGATATAATATGGAAACATACGGCGATACACAATGTTATGTTTTGTAGTATTTTGTATTTATTTTGTTAGCTCCAAGTATTTCAGCCATAGAGCGTTTTCCCATTATCCGATCCGATGTTCGATATCGAACCGATAATGATAAAGACAGGTATGTAACATATACCTTGTCTTTCACATTATCGGCCCGATACCGGATATTGAATTGGTTAATGTGAAAACGGACTTATAATAAATGAAATCCTTCATGAGTATGTAGTTATAAACATAATAATTTTATTCAAAGAAAATAAATTTTGTATTACTCTGCAGACGTAAAGTAAAGAGTAAATATTACCTTCTTGTAATATTCAATACAAACAGATACTACGGTTAAAAGTTATCATTTCCCTGTTGCTTCAAACAATAATTATTTTAGTACTTGTAACTTATTACAACGACTGAACCGTCTAGATTTAATTCTAATGAATAGTAATTACATCACTGTTTTCCTACAATTATCGCATACATAGCTTTTTAGAATAATTATGCCTTCTATAGAGTGTTGAGCTGTTGATGAGAGGCGCCATCTTTGATTTTTTGCCGCGCTTTCATATGGTGTGAGAAAAATACCAAATGTTTTTCTTAACACCTTACATTAAACTTGTAAAGAAGAACAGTGAGGATTCCATTTGCTTTATTTCTATTTGTTAGTATAATAACATTTAGATAAATCAAAATCTAGGAAAACTATTTTATATAATTTTTTGCACAATATTATCGAAAAATAAAAACTTTAATTCATCGTATCAGTAAAAAATAAAGACCAAAAATATGGGTGCCTACCTCGATGTCATTTAGGATGCAAAATTCCGGGACACTTTGTCCGTACCTACTCACCTACTCAATTGTATTTTGTTTTTGATTAGTGAAAAAAAACACTTTACACAACCACTGACTAGTTTTTTCATCAATCAAACTTCATTAATCATATTTTGCAACTTGAGTATCCAATGAACAAAACACGATGTTTTTGCCAACAACTGGCAGCTAATTTAGAATTAAGTTGTAATTGTATGATGGCGCATTAGCATATTAATTTGCTATGGCACCACTAGATCCTATCAGCATCCCTTGATTATAACACGTCATTATTTACTTTGTTCATTAAAAAAGTAATTAGTGTTGCTTAAAAAAAATACAATAAACGATTTAAAAATATACCAGACATACCAGAAAATAGACGTGCAAACAATTTAAGAACTTAAGAACGAAACGCAAAAAAAAAAACTAGAAAATAGTAAAATCTACTTAATGAAAGGAATACAAAAACTTCTTAGAATTCCTTAAACAACAAAAAATGATTTCCTTTTATTTTTACAACGTATTTCACGCCTAAAAATCTTATAACGCATGAATTCATTAATAAATACATATATAATAAACGTTTTTTGTAACGCAATTTGTTGTAAAACATTCTTAAAATACAAAAGAATGACATAAAGGTAATTTTGAAAAAAGCATTAGGCAAAAACTAATTAGTAATTCAAAAGGGAGCCACAGACATTATCACACCTCATTAGGCGTTTATTACAGTTTGTTTGATGGGTTTTTTTTTCTTTACACGGCTCTAAACATCGGTTTAACAATACATAAAAATAAAAGGGAACTGTATACCTTCTTAAATGTATTTATAAAACAGACTAGTATTAAATTTTGAAGACTATTATTTAAAAGGATTGTTCTCTTATTTTTCTTCTATCAGATTTTTTTCAATAAAGTTTTTTTTTATTATCACCTGCATAATATTAAATTATCTGATTAATGTTATGTTAGCCCTTGCTAACGCTTGCGAACACGTAAGCACGAAATATTTAAAACTACGTATTATTAACGTTATCGAATGTCAATTGCATAGGCGCTAATACGTGCCTGTCATTTGTTTGTGCTAGCCCCACGGGATATCCAAACATGACTAGTGCTGTCCAGGACATTGACCCCGAGGCTCACCAACAGCAAGTCCAATGAAACATTGCTATCAAACAATGTTATACCAGGCGTAAGATGAAGATCGCTCAACAACGCCGTTGAATCGTGCGCACGCACACCTACTCACGTGTAAATACGTAGCTCAACCACGTATGCAGTCGATGCGGTCACTTAGTATTATATTATATAATATTTTGAGGCGTCCTAGTGCAAAGGAAAATATTTAGAAACACCAGAGCAGGAGCTTTGTCGAAATTGTACTCAATAAAAAAACTATAACCTGACTACGTAAAAAAGGGGTCTAAAAAGGACGAAACAAGAAAATAATTCAGATGGAAATCCAGAAATACATAGGTACAAATTGGCCAAGCTAGAGCCGTGGCCACTAATAGCATCTGAGCGTCTGTTCACACTGAGATGCGTCGCATCTAGGTGTGAGCAGACCCTAAGGCCTATAAAGGTTTCTAAAAAATGCGTATATTCATCATACAAATGAATATCCCGATGCAAACGGCTGCGATTTGACATCGACTGTTCCGAACCATATAAAGTAGGTGGTATAGGATTGTCTCGGTTTAATTTTTTTAGATGTTACAATCTGAAGTCTCATTTTCGAAATACAAAATTTAAAATAAAAAATATATAGCCTATGTTACCCGCGGCATCATTACGAATCTATTGACACCTCATTTATTAACATGGGACCAGTAGTTTAGACGCTACGAGGGAACAAACATACATACATACATACATACATACACTGCCAAAATCATTACCCTTCCTTTTGGCTTCGCCGTAGTCGGGTAAAAATTAGTACGATACCAAGGTAATATTAGATCTTAGGTTCTAACTTCTTAAACAGATATTAAATCATTATAAGCAATTGTATACAATTAAATATTTCCATAACAATAGCGATCTCGATCAAAAGGCTCTACATAAATCGTTCGCGATAAAATCGTCAGCAGACACACACTCATACACTGAGGAAAACGCCGCCATTATGTCTTAATGAGCTATTTAATGCTAATTATAGACAGGATGTTAAGTAACGCCGTTGATATAATTATGTTAGGACGCTTGTACACTACAAAACCTGTCTAATGATACCCCATACTATGAGGTAGAGGTATTTCCACTTTACGTGTAGGGGACCCCAAGAAAATATTTATCGGGATTTTATTTTAGCATTCTATCGGCTTTTTCTTTGTAGTAAATAAAAATATCCATTATCCATGCAAATTTCATCTTACGAGTACTATCACTAAATGGTTAGAAGGTAAACCGAGGACGGAAGGACACAACGAAACTATAAGGGCTTCGAAGCGTGAACTACTCTTAAAACTACCAGTGTACAGGGTATCTAATGTTGATATAATTACGAATATAATCTAAGCACCTCACAATTTTCTGGTGACGGCCGCGCGTGACATCTGCACACTGATGTCATATTAGATATTAATGATTTCACTAAATATAAAGGAAGATCTGGTCAACAAGCAATAAGGGTCAATTCACACCGAAACGAAACAATACGCGAGTTGGAGCTGCATTTTTTAAGATAGCTATTCATAGTTGAGCTTTATTCATTGCACTGGAAGATACACGTTTCATTGTAAGAGTGTCATGTTGCACCGCGCTGCACAGCGCATGTGCAGTGTATGACTGATGTCATATGGAACGTGTGTCTTTTTGTGTAGTGAATACAGTTCAATTTTAACAGCTATCTTAAAAATGCAGCGCCGCGTATCGTCGAGGTGTGCCAGTGCACATAGTGCATCCTAAGTCGTTTCTAATAGTTTCTAATACTCGACTGGACACTACATAAAGATGTAGCATCGCTCTGCATCTTCTATAAGATAACCCACTTGGAGTGCTCCGAGGAATTGTTCGGACTTATACCTGCTGCATCTTTTCGCCACCGTTCTACGCGACAGAACTTCCACCCTCACCATGATAAGTGGCAATCCTCCACTGTGTGCTTTACCCGAAATTTTCTGCCGCGCACAATTATTAAACTTTTCAATAAACTGTCGCCAGCGGCATTTCCGGACCACTACGACCTGCAAACCTTGAAGAAGGGAGCGTGTTCCCTCCTAAAAGGCGGACAACACACTTGCAACTCCTCCGGTGTTGCGAGTGTCCATGGGCGACGGTAATTAAAAAAAACTCGAAAATACCTTGAGGGAAATCACATTAATACTTTGAGTAAACGTAGAACATTGGGTTAGACACGATTTATTGTATTTTTGGAACGAAGTTCCTTATGGCGCGTTGCGAATTGCATTAAGGCTAGACGGATTATAGGCACGACACTTTTTGCCACACGAAATCACAATGTAATAACGACTATTATGAATGATATAAAAAACGACCTTATCGCCTTGACAATAATGTAGAATTTTGCAATTACACATTGTGACTGTTATGACTGTTACATATTGTGACTAGCTAGCCGGGCCTTAGGTGTGCGAGCGGTGGGACTGAAGAACGCTTGATGTTATTACTCAGTACGGAGCCAAACTTCGCGGCGGCAACACTGCGAGCAGCAAGCAACCCGCCCCCTCACCCCTGTCCCTGTCTCTAAGGCGCGGCCAACTAGTTCCGCGCGCACTATATATACTTAGTTCAAGTATTTTATTTTGTATAATATAATATATTATATCTATACAAATAAAGAAAATTGAAGTGTCTGTTTATAATTTCAAATTAACAGCTTTTATTTTCACTTAATGCATTTAAAAGTATGATCGGTACTTACAATAAAATATAAATTGTTAACATTTTTCTGTGCGTCTGTCAGTCTGTGTATATATATATATATGTATGTATATTTCTTCCAAAATAGGCTTCAATTCTTCATTATCAACTATATATTTATATTATAATATATAGATTTAATAAGAAGTTATAATATATATATATATATATATATATATATATATATATATATATATATATATATATATATATATATTATAACTTCTTATTAAATAATTTAAAAAAGTTACAATATAATAATATGATAAGATCAACAGCCTCCGTGGTCTAGTGTTTAGAACTTGGCTCTCGATTCCAGAGGTCGTGGGTTCGATTCCAGCATTGGAACAACAAAAAATGTTGCTTCCAAGTTTTGTTAGGACAATGTGGGTTGATCACCTGATTGTCTGACAAGAAAGATGATCCATGCGTCGGATGGGCATGTAAAAAATCGGACCTGCGCCTGATCTCTCGCCAGTCGTGTCGGTTATCCGTCCCACTGGGTTACGAGAGTAAAGGAAGAAAGAGTGCTCTTGTGTACTGCGCACACACTTGGGTACTATAAAATAACTCCTGCTTAACTGGCCTGGTTTCATTGAAACCGGCCATCGTCGCCGAAATCGGCGTGGGGAGTTATATAGAATTTTATGATAAAATATTTCTAATACTATGATAACTAAAGCTGGATCTAGGACCTTATGCTATCCAAAACTAGAACTTTGGACCTTCAGTAAGCCTTAGCGAATAATATACGCAAAGACATTACCATAAAATCAGGTAGGTAAAGCTGTTACTCAAGTCCACAAATCTTGTACGATTCAATTATTAAAAACATATAAGAAATTATACGTATGTACTTGTGTGCGTCCTACATAACCGCCTGCTTACGAAGTTTTACGTCAGACGTACAGTCAGACACGAAAATACGAAAGTTTATAACTTTATTCAGTTATCATGCGCGCTTTCAATTTCTGTAGGAATGATGAAAGCACTACGTGTGATGTGCTTACAGACGGATGATATTGTTCAAACCTACATAATATTATAGGGACAAACTAAGGATCGAACACATAATCCCAAAGGGAATATAAGATTTTAAAAAATTTGACATGATCCAATGTTACAGACAAGATTTAATAATTTACAAAAAGTTTGTTTTTAAAAATCCAGCAAAGGAAGTTTTGATAATATAATTTAATATTTTCAATTCCACATAATATCGATCGGATAAGAAATAATTAACTTTTTGTTGTGAACATCAAATCTTGATGAGGATAACCTTGCGGTGTTAATTTCGACAAATTAACACATAAACTATATAATTTACCGCCGTAACCTTGGCAACAACAATGGCGAATCACTCGAAGATTTCCGCTGCCGACTGTACCGTTCTTCCATTACGGCGAGTGTGTGCGTACTTGAAAGACATTAAGTTAATGCGGCCTCATAATTACTGACTGGAGGCATTAATTCTCGAATCCATAATTAAGTTTAATACCTCATTTCTGTGGCCTCCAATCTAGATAAATATTGTATGTCATTTGACGTCTATTAAAGTTACATTTACGTTGAATCATGGTGCGGCGAAACAAAAAACTTTTTTAGGAATATAATTATTTTACAACGTGCCTACAAGGCTGAATTTGAATAAATTTATGGTGTGATTTAAGTTTGGAAATACACGGGTGCGTATTTGGTGGCGTTTTTCGCGCGATTTTTGATAAAGAGCGGCTAACGAGTAAATAGAATGGCCTACCTACTTGCTTAGATCAGGATTTGAAGTAATTAATAAAAATAACTATAGACATTTCGCGTTTTTTCAGTGAATCACCAGTACAAATATGAAAATTGCTCACTTTATTAATTGGTTAATTTGAACACGTAAGCATCATTGTTCAATTTTTACATTTCCACTGATGACTCACTGCAAGCATAACGCGAATATACAAATACAAATTACAAAGTAGCTTAACAAAACATAATAATTACTTCCATTTGTTTTCCAAACTATCCACATCTTACGAGTCTAGCTGTTTGTATATCTATTTTGTATTCGCGTAATCCACTTAGGTTGTAAATAATCGTATCATTATTGTCTTATAAATCACCATTAGCGGGAAATCTCGAGCTCTATAAATCTGGGTGATTACTACACGTTTGAGCTAGTGCTAAGTGCTTAGATGCATAATATAGTAAAAGTTATAATATGAAAAAAAGCTGAAGTCCCCAAGGAAATATAATCAATCGTCTATAAAATTAAATCGTGAATGCGGGAAATTTTATTTTCTGCAGTATTTTAAATACCTAATATTTTTAAGTACCTAATAGTTTTTTCGCAATACTCAGACGCGGCGTTTTACCGCGAGTATCAGTCCGTGTGTTTCCAATCTTTTTATTCAAATTACAACCGCCGTACGTTACGTGTGAAACACTCGACGGACCACGCTAATTACAATAAAGTTAAACATTACCCAAAAACAACATTATCATGTCATGTTTGTGCTATGTGTTTACTTTATCACGCTAGCTTTTGTACCCCAAGCTTTGGTGTAATATCAAAAAATATCCAAAGAAATAACTTATGTGTAGATAACAAAAATAATCATGAAAAAGGTTTTTCTCCAACCATTAAAAATGTAAAAGAAAGGTTTGAGATAATTTTCTTATGAATTGATGCCAAATCGAAATACATTTCTTTAACACAAGTTATTCTATCATTCAACTAGAAATCTAGACAAGAAAAAATAATTAAATAATTCGGCAGATAGAGCTTAGGTAATTAAATTAATGCTTATTTCAAAATACTTTTTTCAACTGCCTTTGATATTTGCCTTGATTAAGGTACGTTCGTTTTGTTCACAACTAGACGATTTTTAAAAACAAAAAGTCCTCATTTTTAATATTATGATAAGGATGAAATGAATTTCTAATATACCACGTTTTTCATTTATCAAAAGGCAGATCAGCAGCAATGCTAGTGGAGAGAATTTTTCGTCTCTCCAAATACAAAATTATGAATTTAATATTTAGTGATGCGTTTTTTTAATTCGATATAGTGTTTATCGATAGTTTTGTATATTACCTAATAGTTTTATGATTTGTTTTTTAATCATTTAGTTATTTAGAAATTTAATATTTATAAACTATAACAAATCACTGATTTCCAAAAAAGTTGAAATACATAATATGAGGTTTTATAAAAAATAACACCAATTAAAAATATATTTAAAAAAATGTAGATGTAGACACTCAAAAAGCTCAGGTGTAAAATGAAAAAAAATCATCCACGAATAAAGTTTTTTAAATAATTATCTTGAAAAGGCGTAGTTTTGACGTCAAGTGTTCTACGTGTTGATGAATTGAAGGAACAATTAATGCGGAATGCAAGTGTATGTGTGTATGAATGTATGTAAGTGTTTGAACACTTGTTTATGTTTGTGTGAATATTATATTCGTAAAGAGTGCGTTCCCGGCAAATCGGTGCGCGTTAAAGCTTTTTATGTTTCGAAACTTAGCACAAGTTAAGCGCGACTTTGCCGATATTGCTTTTTATAAAATAGCTACGAAAGCTTTTTACAGATATTGTAAAAATTATATGTTATTAATGCTTTTCGAATTTAAGAAAACTAACAAATTGCAAAACATGAAACATGAAAACACCACAACAACATGTCGACAATATATACAATATACTACTTTGTAATACGATTAATTATTATTTCGTTCCGTTATACTTACCTATGTTATAAAAGAAATCTTTTATAACATAGGTAACAATAGAAATGATAATTTCTAAACAGGAAGTTGTTAAATTTATTTAATGAATTTATTTAATTGAATGAATAGTAATTAAATACTATTACAATCATGATAATACATACACCATAAAGACCATAGTGAATTTTTAATTTGATATTCTAATTATCTCTCTAATATATGCAAAAATTAACTTGTAATTGTGTTTAATTTATTCATGGAAATTATTGATTTCAACTTTAATTTTAAAAGTAGGTTTTTGTATATATATTTTTATAATTTGAAGCTGGTTACAGAACAATTAAAATAGTATTGTATATTTAAAATGTATTGTGTAAGATTATTTAAATTTCTTTTGACATTATTAAGATAACTGTTTTATGATTTGGGTTCTATTCTAGACAATTATATTCTTTTCATTTAGTTGACCTGAAAAAGACAATTTAACAAACGTGTCTTAAGACATATTAAATAAATAAATGTAAATGAAAAAGTTAAACTCGGACTCGAAATGAATGTTGTATTTCTTTACTGCGCGGTGAGAAGCGACATTTAAATTGGAAGCATTATAGCCATATTGAGATTTGTTTACATTTAGAAGACGGAAAGGATGATAGATGTCTAGTCGATCTAATTGTCTGACAAGAACGATGATCCATGCGTCGGATGGGCTTGTAAAAAGTTGACCTGATCTCTCGCAAGTGTCGTAACTTATACGTCCCAGTATGTTTCGAGAGTAAATAAAGAGAGAATGCTCTTGTGTACAACGCACACACTTGGGCACTATAAAATAACTCCTGCGCTGACCTGGTTTCAATGAAACCGGCTACCGCCACTGAAACCGGTTTGGGGAGCTATTAAACTGTAACGCAGCCTATGCTAGCGAATAGCCTATAGCGTGTAAGTGTGTAGCGTGTAAGTGTGCGTATATTGCGGCGGATGGGGCCTAATTAGCCCGCAATTACGGCTAATGCGACACACTTAATGAGCTCCTCGTCCTCATCCTCGACGGTCGACCGTTACAACACTATTGTTCGGGCTAGCGCTATACTAGGGATGTGCTGCTAGACAATTGTGGGATGAAGCTAGGGCTGTGAAGCTACGGATGCGCTGCTAAGCGTCAGTTCACACCGAGACGAAGGGAGTAGGGAAGTATACATTTTTAAAAGAGGGTTCGGTTGGACATTGGACAACCCTATTTTACAGTTCTTTAGGGTCAGGTTACACCGAAACGCGACGCGGCGCTGCATTTTTAAGATAGTAATTAAAAATTAAACTTCATACGCCGCGGCCGGTAAGAGCCGCGTCGCGTCGTGTTTCCGTGTGAACTGACCCTAAAGAACTGTAAAATAGGATTGCCCAACCGAACCCTATTTTTAAAATGCATACTTCCCTATTCACTACTTAAATTTTAATGTAATGGAAAAGTATAAAATCACCAGCTAGAGGAAAACTTTTCTAGTGCCAGTTTCACATATTTTAGTTGTGACCAAAAGACGTAAAGGTGGTTCTAGAAACTATAAAGACTTTACGACAACTTTTGAGTATAAAGCTAAACGCTTTTCCCGTAGTATTGATATTAAATCATCTGAAAAAGCCGGTAAAAGCTATCTAACTCATAAACACAATACTTAAGACATTTATCGTGCCGACTGTATAGTGTTCGCCAACCTTTCACCCCGAGTCGCGAGCAAGGACATTTGAGGGCATACCAACTTGTGTTGTCATAACTTTCAAACATAAAAAAAACATGACGAGTGCTGATATAAAATCCAAAGTACTCTCATCGTGCCTTTTAATATCACTTTAAAATAGAATTAAAATTTGTACACCTAGCGCCATCTGTATTTGGAGCCGTACTTTATAAAGTTAAGTTGTTATGTAAGAAGTTTAAGTAGATTCTGACATATTCTTCTATTCATATTCTTATACGAAAATGATTTTAAATACTTACCCCTTTACATATAAAAATATTTACACAGTGTATAAGCTGTACAATGCTTTGTCTTATACGCTTGACAGACAAGAACAAAGCATTGTACAGCTTATCCATTGTGTAAATATTTTTATTAGTAAGGGTGTTAGTAAAAATCAAATATTAATTTACAAGGTAGATGGAACAAAAAAGTTAGCATAATTTGAAAGTTACCTTTTTTATAAGGCCTATATGGTGCCACTGCTGGTTAAAGTTAGAATTGATTGTTGAATCCATGTTAAGGTTGAAGATATGCCTAATTTTAACATTATGGATTCGACAATAACATTGAACACTTTAAAATATATATGTTTATTCCATTTTATAATGTGTATCTACATAACATTATTATCACTTTTTTATTTCATTGTCACATATTGCGAATTATTCACAAATTTTACCTTTGAAAAAAAAAAAACTCACCAACATATTATGCTTTAATAAACATAAAGAAATGACAAATCTGTCCGTTCCTAAGCTCTATAGTTGTACCAGTAGCTTGTGATTATTTATCTAGTCTAGTTTCAAGTAATTACTACTAAATATGACTAACCGATCTAGAATTCACGAATTGTACTATATCGTTTAGGTAATAAAGCAGACAAATACAAGTGTGTTTAAAGTAGTAACATTTGACTTTGATAAAGTTTGTAACTCACATTTACAGAAAAATTTTCGTACAAAAAGCCATCTTGACCATCAATTCACACACATCTTAAATGTAGTTTCTAAATAACAGTGAAATCAGACTAAAAACTTGATTGCAACAAAAGAGACTTTTCGTCCAATTTAAAAAAAGTGTCATATCTGACGATTCTACTTTTTATTTTATTTTATTTTTTATTTTATTGCCTCAGCAACAAAACAGCATTTGATACATTGTTGAAAATCAAATCAAGTTCTAATGATAGGTGAAGTACAACTCGCGTTGGCGATAGTGTATATGAAGTATGAGATGAAATTAATGGTTCTATAATGTGATGGTGACGAAATGTAATTAAAAACAAAAATAAGCAATTTTCTTCTTACAAACTAAACAAAAATAACAAAGCACACCGTGCTTAACAGATTATTATATCTGTATTATAAGATCAATAATAGGAATTTACAATTATATTATAACCATCTATTCATGGTACGATATACATTCTTATCTTATCTTGATATGATATACTTTCTTGGAAAAGTTTGCTGGTATCGTATGCTACACTTTAAAAGTAGGTATTGTCCATACAGGCTCTGTAAATTGAGTGTACTCAGTCTCCCTTTTTTTTTTTTCCATCCACCTAACAGTATCAGGGCTTGTTGTGTTCTTTTTTATTTTATTTTCTGTTTCATTCTTTTTTTATTTTTAAATATCTTATATCTAATTTTATACAATTTTTCTTTGTACTTTAAACATTTTTAAAACATTTACAATACTTTTACTTCCATCTTATATCTATTGCGTCTACTATATATTTTTCAATTATAAAAATATAACTCAGTCTCCCTTAGTCAAGGGTCCCTCTACTTTGGCACTTACAAATCTCCCAGTTACCACTCACCAGGCTCTTAACCATCAAGGTTAATAGGGGAAAAGTGAATAACTACAGTTTAAATAAAATAAAAAAAACTATAACCCGACCACGTAAATTATATAGCTTGTGTTTCACGTCTATTTTCACTTTAAATTCTATTGACACCACATTTATTAAAATCGGACCAGTAGTTTAGGCGCTACGGCGGAACAAACAAACATGCATAGACTGCCAAAATAAAATCATTACCCTTGCATCAAAACTGAATATCTCTTTTTGCCACCAGGCTCGCAGCATCGAACGGGGAGATCACGATCACGACATCCCACAGCACCGCGGGCACCACCAGCAGCGCCGGCAGCGTGGCGTCAGGGCCCACCGCCTCCCCGCACGCGGTGAAACTGTCTCCCAATTCCGTCAAATCCGCACAGGATGAGGACTTGCTCGCTGATTCACCAAGTAAGTTATGTACCTAGCCTATGTATCAGCATCAGAGCCCAGCGCATCAACCCACATCGTCAAACCCTCGCCCAACTCCGTCAAATCCACGCAGGACGACGGGGGCTTACTCGCTGATTCACCAAATAGGTTGCATGCGTGGTATATCAGACCCTATTCGAAGTACATTTCGTGCACTAGTTAAAAGGTGAGTTTAAAATAATGTAGTAGTCACAGAAGGAACTTTAAAATCTTGTCCACGAAAAGTTTTTAAGTAATGCATTGAAATTGAAGTCAGAATATATTCACGCAGAAAATTTTAGATAAGGTCTAAAAATGCCTGGTCTAGCAGCCGCGTGATCAACACCAGACATGTCAATCCATTGTCTGCGTTTTACCAGCGAATAGCTTTGGCTTAGACAAAAGACCAAAAGACCTCTGTGGCTTTTGACGACCTCTATGGCTCAGTGGTTGAGCGCGTCGGTGCTCAAGCTGGAGGTCGCAGGTTCGAATGCCGCCGAAGGAACAGGAAAATAGTGATAATTAATTGTAGACAAATCTTCTGCTTTAAACGAGCAATTCTTGTATATGTATATATAATCAGAATCTCGGAAACGGCTTCAATCATTTGGGGGAGAAAAATCGATATATCTAGATCGTATCCGGAATAATATAATTTCGACTCTATTATTGTCAGATCGAAAATCGAATGGCAGTTTGGTATACGTATGTATATTGTTTTACGTTATTGCCAAATTGGTGTTTAGGGTTCGAATCCCGGTCAGATGAATACTTTTGTGTTTCTTTTTTATATATTATTTTTAAATATTATAATAAGAAGACTTACAAGGTCAAGTTATATCTTTAACAACTTAATCAGAAATAAGTTGTGCAATATTGATAAATTTGCCCAGAAGGTCAATTCTGCTAAATAAAACCTGCAATAATACAATTACAATCAAGTCCCGATACGCTTAAACTGCCAAACCGGTGAAAAACCAACGTGAAACGCTTTCTGATTGGTCCAAACTTCACAAAATTAGTTTATGATAACAAGTCGCTTCACTTATAATACAATCGAAGTAAAATGAAGGTCTGCTTAAAATTCGAGAATAGGCTAGTTTCATCAAAATCAAATGATATAAATTGTTTATTTATATAGTTTCTATCATAATAAATACGAATACAACACTATTTTGTTATAAAAATATGCGATTTATTTATAATTTCGAAAATAAAACTGTAGTCTTATTATCTGTTTGTCACGTGACCGATAACGCCAGCCTCCATATTTTTCTTGTAAGTGACGTCATAAGAACATAATCAAATCTAATAAACAACAGCGAAAGATAAATTTAAAGTTGATGCACTACACACGCACATGTGATATTTGTTTGTTTCTGTT
The DNA here is from genome assembly GCA_963565745.1 of Phengaris arion. Taxonomy (NCBI): domain Eukaryota; kingdom Metazoa; phylum Arthropoda; class Insecta; order Lepidoptera; family Lycaenidae; genus Phengaris; species Phengaris arion. Next base: position 4,775,610 of record OY751446.1, on the reverse strand, counting down.
CTTATGACGTCACGATAATGGTGGCTGTCGTTTTGGCGCAAACATTTGTCGTTTAAATATTAATCATTTATTCATTGCAAAAAAGCGATATTATTTCCAGGAAATAAAAATACTAGTTGACTATCGAATCGATACGAACATTTCAAAATATGTTTGAAAAAATGTATAATAGCCTATTGAGCTTCAGTTACAATAATAGTTACCTTTTGCAATCCGTTTTCTTCCGTACTATTACCAGGTACCTACTAGAACCACAGAATAGAAAATATATTATATACTTACGTAGGGAGAAACAGCATTCATAGAACGATCCAATTCGATTCGATTCGAACGGCTCACAATTTTTCCACACAATCGTGGACACACCGTATGCTTGTAGTAGTGCAATCAAATCGAAAGCTAACTATGTAGCTGTGTGAAGAGATATGTCCACCTTTCTTTAATCTGTGCTAGAACTGTAAGCAAAGCTCGGTCTCCCATACTACAGATAACAGAAAAACTTTCAAATACAACATTATCAAAGTCCATCCGAAACCGCAAAAAACCAACCAGAGTTTGAACCACAACAGTAGACTAATTTAAAATCAACTTAGCAAGTTCCGTTCAAATGAGTAAAAGCTATTTCAGCACTGATCCACAGTTTGTCGAGCATAGGCGATCCATTAGTTGTGGACAAAGTCTAGTAGGTACAGTTATTTCAGCTAATACCGTAAAGAGTTCGCGCAAGTCGGACGCTGTTCCGAACTTACTATTGTCCCCAACTGTCTGCAAAGTTGATTAGCCAACTTGTGCGTAATGAATATTTAGATATATTCGTAGCTGCGTTTATTAACGCAATTGTGTGATGTGTGTTTAGATGTTGGATTTTATTACGTGTAGTCGCTTCGGGTTTTTAGTGTTTACCCGTTTTGTACTGTTGCCTGCGATATGTTTCGCATAGAAAGACCTATTGGTTCACGACTGTCTATTAAACGCGAATTGTCTCGTAATTATCTTACTCTTTCATTTTACTATTTTATTGAATTACAAATGAATCGCCTTGATATCATAAGCTGAGTATTGGAGTTTGGACCAATCTAAACGGGTTTCACGTTGGTTTGACGTTTATGAGAATACCATTTTGCGGTTCAAACATATCGGGACTGGATCGTAACTGTATTGAAGGATTTAATTAGCAGAATCGACCTTCTGATGTCGCAGGGACCTTTCAATTTTTCGAGGTACAAACGAACAATGACTCCAGGCTATCTTGGTATCAAATTTTATTCTACTCCGTCTTGATCCTCACCCTCGCTTCCTTACCACATATTATAATACGTAAAATATTAGGAACATATGAAATTATGTAAGGAACATGTGAAATTGGCGTTTTGTCGTACTGGCCACTTTGATCTCAAATATATCCTTTTTGGTTAGGAATTCCAATTTCAAATTTAATAATGAAGTGATTTTAAATCGAATCGTTATCTGTGATGAAAAGTGGATCCTGTAGGATAATCGGAAACGCTCATCGCAATGGCTGTACCCTGGCAAACCAGCCAAATCCTACCCCAAGCGAAAATTGACTCAAAACAAAAGTTACTTGTGAGCGTTTGGTGGACTAATGCCATTGTCGTTCACAACAGCTTTCTTAAATCTGGCCAGACGATTACGGTAGATGTCTATTGCCAGCAACTGCAAATCATGATGAAAAAGCTAGCTGCTAAACAACCGAGGTTGGTCATTCGCTCAAGGCCACTCCTGCTTCAGGACAACTCTAGTCCACACACTGCACAATAGACGGCTACCAAATTATAATGTCTAAGATATCCACCGTACTCCCCGGACCTTGCTCCAACAGATTACCATTTTTTTCGAAATTTAGATAACTTCTTGCAAGGGAAAAAATTCAACTCCGATGAGGCAGTCCAAAGCGATTTCAAATATTTTATTGATTCCTGTCCGAATAGTTTTTTTTATTAAGCAATCAATTAACTACATATGAGATGGCAAAAGTGCATAGATAGCAATGGTATATACTTTGATTAAATAAATATATTATGTTTAAAAAAAATCGACTGTATGTTCCTTCTTTACAAAACGCCAATTTCATATGCAAAAATAACCTAATAATCCACAGAAAATAGATGTGAAATAAAATTATTCCAAAAATTACTTTTGAATCATTCCCCAAAACAAGACACTAGCTAGACTTTTTAAGCGTGGGAGAGCTTCGGTATGAATGGGTCGGCTTCGCCCAGATAAAATATACGGCTTCAGAGAAAACTGGCGTTAAATAACGTTAGTGTTGTGTTTCGCCGAATGTTACCGGAGGCCTAAGGGAGGTTGGGGATTTTAAGGACCACGAACGCAAACGCATATTGATCCGTCTGCTTGTTTCCTGGTCCATTTCATTTAAAAAAAGACTGAGTAAATCAATTTATTTTTATATTAACCTGTTTTCTTATTGACCCAGACTCCCGACCTTATAAGTTCCAGGCCTCATTTGCTATTCTAGAACTTTCCCAGACATGTGATTTATATTTTAAATAAAATGCTGGCTCCATTTTAGCTCCAGACTGGGTGTCATAAGTAGCTAACGTTTATTTTTGTGAACTAGAGCTGGGCCCTTAATCAAGATACATTCGATAATTTTGACGGCGAAGGTCGTAATCAAAAAAGTATGGAATTTGACATAATATTATTAAGTCATCGCTAAGTGACATGTCCCTTGCGATGCCTTATGTCAATTCCCACACATTTTGTTTTCGAACTTTGTATAATCTGTAAAGTTGTAGTTATAGTATATATGTAATTAAAGTGAGCTATAAAAGATTTGAACGGTATTTTCAAATATTAAATCATATTTATCCACATTAAATTATTCGCCATCTATCGGCCCTTTTAGTAGGCTAAAGCCTCTGAATGACTAAAATAATTAAGTATACAAATCATAGATGACGCGAGTAACGCCGAAATAATTGATTTTATGGAGAGAAAATGTAACTACGTTACACGGCGTTGAAAGCCGTGCATCGTCTAACGTCGTTTCAGTTCGGCAGACTTTGGCACGGTGTTTGTGTGCGTGCGACTAGACGTATCGTGTAGACTTGCTATGCAATAGCTTTACCGTGGCAGTCCGCGAGTGCCACACGTATTTTTATATATATATTTTAGCTGTCCACTAAAACACCGAGCAAATATCGATGACTCCCAGGTAATATTTATTAATACGTGAAGCAAAAACTTTCATTACAGTTTAACGAGAATTGTGGGTACTGAGAAGTATGATTAGGTGGAGAAAGGTGCGCAGAAATATAATCGGTATTTTTTAAATAATACTTAGAAATAGATGAAATTAAAAAAACAACACACAGTACTTCAGAAGCTCAATTCTCGTATTTAAAGTAGAATTTCATTTTACTTTGATTGTATTATAAGTGAAGTGACTTTTTATCATAATTTAATTTTGTGAAGTTTGGACCAATCAAAACGCATTTGACGCTAGTTTAACGTTACGAGAATACCGGTTTGGGAGTCTTAGCGTGTCGGGACTTGGTTGTAATTGTATTATTGCAGGTTTTATTTAGCAGAATTGACTCTCGGATTATTAACTTCCGTGCGTTTGATGGATATAATTTTTAATTATCTGTCATAACGTTTACATTTTTAATATTAAAAAGGGTTCCGTGTCCAAGGGGTAAACGGGACCCTATTGGAGTTTACTCCTTAAGAATCGATTTTCATATACGGCCCCCGGTATGAAAAAAATATGAGCAGTAACATCTACTGAACGAATGACAGCGTTACGTTTTCGTGCGCAACCTATTCTGCGCACCTGTCACTTTTTTTCACATGGCGCGAATTTTTGAACTCAAATCGATCGCTAAAGTTTTTGTTCCTTCTGAGGGACGTGTTTTACTTTTTAGAGTAAACTCCAGTCGTGCGTCGGAGCTGACAAACACTTTTTTTTTCACAGGTGATGTATTTCTGTTCGGCTATAACAACAAATACTAAAAAACAGAATAATAAATATTTAAGGGGGCTCCCAGATAATAAACGTTTTCAGACTTTTTTTGTACGGAATCCTTCGTGCGTGAGTCCGACTCGCACTTGGTCGGATTTTCTAATTAAGAGGCAAAAGAACTTATAATTTTCCGACCTGAAAATTATTAATAACTAGCTTTTGTCCGCGGCTCCGCTCGCGTAAATAAAGTATCCCACGGGAACACTGTACTGCTTCCGCGATAAAAAGTAGCCTATATTTTAATCCAGAGCCTAAACTACTACCATACCCGATTTCATGAAAATCTGTTCGGTAGTTTTTGCGTGAAAGAGTAACAAACATCCATCCATCCATCCTCACAAACTTTCACATTTATAGTAGTAGGATTATTGGGGAATTTCGACCACATAACGACCTCTATTTATCATTGTTATATTATAAGAATATCAGTCACACTCTCGGAGAGTGACAGTCCAGTCTACTAAGTAAGTCTATTATTATCTGGGCGAGTTGTCGAAAAAATTGGGCGGATATTTAACAAAGTGGCAATTAAAATTGTAAGTTGTGGCGGCTTATGAGATTAAACCATCAGCCGACCCTTTTAACTCGGGAGGTTTTACTACCGCAAGACAAACGTCGCCCTCACCACGAGGGTGACGTTTCGATATAAAGAGTGATTTTTTCATGTGGGCGTGGTAGACGATATCCGAAACTAAAGGAGTAGAGAAAAATGCTGAATAGAGTTGCGAGCCCGATATTGATAAAAACTATAACTGCATCATTGTATTATCGATAAATCAATTTCCCAGGAATGCCTTTTTGATGAAAATTTCCCAGTCAGGAATTGCGCCGACTGATATGGACAAAAATACACATCCTGCACGCCGTTTTGTACGGAACCCTGCATGCGTGAGTCCGACTCGCTCTTGGTCGGTTGTTAAAATACATAGTATAGATATTAGATAGTAGAGATTTTAGGTGTATTGTGTAGCTCTGTGACTTTCAGTGGTCGCCTTCTTGAAGACGACGTGACGTGGGGTGTCCAGTTGTCCCCGTCTCTTTCCATAATATTATCTTTAAAGACCGGCCAAGTACGAGTCGGGCTCGCGCACGAACGGTTCCGTAGAAAACGGCAAACAATCAAGTATATTCTATGAGATTCCCACTCAAACATTTATTTTTTATATATTTTTAGTATTTGTTGCTATAGCGACAACAGAAATACAATATCATCTGTGAAAATTTTAACTGTCTATCATAGTTCATGAGATACAGCCTGGTGACAGTCAGACGAAGAGACGAACAGTGGAATCTTGGTTGTACCCTTTGAGAACGGAAACCTAAAAATTAATGAAGCCAATTTCCGTGTCAGCATTTTAAAAGCCTAATTTAAACTCACTTCGGCGCAGCCGTATTATATTTAGATAATTGGACCGAATTAAATATTTGCTTATAATTCTCAATAGTGGTTTAGTTCTGAGTGAATGAATTAATTTTAAATGCTCCCGTTTCACCCAGCACGTCAATCTTCATTGCGACCGGCCACTGCCATCCACCTAAATAGCAAACTCATTAAGCAATAATTGCGTGTAATCAATAGCACCTATTGGTAAGCCCTTTCGACGTGAACCCGAGACGAACGCGCTATTTCGAAATCGTTGGGACGTCAATTGAAATTGTATTTTTAATGTGCAGCAGTAATGGGCAGTTCGAACAGCGACGCTACGCGGCGCTGAATTTTTGAGATAGCTATTCAAAATTGAACTTTATTCATTACAAAAGAAGATAGACGTTTCATATAACAGCTTTGCAGCGCGGTGCAACCTGACATTAGAACTCTCAGAATGAATCGTGATACACTTTCATTATTTTTATTATTTTATTCATTATTCTTGTGTAATTAATGAAGTTCAATTTTGAATACTAAAAATGCAGCGCCATGCTGCGTATCGTTTCGTTTCGGTGTGTATTGACCCTTAATCCAGTTCGCCTGCGTTTGTACGACGTATTATCCTTTAGCACAAATTATAGAGATAAACTCAAGAGGGGCGAAAAGGTGACAAAAAGAGTGTCGAGAAAGTGACTAACCCACTCGACTCCACCTCATTTATCTCATGGATTTTGTCGCGCTTTTACAACATCTCGTCTCATCGCGAAAAAAATCTTCTGAGTAGTTTGGGCACAGTACTTCAATAAGTCTAAGGCTTATTATTAAGGCCATATGATCCGGAATCCGTTTACGGCCGGGGAAAATTCAGAGCACCGAAAATAGAACTTTGCTGTAATATAATAGAGTTGAAAATCGAGGTGTCGAGTATCGAGCTGTCATAAACGACATTGACATTTGACTCGACACTTGCGTGTTCGATTTTCAGCTCCTATGTATTAGCGCAGAGTTCTATTTTCAATGCTCGGAGTTTTCCCCAACCTACCGGATTCCGGAGAGCCCTGCTTAAATGAATTGGAAATGCAAGCACTACCATGCTATATTTTCCTCGTCAACACGACATAAAATCGTATCGTCTCGTGCAAATGCAAAGCCGTACGGTATAAACGTCTGGCTTCTATTGATCACCGTTTAATTTGTTGTTGGAAACAATTACTTAGTTACGGACACAGGGTCTGTTCTAATTCGCCTGAATTAAATTGATCTTTTCTCATGATACTATAACTGAAGTAACTCGTTAAGTGGCAAAACAGGCATAGTTTTTTTTTTATTAGCTTTTCGAAAAGTACATAATAAGCGAGGAAATATTGTCCTTGCAATGGCATATCCACGATCGACCGTTGACGAAATACAGTCATCACACGATCTATACAAAAAAAGAATGCACGAGTGACGTCACAGCAGTTGAAAATGTAAGAAGATGTAAATACAAAATTGATATTATTAACTTGAATACTGCGTTAACGTATATCACTGTTGTGCCAAAAAATGTCGCAATTTTGCCGATTTAAAACAAATACCTGTTCCCTAACACACGGCATTCAGACAAACGTCGAGAAGTCCCGCGAGAAGAAGTTCTTCTCGCAAGAAACTTTACGTTTCTGGCCATTTACAGTTGTTTTTTCCACAAAATCCAAAAATATTTTTTATAAATTGCCCACAATAGATAACTAATACCGACATAACGTGTTTCATTTATGAAACTAAACGATAAAATCAATTTTAATATTCCTCACAAACAAACAAAGTTTTGTACTTGAATACATTAAGAATTATCTGAACTTTACCACTCGAACTTCAAAGACGCCGCCGTAGCCAACGAAATAAATTAATCAACTAATTAACGACCATTACTAATAAGGGACGATCAATTGGAAAACGAAGAGTGTTATGAGACAGACGCGACAAACGGTACAATCATATCATTAACACGTGATATTAACACGTGAAGCAAAAACTTTGAGTACAGTGTGCGAACAGAGGAGTATGAAATTTGACACAGTCGATGTTTATGTGGAGGAAAGTGTGCAGAAAGCTAATGTTTTCTTAAATAATGCTTACAAATACGTAAAATTAATAAAAATAAACTTAACTGGTATTAACTTAACCTCCGAGCGAGGTAGTGTGTGTGGTATTACACACACGTGCACTTCCGATGGGTTCGGTATCACAGTAGGTTTGACGCAAAAGAATCCTAATCAAGTTGACACGAAAAGTATAAAATATGAATAATTGTGATCAAATTTTGACCACTAGCAGTTTCACGCAATTTGCGTGCATAGAGACAAACATTGATGTAACTAGAAATAAATCTTAAGGGCCTTGTAATATAATACGAAGTAGCAAGAGAGCTATAGAGTTTCGTCGCAGAGCATTTTAGCAAAACATATAATATTTTTTGTTTTATTTTTCAATCACTCTTTTATTTACTTACATAGGTAAATAGATAACTAACCACTTATGCTCTAATTAATAACTCACAAACGGGGGAATGCGCTGCAATTTGCCCTATTTTTGGGGTTGCCATAAAGAAAATAGGTTAGCCGATAACAAAATTGATTTTACATTTCATAGACAATTTCCTATTCGAAATGATCAGCTAATGCCGAAATTGCATTCGGCAATAATTTTATGTATAAGTAACATGCGAATATGTATTTAAAATTAATCATCATCAGGTCTCAGCGAACATTGGCTTTTAGTTAAGTTACTTCTCGTAAAAAACAATGGGTAACTGTTTTGGATTCTAAATTATAAGCTGTTTAATTATTTTTATAAACGTAAAAGTCTGTAAGTATGGATGTGTGTTACTCGTTCACGCAATAACTACTCAACGGATTTCAATGAAATTTGGTATGGTAGTAGTTTAGGCTCTTTATCAACACATGGGCATATCGCAGCACAGTCTACGGTTTCTTGGGATTTCTGCTTGCGTGTACGTAGTCGCGGACCACAATTAGTTTTTAACAAACATTGAAAAAACGTTAGTAGACATAGTACGCCATAGACACGTCGTATCTACACACTACTACGTCTTTGTCACGTTTCCAACAAGAACTTATATCACAAAAGGTGGAACAAATAAGAGGAATTAATATAATTTTTAACAATTTAATCGAACCAGATATAATTAACTACATTTCTTACAACTGCTGACAATGTTCACCACGATGTTACACACCCCGTCTCCCCGTACAAGGCTCGGTACCCCCATAAAACTCCCATAATCGATTTTACACCATAAAGAGTATACTGGGCAACTTGTATCATCTAACACAATTCCGAAGAAAGCCGAAAATAATTGGCTTTAATTGAAATTGTTGTTACACACGTGAGCCGGGTCAATACACGGACGGACACGCGAACTTTAATAGTATATAATTAATTTATTACATGTATTAAACAATTAAGTGTACGGTATCTTCATTGGGCGCGCCTTAACTCCTATCGATGATCCATTTAGTAGTTAGATAACAATTCACTAAAACGGCGGATTACAAGACAATTGCTGATGTCAATTTGCCTATTTTAAAGGAAAAGTGTATTTTTGCTTATTTCTAATTTTCTAGAAAAAATTATGGATTAAGTATTTTATTAGGTTGATATATAATTATATTTCGTCTATATTTCTACAAACCTACTTGTACATAGTTCTGTAAGCTGTGCTTTTCAGCAAAGGAAAATTTTTCTATGAAAAGTTTTATATTACCTAGTCAACTTCAAAAATTTTATATAAAAGTTAAAACGTCTCCTTTACTTAAAATTTAATGGTTATATAAAACGTATAGTAAAATCGTAACTGATCGCTGTCTGTACATGGAAGATAATATATTTAAAAAAACTATCATACTTTATGAACGAAATAGAATCCAAAACAATGATTTTAGATTTTTTTTCTTTTTGTCTACACGTTAATTATTCGCGCCAATCTCAGAAACTGCTTAACCGACTGGAATGCAGTTTTCACAAATGCATTTCGGTTTGCTCGACTTAAAATTTGCCTTTTTTTTATTTTAATCGGTTCATAAAAAATATGTTTATATCAGTCTAAAAAGAAACACATAAAATACTATAGAAAGAATAATAGTTCTGATCTATTGAATTGGCTGAAACTTACGTGGTGGAACCATTAAGATGGGTGACCACAATCCCTAATATTTTAAAGATACGTAAGTATACGCCTAATGCCTATTAAAACATTTATAATCGACGACGAAGAAATCTTTACCTAATATTATAAACGCGAAAGTTTGTATGACGAAGAGACCAATTTTGGTGAAATTTGGCACGGATATAGAGTATACCACGGGAATGGACATTGGCTACTTTTCATCCCAGCAAAATGTACGGTTCCGGCGAGATTTTTGCGCGTACGAAGTAGCGGGAAACATTTAGTATATCCCGCTGACTGACGTATACTCGTGGACGCTCGCGCAGCTGTATCCGCTAATAGTACAAACGTAAAATTTGGACTGTGTTTTAATTTACAACGTAGGCGCGCTCTTAAAAGGGAAAATTTAGGGTTGAAAAATTACACCCTTAAAGGGGTGAAATAGGGGTTGAAAGTATGCATGAAAAATCTTTAAATCTGCACCGATTTCGATGATAATTGAGATTCGTGCTCTTCAATACATTTAATTAAATAGGTACGTCTTTATGGTTTATTAGAATTCACCCTCTGATTGTGTTAAATAAGGGTTGAAAGTTTGTATGAAAGATATTCAAAATCTGTAGCGATTTTCATGTACCTAATTTAATATCCGAGATAATAAATAAAAATTATTATGTACGTATTTTCAAGATTTTAGAAATTCGTCCTTGAAAGGGGTGAAATGGGGTCGAAAGTTTGTATAGTTAAATAATAATAATATCTATGGACGCTTTACACCACGTCAATCTAGTCCCGTGGTAAGTTCTCGTAGAACTTGTGTTACGGGTACCAGACAACTAGGAAATATATTTAATACTTTTACACGATACACATATTTAAGATGTTTATTATATCATACACGTGTTTAATACACATCCATGACCCAGGAACACAGAAAAAATATTTTTCCTTCGGCTGGATTCGAACCCGCGACCCCCCGGCTTGAGCACCAACACGCTCAGCCACAAGGGTCGTCAAATATCAACAACTGGTCGGATTGCGTTGAATTTTGGCACTCAGATAGTTATTTTGACGTAGAAATTCGTTAAAAAAGATTTTTAGAAATACATACCCCCACGGGGGTGCAATGGGGATCCACGCGGATAAAGTCGTGTGCTTAAGCTAGTAATATTATATATCAGACGCTATTATTGATTAAAAACGAAAAGTGAAAGCTCATCAGGCTTAAACAGCTCGATGTGTCTTATCTCTGCGATAAGGCCGCCCGCCGCCCGTGAAACATTAACGCAAAATATATTCATTTCTTTGTATATTTGCTTTTAAATTATGTCATATCAATACGATTTCTGCTTAAGCTGTAAAAAAAGTGTTGAAATACTTAATTTTATTTCAATTTAAATACTACAAAATGATATTTTGTCTATGTTTTTACAGACCTAAATAATTATTTGCGCTGTGCTTTTGACTAAACTTTCTGAAAGCTTTACAATGTATTTTATCTTAGTCAACTTCTAATAAACTTTTATAAACAAAATAGAACTTTACTTACTTTGATGATAAATTTAGTAAACAGTTTTCTTCATAATTTCACATGAGGTGGTCGGGTGTGATTGTATCAGTCATGGAACCTATATATAACGACGAGGCATGCCACGGTAAAAAGTGTCCACACTTAAACCGCCCTACTTTTGGGGCAGTTGAGACTTCACATATTTTGTCATCTTGACATTTTGATAGCTGCTTTCCGCAGTCCGTATTTAATGGACAAAATCTTTTCAAATCAAGATACGTCATCTTGATCGATCAAATTTTTCTTGTATGAAGATTTTGCACATCCTCAGTTTTGAAATCATTGGTATTAAAAGTGTCACAAAAAAATTATGAAATTCCTCAATAAGAGATAGTAAGAAACATTGAATAAAAAATGCATATAATATATTTAAAGAATCTAGTTAAAAATGCTATTAAAAATTTTGAAAATCTGTCACTTTTTTCGGCGCTAATTAACGCCGAATAAGGGAGACTGCAGAGCGCATCTATAATTACGTAACACGCTTCACTATTCGCAACCAAACATTAAGGGGCCTTAACACAATAAGCATTTGGCGAACGCGAGTTATAATATGTTTGGCAAATCGAGGAACGATTGCCAATTTGCCAACCCTACCCGTCTTAATTGACGACTACTGCTACGCCCGAGGGGAGAATGGGGGGGCTAGTAATTTGTCATCGGTTAGCTAAGCAGAGGGAGAGCATCTACCGGGACATTTCTAATTTCACATAATTACAAACGCCACTCATTACGCGGTGATAATTCTGTGGTGATTTTGCGGCGTACGTCTTAGCACTTCTCAAGTAATAATATCTAATAATTACAATAATTATTATTAGATATCGTGAGTTTCCTTTACGAAGTGTTTTTTTTTTTGGTTCCGATATTTATAACTAGCTTTTGCCCGTGGCTTCGCCCGCGTATATAAACGTACGTTTACCTAACGTATATAATGTACCTTTTTGCGATAAAAAGCCTATGTTTTAATCCAGAGTCAAAACTACTACCATTTCATCAAAATCTGTTCAGTAGTTTTTGTGTGAAAGAGTAACAAATATCAACCCATCCATCCATCCTCACAAACTTTCCCATTTATAATAGTAGTCGGATTATATAGCGCATCTTTAGCTGTATTTGTAAATGTTTTTCCTTTGACAGATCAACCCATGATCAGTCAATCTTCCGGTAATGTGGTGGACGGCATCAACTTAGAAGACATCAAGGAGTTCGCCAAGGCCTTCAAACTACGGCGGCTGGGTCTGGGCCTAACCCAGACACAGGTCGGCCAGGCCCTGTCCGTTACAGAAGGCCCGGCGTACAGTCAAAGCGCGATTTGCAGGTAAGATGTAGATTTTTTATTTAAGAGAACATGCGACTTTTAGCAACGATATTAAGGATGGTTCGTCTAACGATATTTTTCTTATCGTTACTAAAAATCGTTTGTTGTAAAATATGTAGTATATTCTCATAAACGTTCAAAAATGTGTGCTAAGTCATACTTATTAATTATTAAAGGGTAATGTCGAGGTTTTCTTCCTTTACCTACATCATGATAACTTAGATCTTTCTCTTAAAACTATTAGGTTATTGAAAATTAACTAAGGATATATATATTTTTTTCTTTTAATCTAAGTGGTTATGTGAAAACGTTTAAGCTGAATAATAATTAAAAAAATTGAAAACAAAGTTAAATTGTTCTAAATAAAATTACAATGCCCTTCATTCATCATTTACTTTACAGAAACAGCTGATTTTAAGAGGCAAAGACTGCCAAAATATCATCAATACAATCACATCTGTGAGATCAATGACCTCAACAGCGCCGTAAAGAGCGTACTGTGATTTTATTCAGTATACTTTTTTCGAAAATTTTTAATGATTTTCTATCTAAACGTCTTGAATAAATAGTAGATCGTACGCCCAAAATATATGTAAAATGGATTTTGAACAACCTTGTATTATATTGGTAGAAGACTTGGAAAATCGAACATTTTCCATGTTACATTTTCTCAATTCTCCTCTATGAGACACGCTCATAAATTACAATAAATTTAGTAATAAAAATGATTCATCAAAAAATAAATTAAAGTAAATGAGAACGCATATTTTACACTTAATTATAAAGTTATAAATTATTCAAGCACTTAAATAGTTTTATGAGATTACTTAATATAATTTAATTGATGTAAAAAGTTATTTCCTCAGAGTGAGTATCATTTAGCAATCATCATGATTAATCATTATATTTTTCTTTATTTCACACTAAGAACGTTTATGAACTTCACATACTATTGTTTCTATGTAAATTAATTATTGTAATATAAAAAAAAAACATTATTCAATATATTATAAAATCGCACGCTTGTTTTGTTGTCACGCGGATGTTGAACACTAAACGGTCAAGATCATTTTTGACTGCATAATAAAGTACCGTCTATTCGCTTTAAGTTTGAAGTGAGCCTTAAGTGTAAATGTCAAAATGGCTTACTTTATTTGGTTATCGTGAACACGGCTTAAGCGCCATTTGTAAATTTCGCCATTTACACTGATGACTCGCTGCCAAGTAAAACGCGAAAATAAAAAATATACAAGTATATTATAAAACCTGACGCGAAAACCTACACGTATACAGGAAATCACAGTGTAAAAAACGTCTAACTGCTTGGATTAAACCATTTTCTAAATACAATAAACGTTTAGTGTTAACTGGTAAGAATCCCACAAAAAAATACGCCATAAAAGATACGCGACGACAGGCTAAATCGTTTATATCCGTCCCTGTGGGCTCGCTGGAATATTTTTTTAAGTCGTCACGCAGCGCGCCTCCGAATATAACATCAACTTTTAATTTCATTAATTGAAGTGATTTGTAAAACAGCAGGACTCCTTTCATTACGACTGAGCTAATTAGTAATCGCTTCCGTTTTTGTGGCTGTTACTTTTATGCCAAGACTGTGGTTAAATGTTTGGTTTTATTCGCTGTTTTGTGTCCTGTAATTTTAGGTTTTGATTGTATTAATTAATGCCATCTAAAGACCGGTGAAACTGATATTATATTGTATCCAATTGAGTTGAAAGTATACTGTAAGACATTTTAAATCATTGTAGGTGAATATTCTTTTCGGTTAGGTTATTTTCTTAATGATTCGTATTGAATATTAAGTTGAAATAAAAGTAGTATTTTAATGATAATTAATGCCTCCAGTGATTAAACAAACGAACCTTTTTTTTCTTACTAAAACATTCAGTGCCACCTGATTTAACATCTAAATGCCAAGTAACAAAAATAATTTAATTTAATCAAGAAACCTTTTAACGATAATTCGACAAGAAAATTTCAATCTATCGACCTCTTTCGTATAATAAAATCATTAATCGTTCCTTCTGTTCGAGTTAATTAATTATCTTGGTGTAATTACTTTTTTCGTGTAATTAAAAGAGTCGAATTCCCTGTCTTTGTGCTGTCGTGATTTCCTTTCCCATTAATATTTCTTTCGCCCCCAATTTGCTATTGTAGAGGTACCGTTTTTACCCCTTTGACTATACTGGACAATTAATTTGCATTATAATTAAAATTTATTATACCCAGTTCACTGTTTCATTTGATTCGATTTGTTTAACAACATATTTTCTTGTACACTTTATATTATTACTTTTGTAATTTACATAAGTGCTTACTTTGAACTTTAATGACCAGCGTTATGATTCGAATACTCTGAAGCTAATGATTCTTGAAAATGTAAATACTTAAGTCAGGGATGTTTTAGAGCTCCGTAACCGAAACTGTCGGATATCCGAAATAAAAAACTATCCGCAACCGAAACTGAATCCGATATAAGAGCTTCGGATAGTTTCGGGTACAGACGGAGTATAACATAAATTTATCGACTTGTAAAATGCAAATAATTATGTATTTGCATTTTACTCACATTCGTCGAAAACCTAATATGAGTAATATCCGTAACCGAAATTATCCGAAAGTAACGGAAAATCTGAAACAATTTGATATCCGTAACCATAACTGATATAATTTTATTATTATAACCGTATCCGTATCCAGATCCGAAATGTCATATCCTTAACATCTCTGACTTAAATAGTGTATTGGTGTATTCGACAAAATGGAGATATGGTAGACCGCAGATACTAGATAGAGCAATGTACACAGGATTTTTGTATGATAAAATGGAAAGAAAAAAATGTTTCATCCCCACTTCACATGGATGTACCCCTAAAATATAAAATTATTATTATTTTATGATGCCAAAACCGAGATCTACACACAACCTACAACTATATCAAATTTCATACATTTATATGCATAGTTACAGAAGTTATAAGAGCGGATAGACAGACAGACAGATGGACGGACAGGGAGAAACTATAAGACAGGCATGACCAACCTGCGGCCCGGGGGCCGCATGCGACCACTCAGCTAATTATAAACCTCGAATCATCTGATCGGAATTGTTTACAAACACAATCTTTCGAAAATCCCGATATTCCCGGACAGACGGCAACTAACCCTGTTGTCTATAACGTTACGCTCGATATTCGCCTGGCGGTCGAGAGTTTATGACAATATTTGCAAATGTTTGAAAAACATTGGTTTTTGGGGTTTTGTGGATTTCTATAGATAGCCGGCCCGTTAGAGTTTTGATCAAATAAAAAATGGCACGCAATCTTAAAAAGGTCGGTCATGCCTGCTATAAGGGTTCCTTGAGTACTACGGAAGCACCCACAATACATATATTATTATACCACAGAAATATCTGCAATATAACAACATAATATCTACGGACGGTTCACACCACGTCAACCGAAGAACTTGTCTCTTGTGTTACGAGGACCAGACAACGGAAAGTATATTTAATACTTTATACTATACAAATATGTAAGATTTTTGTTATATTATACACATACACATACCTATTTTATATACATCCTCGACCCAGGAAAAATGAAAAACTTTTTGCTCCTTCGGCGGGATTCAAACCCGCGGCCTCCGGCTTGAGCCCGCGGGAAGCCTCTTGAACACGTCCAACAACTGAGCCACAGAGTTCGTCAAATTAAAATTAACGTCACTCCAACCTCCGTTACCCAGACGCCAAATAATTTAATATTTTGTCTCATAATCATTGACAAGAGCTGATACAACAAAACAGTTGGATTATAATTTTATATGAGACCAAGTGGTTCTGACGTCCTGTTTGCGTAATTCATATCGGTTATTGTTGTCCGTCAGAATTATGGAAAGACCTTTTTGAAAATCATATTCGATTTTAAATCACCGATTGCTAGATGTTTCTTATAACAAGTATGTATCTTGCATTTCATACGAATGTTATGGCATGCTAGGGGAGATATTTGCGAGAATTTTAGCATAACTATCTTCGTTCTTTTTAGTGGCTGTTACGTTATACGTACATCTTCTGGTGGTTCCTTGATATGCTTCTCTTTTGGAGTTTACAACTGCTGTTGTATTTTAAATGAAAGATTAGCTTTTTAGTACTCTAACCGGAATTCAAGATTAACCTAATACACCTAACGTATGTCAAGATTTTGTTTAATTATATGATTATTTATTTTATCGTCGACAAGCGTGCGGTTTTATTACTTTGTACATCAGATTTTACAACTGAAACTCTAATTGTTTATTTGTCCCCCCAGTGCCCTGGCTTCGCAGATGCTAGCAGCTCAGCTGTCTTCACAGCAACAAAACATGTACGTGTTTTGTTTATTACAAAAATAATCTCAGTGTCCTCGAAGTTAGAATTTCGATTAATACCACTGAAAAAATTGTAATCAATCGAAATGTTAACTTCGAAGACACCGCATGCAAACGCATTACGCATTAGAACACGCTTCGTTCGAAGGCCCATGTAGATCCTTAAATCATAATGTTTCAACGCTATTTAATGTTATCTAATCTCCATCGGCGATCTTACACCCCGTGAATGTGCATATATTTATTTCTAATGACCGGTTTTGGAGCTACTTTTTTCCTTTTCACACGTACGCGTAATTACGGGCGTCATGGGCGTCATGCATTAAACTAAATTTGAATAAGACAAAAGATGCGAGAATCCAATTTATTAGCGTACCAAACTTTCCATTTTCTAGCATGATGTATATTTTTTTTCGTTTGCGCAATCAAAGCCAGGGCATTGGCATCTCTTCTCAAATCGTTACTTGTTATGCAATCGGCCATTGTGACCGCGATGTCAATGTCCTGCTTTCGGTCCGGGATAGTCCTTGCCTACTTGCCTAGGTTTAGCTTCGGGATACCAAGTAGCTTCGGGTTAGTTTTTTGTTCGGAACGTTATCTAACATTGCAATTTATGTTCGATACAGATTTGAGAAATTGGATATAACACCAAAAAGTGCGCAGAAAATCAAACCGGTGCTCGAACGTTGGATGAAGGAAGCGGAAGAGAGGTAAATATATGAGTGAATATACGTTTGTACCGTGTCGTGATCACATTTGGCCATAACGCTTAGCGACCAATTATATTTCTCAAATCTGGACTAACTATGCTATAATATTAGGCTTGGTTTGCACTTAGGGTCAGGTAACACTGCGACGATAACGGACGCTACATAAGCTATTAAAAATTTAACTATATTGATTACATAAGCATTCGAACTTTTACAATGAAACGATAGAAGATAACTTCTTGTGTAATGAATAAAAGTTAAATTTTGAATAGCTATCTTTAATACCTACGTAGCACTATTTCCCGTATCGTTTCGTTACGGTGTGAATTGACCCTTACGCTTTATATTATGCTTTTATGTGTATTCTACTTATTATGTTTTGATGTTGTAAGTTGGTTTATATTTAATGAGTGGTGGTGTGTTAGAAATTGTATAATATTTATGTTAGTGTGCTCGGTAAGAATGTAGTGTTTCTTCTCGAACTTTCGACTCCACGTTCACGATTACAAGGTAACTAATAAAGCCCTATTCCCCCTCCCTTCAACCCTTCTACGTTCTAAAAGCATGAAATAAAATGAAAAATACGCATTACGAATACATTATTTGATGTATTTCACATTACTCATTAGTAATAGCTCCCCACACCGATTTCGGTGACGGTGGCCTGTTTCATTGAAACCAGGCCAGCTACGCAGGAGTTATGTTATAGTGCCCAGGTGTGTGCGCAATACACAAGAGCACTCTCTCCTCCTTTACTCTCGTAACCCAGTGGGACGGATAACCGACACGACTGGCGAGAGATTAGGCGCAGGTCCGACTTTTTACATGCCCATCCGACGCATGGATCATCTTTCTTGTCAGACAATCAGGTGATCAGCCTGAATTGTCCTAACCAAACTTGGAAACAACATTTTTTTGTTCCAATGCGGGAATCGAACCCACGACCTCCGAGTCGAGAGCCAAGCTCTAACCACTAGACCACGGAGGCTATTTAATTTTACATTACTCATTAGTACGCTATCGAAACTATGAAATCAACATTTCATTACGACAACAAAATATTCAAACACTAAGTTACATATGTATATGGTTTGGTAAAATCAATTACGGATATTTTGGGCATCTACTGCATATTTTGGACGTTTAGGCAGATATATAGTTTAAAATTTCGAAAAAAAAAAACGAAATAAAATTATATTACGTTCTTTACGGCCCTACGGAGGTTATTGAACTCACACAGCTGACTGAATTGATATTATGCTAATTTACTTTGTTTTCGCTTTAAAGTCAGCGGTTTCTGTGAGGTTAATGACCTCAGCGCCTTAGAGAGCGCTATGTAATTTTCTTTAGTATAATTTATTTTATTCAAAATTCTTAATTATTTTTCTGCCCAAATGTCATTATTTAAGCAGTAGATCATATGCCCAAAATATCCGTAATTGATTTCACTAAACCTTATATAAAACGTAGTATTGGCACCCACCATCTACACTAACTTACACTAGTTTAATAAAGAGGAAGGATTTTTTTTATGTTTATTTGTTAACATTGAATTGGCTCCAAAACTAATGGATCGATTTTAATGAAATTTGGCACACATACAGAATAGACCACGGGCTACGTTCTACAGCGGAAAATGTGCGATTTCCGCGGGATATTCTTTTGCACATGTCGTCGCGGAAAACAATTGTATGAAATAACACGGAATAGGCTAGTCAAAATTATTTTTCTAGTCCAGCATTGATTACCTACATAATATTTTGATTGTAAACAATACAATCGCAGAGTACATAAATAAGTAACATCTATAAAACACAGTGTTGGCACCCACCATGAAATAATACGGAATAAACTGCCCAAGACTATCTTGTAAGGAACGGCGGCGATCGATCCAGCATTCTGGATCATTAAAATGCATTATCTGCAACGGGACTGGTTTAACATTGCAAATGGCTGAATATGCAATCGGGGCTCTTGGTGGTAATTTTTAACGAGCTCTCAGTTAACGACTGTCGTTGAATTAATAAATTTTAGGTAAACAATTTCTTGCCAATCCAATAATAGTCGATTGGCGAGATGATGATCCTTAGTAGGATCAATTTAAAACGATTTTGATGACGTCATAGAGTGTCTTTAGTTCCGATTGGAAAAGAGTTTGATGAAACGGAAAAGCCACAAGTTTTCAGTATCTAATATTAATAATTATGGACGCGTGACTCCACGTCAATCAAAAAACCGGGAAGTATATTTAATACTTTTATACTATACATATATTTAAGATTTTTATTATATTATACACATACTTAAGATACATCCATGACCCAGCACAGAACTTTTTGTTCCCTGAGCGCGATTCAATCCCAATAATTCCGATTTTGATATCCCAAATATCAAAATCGGTCCAGTGGTTTCCGAGCCGATTCAGTTTATATATTTCAGTGATTCAGTAAGTGAGCCGAACTAATCTTTCCACTTTTAGAAGAGAAAGTATAAAAAGAAAGAAAAGAAAGAAAATATCCTACTACTATTAGAAATGTGAAAGTTTGTGAGTATGTATGAATGGTTGGATGGATGGACGTTTGTTACGCTTACTCGCAAAAACTGTGGATGTAATTTCGTATGGTAGTAGTTTAAGCTCGGGATTAACACCGAAAACGCAGGCGGAGGCGCGGGCGAAAGCTAGTAGAAAATAAAGTATATATTAAAAAACTTGAAACTTGATCAGAAATGAAATTTTGACTCATGCCACGTGTAAACTGCATACCGCATACACCATACAGACTTTAAGTGCGTGTATTTCAAAATAGATGATGCCTGAAAAGGTCATCAACGCATTATACGCGCACCGTAATAACAAAATCAATAGCTAAGTATATTTTTTTATAAAAAAAACTTGAGAGGTGTCAAGGGACACCCGGATGGAACGAAGTTCCTTTCGATTAATTAGTGAAGGAATTGTAATAAAATTTTAGTTTTTAAAGTTATAATACTATTTTTTATTATTAACAAATATAATGTAATATAAACTTAATCAGTAGGCTCAATTTTAGTAATAATTGTGAGAGAGAGAGAGAGAGAGAGAGAGAGAGAGAGAGAGACAGACAGAGAAACACGCGCACGCCGCACGACTTACAACTATAGCAAAAAGTGTCGTTACAGTTTTAATTTTTTCCGTCCTCCTTTCACAACGCGCGATAAGGAACTTCGTTCCAAAACTATAATCCGACTACGTAAATTATAATATAGCTTCTGTCACCCGGGCTATTATAACCAATCTGACAATGAAAATTGACACCTTAATTATTAAAACCGGGCCAGTAGTGTAGGCGCCACCTTGGAACAAACATACATACATAGTCGGGTAAAAATTTATGTTTTTTGAAGCGAAGCTTCTAAAGTCTAAACGGACGTTCGGACTATCGCTGCGTGACCACCTTATCCGTGCCAAGCGTCAGATTTTACCGTTACCTAGAGCGTTACACAACAGGTACCTACACCTATATACTAGCTCAATATATCTAAGTACTATATACCTATAATCTAAATAGGTACATAGGCTTTACAGTATAAAGCTTCGCTTCTTACGGGCGTCCCTAGACGAAAATTCTGTTTTCAGAGTTAAGTACCCAAAGTCTAAAAACGAGGCCCTATTACTGAGATTTCGCTGTTTGACCCCTGTCCGTATGTCTGTCTGATTATGTATTTCTGTTGCAATTACATACAATAAACGTGATATTTTTTTCCTTTTTTCTACTCGATAACTAGCTTTCACGGTTTATGAGATACGGATTGCAGTTCCTATGCCTCGCTAAAACTTGAGAACGGCTGGACCGATTTAGCTAACTTTCATCTTGTAATAATTGTCGAAGTGAAGAAATTAGTTGAAGGTTTAAACGGTGAGAAATATTGGAAAAATTGCGAGGAAAACACTAAAACGACAATTAAGTTTTTCTTTGTTGGTGTCGAAACTGTAGGTGTGTGTGGGTAGTTATTTAATTATTCCAGTTCGTCGTCATTTACGTGTCGTGAAAAAAAAAACTGCACTACATCATATGCCGGGTATGACTACAGAACAGATGTATATTGGCTGTGTTTGGCGGAAAAAAGCGCTCGGATGCGCTCGTAAGCAAAATAGCGATCGCTAATCGGTAAGCGCTGTCAAATGCTAAATGCTATTTTCCTCTAGGACGCTAAGTTAGCGTTAACCGGGGAACCTAACTAACCTATCTTAAATATATGTTTATAAAGTATTCAAATCAATTTATATGTTTATTACATACAAATATATTTCACTATTTTTTGTGTTGTCATTATTGTTAATTTTAATAATACTTTAATTAACTTAATTGCACAAAACACATTTTTAACTGATTTCAAAACAAACAAATAAGTAATTAAAATGGCAGATTGCGTCAGCGCTATTAAAGTTAGTAAACGTGTCCTGGCCGACAACTGTAAAAAAAAAAATCAGTGCTACCAAGCGTCGTTAGGCGCTTTTTTCCGCCAAACACAGCCATTATGTATACATGTATGTATTCAAATAACATCGGCATTATGAAACCAGAACAAGGTTCGCTATTTACATTTGACGTTCATGAGTTTATTTTGGTTTTCAATGTGAACTTGAAACATCGAAGGGTGTCACTTCGGCTGCATCCTGTTAAATCTGAAATACTGTAAACTATCTGTATTATTTAACACTGAGCGGGCGAGTCGACTTTATATTAATAGCTTCCTACCAGTGGAGCGGGGTTCCTATAACTCCATTCCTATCGGCTTCACTTACCACTTACCTTTTTTAGATCCTCATCTAAATCCCTACATATTATACAGGCTAGGGCAATGAAGGAGGACCAGCCTTCGCCACTGCTACCTACCAATGGCGTGGGGTTTCTGTAACTCCATTCCTATCGGCTTCACTTACCACTTACCTTTTTTAGATCCTCATCTAAATCCCTACATATTATACAGGCTAGGGCAATGAAGGAGAACCAGCCTTCGCCACTGCTACCTACCAATGGCGTGGGGTTTCTGTAACTCCATTCCTATCGGCTTCACTTACCACTTACCATTTGAAGATCCTCATCTAAATCCCTACGTATAATAATACTGTACAAAGCTTGTATACAAGCTAGGGCTTCCCTATGTAGGAGAACCAGCCTTTGCTACTGCTCCTTACACGGTGGTGGTGGTTCGGTGGCGGTGGCCGGTTTTATTGATACGCAGAAGTTAGTGTATAGTACCTAAGTGTGTGCACACTACACAAGAGCACTTTCTCTTCCTTCCCTCTCGTTAGCCAGAGGGACAGATGACCGGCACGATCTTTACATGTCCATCAGCCTGCATTGTCCTAATTAAACTTCGAAACAACATTTTTTCGTTTTTACAACACGGGAATCGAACCAAGTTCTAAACCACTAAGAGTAGTAAGCAGCGTAAGCAAATATCTATTACTTGCTGTTGCCCGCGGCTCCGCCCTCGTAAATACAGTATCCCAAGGGATCACTGTACTTCTTCTGGATAAAAAGTATCCCATGCTTTAAACCAGACCTTCAATTACTTCCATACTAAATTTTATCGAAATCCGTTCAGTAGTAAATGCACGAAAGAGTAACAAACATCCATACATCCATCCATCCTCACAAACATTATAATAGTAGTAGGATAATAGAGAACAGCGATACATTGTTCATATTGCGCTAAGTTCTAAATGAACCTAGGTAAGGATAACCTATAAATAATAAAAATTTTATATTTATCTAGTTACTTACTTAGTTTTTCACAAATTTTTATTTCTATTAATAAGTATATGGTACTTTATTTATATTTTGTTTGTTTTATTTCTATTAATATAAGCTTTATTTATATCCATACAAGCCGGCAAATACAATACAGTGACTTTTTATTTATTAATCTCGGCGCGTTTCGTCACAAGGTGTTAGCGCAATTTTTTGGATGCTTCGGGCGCAAATTATTGTTTTGGTTAAATACCGTATTTTGCCGTTATACATGCAAGCCGATTATAAGGGATGCCGGCTTGCATGCACGCCTCGCCTGTGGTACGTAGGTAGGTACATATATATGTATATTATATAAACTTAATAGAATACGTTTGTATTGGGAATGTTTTATAATACCATAAGTAGATAAGCTTTTTTTACGATTATATTTCATACGTATGGATGTTATTGCTTTTGTTAATTATAAATTACTAGTGACCCGCCCCAGTTTCGCACAGGTGCAATGTATTGTACACAACGAGATTTATCCCGCGGCTCCGCCCGCGTAATTACAATATCGGGTGTCACACGGGAATACTTTTTCGAGATAAAAAATAGCCTATGTTTAATCCAGAGCCTTAACTACCGTCATGCCAAATTTCATTGAAATCCGTTCAGTAGCTTTTGCGTGAAAGAGTAACAAACATCCTTCCATGCATCCTCACAAACTTTCACATTTATAATAGCTGTAGTAGGATATACATATTATGTGCTGGGTGATTTTTATTCCGTTTCAGAAGAAACACGGCATGCTTTGTATCAGAAATGGAATCTTATTACAAAACCATAATACGTGTCAAAGCTGAAGTACATATTTGAGAGTCGCAAAATCTGTAATAAATCATGAAAAAAAAAAATGTGTAAAATAAAAATGAAGTAAACTAAGCACCTTCGTAATAGTATTAGAAAACATAACGGTTCCAAAATCGTCGCTGCATGCCCAGAAAAAAATTTCGCTGTCCTATCTTTCCTGCCAAGTCCGGTATTCACATCACATTTTCTGACAGTACTGCCTGTACATTCCAGGTACGCGTCAGGTCAGAACCACCTGACCGACTTCATCGGCATGGAGCCGAGCAAGAAGAGGAAGAGACGGACCTCCTTCACGCCCCAGGCTCTGGAACTACTGAACGCGCACTTTGAGAGGAACACGCATCCTTCTGGTAAGAGATAGTTTTTAACCCTTAAGGTGGTAGCCTTCCTATCTATACGACCGCCGCGACCCGCGACAGCGACCAGCAAACCAGCCTATCAGGTTCTCTGGCCACGCTTATGGTCGCGCGTCGCGGGTCGCGCGACCACGAGCGTGGTAGTGCTCCATACAAATTCATACTAAGCAGTGGCTCCGCGACCCTATTTCGGTCTCGTGTCGCAGTCTCGCGTGCGGTGTATCGAAGGGCTACCCTACAAAGCACTGAAAATAGAACTCTGCGCATTTGCGCGACATTAAGGTACTTACTTTTTTGCAGAAGAATGATGAATTACGATAAAAACCCTATACGCAAAATGATATTATAACACACTAATAAGTTAACAGCTACCTTCTCTAATGCCTTTTTGATTTTTAAATCCTTTTTTTTTTTTTTTCAGGCACTGAAATTACCGGTCTCGCGCACCAGCTAGGCTACGAACGCGAAGTCATCAGAATATGGTTCTGCAACAAGCGGCAAGCCCTCAAGAACACAGTGCGAATGATGTCCAAGGGAATGGTCTAAATGTCTAACTTAGTCTTTAGTACCAAAACCTAAGACGTGTACCACGCTAGCGCGGGTAGCGATGGGTGTTACTTGTGTATACTTTTATCACAAATTCAAAATGAGGCTTGCCATTTGGACTATTGTTCATGTTTTTGTTTTGTATACACAAGCATAGCCTAAATACTACTGTGAAAATCATTATCGTCCAATATAATCATATTCAGACAAAATTTCCAATCGCTACATAAATGAAGAATATTGGTACACTGATATGCGAAAGGATTTTTGTATTGAGTGCTATGCTAAACGGGTATAGTAGCGGTTGTCTTTTTATGTGGCACATTACCACAGACCTGACTATTACTGAAAGGCCTTTTCCAGGCCTAATTGTTGGTGATGATGACGATAATGGTTGTAAATTAGAAACGTACCTATAAAAAATTACAAAAATATGAAACCCGTGTTAACGACAAAACTAAAATATTGAATAAGATGATACGAAGAATATCACCGGTCGCCTATGCAGAAAAAATGAGCAAAGATCCGATTTTATTTTCGATGGAGGAAATAGTTAAAAGTTGCTCACGAAATCGCCGCCGCGTTCGCTACCGCGTACGCCTTACAATATGTGTAATGGTCTTATGTCGAGAATTTCATAACGCTCTTGAAAAATGTTTTCCTTTGAATTTTTTATCTGGCCTCACTTGAATCATAACTCGATTCCAGCCAACTTTAGTAAAGTAATACGATTTTTTTATTAAAAAATAAAATGTAAATTAAAACATTTTGACTGATATATTCGTCTCAAAGTAGATACTTTTACAATGTAAACGGTAGCGTAAATAGGTGTTTAGTACAAAAATACGAGTGATTTTCACGTAATACTCTTTTTTAATCGACGTTAGTGATGTGAAACATTTGTCGATCGTGTTGATTTATCGATAGTTTAGACGCGACAGTATCGATACTGTACCTGGACGTTCGAGTCGGCAGAATTTAATTTGTAAGTCAATTTAATTATTTGTAAAATGCATTTTGTAAATAAGTACAATATTCAAGCGCTCGACGGTGAAGTCAAGTGCATTAATTATTAATTTATTAATATTATACTCCTGAGTTGTTTCGTTCTATTAGCGAATGTTGCACTTTATAGTTTTAGGTGAAGTATCAGTAATATGGGAGTAGTTAATGTCGTCAATAGCTGTGGCCTGCGTTCTCGTGACAGTTTCCGTTGTTAGATAGGTTTAAAACGATATGTATAGAATATTAAACGCATTGCAACTACATTGTAAATATTGTTCTCATAAATTAAGTTTATTAAATGTATTATTAGTTTTATGTACCAATATAATGTGAACTATAAGTTTAGCTTCGTAAGATTTAAGTAGGTAAACGAGTTGGATATTTGTTGCGAGATATTAATGATTTTCAAAATTGTAATGCCTTGATTTTGTAAGCGAGTTTATTTGAAATGCGTTTTTCTAGAACAACATACGTGGAACAGTAGGTCTCTTTTCACCGATGTATGCATATTATTTGGGCTGATATTAATTAAAAAAACTAATAAATTGCCTCGCATTTGGAAAGTAGATTTTGAAATATTATTCTTTATATATTTTCGAAAGAAAAAGAATCATTATTGTGTATTTTTTAAGTACTCAACCCAAGGAATATGCATATTATCTGACTCAAATTCTTGCTATAATTTTAATAAAAAAAGAAATTTTGACAATATAGAATCAATTAAGTTGCTTAAATATTTAGTTATAGTATAAATATTTTTTTGAACAGCAGCAGAAATATATTTTTTTGATTATTTCTTTCATAATTGTTAAGACCTACTGTTAACTGTATAACTAATAGTAATAAGACTGTAATTTAAAGTATGTTAATGACCAATGAAAACCAACTTGTGATCATTAATATTTGTACTGTTACCTACTACTTAACAAGAGTCGTTAAAAAATAATATTATAAAAATTAAACATATTTTTCGGCTGTTGAAAAAATTGTAAATACAATATTAAGGATAATAAAACTATTTGGATTTAATATTTAGGAAACAAAGTGAAAAAAAATATCAAAATTTATATTTTCAAAAATTATTACAAGTGCAAAAAAGTGTATTTAAAAAAAAGAAGGAATGTTTGGCCATAATCGAAATTTATCGAGTAGGGATTTTTTATCGACTATGCAGTACGCACACAACTACACCCACACCAACAGTACGGTAAACAGTGAAAAATCGTGCGACGCGATGTTGCCAGTAATCTGTACTTATAAGGAATCAGGTCGTTCGCGAAACTTTTATGCAATATTAAATCTAATCGAATACTGTAGGATATATTTATGTGTACGTATAATAGTTGATAATATTGACGATTCTATTCCGTGAGCATCAATAGTAACCGTGCTTGTCGTCGAGCGAAGGACCTGAGTCCCAGCAAACACTAGTGTAATATAACCCAGGCGTAATGCTAAGTACAAATATAATTATTTAACTATAAACTGCTAGTCCCGTTGTTGATAACGATTATTGATAATTATTATAATTATTACGCGGCAACACCGCATCGCACCCTGGTTTTCATCATGTATTTATAATAATAATAGTTTAATACGATTATTAAAAGTCTACTACACATAACTTCAACTGTAACACGTATTCAAACCAAACAGTATAGCATCTAATAGTGTATTAATTTTTCTTCCTGTAATGGTACCGAATGAATGAATATGGCTGCTGGTTTATGATGAGGAGCAGATTAAAGGCAGATAACTGTTCAACACTTGTTTTATTATGTTACAATACCCTTTGGCACTACGACAAAATATTGAATGATAATCATTCTTTTGAGAGTTGAGACTCGTGACCAAGATGGGGCAGGGCAACCGAATAGCTACTGAAATAGTCGAACGAAACCGATGATTCACGAAGCATTACATTTCCATCTTCTTCTTATCTAATACAATTGTTGCCTGATACTTCGCGCTCGCCATAGGTAATCATGCGGAACCCATACTGTGATAAAAGGTAGCCTATGTTCTTCCCCGTGGTCTACTCTATATCTCTGACGAATTTCATCAATATCGGTCCAGTAGTTTCGGAGCCAATTCAATGCAAACCAACTAAATTTCGTGTTTATAATATTATAGTATAGATAATATAATATTTTAGGATATGAAATTGGCGGAATATAAATAAGAAACAATATTTGAAGGCGCTTTGGACTTCCCCAATAATATGGAATTCCAATTTGGAATGCCAATAATAACCTACATAAAGTTTTTTTTCATAAATACGTAAAATACGTAAAAAAGGTACTTATGGTAAAACTTTAAATTTCGAAAACTTTTTTTTTATTCAAAGTGCCACCTCTTATTACGTGGTAGGTATAGTTACATTCTCTTTGCATAAAGAATAGTACTTTATTTATTGTCTAAATGAAAAATAAAAGGCTATAGGTAAAACTGAATCTAGGTCGGAGGTTGCGAGTAGGTAGGTACCTAAGAGGCTGGCAGCATTGCCTCGCTGTATGGCCAAACTGATACGTTGGCCAAAAACTAAAATTATATTTATTATAATATAAAAAAAGGTTTGCAGTTTTGCCGGCAATGTCGATCTGCGACGTTGTTGATTTGTATGTTTTGAAAAATTTGTGGTAAATTTTTGGTAAAATTTGGTTTTTTTAACCATTAGATATTCGTTAACGTGCACAAATGTGGGCAAGTGGCAAAACTTCAAAAAGCGTGCTATTTTGGGTTCCCGTCAAAACACCTTAGGAACATAAATAAAGCTTTACTACTTTACTAAATCGACTGACTTGACTCATTGACTGCACTGACTATTTATTTGTACTTTGACTAGACTAAACAATTTTTTTTCGTCTATTCGATGTTTGACAACATGTAAATAAACCATCTAGAATCCATTTTCGTATATCTTAAAAAATAACGAAGATACAAACAATTTAAATTCACAATATGAAAAAGAGCGATATATCGGCCTGTGACGTCACGAGTTGCACGTTGCCATACATTTGTCATTACAAATCGTTTCGCGAGAAAGAGATGGGCAATATTTAATCGCGTGAATCTATATACCAATTTCATTTAGATTAATGCATCTTCAACAATTTTAAAATTTAATTTATAAGAAAGTGATATTCCACACTAGGCAACATCCCTTTTTAGAAATACGATGTTGAAACCTTTAACGAAAATTCTATTTTCCTCCTTTTTAAATTGATACCACGCCGTGCCGTGCCGTGCCACGGCATGATTTTAAGCTGAACGCCATTAATTTAACGCCAAATAGAAAGTATCGATACTGTACTCATGAGTAGTATCGTAAAAAAAGTGTCAACATAAATGTATCGATACTTTAAAGGTACTCATTAGTATCAATAAAAAAGTATCGACATAAATGTATCGATACTTCAAAGTATCGAGTACTTTTCTCAAGGTCTAATGCGTATACGTCAGCTCGTCAATATTAGTCAGTAAGTATCGTATGTACCTTCAGTAGAAGAGAAAATAAAATAAATGCTACATAAAATATAGAAGATTAATTAAGAATAATCAACCTTTTTTTAATCACAAATTTTATAAATTCAATTTGCTCCGTACAATCGCTCAAAAAAAATAGTTTGTCGAGCCGTTTTGGCGATTGGCGGTTTGATAATATTGAGTGGTGAGTACTTATATATTTCAATAAATCAATTATCAGTAAAGCACATCTAATGGCCCGTTTCAATAACCTATCTACCAATAACTATTTGTAAGAAACGTCAAACTTGTATAGCAAAAATACCGGCAAATGATTGACTGGTTTCGTTTTTAAAAATAGTTATAGAGAGATAGGTTATTGAAACGGGCGGTTAATGTTCTTGACAACAACCAACAAGTAAAAGACAAACAATCCCACCATACCTATATTGTTTTGTTATTTATCTCCAGCGAGTTACGTTAGGCAGCGATTTCGATAAAAGCTCTTACAGGGCTCGATTTTTTCCGACACCTTCAACAATTATCGCCATAAATCAGTCAATTTCCGCAAAACCTTAACAAATTATCGACCTAAACCGTCCTGAGGAACCACTGTCGGTAAATGTAAACGGCGTGAAAATCCATTCAGTAGTTTTTGAGTTTATCGCGAACATACAGACAGTCAGACTCGGCGGGGCACATAAGTATCCTATGTCCGTCTCTTGCTTTTAAGCTACCTCCTCACTAATTTTCAGAAAAATCGGTTCAGCCGTTCTTGAGTTATAAATAGTATAACTAACACTACTTTCTTTTATATAAAAATATAGATATATCTGTATAATTCTATGTCTATGAATGTGTAATGTTTTAGAAGCTTCAGCACAATTGAACTTTATGGGCTTAATTTAAAATGTGACTTATGTGTAGTGTATACGTTTAGTTTGTGGAGAGTATAGTTTAATGTATTTGTATTATAAGACGTTCAATGGGAAAAGTCTAGTAGAGTATCAAAAGTAGCAACACTATAAGTACCTAATGATATAATATTATACAGTATGTTCAATACATGTTTATATGAATGAAATAAAAGAAATGTAATGATAAATTGTTTTGTTTTACTCATGTCGTAAGAAAGTGAGGTGATAAGCAGGTAGTGATTAGGGGACCCTCATTAGGAACAATAGAACGCCGAGGCGAGCATTAGATTACGAACAATAGAACCTGGAGATAGTTGATAATAAGGGGTAAATACAAAACCTAACTTTGAAACCGCAAGAGATACAAAGAAACGGACCACAGGGATCGATGTAGCGACCCCCAAAACTTATTATTTTTTTTAGCGAATGGTCAACGAAATATCCATTTTTTCCATATTGAGGCGGTTCGCTGGATCTGCCTGATCCAGCGAATCACTAACCACTGGTATCGAAAGGAAATGTATTCGATACCATAAAGTATCGATACTTTTTTCGTGTAGCTAGCTGTGATGAGTTTTGCCGGGGAATTAAATGGGTGAAGTTGTGGTTTTTGTATGTTTTCAAAAATTTGTGTTATTGCGGTTCTTAATATTATTTAATGGTTAATATTCTACCAATATTACCCATATTGGTAGAATATTAACCATTAAATATTATAAGTGGTAGAACTTCCAAAATCGTTTTATTTTGTGTTCCTCCAATACTCCCCAAGAACTTTCAGTAAAGCTTCTACCACTTTACTAAATCGACTGACTTGACTCATTGACTGCACTAACTATTTATTTGGATTTTGACTAGACTTTAGACTTGACGATTTAGGAATACGGTGTTGAAAATTGAAACGAAAATTCTATTTCCCGCCTTTTTAACTTGACACTGGCAAATAGTTTCAAGCCAACGCCATATATTTAAATATATAAAAAAAAAGCTGTGATAACAACTGTCAAATGTCAATTGTCATTTGTCATATTGTTCAATATGGCGACCCTCTTGAAAATAATAGATGCTGTTTAATGCTGTTTTCTACGAAATTTATTACAAGTTATCAATGAAAATAATATCAAAGTGTAATAATACGTGCTTACGGTAATAAACAGTGTATTAGGCTGTTCCTACATACATTAATATATTCAGAAAAAGAAAAGGAACCAACAATAACATCTAATGATTTAACTACACAAGTACATTGTTTTATGTTTTAGACGTAATATTTAACGTGCTCTTAATCGTTACGTCAGTTTGTTGGGAATACCTACTTGATATGCACACATTAGCAGGGGAATGATTCATAATGTTAAAGGTGACGGACTGAGTCGTGTTTTGTTCGATAACAAAACTCGTTTTTGAGTTATCTGATAGGAATCCTGGAGTGACTAATCATCAAAATGATTGAGAGTGTTTCGCGGCGAGCATTCAGCAGTTGTAGTGGTACTTACAACGTACGCGCCTCAGAACTTGCTCGAGAAAGAAAACTGAATATTTTCAATGTCATTGTAGTGTTTTTGGACGATACTCATCACTGTTTTCAAGTTGAGGTAGGTAGAATCTGTATTTCCAAATCCGTATCATTTATATTTTTTCTGTTTTAATAATATAATTAAATAATAATTTATTTTTCACTTCCCTACATGTATCCCAAATGTCCTGGCTTTCTGAAAGTCTGTTGACTACAAACCTTTGATTTCTATAATTAATATATTAATTATGAATCAATTTCTTATTTATTCATACGAGACATGCTATCTATCACATTGCTAATTGGATTAATATTGAAACTGTACTCTTAGATTTTTATGTAAACTTCAATGAAAATTAAATTAGGTGTTTTGTAAAATAATAGAATCACATCTTTGAAATTAACATTAATAGATTTTTCTATAAAAATGACAAAATGAAATTTTTTATTTTCTTTTCATATTATGCTTGTTTTATAATTTCAGAAAAAAGCAAAAGGCTCAGTACTTTTTGAATATGTGTTCCAGCATTTAGAATTGGTAGAAAAGGATTACTTTGGATTACAATTCACAGAAAACGGCTCAATACCCAGTGCAACAAATACGGAAATCACGGTAAAGTTAACTAATATTCCTTAATGTTATCCTTAAAACTTTAACCTCATTTAAATATCCGCTACATAATGTACCAATTTTGTAAATGCCTATTATAGAAAAGGTGACTACTGAGGTGAAATAATATAAACCAAAATTGACAATATTGATGATCAAAATTGTATAAACAATAATATGGTCATTGGACCAATTACTATAATGATAATATACTGCAAACATTAATACGTAAGAAAATAGAATATTTCCAAGAAAAAACAAAATATAATGTTATTAAGTAGATTTTGTATAAAGTCACAATAAAAAAATTACTCACAACAATGAAAATAATTTGTAAACTGTTTGATTGTCATTAAATTTAACTAATAAAGAGGTAAGCGGCTTTCAGATTACGCTATAATATAATAGTATATAGCTCATAGCTCAACAATATCGTGCACCATACATTGTTATTGACACAGTCACACTACTGTACTATACATATGTATAGTATATTATTGGCTTACTTTAAGCTATAAAATAGTGTGATACACTGAGTTCATGCCATCGGTCAACCGAGCTTGCTTTATACTATAAATGCTTAATATTATAAACAAAATTGTGTGAACCCTATGCTATATAGTATTATAGCATTAGGACCTTCTTTGCTATACTATATAGTACAATAGTATAGCATAGTCTGAAATTAGCTTTAATGTAATGTTTAAAATATTTTTATAAATTATTATAAGGTTAAATTTTTTCAATAAAGTTTCTACTCAAAATCCTATTAGGTATTATAGGCTATTGTCTAGACACCATAGGAGTAACATAAGAAACGGTATCTTATCAATTCATATTTACAAAGATACATTGCTTTGTTTACAAAATTTTGGATGCCTCGCATGAAAATACTCCTTGCAAAAGTCACATTAACTGTGATGTCACGCCTAGGTCTCTAAAATTTGTGTGTTTAAGTTCATACCTACGATAATTAATGTTTTTGTATTATATGATGTGAACTATTGATGTTACTGATTTAGCAACAATGAAATTTTATTTTGTGTTTTTTAGATGTATCTAATTCTTAAATACACATATAATTTTTTATTGTATATATGTTTATCAAGTATAATACCTCAATATTTCTGAATATGTATAAATTAAGGCGCGTCTCCTGCTCAAGTTTTTTCGAAACATTACACAGAAAATATCAAACATTTGATTAAAACAAAACATTTTGTGTAGACAAGATCGTGAGTTCTGATGAGGAAGACGTAAGCACTCGCAGTTTTAGTGATTGCAGATGCAGAATCTAGGAGAAACACAGGGGGTCTAAAAAGGCCACTAGATGTTTCATGTATGTATTTTTTTCAACTCATATTTGTGCGCCATTTTACGCATGTCTATTGAAAACTGACAAAATTAATGTTTTATAGTACGGTGAAATCAGATGAATCAATAGCCATTTTACCATTTCACGATTCTTGTATGGAAAAAAATATATAAAACATCTAAAGTGGCCTTTTAGATCCCCAGATTTCGAGTTAGGCCATTTTTACTGATCCGTAATTTTAGTATTTATCAAGAGCTACGATTAGAAGACCGATTTGGGATTGATAAATAATTTCTTCCGTATTTCTATGTTTAATGATCATGTAAGTGGTGTAACAGTTGAAAAGAAATGAAACATTAATTCCCCTCTCTACCCGCGCGGAGAATGTTTTCCGTCCGTCTCGGAAGACGAAAACATTGTATATTCCTACGCAATATTTTACATGTAGATTGTAGAGCCATTTCCCTTATTCCTAGGAATAGAAATATAGCATGACAAGTTTTTATTATTTGGTACAATTTGAATATGTTATGTAAGGGTTTAAACATTTAATAAGCTTTAAGCAAATAACTCATTTGCTTAAAATTTTTGTAAAAAAATTTCGTTTAAATATGATGACTCAACTGGAACAAAATGATAATGAGATGTTAGAGGTCAACACTCTTAATTAAATCTTTCAACGAATTATGCCAATTATCCATGACTCATTGATGCCATGAGACCTTACATAATTGGACATGATATGGGCATCATCACGAATGCTTTGTTACACTCTTTAGGGGTTCCCTAATAACTGTCTGTCTGTCAATCCGTCCTCCGAAGTTATACTTTATTTTTTTATTTTAGGGGTGGTTCCCCATATATGGTTTCTTTGTTTCATTCTACCTCGTGTGGGCTACCGTCGAATAGGCCTTTTTAAATAAAGGTGAGGTTTCATTTTTGAGTAATCGACCTCCAAAGTGGCTTACAAGTTATATTTTATCTGTAATGCTGTAAGTGTAGGCAGGCGGGCCTGGGATCTTAGTCTATAATATCCTGATAGCCTGTTGACAACAGCTGCTTCTCATCCTACTTAATCATTAAGTAATACATAAAATTGGTTCAAATTTCAGCGCTGGTTGGACAGTGGTAAGTCGGTGAAGAAGCAGATTGGTGCTAATGCACAGCTGTGGTTGGCTGTACGGTTCTATCCACCAGAGCCGAGTCGATTAAATGAGGAGTTCACAAGATACCTGCTGTGTCTACAACTAAGGAAGTTACTGCTTGATGGTAGAATGTCAGCACCGAAGAACACAGTTTTGTTGCTAGCGTCATTCACTGTACAAGGTATAAAGAATATTTAATAAAAGTAAATTATACTCTGATTTTTAATCTTAGTAAAATGACAACCAAAATATAATTTTTCTCTACAAAGCACTGTATAAAAAAAAGATGAGGTGAAAAAGTGTAATTTTACCGACGGTTTAAAGTAGGTATACAGATATGGATACCTATTAGATACAATTAGTTCTTTAGTTCTTATATTAATTTAATATACTTATTGTACAACTAGCATTTGCCCGCGGCTTCTCCCGCGTGAAATTGGTTTTAAACGAAATGTTTATAATAATTTAAAACTTTCATCCCCTATTTTACCCCTTTAGGGGATGATGGAATGAGTTACGTATTTCAGTGTTTTCTAATGAAAACACTGAAATACGTTACTCATTATTTTTGCAATTAATGTAATTCCTGAAATATAAAGGGAATGAATCAAGGGTATTTGAGAAATTATTAGTTTCATTTACAAATATTATGAATCATAACAAGATACTTAACGACTTAGCAATTACTTAACGACTTTTATGTATAATATAAATATCTGAATCAGCGGGCATTCAACTATTGAACAAAGGTGTTAAAATTCTCACAGCAAGGATTTAGAGTAAATATTTGATTCCAGTAAATATATTAAACTAGCGACATACATTCTGTCTTAACTTTGAACTGCAATAATTAAATAGCTTAATCTACACATCTACACCTACATCCACCAACCTACTGGGGCCGACCGATTTTATTAAATAAACCAAACAGGTGAACTGAACACACCTATAAATAATTTGACAGTTAAGTGACAAATTGAACAGTGCGGTAAAAATAAATCGAATTTTTTAGTATTTTTCCTGCAAATTTTTCCTTAACTTGCACAGTTATTTCAGGACCATAATTATTCAAATCGGTCCAGGCGTTCTCGAGTTTTAACGAGACATTGGAATTGCAATCCATTTCTATATAAAATATAAGAGAAGATTATAAGCAATTTCCATACTATATCAGTTCCAAAATAAGTCTTTTGACTAATTATATTATATATTTTGTATGAATTGAGTACGGAAAAAAATGAGTTATGTATTGTATATATGTATGCGTTTTCTAAAATTCAACCCCTAAGAGAATAAATAAAAATAGGTTTTAAATTATTACATATAAAGATATCGTTTAATACCCAATTTAACGCGGGCGAAGCCACAGACAATCTTATAGTATTTTGATTTGTGGTTGACACTTTTTAAACTGCGTCATAAACATCCAATGTCTCTTTAACTATTTATATCATCATTATTAAGATTCACAAAAATGGGTTTTAGTTTGTTTATTATATCTTGTCTAACAATGAATAGATAAACATTTTAAGGCAATATGCCTAATTAATTGATTTATTTACGTTTTCAGCCGAACTAGGAGACTACAACTCTCTCGAACACCGACCAGAGTACCTGTCCGAGCTGTGTCTCCTGCCTAAACAGAGCGCTGAAGACGAGAGGAGGATCAAAGAACTACACAAGCTGCACAAAGGCCAGTCTCCCGCTGACGCTGATGCTAACTTTCTAGAACATGCTAAGCGATTGGATCTGTATGGGGTTGAATCGCACCCTGCTAAGGTTTGATTTGATTAATAGCTTTCACTTAGGGGCCTGGTGCCTATAAGCCCTCGTTCCCACGGGAGATTTTAGTGGTAGTGAGTGGCGACATAAAAACATCACTATAAATAGAATTCTGCGCTTTAATACAACACAGCTGACAATCGGAAGTGTCAAATGTCAGATTTGACAACTCGACACTTGGCACTTCGATTTTCAGCTCTATTGTCTAAGCGCAGAGTTCTATTTACAGTGCGGTGTATCCTAACGCGACCACTACAAAACTCTCGTGGGAACGTAGGCTTAAGAATAAAATGTATAAGAGTAACCAACCACGTGATTTACTGACCAAAAATGTCAATCCCATATATTTTCGATCTTCGTCATTGTAATTAAATTAGGCATTTTTTTTAACGGACATTGGCCTGCAACTCCTTTGTAGCCAGGATCGACAGCGGTAACCAACCACGAAAACCCTTTGATATGAATTCAGGGGTGACCGAGGGACATGCTTAGTCTGTCTTGGGACCCGCCTGTCTTGGGAAGCACCACGGCAATAAAGATTATTATATCATACTAACCGAAAGATAAGTTTGTCTTTTATTCGGTATTTATTGTGTTGGATTGTTTCCAATAATAATCGTGGCATAAACGCTTAAAATCACGGAAATTCCCAGCGCTGTCCACGAGATTACCTTAATATGCGAATCTAGATTTACAAAGTAGGCTGTTTAGCATTGCAGTTTCATCTCGTCAGAGATCATGATGAGCGGTTTGTTCGAATATGTTGCCTTCAGTCGAGCACTCGCACAGCGGTGATGCTACTTATATAAATTCAAATAGTTTAACTTTAAAAATAGCATGGCCGGTCAGGAATTTTTCAACACAGTGATCAATTTGTTAAGGTGTCGCCCTTTGGTGGAGTTCTCCCATCGCGCCTGCCACTCCGAAATTAGATTTCGTATTGAATTATCTATTGGTTCAAATAATCTTGCTATTTTAATTCTATCACGACTGCTTAATAAATTCCTGCTTAATAGATTCCGTGCTAACGGTTCGGTAGGCCTTGCATAAGAAAATTACCGCGAGACGTTGGCTTTGTAATAGCTTACGACGAGCCGCACCGCCGGTCGTCCTGTCGGCCCACACGGGGCCTCGTAGCATATACTACCTTGGTACGAGTGTGTTGCCGAGTAAATCAGTTTTAAGATTTTATATGAAAGACCCCATGTCGACGTTGATATTCTTGTGAAGGCATAGAAATTTCGCTTTGCTTTATCACCTGGATGAATCATGTGTTCTGAAAACGTAATTTTTAATATAAATCAATATTTTCAGGACTACAACGACAAAGACATACTGATTGGAGTCACTTCAATCGGTATCGTGGTCTTCCAGAAAGATATTCGAGTGAACACGTTCTCTTGGAGCAAGATCATCAAAATCTCATTCAAGAAGAAACAGTTCTTCATACAACTTAAACGGGAAGCGGTAAGACTTTAAATGTGTTCGGATCCCATTTAATCCAAACGTAAACGAAAAGAATTTCACCAATGCGGTAAACCGACGTTCAGGGCTGAGCTGAGCATGGGTTAAGACGTGTCTGTCCCGTTCTAACATTGAATGAGAGAAGGAGAAAGAATCCGGGTTTAGCCGGAAGCGCTATAAGAAGTTCAGTGAAATCGGGGCTTAATTCGATACATTGTATTTCTTTAATGCACGGTAAATAAGTGACATTCCAATTGGTTACATTATGATGTGTTATATTGTTCTGTGTTTACGTTTAGATTAAGTTACATACGAACAGAGTAAAGTTTATAGTGCTATCTTTGTCTGATACGTTGGAAAAGTCACTTGACAGACAAATACAGCAACATACGCGGGAGATAGTGATTTAAGAGGAAGGTCTGATACATTGCGGCCGTGCGAAGTGCAGGGCGGGTCACTAGTTTGAAATAAAAGGTTACTGATTGACTTATCTTATCCACATAGCTGTATAAGCATGGTTGCCGACAGATTCGATGTACCACATTTTGATGTTATAACTATGGCATTAAGGTCCAAAGGTGGCTCACCGCGAGTGTCTGCGACCGTACGGGGTACATATACTTAATACAGGATGGTCTTAAAACAAAAATATATATTCATGGAGCGTAATCAGTATTAGAATCTCGTTCCAATAATATACTTAACGATGATATGATCTATCTTTTGACCAGATAATCCTATAAAATACTTAAATTCTATTCATGACGCACGGCCGATACAGCGCGCCGGGTGCATGACATTCAAAGCCGGCGCTTTGTACGGCAGTGTGAGAGTGTCTATGCGTAGATAGAGCTGTCAGGAAATGCTAATCATGTTAGTACAGACAGACAGAACAGACGGACAGAAAAACTATAAGGGTTCCTTGAGTACGACGGATCCTTAAAAACCCATTTTTTTTTTGTTATTTCAGTCTGAATCATACGACACGGTGCTAGGGTTTAATATGCGTTCCGCGCGCGCTGCCAAAGCCCTCTGGCGGTGCAGTGTGGAGCGGCACGGGTTCTTCCGCCTCCGGGCCCCCCGGCGACGACCGCTGCTGGGGGTGTTCGGGGCACCCGCGCCGACTGTCCCCCGCACCGAGACGCAGGCGCTGGAGGACGCGAAGCGGTGCCGCGCGAGCAATACTAGCTTTATCAGGTAATACTAGAGATATTAATAAAAACAAGCCAAGTGCGAGTCGAACTCGCACGCGAAGAGTTCCGTACAAAATGGCAAACAAAAAAAACACGTTTGGTGTATGGGGTAGTATAAAACACTTAAATATTTATTTTATTATGTTTTTAGTATTTATTGTTATAGCGGGAACATACTTAGTCTGGCCATAAATAATGTAACAATTAATAATAAACAAAATATTACATTTGAATTTGGAATCTGTCATTTGTATATGATTGTTCATTGGATTTTCTAATTTGAGCGCCAATACATTGTACAATATTTTGCGATATTAAAATGATGTGGGGTGATAAAGAGAACCGAATCGCTGTGATTGCATTACACAAAGTAGGTATGGAGCCAAATGCAATTTTTAAAACTCTCCATACGCTTGGTATTAGTAAAATGTTTGTGTACCGGGCTATTAATAGGTACAATGAGACCTCTGTTTGTGACAGAAAAAGATCTGGCTGTCCACGTAGTGTTCATACGAAAAAGGTGGTCAAAGCAGTAAGGAAAAGAATTCGAAGAAATCCTGTCCGAAAGCAAAAGATTTTATCTCGGTAGATGGAGACATCACCTAGAACCATGTCGCGTATTTTAAAAGATAACTTAGGACTTGCAGCCTATAAGAGACGTACTGGTCATTTATTAACTGATAATTTAAAAAAGAATAGGGTGGTAAAATCGAAACAACTACTAGCGGTACGCAAATTCAGGTCACAGAAAAATTTTGTTTACGGATGAGAATTTTTTTACAATTGAGCAACATTTTAACAACATTTTTAATTCACAATAAACAAAATGACCGTATTTATGCTCAAAGCTCTAAGGAGGCTTCCCAATTACTCGACAGAGTGCAACGTGGGCACTATCCGACTTCAGTGATGGTTTGGTGGGGTATTAGCTATGAAGGAGTGACTGAGCCATACTTTTGTGAAAAAGGTATCAAAACATCGGCACAGGTGTATCAAGATACCATTCTTGAGAAGGTAGTGAAACCCCTTAACAACACCATGTTCAATAACCAAGAATGGTCCTTCCAGCAAGACGGCGCCGGGTCATAAAGCTCGGTCTACGCAGTCTTGGTTGGAAACGAATGTTTCGGACTTCATCAGAGCTGAAGCCTGGCCGTCGTCTAGTCCCGATCTTAATCGCCTGGATTATGATTTATGGTCAGTTTTAGAGACTACGGCTTGCTCTAAACGTCATGATAATTTGGAGTCCCTTAAACAATCCGTACGATTGGCAGTGAAGAATTTTCCCATGGAAAGAGTGCATGCTTCTATTGATAACTGGCCTCAACGTTTAAAGGACTGTATTGCAGCCAATGGAGACCACTTCGAATAAGCTTTTTATATTTTTAATTGTTTTACATTTATGTATTAAACTAACACACTATAAAAGTAATAAATGTTATTTGTAATATAATTTTTTTTTCTTTGTTTCAGTATTTATGGCAAGACTAGGTATATAAAATTTCAACTGTCTAGCTATCACGGTTTATGAGATAAAGTGAGATACAGCCTGGTGACTGATACAGCCGCAACACGCTCGTGCTGTTGATCAAACCCAAAGGCTATCAGATGTGTAACACTTAATATTTAGCGCACACACAAAGGAGTCGAGAAAATAGGCGTCATGGCATTCAAATTAATTTAACAATATAATTTTAATAAGTAAAGAATTCATCTCATATTTGATTAAATTGATTAGAACAGAAATACACTATCATCTGTGAAAATTTCAACTGTCTAGCTATCATGGTTCATGAGATAAAGTGAAATACAGCCTGGTGACTGATACGGCCGGGTGTCAAGGCTTTTATTTCTACACACAAGCACAACACTTACGAAAAGCGTTTTGCATAAAACTGTTCATAATTACATAAGGCGCGTAATTCGTGTAAACATTAGAAATCAGTATGGCTATTATTTGAGCTTCTATTAAAATGGGGGTATGTTTTGAACTTTTTAAGATTTTCCAATATCCCTGGAAAATCTAACCGTTACACCCATTTAGGATACGTGGTTATTTGCCGACAGTAAAAAATGTGTGGTTACTACATTACGGCCGAAAAAATGCATAACATGACATGATGACGTCACTTTTACAGACGCAACAGCAGCCGCACGCGCGACAAGTCGGCGACCGCGTCGCCGGGCGTCGGCGGCGGCGCGCGGCACCGCGTCACCGGCCATGAGGAGCCCCCGCCCCGCGCCGCCTGGGGGGACTCACCCACGGGCTGGGGGGACCCGCCTGCGTGGGGGGACAGCCCCGAGCCGGCGTCGCCCGTACCCCCAGCTGATACCGTCGAGTGAGTACCGCATGTTGGACAAATGGTGTCTACATACATCATTTGTCAAATGCGTTGCCTTGTCGCTTATAGCCTTGTAGATGCGGCAACAGCAATATAAACTCATACGCGTGCCGATTACGTGCCCGTTGTACGTGGATATAAATCGGAAGACGAAGTAATAGCGGATTTTTAACTTCGTCATTTATTTGTTTCTGTATACGTTATATAATAAGGTCTTTACCTATGAAATTGCCGTTCTGCAGTACTGGCCTTATCAAATCAAAATAATTTTTGTTTGGCTAAGAATTCTAATTTCAATTTAATTTTATTTTAAAAACATGGAATTCTTTTTCCAAAAGTAGTCATTTGTTTATTGATTTTCATCGCATTTAAATATTTTTCGTCATCATGGATACGTTAAAAATTCGATTAATTATGGAATATGAGCAACGTCGTGGCAGCAACGCGGCACAAGCGGCGCAACATCAACGACGTTTACGGACCTAACACTACAAACCAACGCACCACCTGTTATTGGTTTGCTCGCTTCCGTTCTGGAAATTGCGACCTGAAAAATGAACCTCGCGGTCGTCCGAAGACTTTGGTCGACAATGACGAATTAAAGGCGATTGTGGAAGCTGATGATACACAATCTACGGCTGAATTAGCAGCAGCTTTCGACGTTAGCGTCAAAACAATATTGGTCCAATTGGCAAGGTAAAAAAGCTTGACAGAGGTGCCCCACGAACTCAATGATCGCCAGAGCGAAGTACGCGTCGAGACCTGCCTTGCACTGCTCAACAGACACACAAATTAAGAAATTTTGAACCGCATTGTTACCTGCGATGAAAAATGGATTCTGTTTGATAACCCCAAGCGCTCAGCAAGTTGCACGACAACGCGCAGACCTCATACTGCACAGCAGACGGTCTCCAAGTCCAAGAACAAGGGTTGGAAGCTCTCCGTCATCCGC
Organism: Phengaris arion; assembly: GCA_963565745.1. Lineage (NCBI taxonomy): Eukaryota > Metazoa > Arthropoda > Insecta > Lepidoptera > Lycaenidae > Phengaris > Phengaris arion. The sequence goes on along the minus strand of OY751446.1, from coordinate 4,732,876 downwards.
CCTACTCACCAGACCTTGCGCCTACAGACTACTACTTTTTCCAGAATTTGGATAACTTCTTGGCAGGAAAAAAATTCAATACCCGAGAGGCAGTACAAAATGCCTTTGAAGAATTTGTTGCCTCCCGTCCAGCTGATTTCTTTAAGAAGGGCATCAATAGACTGCCACTGCGTTAGCAACAATACAAATAAAAAATACATGAAAAAAATTCGTTTAAATTTTTTCATACAAAACGGCAATTTCATAGGTAAAGACCTAATATAATGCGATACGACATTTAGTCTCTAGGGCGTGCCACATACAGTATACACTCTAAAAATATAACCCACCTTCCGGCACAGTCGGGTAATAAGAAGTGGTTTTCATTTTGAATAAAAAAAATATATTGCAGGGAAACCAACAGTCTCGAGCGTGTACTGGCGTGTCGCGTGCCGCTCACGTATGTCGACGAGTCCGAATCAGAGGCGGAAGCGGAGGCAACGTGCGTGCGGCTGTCCGCGGGTCCGGACGGCCGGTTCGGGTTCAACGTGCGCGGCGCGGGCGGCGCAGTGATAGTGTCGCTCGTCGCTCCCCGCACGCGCCCTCACCTGCAGGAGGGAGACCAGGTATATAGCCGTCTCTTTCTATTTTAATAGTACGTGTCGCGCAGGAGGAAGATTAGCCGTATTTTTGTTTAAAACACAAACTTAACAAACCTCGTATATATCCGTAATAAATAGTACTCGTGGCATACGAAATTTTACTAGAAAAAAGGCTAAAGTTTAGTCAGATGATTGTGATGTATAATTTCATGAACACAATACGTAGATTTGAAAAGGAGATCCTTAATATTTTCCAGGTGCTGTCAATAAATGGTCTGGGCGTGTCGGACATGAGCCACGAGCAGGTGGTGCAGCTTATCCGCAACACCAAGGACACGCTCGTGCTGATGATCAAACCCAAAGGTAGGAGCTATCAGATGTGTAACACTTAAGATTTAGCGCACACACAAAGGAGTCGAGAAAATAGGCGGTCATGGCATTCAAATTGATTCAACAATAGAATTTTAATAAGTACAAAATTCATCTCATTTTTGATTAGATTTCAACCCTCGACAACTCGAGATGCACATTATTTATAATCTATCACTATGTCCATAGGGCCAGAGAGATGTATTATTTATCTTATAAATATGGTCCTTACTCATGTTACGCAACACATTTTTTGTTTGGTTGAAAATAATATATAACTTTTTCACTTACAGCTGTCTTCGAAGCCGACGAATCAGGGCCTGAGGAGCCGGCAGTGTGCTTCGTGCCGCTCACCAGTACGGACACCGCAGTGGGCATGGGTAGTAACCCGCTCCACCAGTCCATGCTGCTACTCGGCGACGGGCTCGCGAGCGGCGCGGCGCTGCGGCAGTACGACGCGCTGCCGCGCCGCACGGACGTGCCCGCCACCGCCGCGAAGTTGCCGCAGAACGTCAACAAGAACAGATACAGGGATATTGCGCCGTGTGAGTATAAAACGTTTTGCAAATCAATTACATAAATTTCGGCCACATGATTTTTTGCTCTTAGGACGTTTTAAAAAAAATACAAACTGAAATTACATTGCACTCTCCTTGACAGCTGTGTAAAGATTCTTCAATCTTATTACAGACGACTCGACTCGCGTGCTACTGAAGAACGGACCTAACGGGGACTATATTAACGCTTCCTACATCAACATGGAGATACCTAACTCCGATCTAGTGCTTACGTATATCGCGACACAAGGTAACTGTTATTATAATCTGCGTCATCTTCTGTAGGTACTACCATAATCCTAAACGACTGATTGTTTATAGTTCGACGAAACCTAACCAGCCATTGGCATGGGCTCATTCGAGAAATACAAAATCTATGTATAAAAAATTCTTAGGTGGTTATATATATCAACGATATTTAAAATTAGGGACGCATAAGGCCGCTGCCTCAAATTTCGCGGTGGAGGCGCGGAGGCGGCACGGTGGTGGCGCGGGCACCGCAGACCCGTACTCGAAACCAGCGGCGAGGTCGTGCGGCACTATAGCCGCGAAGTATTGTGTTGGCTACAATTTTTTTTTTTTCACGAACGAAATGTTCGGCATGGCTAATATTTTGTAATAAATACTTAATTTTATAAATTAAACGATCAAATAAATTGAATTAAACTATCTACGCTCGTCGCCCGCCGCCGCGCTGCTGTTTTCGGGTACACGTCCATTTGATTGTACGCAATCGCCGCCGCCAATTTCGAGGCAGTGGCCTCATAATATTCTAATTATTATTAAAATAATGTTTGTAGATATAAATTATTTTGCACAATAATTCGTGTCAAATTATTATTCTTCAATAAACAGATGGGAAAGTACCTAATCATATTTTGTTATTACCATTTCAGGCCCACTCGCGTCAACAGTCGGTGACTTCTGGCAAATGGTTTGGGAAAGCGAGAGCAGTCTGATAGTGATGCTGACGGTCCTAGCGGAGCGATGTAGGACCAAGTGCCACCAGTACTGGCCAAAAGTAGGGACCACTCCGCTAAAGGCCACCAACGACTTAACTGTTCTTACCAACAGCGAGCAGAACTTTGGTCATTATGTGCGAAGAGAAATGGTGTTGAAGGTAATGTGACGTATGCCAGGGAAATGTATGGTTTTTGTAACATTAGCGATGTAACATTAGGCTTGTGTAATGTTTGTTCGATAAGTTATAAAAAGCAAACATTTATCTAGGCGAACCCTGTAGGGTCTGTAATATCACACACACAATATCGTTTTTTTTTTGTATTTTTGCTAGAACCTTTAGTAATTTTGCTAAAAGATAACAAGACTATAATTTATGTGAAAGATACGTATCTTTCTTTCAGCGTACGTACGTCAGTTGGATTGTCACAAAACGTAAAAATTGCTGGCACGTCCCGAACGCACTGCGTGGACGCTCAAGCCATGCCCATTGAACTCAGATAAATGGCAACTATATAATACTTATTATGTTGTAAGAGGTTGTTAACTTATACACGGCCGTCAATGTCTCTTTCAGTCAAATCTTTTAATTTTACCATATTATTTTGCAGGAGAGTGGCGGCGGCAGTCGCAGCGTGACGCAGCTGCAGTACACCGCGTGGCCGGACCACGGCGTGCCGGAGGACACGCGCGACTTCATACAATTCACTCGCGAGTGCGCCGAGCTGCGGAACAGAGCTGCAGCAGGTATATACAGGATATTTGGTAGAATGTAGTCAATCCTTTAACGGTTAAAAGGATATCCGGGGGATGAACACTAATCATGTTTCTGAGATTTTCGCCTATTTGCATTTTTTTTAACTGTGTGACCCGATATGTTTGGGTCATAACAAAGTTGAGTATTATTTCTTTCGATAGATATTCCAGTCAGGTTTGTTCACAGCAATACCGACAGTAGTTGAGGAGCTGGACGGCGAGGAGTCCCACACATTAGACCCGCCCATGATAGTGCACTGCTCGGCCGGCGTGGGCCGCACGGGGGCGCTCGTGCTGGCGGAGGTTGCGCTGGAGCTGCTGGCCAGGCGGCAGCCGCTGTACCCGCTGGACCTGGTGCGCGCCATGCGGGCACAGCGGCCCATGTGTGTACAGACACAGGTGGGTACATAGAACATAAGATGCAACACATAAGGACACTACTGTATAACTAAAAGACGGCGTAAAAACTGATAAAATCAGGCGATAAAATAAAGTCAACATTAAGGTGCGCATGAGCCCGAGCAATTATTATACCACTGCACTGTCTGCCTATCTACAAGCTACACTCACTTTACGCAGAAGGAGAAATATGCACGCACGCAGATACACAAGTCACGTCCATTCGTACGCACATTCCACGCCCACTTGAACGTCAATGTAAAACTCGCATACTTAAACGTACCCAAGGCGTTTTACCACTTCACGTTAGCGTGTATTCACAAGCCACACCCACTCTTTAGATTTTTAGTTTACTGAATAGGCCAACAAAAGTCACTTATTACACTAAGATTACTTGAATATGATATTTTTTACTTTTAAAGTAATTGTAATACAAATTCTTAATGAAATTGTTTTGTCCACAGAACCAATACAGGTTTGTGTGTGAGAGCATCCAATCCGCCTACACCCAGATGACGTCACCGGAAAATGGCGCCAACTGATGACGACTAGCCTCGGACGAGGAACCGAACAACGTCTGTACGAAGCTGTACCATATCAGTATCAAAATAAGGTGTTATTTGCAGTGTTGACTCGTCTCGTAATGCCTTATGCGGCCGAAAGACACTCCTTAGAATAAGGGGCCCCCTAAGTCACAGTCAATCTGCTCAGCAGAATGTCAAGGACAGCATGTGAGTGCCACTTAATTTGAGAAGCGTTTCAGTTTTCGGCCAATGGAGACATAGAACAATAAGCGTGTGATCTATGTATATACGCGTCCCTTTCTTTACACGTACGTAAGGGGGAATAGAGTAAGTATTATGTACCAAAAAGTAGACTGACTTTTTACTAAAACGTAATTTCGTGTCATATTCGTCCCTTTCACATTACTTAAATAAAAGAAGAAGAATAGAGGTTTTTGAAGTGTTCTTACGTTTTACTTACAATCATTTACTCGTGAAAAGTAGAGTTTTTAAATTTTAACTTACATATAAATGAACAAAAGTTCTGCCTACTACATATCTTGCCATATAACTTACTATTACTACAATAATTGTACTACATAGTTACACAATATTATACAATAATACTGCATATTTATAGTATATATTATTTCTAGTCAAAAAATCACTCCAACATTTTGGATACAGTATAAAATGAACAAAAACTTTAAATTATACTTTCTTTGTAAATACAATATACTTTCTTCCTTCCTCATCATTATAAGATTATATCAAAACAATAGTGTAAACAGTTTTTTATTAATCTAGTCTTAAAATACATCACTTAAAAGTACACTAGAAAAAAATTAAATCAAGTTTTTTTTTTTTAATTGGACTAAATCCAGTCAAAAGTTAGCTAATGTTTTTTCTTTCATAAACTAAAATATTAGAATAGTACGTTGCTTTTTAATAATATTACTATTAAGTTACTATATTTCTTTTTGCTGTTCGTACTCGAATATTGTAACGAAAGTCAACATATCAGGTTTAGTAGGATAAGGTTATTTAAATGACATATTATTTATTTACGGATGTCATACATTTGCTTTCTGTGATTAACGTCATTAGATTTAAGCGTCGATAACAATTAACTAATCTGCAGAAAGTTTAAAAAAAAATTACAATAGGCTAGTTGACTAATTTTTTATTGTATAAATGAATATTACTCATAAATATAAGTAACTTCTCAGAAGAAACAGTATATTAAAAATCAATATTTTTAAGAGTACAGCGATTTATATTAAATAATTTCGCATGTCTCTTGAAAACGCTAAAAAATACAAAAGTCGGACGTCACGTGTTCCTGCAGTTCTATGAAAGATTATAGGTCGAAACAAAATATTTTCTAATACTTCCTTATTTAAATTATTGCTTTTATAATGATGATCAGTTATGTTTTTTGTGGGGTATGCAGACTTATGGCGACAAAAAACCAGTAAATACTGTAAATAAATTATTTAAATCGGACCAAAAATTACGAAGATACAGCAATTTTAGTGCATTAGTTTCAAAAACGCGCCCGAGAATGAAGCGAGTCGCTGTGACGTCAAAGTCAAAATTTTTTATTCAAAATAGGTTTTTCATACACTTTCTGAACGTCGATCTACATGATGCCTACCACCATGTAGTCATCTGTCGTCGTCACCTCCCCTCTAAACACAACTATAATATTTAACGTAAACAAAAACTATGCACGCGAGGCACAAGCGTCAAGAATCGGAGAATGAATACTTAAGCAATACCTATGAAGTATGGGTACAATCAAGCCGTTGTTGCATGGATCCCGACAGATGACGTCATCGTAACCGATACAGCGGAAGCGCGCGTTTCAAACTAGCCGTTCAGAAAAAAAATTATAAATCCACCATTTCTTGACGGATTTTAATAATTTAAAAATAAAATGCTCAGTACGTAAATACACATACTTACGATGCACTTAGTAAAAATCGTATTTGCTACGAAGTGATTCATCCTCTTTACCACAATTAATGTTTTTGTATCTCGTTTAAGTAAACTTTATTATATGTAAGTTTTTTGCACTATTTATGTAAAAAAATCGGTTGTCTGTAAAGTCGGTTTACTGACGATAGTTGAACGTGACAACGTCATAATAATAAATGGAACGCCTCAGAGCGAGGTAACGCCGCATGAGTCATGTTTTTTCGTGCGTGCAGCCGGTTCCATCGAATTATAAGACGTTGTCACGTCAAAAAATCCATCTTTTTTGTAATTTTGAAATGCACGAAATTACAAAAGTACAAATTACTTACCACCTTAATATTTCAGAATATATAAATGAAACGAAATATTTTACATATAGTCAACTACCCTATCGTAATAAAAACGTTTTTTTTATAACTTTTTGTAAAAGAGTTATGCTTTTCGTTTCCTTGCCGTTTGTAAATTTTATTTTTGTATGGATGTATAGTGTATGAGCTAGCGTCGATTATTCTAAAGATCTCACTGGTGTAGGCTCTTCGACTATATTGTATGTATGATTCTAAATTACCTAATTCGGGTATTCCACCTCACTAAATTCAGACGTCCTAATTAGGATCCTAAATAGAGGGCTAATTTGAATTTAGTCTGCCAGAAGCCACACTTCTTCCGAATTAGGATGCTAATTACGATACTAACTTCCTAAATAATATTTCATTCGGCTAAATTTAGTAACCGAATCATTTGGGACGTCTGAATCTAGTGAGGTGGAATACGCGCTTAACAATGAACATAGTAAAGTACGTAATTTATCTTAGTAATAAGTATATTATTTTGACATAGACATATAATATTATTTTGTTTATTTATTGTATTTATATACATACACAAAAAGTATGTTCGCTAAATAAGTATATATATATTGTATTATTTAATTACAAATGTTTTTTTTTTCTTTATTGAAGCAAACAAAAACTTGAGAGGTGTCAAGGGACACCCGGATGGAACGAAGTTCCTTTCGATTAATTAGTCTAGGAATTGTAATAAAATTTTATTTTTTTTAAGTTATGAAATTATTTTTTTTAATTATTAACAAATATAATGTAATATAAACTTAATCAGTAGGCTCAATTTTAGTAATAATTGAGAGAGAGAGAGAGAGAGAGAGACAGACAGAGAAACACGCGCACGCCGCACGGCTTACAATTATAGCAAAAAGTGTCGTTACAACTTTTAGTCTTAATTTTTTCCATCTGGCCACCTTTCGCAACGCGCGATAAGGATCTTCGTTCCAAAAATATGTACATCCAAATTATTTAATCCTTAACAGCTTTTGAAAATCTTCGCGTAAAATTTTATGCGAGTTCTAAATTATATTGTATCAAGTGTTAAACCAAAGTGTTCAAAATTGTTGATTGGGACCTAAAATTGTTTTCGGATGAATCAAGGTGGTATCAAATTTTTCTTCCTTTATTCTTGCAACAAACAGTCTTATACATAAATATCAATACCAAACAAAATAAAGTTGCAATATTATACAATGAAGAACCATGATGACACATTAAGATTTTTAAAGAAATCATAAAAATGTGTAAGCAAAACCAAGTTTTTTTATTTTAAAAACGCATTTTATGTCACCAAAAAAATTATGTGACTATTTTATTTTTTCCAAACTTCAGATACAAGATGTCGTAGAAGTTAATAATTGAAATCCTAGTAGATAGGTATGAAATTACATACTCGCCTGTTCTTGTAAGAATAAATTGATTCAAAAATTTTAAAACTTTGCTATAATAACCAGCCAAGAATGGTGGTTAACAAGAACTTTTTACAACACTGAAACCATCCGAAGAGAAAGTGCCATTAGATATATGCAGCACCTAAACATTTAAGATTTTAAGTAAATAATTTGCAAACAGGTATTCTTACAGGAAGAGGCCAAAATGTACAACTTCTAAAACCATTGGAATTAACGTGTCCCGTGTAAACAGATGAATTTTATACATTGTAATGTGAAATGTCTGATGTGCAGTGCATGTTTTTTCTGTAAAAAAAATAAATAAATAAATAAAATAATTTGTCTTTCCTTTCGGTCCTAATACTTCCTACTAGTGAAACGATGCAATAAAATCGCGCACACTAACGCTAAAGGTGTAAATAATGATTGATGTTAGTAGTTAAACTTGAAACTGGGCCTTTAGTCAAGATGCATTCGATAATTTCGACGGCGAAGTTCGAGAACAAAATGTATGGGGGTTTGACATAAGGCATTGCAAGCGACATGTCACTTGTCACTTGGCGATGACTTATGTCGAAACTCATACATTTTAGGTTCTAGCATCTTGACTAAAGGCCCTGCTTTCCTGAACAATTCGGTTTTTGGTGCATAAACCAACCATCGATATTGTACAATGTACACCGTATAAATACTCTGTTTGTCTGGAGGTTTAAAAGTCCCTTTTAAACCTCCGATGTCAAAAAGGGGTGTTATAAGTTTTACATGTCTGTCTGTCTGTGTGTCTGTCCGTGACATCGTAGCCCCCAAACGGGTGAACCGATTTTGATCTAGTTTTTTTGTTTGAAAGTTGACATGATCGAGAGTGTTCTTAGCTAGCTCGCTGCTTGAAAATTCGGGGGCTACTTAAAAAAAAATTGTTACAATTTACAATGTAGTATTTCTAGTTAAATATTTGTATCTACATTTCTTTTGTTGTAGGTAGTTGTAAATAAATGTGTCAGCTATTATAACGGTTATTTATTCCAATTGAATATCGGTTGAATAAATTCCTTATATAATAAATCAATAACTTTTACACGTGATCTTAATTACCTGTGTCCTGTTGCGAACACAAAACGCTGTGTGTAGACAGACTAGTGGTTGTGAAACTGCGGCCCGCGAGCCGCTGTTAAATATGTATATTTTTGTATGTTCAACGATAACTCCGCCGTCTGTTGACCTTTTTTCAAAATCCTTTTATTGATGTAAAGGGTATAATTGGCGACCTGATGATGGGATCCATGAGGAGGCGAGGAAACTCCTCGAAATTTATATGGACACATATAGTGATTTTGACTTTTTCCTAAGTAACCCAAGCGTAGGTATGCTATGCATTACCAAAAAGTAAGATTTTGCACTAAGGTAATGGTTTTTTCACACTTTTTTTGTGTATTTTTACTTTGGAAGTCGATTTATCAGTGCTCTGATTTTTCACCGGCGCGGCGTTCCAGATTCCGGAGCATATTATAGTCTCAGCTTATATAGCTTATATATTATTATATATAGCTTAGCAGTATGTAAGCATAATAATTATATATATTTTAACTCTGTGATGTAGCCCCAGTATCAACAGTTGTTTTTTGACATTGCAGACAGACGTGTGATGTGTATAACTACAAATCTGTGGGCTGTGCAGACGATGTAAACACTTCGGGTACCGTGCGCGTGCTATAGGTTCTCGACATAGTAAATTAACTATTATCGCTTCCTCTATTACTCTCAAGTGCTGTTTATATGCAGATCACATGATTGAAGGCAATTTGTGTAGGTAAAGACTTCATCCGCTACCGATAAAATGAATTTTAAAACTTTAAAGTCGTCTAAACTCTCGACGAGAAGTCTCATAAGAAATCGGGTCTCTCGCGAGAGGATCCTTCGCGAAATCTGCGCTAATGAGAGGAAAACGATAATCGGAAACGCATTCTCGTTTCTCGAGGCTTACGGCGAGTCTAGATGTATATTCTTGTTAGTTAGGTATTACCTACTTATTATATATATACCATTTCATATATTCTTTAGAGATGTGCCGATTAGGACTTTGGCTGACTAGAATGAAACTGTAAAGAGGCCGACAGCTAGTCGACTAATGCCCACTACAGACCGATACTGAACGATAAAACTGCACAGTTCAGCCACAACTGACAGTAGACATAATATAGATTCGGGTAGTCTAGTATGAAGATGTAGTACCTACTTACTGTATACATCAACTGTCACGGAATCGGCTGCGACATAATTATACAAAATAACTACCGGCCGGACAGTCGGGGCGACTAGTCGGTAAATAGGCCTACATTTCTAATATTAATTTATTTCAATAGTTTAAAAGTGACTGACGATTTTCGGAATTGGTTTTTTTCGGGGTCATAACATTATAGTCACGGTCCACGGGTATCGTAAATATAGCGTTTTGTTTTTCCAGCTTAATTATGTTTTGTGTACATTTTATTATTTACAAAATTTTTTTTCTTTCTTTTATTCTAGTTTCAAACAATGGATGATTGAGTTTCAGAGAATAATATTTTAAATGACATTTAGGTATAAAAAGTTAAAGTAATTAAAATCGAAACAGTCTAAATATAGCTCCGACTACAGAAAATCCAAACGAACTCTGAAGTCATTCGCGTAGTTTACTAAAAAACGATTAAACAAAAATGGTACTCAATCGCAAGACCTAAATATAGGTAGATTTTGCTAAACGCTGATTAGGCACATGTTTATAAAAACTTGTTTTCCGTTGAACTCTTAAAGGTTTGTGCTTACATGGGCAACATAAATTAATCAATTGTGAACAATTATGGTCGATTGTTTGATATGATCGAGTGACAAAATATTTGGTCTTTACCTATGAAATTGCCGTTTTGTATGAAAAAATTTAAACTAATTTTTTTCATGTATTTTTTATTTATATTAAAGGAAGTAATCACCCATGCAATCAATGCATCTTTGCCAACGCAGTGGCAGTTTATTGATGCCCTTCTTAAAGAAATCAGCTGGACGGGAGGCTACAAATTCTTCAAAGGCATTTTGTACTGCCTCTCGGGTATTGAATTTTTTTCCCGCCAAGAAGTTATCCAAATTCTGGAAAAAGTAGTAGTCTGTAGGCGTAAGGTCTGATGAGTAGGGCGGATGACGGAGAGCTTCCAACCCCAGTTCTTGCAACTTGGAGACCGTCTGCTGTGCAGTATGAGGTCGCGCGTTGTCGTGCAGGAGCAGCGGAGACGAGCGATTGATCAATGCTGGTTGGAGATGTGCCAGCTTCTCCATCATTGTGTTCAGTTCTACATAGTACACATCTGCAGTAATGCACACCCCGTTTGGTAAGAAGCTGTGATGAATCACACCGGCGCTAGACCACCAAACAGTGACCATCACTTTTCTAGGGGTATGTAAGTTTTCGTTTAGGGCATTGTTTAGGTGCTGAACCAGGATCCAACCGCTTTGATTTAACGCTCGCGGTTATAAAACAGAATCCATTTTTCATCGCAGGTAACAATGCGGTTCAAAATTCCTTCATTTGTGTATCTGTTGAGCAGTACAAGGCACGTCTCGACGCGTACTTCGCGCTGGCGATCATTGAGTTCGTGGGGCACCCATTTGTCAAGCTTTTTTACCTTGCCAATTTGACGCAAATGGACCAATATTGTTTTGACGCTAACGGCGAAAGCTGCTGCTAATTCAGCCGTAGATTGTGTATCATCAGCTTCCACAATCGCCTTTAATTCGTCATTGTTGACCAAAGTCTTCGGACGACCGCGAGGTTTATTTTTCAGATCGAAATTTCCAGAACGGAAGCGAGCAAACCAATAACAGATGGTGCGTTGGTTTGTAGTGTTAGCTCCGTAAACGTCGTTGATGTTGCGTGCCGCTTGTGCCGCGTTGCTGCCACGACGGTACTCATATTCCATAATTACTCGATTTTTTAACGTATCCATGATGACGAAAAAGATTGAAATGCGATGAAAATGTAAGACTAATCAATAAACAAATGACTACTTTTGGAAAAAGATTTCCATGTTTTTAAAGTAAAATTAATTTGAAATTAGAATTCTTAGCCAAACAAAAAATATTTTGATTTGAAATGGCCAGTACTCCAGAACGGCAATTTCATAGGTAAAGACCTATTATCAAGCAATTTACGGCAACGGCAACAAGCATCAATTTGGGGAAATGTTTTGCAACTACCCCGATACTATATTTACGCGGGCGGAGCCGCAGGAAAAAGCAAGTATGGAATATTGCCGAAAGAATTGACGTTTTTTTTTGAAAATGCTCCACATCGCTCCACTAATTACTCCAGATTGATGCATCTGTATTGCCGAGCAATTATTGCTCAAAAATTGCCCGTATACACGCTTACACTATATGCTATACTATATTATGCTATATGCGTGCTATACACGCACCTTTGTAGCTAACATTTTTATCTTTTTAAAATAGTTACGGAGCCCGTAATGCTAATGTGTAGTACTCGAGCGACGTGGAGACCTACTAGGTTTAGTAGATTAGGTTAGAGGAAAGGAGAAGATTACGACTATTATATAGTTATTTTAGTGGTGTGATGAGTGGAGACAGTCTTATTAAATTTAAGAAAAAGAAAATATCATAAAAAGGGAATTTTATAGGTTTTATCATTAAATTTTAGACAAGCTGGAACAAGACGACTAAGCTGAGTCCAATATTATCTGTGAAGTTCAACTATTTCAATAAAGTGATTTATTTTTAAAATTTGAAATAGGCATGTCCCTACGAGCTGACCCGACGTTCAAATTATCAATCAATCCTTTAAGTTGGAGCTTCTTTGAGACCTACTTAACATTCTGTATCCGCCGCGCTCGAGCTACTTCAAAAATGGGCTACTAAAAAGGAAGGATAATGATTTTAGCAATATGTGTATGTGTGTATGGTTGTTTGTTATATCGTAGCGGCAAAACTACTCGTCCGATCTTTAAGAATGAGGTGTCAATAGATTGGTAATAATTGCCAGGGTTAACATAGGCTAAGTATATGATTTACGTAGTCGGGTTATGGTTTTTAATAAAAAAATATAATTATTTAAATGAACTAAATACATTTAGATTTAGTTCATTTAAATAACTATATTTTTAGAAAGACTGTTAACTTCAAAAAAATACAATAAAATCAACAGATTAAAACGGAGCATCGGTACTAAATAATTTAATAAATAATACGTTGATTATGTTAATGGCGAGCGAGCAAGCAAATATTTTTTCTATATGATCAATCAAAACCGGCTTAAACTTTAAACCCTGAAAGACTGCACTTGGGAAAATAACCAATAGACTAAAACAGAACATCAGTGCAAAATAATATATGTTGATTATGTAAAAAGCGAGCGAGCGGAGCGAGTGGGCAAATTTTTAAAATTTATTTTACTGTTATAAAGAACGCCGCAATGTAATTCTATTTAGTACTTTTTCGAATTTTTTACTTTTTTTCTACCTAAACGACTTTACATAAGCAGTAGATCATAATATTTTAATTAATATTTTTTACACTTATTTTTTAAAATTTTTTTGCTGTGAGCCGCGAGGCCCCTTGGACTGCGAGGCCGTGGGCGCTCGCTCACACTCACGCCTCTGTTAATATGGAATGTTAAAAAGCTTGTTACTTGTACTTTTTTTTATTCAGAACTATTTTCAGCTATATTGGGTAATACAATAGAGCTGAAAATCAAACTCTCAAGCGTCAAATTTTTTAATTGCTGTCAAATTTTTTAATTGCTGTCGTGTGTTCGATTTTCAGCATTATTGTATTAGCCATTAGCGCGGAGTTCTGTTTCATCGCTGTTATTACTATTTATATATGCCTTGGCCGATATGGCTAATCCGGTACTAGCCGTAGTTAGTGAATCGGTATTCGGGACTGGGGAACAGAAATCCTAGAATTAATATAAAAATAATAATTTAACTTCAAAATAACCAAGGGAAATAAAGTCGATAGTAATGTAACACCACCGTAACACTTTTAAGGCGAGGGCATATAATGGGAAGTCAAACTCGTATTATAATCTCATACTTCATATGAGACAATCTTGTATATTATGTCACCGTAAAATTGTAAATACCGTTGAATTGTAATATAACTAGCGAGATTATAAAATGTCGACAGATTGTCAAATAAACATGTTATAATAGATCTTTACCTATGAAATTGCCGTTCGGCAGTACTGGCCATTTCAAATCAAAATTAATTTTTGTTTGGCTAAGAATTCTAATTTCAAATTAATTTTATTTTAAAAACATAGAATTCTTTTTCCAAAAGTAGTCATTTGTTTATTGATTAGTCTTACATTTTCATCGCATTTCAATCTTTTTCGTCATCATGGATACGTTAAAAATTCGAGTAATTATGGAATATGAGTATATATATATATATATATATATATATATATATATATATATATATATATCGTGGCAGCAACGCGGCACAAGCGGCACGCAACATCAACGACGTTTACGGAGCTAACACTACAAACCAACGCACCACCTGTTATTGATTTGCTCGCTTCCGTTCTGGAAATTTCGACTTGAAAAATGAACCTCGCGGTCGTCCGAAGACTTTGGTCGACAATGACGAATTAAAGGCGATTGTGGAAGCTGATGATACACAATCTACGGCTGAATTAGCAGCAGCTTTCGACGTTAGCGTCAAAACAATATTGGTCCATTTGCGTCAAACTGGCAAGGTAAAAAAGCTTGACAAATGGGTGCCCCACGAACTCAATGATCGCCAGCGTGAAGTACGCATCGAGACGTGCCTTGCACTGCTCAACAGATACACAAATGAAGGAATTTTGAACCGCATTGTTACCTGCGATAAAAAATAGATTCTGTTTGATAACCGCAAGCACTCAGCAAGTTGGTTGGATCCTGGTTCAGCACCTAAACAATGCCCAAAACGAAAACTTACCCCTAGAAAAGTGATGGTCACTGTTTGGTGGTCTAGCGCCGGTGTGATTCATCACAGCTCCCTACCAAACGGGGTGAGCATTACTGCAGATGTGTACTGTGAAGAACTGAACACAATGATGGAGAATCTGGCACATCTCCAACCAGCATTGGTCAATCGCTCGTCTCCGCTGCTCCTGCACGACAACGCGCGACCTCATACTGCACAGCAGTCGGTCTCCAAGTTGCAAGAACTGGGGTTGGAAGCTCTCCGTCATCCGCCCTACTCACCAGACCTTGCGCCTACAGACTACTACTTTTTCCAGAATTTGGATAACTTCTTGGCGGGAAAGAAATTCAATACCCGAGAGGCAGTACAAAATGCCTTTGAAGAATTTGTTGTCCCGTCCAGGTGATTTCTTTAAGAAGGGCATCAATAAACTGCCACTACGTTGGCAAAGATGCATTGATTGCATGGCTGATTACTTTAATTAATACAAATAAAAAATACATGAAAAAGAAACGTATAAATTTTTTCATACAAAACGGCAATTTCATAGGTAAATATCTAATACTTTAAGTAATTTATCGAACTGAAACTCGTCAAATTGTAAAACGGAATGCAACCGGCATAAGCCCCGCGCCGCCATATTTGTTTGTTTAATAATTTGTAAACAGTGTGTTGGTGATTTTAAATTGATTTCGTGTTTAAAATAACTTAACAAACCTATATGATATATAATCATAACCTCGGCAACGGCTGCAAGTATTTACATGAGTATGCAGGGAGTGTTGGGGGAGAAAAATCGTTCTAGCTAGGTTTTATCCGTTGAAACTGCGCATTTTTAAGTTATACGTATTATAGTATTTATTAAGTAAGTAAGTATTATATAAGTTTAAGTTATACGTGTTTTCTTTCGTCGTACAACAATATTTAATAATTCAGAATGTAATGTTAGTCCGATTGGCAGTTTGGTTAATGTTTGCGTTGTTCGGAAATTCGGAGTGTGGGGGGTTCAAAGTTCGAACCCCGGTAAAATGATTTTGATTCTTTTTTTTTTGTTATCTACTAGAGCTCCGAGCATAGCTTGCCTACCCAGGTACCTGAATATTTACTAGGCAATTTGCTTGACATTTTTATTTGGGTAGTAATTTTTCATCAGATGTGACGATGAGATTATGTTCCATTTAATACATAAGCTGGTAATTTAAATGTTTTCATTAAATATCTTCGATTTGGCGTAGGCTTCAATTATATAAAAAAAAACTAGCAGACGAAGCCTGTGATCCCAACTCGCAATCAGGAAAGCCATTTTTTATGACTTAATTAATAAAATATAAGGAAAAAGATGTTACAGACAAACATGATCGATATAAGTAAGGTAGCTCAGGGCTCAGTATTGGCTCGGATACCGGCGCCGCTGCCCGCCGCCCGCCCGCCCAGAAACTGTATGTGTGAACTTAGTGTGGGAGCAAGTTTGTGTGACAAAGTGTAGTAAATTGGGAAAGAGGGGGAAACAGTGGAAAAGTTAATACGAAATTCAGCCGGTATAATTTACCGGAAAAGTGGTTTTACGTAACATAAATAAAATATTAAATAAGTTAAATGTGATTCCTCAAAAATTTAAGTTCTGTAAATATAACTTTATTTACTTACTATAAAAATCTACATCCAAAGTCCAAACATATAAGTGCCTCTTTTTGGGAATCGGTTAAAAATACATACCTGTTATAATTTATAAGCAAGGGATATCTTAAAAATAATATATTTTTATAAAATAACAGATCTATATATATATATATATATATATATATATATATATATATATATATATATATATATATATATATATATATATATATATATATATATATATATATATATATATATATATCTATAACATAAGTATTTGAAATATAAATTAGTAATGTAAATAACTTCTGTGTTCGAGTCGTTGACTTTATAAATTCATTTTAAAGGGGGGAGACAGACCCAGCAAACATTTTCTAAGAGCTGCGAGCACCTGATTGGAGCAACAGTCCCTACTGTTTTCGTTACCTTAATAGTACCTTTTTGTTGGTTACAGAGGGGTAAGCAGGAACAATTGACAGCAACGTATTCGTGACGTTATCGAAAGACAATTGTATGAAAATTATGACAGCGCTGATACAATTGACATTCGTACACTTTTCGTCAAAATTGTTTGTGCCTTGTGGGTGCCCTCTGGGAGCCTAGCAGAAAAACGATGACAGCAACATTATTGAAGGAAATTTGTATAGGCGCTGTCATGATTTTCATACAATAGACAATTATCCTGTGATGAAAATATACATCAAACCTTTGATATTTTATCACTAATCATTATTTAAAAATAATTTTACCAACACTTTACTATAAAATATGTATGATTTTGATAAAATATCAAAATTTTCACGATTGTTCACGAGACTAAAAACGCACAGTCGTCAAACGAGACGTCAGATTTTTGTACTTCTTCTTCTTTTTTTAAAATAACCTTCCTAATCCCATCATTACCGTCAGTAAACGTCATTTAAAAAACCTAACCAAGATCATGTCTCGACATGTCTAACAAACTATGTTCCGTAACTATATACTATATAACTATATGCGCGTTGATACGCGCAAGAGGTTTTCTTAGAATTACTTCAAAAGTTATTGTCCGATTTCGCGTAAAATAATTTTCCTAAAAAGTTTTAACATGATTTATCAGCATGGAAACACACAAGTTTCTATGTCCTATAGTTTAGAAAAGCCAGGGGGACCAACTTATAAACCACTTTGGAGGCCGATCACTTGAAAATGGTTGACTTTGTAAAAAAGCCATGTATCAAACCCTACCTTTATTTTAAAAGACCTATTCGACGATACCCCACACGATGCGTTAGAAAGAAAAAAATTTCATCCCCACTTCACATGTATGGAGATCCAAAGCGAGAGATAAGTATATACACAGTATTTACTTTATACATCAATTTTCATTCATAATTACAGAAGCTAGAGTTGCAGACAGACGGATAGACAGACAGACGGACGGACGGATAGAGCGAAACCATAAGAGTATCCTTGAGTATTACGGAACCCTAAAAATGTATGTCAGTTGTCAGTCGAAGTTTAGTGCAAGTTTTGTGAAGAATATAAGCGTTTCTCTTCGATAATAATAGTATAGCACCATTTAAAAGGCATTTTAAAATAGTAAAATTACCAAAGTTAACACTAAATATTTTATAGGATTTGACATGCTAGTGATTTGATAGTTGACAGGTGGTTACAAGAATGTGACGTCATGACAACACATTGTAGCGTTTTGGCGGCTTTATTAATTATTATTTAAACTCTTATGCTAATTTGCAAGAAAAGGAAATAAATTCACAAAGAATGGTTCAGATTTCAAATGTAATGTTAATGTTACTATTAACAATTTGTCATATTTTTCAAAAACTTGGAAAATACCCTATTCTCATTAGATAAAGGTTAGATTACGTTGCTGTCAAATGTTCCTGCTAGGCCCCCTGAATCTTAATTCAAAACACATTTAACGACATGATATTTGCAAAGTACAGTAAGATCCCTCCTTAATTCCCATGATTATTTTACTTAAAACTAAAACGTTTACTAAAAGATATTGATGACTAGGTATCAAAATTTTGTACTTATACGATACGGAAAATTCTGTAAGGAAAACTGTGTTTACATTAAGTTTATTAAGATTGTATTCATAATAATTCAACTTCTTTTTAAAATGTAGCATGCTAGCTTGTCCGGAAAAATACTATATTAGGCTAGGGCAATTTCTGGAAAAAAATATTCGGAATCCGGAAGCCGAAGGAACTTCAGAGCGCTGAAAATAACATTCTGCGCTAATACGATAGAGTTGAAAATCGAAGTGTCGAGTGTCGAGCTGTCATAATTGAGATAGACATTTGACTCGACACTTGTATGTTCGATTTTCAGATCTATTGTATACGCGGAGAATTCTATTTGCAATGCTCTCAATTTTCCCCGGCTCGCCGGATAATGTTCATAATTATAGTCCCAGCCTGAACTCGCAGAAAACCGTCATAAAATGAAGCTTGCGATATGTTTCAACGAGTGAGTAAAAGCACTGGGGGCCCAGGGGGTGTGGAGTTGATCCCATGTGATAATAGAGAGCTTAAGCTACAACCATACCAAATTTTATCAAAATCCGTTCAGTAGATTTTACATGAAAGAGTAACAAACATCCATCCATCCATCGAACCATCCTCACAAACTTACACATTTATATAATAGCATATAGCTATTTTTAACCGACTTCCAAAAAAAGGAGGCGGTTATACGTTCGCCTGTATGTATTTTTTTGTATGTTCAACGATAACTCCGCCGTCTGGTGACCGATTTTCAAAATTATTTTTTTGATATAAAGGGTATAATCCGAAGTTGGTCCCGTTGTCACCAAAGTGGTGACCTGATGATGGGATCCATGAGGAATCTAGGGAACTCCTCGAAATTTATATGGACACATATAATGATTTTGACTTTTTTGACATTGTTTAAAGAACTGCAAGCATACACCGTTATGGAGCTTACAGTAATCATCATCATCATATTATATACAATACCTAATGGAATCTTGGCGCGTATTCAATTATACATTCGATCGTTTATTTTAAACGTTTTTAAAATATGACTACTAGGAGAAAATTTATTATTTTTACCAGCAACCTTAAACGTGAACTCTTTAAAATAATGATTTATTGAAAAAGTGAAAAATGGAGTTTATTGAATTCATTCATTTTGTGTAGTGGATAATTTATTATTTTGTGCGTTTGCTTCTTTGGAGTCGGATCCTCGCAAATTTCATGATGTAGGTAACTCATATTTTTTAATTTTAGCTTTTCACATACTTTTAGCTTTTTACATACGTTTATTTTTTACTTGATTCAAAGGCAAATTCTCAATTTATTCTTTACAGACATTCGACCTTTACAGTTTTATTATATGTATAGATAGATATTCTGAAAATGTATTCTTATTAGAATTGAATTCAAACAAATTACAGACGTCCCCTATCTGAAATTTGTTTGAAGTCAATTCTAACAAGAACACATTTTCAGAATGTGTTTGAATAGGTAATTATTATTTTTCATCCTCTATCTAGATTTCAGAAGCACAATTCTCATAACTAAGTATTTTCGATATAATCTCGATCTGGTTAACGCGCTGACTCATTTGCATACGAGCGCGCGCGAGCGAGACAGCCTGAAAATCGAAACGAGCTTTTACCGATAATAATTACAAGAATTGCCCTTCAGAGTAAAAGTTATTGTCTTTTCAAAATAATTAGGGTAAAAACCTATCTGTATGTTTGCGATCTCGAAAACTGTTGGGGATTAGCGGCCATTTTCAATTTGTGTAAGCCCCTCGCGGGGCCAGCCCGGGGCATTGTTTATTGAATACTTCTTAACATAATACACAATAAGTCGTCTGAAGTCAAAGGGTTTTTATAAGAAACAGAACCCCAATTATTATCGTATTTAACTTAGACTTTCAATTTACTTTAAAAAAATATATAGGTATATTATTGGAGTTTGGACCGATCAAAACGCGTTTCACGTTAGTTTGGTGTTTATGAGATCTCGGGGGCTTTAGGTTTTCGCCTTGGACTTTAGAGCTTTTTTTAAATTATTAGTTTAAATAAAAAAATAAATTTAGCGGAGATTGGAGAGCCGTTATCGGAATCCGTTCAGTAGATTTATACCCCGGAGTCCATGGCCAATCAATGACTGAATGTATTCATAAAAACTATTGTACTGCACTATTAAAAGCTCAAAACAAAATTATAAGACACTTTTTTGTATTATTAATGTTCTAACAGATTTTAATTTTCCAAGATATAGTGTATAATGTGATAATCCGAGATTTTGTAGCGATGTTATGGAGCTCCGGGTCCATTACTGAAACTATCGGATATCCGAAATAAAAAATCGGTTGTCTGTAAAGTCGGTTTACTGACGATAGTTGAACGTGACAACGTCATAAGAAAATACTGATGAATCGCTCACTTAAGTAAGCGAGAGACAGATGTCGAACGCTGTGAACGCGGAGGCCGATTGTGCCTCTTTGTCGCTCGTTCCGCGCTCTCGCTTGCACTTCAAGCCTTAAATGGAACGCCTCAAAGCGAGGTAACGCCGCATGAGTCATGTTTTTTCGTGCGTGCAGCCGGCTCCATCGAATTATAAGACGTCACGTCATAAAACTGTAACTGTAACAAAGTCCGAAATAATATTTTCGGATAATTTCGAATAAACATGAGGTCTAAATTTTGCATTTTACATTTTTAAAAATTGTTTCTTATCCTTATCTGAAATTAGCGTATTATCCGAAATAATTACATTTTAACTGCAATCGGTATTCTCATATTCGTATCCGAATCCAGTTTCCAGATCCGAAACTTCATATCCCTACTTTAAACGTCATTATGTGATTTGAACCTCCATCTCCAAGTCGAATGGTTTTATTTCCGAACCACGAAGGTTCCAAACGAAATAAAAATATACACCTGAAAAAACTTTGGAGCACCTTGTTTAGGGTTCCGTACTCAAAGCATAAAACGATTTTCGACGAAACGAACGAAGACTATTACTTATTACCGGGACTTCACTGTCAGTCCGTCTGCCAGTCTGGCCGTCTGTCACGTTGTACCCTATCTCGTGGACCGTATAGCTTCTAGCTAGACAGTTGCTTTATGTTGCAACTACATAGAATAGAATAGAATAGAAAACTCTTTATTTGCACAAAAACACACACACACACACATGACAATAATTAAATAAAGGAACTCTGTACAAAAAAGTATTAATGCTTCTAGCATTTTCTGCCATAGTATGTTATATATAAATATATAACATACTACCCATAGATGTGTTATATAGAAAGAGGGTACAATAGATACAATCACAAATACTAAAAACAATAATATAAATATTCAGGGGCTCCCATACAACAAACGTGATTTTTTGCCGTTTTTATTACAACGGTCCGTATGCCGTTTTTAGTTGATATTTATAACGGCAATAGTACGTGAACGGTAAACGCTTGAAATGTCCACAGAATATTGAGTTGTATATTCTGTTTCAAAATAAAATAAATATTTAAGGGAGGCTTCCGTACATTCGCTCGATATTAATAGTAATAGTGCAGAAAATGGTGCGGATCCCTAAGTGCGTGAGTCCGGCCCGCACTTGGCCGGTTTTCCTTCTATTCGTGTTTGTTACACGTGAAAAATTACATTACTTAAGTCTCGTCTCGAGGACTTGAGACAAAATCGATAAATTCGTTGGTAGCCAACAAATTTGAGACGTATACCGTAGAAATAGAATAGATATGGCATTGTTTTATTTTCAATTTATTTTTTTCTTAAATTTATTATTTCTTCATTTCTATGAATTTTTGCTCATTTTAATGATTGGTTATCGAATCACTATACCTACAACATTACTTAATATCCATCATCAGTGCGTTTGCGGCGCGAACGTAGACAGCCACGGTCACCACGGGCTGTGCTGCTCACGAAGCGCTGGAGTCATTTCCCGGCATCACAGCCCGATGACCACATTCGTCGAGCTCTTGTCACCGCCGTTGTGCCAGCTGTACTGGAGCCCTGTGGTCTGGCACGCGACGATGGCAAGAGACCTGATGGAATGACCCTGGTTCCTTGGAGTGTGAGATGGGCTCTTGTTTGGGACGCTACTTGTGTCGATCCCACCGTCCACCGACGGCCTTGCTCCACCCCATGTCCGAGGCTCCTCGAACTGTGTGGGCGCGGCTGCAAACCAAGCAGAGAACCTCAAACGGCGCAAGTATGAGAACCTTAGCTGAGATCTCATATTTGAACCGTTTGTGGTGGAAGCCGTAGGCGCATGAGGTCCGGGCGCACATAAGCGTTTTAAAAATAAAAGAAGAATAAGAAATATCAATAAAGCTTACTGAAGCCACCCGAGACCCCAGAGCCGAGAACTACCTGGCACAACATAGCCATTGCCATCCAACGAGGCAATGCAATCAGTTTGCTAGGTACTCTGCCAGATGGGAACGACCTGGGAAAATTTTTCCTATTTATAGATATTTTTAGAGATAGTCATATTTGTAGATAAGTCTTCATTTTTTTAGTATTAATTTTTAGTTTCTTATAGTTTACGCGAATATTGTTCATTGTTTTAAACACTTACGGATTGTGTCGCGGTGCACTTTTCTTTTACCCGACGTTTCGGCTACTTTCCAGCAGCCGTGGTCACGGGAGGACTCCCGTCTTTAAAAATAAATTGTTTTAAACACGTCCCGTCGTGTTTAAACAATTGATTTTTAGTTTATTTCAATTTATTATTTGGCTCTTTATTGTGTTTTAATGATTGAAATAAATAATATTCTATATCCATTCTAACACTAATAAAAACTTATAGCTGTATCTTTCCCATAAGCCCCAGTAATATCTAATAATCGATCCGTATATTTTTTTCATAAATTCCTAGCAAAATTTAAAATATAATATAGTCAAAATTCAAAATACATTCATCCTAAGACTAAAATACTCACACCCGGTTTCTGAAAGGCTAATCAAATAGTCGATGAACTAACACGTTGTTGAGTTAACAGGCTTGTTAAATCAATTTCCGTTTCTGAAATGCTGATTAGTGAAAAATTTACTAATTATTGATCAAATTGACATGACACATACAAGCCTTAAATAGACTTTCAGAAACCGAAAACAGCGCTTGACCATTGTTGTTTGACCATTCGTTTGACATTAGTTTTGTTAACTAACACGTTAATCAAATCAAACGACTGATCAAGCTTTTTGCAACTCAATTTACACTTGACAAACAACATGTCAAGCGCTGTTTTCGGTTTCTGGAAAGCTATTTAAGGCTTGTATCTGCTTGTATATGTCATGTCAATTTGATCAATGATTAGTAAATTTTTCACTAATCTGCGTTTTAGAAACGGAAATTGATATAACAAGCCTGTTAACTCAACAACGTGTTAGTTCATCAACTATTTGATTAGCCTTTCAGAAACCGGGTGTTAGTCTGCCAAAATCATTACCCTTCCATTCGGTTTCGGTGTAGTAGGGTAAAAATGAAGCTTACCACAAGAATGTGATCACAATGCTATGGCACACAACTGTATGTTGTGTGATGATGATGATGACTGTGCGGGCGCAATACCCGTTCACTGGCCTCAACAATCTCATCAAGTACTTCGGGAAACGGCAGGATGGGACCAGCATGAATGACAACACGACGTCGCCGCTGCCGATGGAAGATACTTCGGAGCAGCTGACAAGTGAAGAAATACGGCATTTGACGGTGAGTTTTGCTGTTGTGATCTGGGACTGAGGCAAAACCCGGAAACACTATTTTCCGCTGCAAGTTATTTAAAATTCAATAACAATGTTTGGAACATAAAATATCACATAACGTAAAATATCACAAAATTACTAACGATTTCTTATCTCTGTGGACCGATGTAACAATTTTGTGATCGCAAAATTTAATTTAATTAATTTACATTGTAAAATTAAAATATTAAGCCCAGTGTTGAACCCTTTGCCCTTTGTAGAGTTGTGAGATTTTTTGAAATTGATGACTTAAAAAGGGTTTTATTTATTAGATTGGGTTACAGGTCAGGATAAGGATTCAGCTCACGGGACGTACGTCCTTACCACAATCCTACTACTATTATAAATGTGAAAGTTTGTGAGGACTAATGGATAGATATTTGTTACTTTCACACGCAAGAAAAAAAGAAAGGATTTTGATGGTATTCAGTATGGTAGTACTTGTAGCTCCGCGAAAAAGACTTACGTTGTATTTTATGTAGGTTTCAAAGAGTTTCATATTTTTCTGATTTTCTCGTTTCTATAAAACTAACTATATCAAAGAAGAATGTCATATGCTTACTCGTTCCTATAAAGTTATGTTACGTTTCTTATTAATGATAATATTATTATTATCATAAATAATTATTGTTTTTAAACTCGCAATTTTCGTGACTACAGCTTATATTCACTCAGGAATGTTTGGCTCAAAATAATAATATTCAATATTGTATATTCAGTGGTGCTATCCGATGATGTGTTATAATATTATGTAGGTATTATGTTTTGACGCCTTCATATTATTAACATTTTTGGCGGTTAGGAGAATATTCGGAATTAAAATGAGATTACATAGAACGTTATGTCGATATTTTCTTTATTGGTTACATAAGGCTGGGAGCTGGGACTATATACTCCGGAATCCGGAACGCCGGTAAAATTTCCGAGCACTGAAAATAGAACTCTACGCTAATATAATGGGTCAAATGTCAATGTCATATATGACATTGACATTTGACTTGACACTGTTCGATTTTCAACTCTATTATATTAGCGCAGAGTTCTTTTTTCAATGCTTAGTTTTCTACGGCCTTCCGAATTCCGGATCATATATTCCCAGCCTGGTACATGTAAAATAACCTGTTTCACGATCTACCGATAAGTGTCTGATAGCATATTTACATGTTTTGTCTCTGTCGCTAGATATAATATTAGCAACGATAAAACTTCCGAATAAGCTACTCGGCACTTAACTGAATATTGTGAATTAGTTTATTTTATATATATTCAGAAATATTGATGTATTAGGTATATATATTACTTGATAAATGTAAAAATATTTTGAAAAGGGCGCAGTCTCGATTTGTTCGGAAAAAAAGGACGACATAAGTTTCCGATTGATAAGACTGTGTCTTTTTCTCATGTTCGCTTTTAAAGCGCATACATTGAGCCGCAACTTGTGTTTTTCTTTAATGTCACGTATTGCAAGATATTCACAAAATGATTAATAATTTTCATTCGGGATCAAACTCCCGTCCACAAAACCAATGCAAATTGATATTTTGATATTTTGACATTTTGATTTCGATATATATTTGATATTTTGTCTACAATGACAGCTCGAGCACCGGCGAATGCCAGCCATGTTGATGTAAGTCTGAGGTTGACACCAAAATAATTTTAAACGTCGCGTCAGACAAATCTGTCATAAATATTATGAAATTATACTGTCAATTATGTCGAAGCACGAAACGACCAGCGACCAGCCCCTTGAACGAACGTCCTGGCTGAAAAAAACTCACGTCCCGCCCGCCCCCGCATTCGCCCCGCCACGCACACAGCCGCGAGCTGTCATTCGTGTAAATCGGTGGAATGACGATTCTTTACGTTACTAATATAATATATTATTCACGAGACGTCACACTACACCAGCGCCTCTGGCAGCGAATTCACACGCAGCAGCACTCATTGTTTCATACATTGTTTTATGAATTTTGTCTGTACGAAGTAATGAGGTACCGGCTATTTGTATTCATATTCATATCCGCGGATATCCGAGGGAGAAGAAAGATCCATATCCGTTCGCTTTTGGTAGATCTTTTAACTCATTAATTTTCAATTCATTGATGAAATTTTATGTATAATATGATTGAGTAACAATGAAAAACTGTTAAATTTCATTTAGATTATTTTTCATTTCTTAAAATCGTATTTGGCACCTTTACTACCAGTAGTAGTCAACTCAAAGGTAATAAATCAAATATATTTATAATGAGATCAATGACAAATTATAAGCTTATTAAAATGATGATATTAAGCTATTATATATCGTAATAAGCTTATTAAAATGATGATATTAAGCTATTGCATAGCTTCTATCGCGGGCCTTGAGCGCGGGGACCGAATCGAGAAATTCCGTAACGAAAAAACCTCACGCTCCCCACTCCGACGGGCACGGAGGTGTGGCTTGAAGGCCGTGCATCGTCTAACGTCGTTTCAGTTCGGCAGTCTTCGACACGGCGTTGTGTGCGTGCGATAATGCTATGCAATAGCTTTACCGCGGCAGTCCCCGAGTGCCACACGTCTTTTTTTATATTTAAACATTTATTATAGGAAGTTTTTATAAAATATTAATTAAAATATATTTATAATGTGATAATTTGAGTAACTCTTTAAAAGAGGTCAATAACTTTTATCCATAATAGATTGTCTCTTTCCAAAGGTTTGCTTTCCGATGTACAATATTTACCGCCGCGTACCTACTCTAAGAAAGATAAGATCTATATGTATCCGCGAATATACCTTTTTAACGATCCGGTACATCACTAGTACGAAGCCATCACGTATCCCGTAAACCGCCTCTTCTTAAGTACTCAAAGGGCTGCGGTAACCTTTCTGCAACACATTTACATACATTTGTTACCTTGATGCTACCGTAGGAACTGTTTTTATATAACGAGCAGACGGATTACCTGATAGCAACCAATAGGGATGTTACAGAGTGTCGAATATCACTTTTTTGCGAAATAATTTTTAAAATTATTAAATAGAAACTAGAGAGATCTTGTATACACTATATTATTCTGAGCCTTAATAGATGAGGATCTATCACTAGTGACTAGACCTTTTCATGGGTCACAGAGAACGACTCTTAATTCCTTTCAATGTTACCGTACCGCATTGAGAGTGTATGTGGTATTGTATATTGAGAGTATTGTTCATCCCCCACTCGTTCCCATTCGTCCCCTTTTGCGTTTCATACCATTATAGGGACTCGATATTTCGGTATTTTATTTGCTAATTTAACAAATTCATACTCTATGAAAGTTTAAGTATTTTTTTCGTTGATAAATATAATTATATAAAAAAATCTTTTTAATGCTTTTATATCGCGTAATCAATGTTTCAGAACCGTATGATCCCGAAATTGCTTTTCTAGACGATTCTCCTTTATTTATTTATAATTTACTAAAAAATTGCGTCCCAATGTTCACCGTTTCAGGGTTCTGTACAGAATATACTTCCTGCGATGGATCTTTGATATTTCAGGAGCAAATCTACCCATACGGGTAGTAAGGGCATGCCCACAACCATAATACGCTTACGTGACTACTGACTGCTCACTTTCACAAAATCGATTTCTTATTTAGTTGTATTCTATTGTCAGCCTCCGTGGTCCAGTAGTTTAGAGATTGTATCGACTCGGAGGTCGTGGGTTCGATTCCCGCGTTGGAACAACATAAAATGTTGTTTCCATGTTTGGTTGGGACAATGCAGGCTGATCACCCGATTGTCTGACAAGAAAGGTGATCCATGCGTCGGATGGGCATCTAAAAAGTCGGTCCTGCACCTGATCTCTCGTCAGACGGGTCGGTCATCCGTCCCACTGGGTTTCGAGAGTAACGGAAGAGATACTGCTCTTGTGTACTGCGCACACATTTGGGCACTATACAATAACTCCTGCGTAGCTGGCCTGGTTTCAATGAAACCGGCCACCGTCACCGAAATGTGTGAAACACCGGTGTGGGGGCGCTATTATTGTATATACATTGCTTGAGGGGAGCGCAAAATTTGCCGTCCATCCGTTAATTTGAAGCCCCTTAACTATTATTTTTTTAATTTACCTACAGTATTAAGAAATTACATTTTTTTTGTAACAAACGATCAACGACGAATTACTCCTTTAAATGTATTTTTCGTGCTGTTTTTGTATTTATATTTTTTATTTTATTGTACATATTATCTTAGTAAATGTTAATTAGGTATTTTGATAGCTTGCAGTTTTTCACCTAGTGTTTAAACAATAAATAATCGAAAAACTTTATCGCTCGCTCGTTTAAAACTAACATAATATTATGAAGGAAATAATCAAATTCAAAAGTCGTTCATAAATTCATACTCCAACTCGCATTTAGCCAATTATCGGGCTCGGGGCCCATGCGAGCTGGATCCGCGCTTGTGATATTGGACTCAAAAAGGAAATAGTGTATAATTCATTAATAGTTCCGCGATTGTAAGATCGTTTCGTTGTTATACTGTGTATTTTCGATGTAATCAATATGTGTAATTGTCAAATTATAAGAGTGTGAAGTTCGGTATTACCTATCTTATCAACTATCACATACGTCAGCCGCTCAAGTGTAAGCGGTGCCCAATTGATATCGAATACTAGGTTTAGGACTGGAGCACACCTGGCTAAACTCCTACTTTTAACTTTTCTACATTTAAAATTAATCAATTTATTTATTTGATGTTAATCAGGATGTAAAATACAAATTCAGCTATTTTTACGCTTTTCTCGCGCCTCTCGTTGATTTTTTTTGTTTAGCTTCTAAGTTTTGGTTTAATTAACATTATTAGGCTGGGACTACATTGTCCGGAATATTGACTATATAGGCCGGAGAAAATTCAGATTCAGATTCAAAAATTGAATATGAGTGTCCAGTTGTCAGATTTGAAATTGACATTTGCCTTGGCACTCGTGTATTCGATTTTCGGCTCTGTTGCATTCGTGCAGAGTTCTAATTTTACTGTTCAGAATTTTCCTTACATATTTTTTATGCTTGTTTTTAACATAATAAATAAACAAAAGATACAAATCAATATCTGGGGTAGCAACTCGCAAATTATTTATAGACTATTTTGAGACAATAGGTAAAATAATCCTCATAAATCTTAATTGAACACCGTCCAACCAACGGTTTTAAATGAAATTAATTAATAAAATTGATTAATTAAATTATTTAAGTTAATAAATCAGTCATTGTTTCTAGGGCATTCACTTTGCGGAGATTTCTCTTGGGAAATGTAGGTACCTACTTACTTATTCCTGACATACATAATACATTTAACTTCGAATACAAATATTTTCAATTTAATCGTCACAATAGTCTTACTAGTATTATAAATGTGAAAGTTTGTATGTACGAATCCATTGAAATTTGTTACTCTTTTACGCAAAAACTACTGAAAGGATTTTGATGAAATTTGGTATGGTAGTAGTTAGATCTCTGACTTGACACATATTATACTTTTTAAACTTGCGCAGCATAACGTACGGTTTCCGCGGGTATTCTTGTTACGCGTAAGATGTCGTAGGTAACATCTAGTTATACACTAGATATGCTACTATACACAACTAGATTTTGCCCGCGGCGGAGTACAGTATCCCACGGGAACACTGAACTTTTTCAGTATAAAAAGTATGTTTTGATTAAAAACAAAATTTTAATGAAATTTGGTATGGTAATAGTTTAGACTCTTGATTAAGAGTCTAAACTATTACCATACCAAATTTCATTAAAATCCATTCAGAAGTTTTGCGTGAAAGAGTAACAAACTTCAATGGCTTCATAAATACAGACAAACTTTCGCGTTTATAATATTACTAAGATTATAATAGACTTCCAAAAATTGAAAGTCTCGATTAGATTTTATTTACTTTATTTTTAATTTTTTCAGTTTCTTGCCACTCTCCGTCCAAGGAACGCCTTTTTAGTGGCACGATCCTCTCCCATTCTTGCAACATGACCGAGCCATCGGAGTCGCTGGGCTTTTGTTACGCCAATAATATTGGGCTTAGCCATGAGGTCTTCAACTTCAGCGTTGGTTCGGATTCTAGTTCCTCCGTCTCCTGTCTTCACCGGGCCCAAGATCTTGCGGAGGATTTTTCTTTCGGCTACCAGTAGTTTATTCTCTTCGTCGAGTGTAAGCATCCATCCAGGTCTCGCATCCGTACATTAGTATTGGCCTAATTACAGACTTGTAAATGGCGATCTTACTTTTTCTACTTAGGAGATTGGACGTTAACACTCCATGAAGTGCCGCGCTGCATCGTAAGGTGTTTTGGATGCGGATGTTTATTTCCTCCTGTCTCGTGTTGGTGTCGGTAATGGTGCAGCCTAAGTATTTAAATTTGTCCGTCCCTTTATAAGAAGTCCCTCTCACATTCAGGTCTTCTCGTTTTGTGCGCGTGTTTTTATAGCTTTTAATGTCGAGGTATTCTGTTTTCTCGCGGTTTATACTTAGGCCTACCTTAAGCGCTTCATTCTCTAAGACTTCGGCAGCGCTGGCCACTTCTTCTGGAGTTTAACCTAGTAATGCCAGGTCGTCGGCATACCTATGCTTCCCATTCAGTTGTAGCCCTACGTCTAGTGCAATCACTTCTTTGAGGACATATTCCAGAACTAAATTGAAAAGCACAGGTGACAGAGCATCTCCTTGTTTAAGTCCTGTGATCACTGCGAACTCGTCCGTAAGCTCTTTAGCAACCCTCACTCTCATTTTGCTTTCCTTAGTGGCAACCATCATCATATCAACTAGTTTTTTAGGGATGTTGAAGTTCCTTAGGATCGTGTATAATGAATTACGGTCAATGCTGTCATAGGCTTTTTTTACGCGTTTATGATTTGGGCGTATTCCCAACGTTTTTCCATTAGTTGTTTCAGAAGGAATCTGATCGATTGTGCTGCGGTTTTGCCGAAATCCACACTGATAATCGCTAATGATTCGTTCCGCATGAGGTTCTAGCCTTTTAAGCAGCACATATGATAAGACCTTGTACGCCGTTGGTAAAAGCGCTATTCCGCTATAATTTGTGCACCTCTTCTTACATCTCTTTTTATGGATCGGACATATAACGCCTGTGTTCCACTCGTCTGGTTGTTTTCCATCTTGCCAGATCTTACATAAGATGTAAAATAATCTTAGTTGTATGGTCTCTCCCCCATACTTCCATATTTCGGATGGTATGCCGTCTATCCCGGGAGCCTTGTTATTTTTGAGCTTCATAATTGCTTGTCGGACTTTCCTAAAAGATAAAGGCTCCAATTCGGCGTGGTTGTCACTGGTTGTGCGTGGTAATACAATATGAGGTGGAGGACAATTCAGCAGATGTTTAAAATAGTTGCTCCAAGCATTTTTGATGTCCGTGTTATCTATTATAAGATTGCCACTGTCATCTAAAAGCATTTGAGAGCTAGGTTGGTAGCCCCTCTTAAAGGATCTCAGCTCCTGGTAAAATTTCCGTGATTCATTTGCTCGCCAAAAAGTATTTATATTTCTAACTTTACTATCTAGGTGATTTCTTTTTGATCTTCTTATTATTCTTCTTCATTCTGATTTTAATTCTTTAAAATTGTCTAAAAATTTACTATTCTGTTCTGCTAAAATTATATATTTCCTTTTTTCTTCAATAATTCTTTCGCAATCTTCGTTCCACCAAGCTTTCCTTTTTTTCCTGGTCTAAAGGGCCCCACACATTAACAGTTCACCGGCGGATATCAGCCTGTCAGTTAACCGGAATAGATCACAGACACACAGTTCCCCTGACGATTTTGTATCGACGGTCAATGCGAACCCAAAGTATGTGGCCGTTTGCCGTCACAGGTCTGCGTCGACAGGTATCGGCCGGACAGTCATTGATCTCAAGGGCGAATCGAACACACACTAGCAGGTAGTCGGCCGGCGGCCTTTCGGTCCTAACCACGTGTCAGTTAACCGCCGACAGTTCTTTGTTTTTCGACATCGCGTAAATTTATAGGCAAAATGGACAACAAGCCGCAATTTATTACACATTTTACATTTATTATATACAGACGTTTTCCTTGTTTATGGAAAGTTAAGGACGATTCTTACCACAACAGGAGTTTGAAAGATGACGCTTACGCCAAATTATTAGCATATTATCAAACCACAGTACCTTCAGCCACAATTCATACGGTGAAAAAAAAAATTAATAATTTAAAAAGTTCTTTCCGAAAAGAATTAAAAAAGGTAAGTGTGGCTTTTTTACCTATCAGGTTTATCTAGTCATATTTTGTATTTTTTTGCACACTGGTAGCCCTGGGTACACAGTAGGAAATATATTTGGAAAACTAATTTGGATCAACTTCGTATTTAGTTTAATTGTATCTATTTCTACATATTTTTAGTTTATTTTCTATTTAACTTTTTAGGTCAAGAACCAAAAGTCAGGATCGTCAGCTGACGACGTATATACATCAAATTTATGGTATTTTGACTTGTTGATGTTCACCGCAGATCAAGAAATGCCACGGAATAGTATAGGAAGCGACAGCATCGTTGATGAAAATGAAACAAATCAAAATGAAACAGTAAGCATTTTTTAAATATTTATTTTAATTTACAAAATTATATTGAAACGATACAGCTCCGTCACGCATAAAATATTCTTTGTATTTGTCACGATTTAATTTTGCGTTTTCACATACATTTCTGCTGTGCCCCTGTTGTAAACTGGTCAGGGGATTATCTTTGCTTAAATCTCCATGTACAACCCTACCAAAATCTAAATCTTCAGTAACCAGTGCTCGAGTAGGTAGGTAACTGGCTCTTTCTTTTTTCTTTAACAAATTGTGCAGGCAACATAAAGCTAAAACTATGTAATCAATTTTTTCTGGTTTCATATTGATTTCTGTATGTAAAACTCTAAATCGGCTAGATAATATGCCAAAAGCATTTTCTACTGTGCGTCGAGCTCTACACAAGCGGTAGTTAAAAATGCGCTTTTCACGAGTTAAATTTCTTTGTGGGTAGGGTTTAATAACATTTTCATGTAATGCAAAAGCATCATCGGCTACAAATACAAAGTTCATATTGTTTTTATTCATATTGTTAGGTGGTAAATTCAATTGCTCGTTTTGCAACTTGTTATAAAAACTAGTATATTCAATAACACCTCCATCTGATACTCTTCCATTACAGCCGATATCAACATATAGAAATTCGTAATCTGCATTTACAATTGCCATCAACACAATACTAAAATAATGTTTGTAGTTATAATAGTAAGATCCACTGTTTGCTGGTTTTCGAATTCTGATGTGCTTACCATCAATAGCACCTCCACAATTAGGAAAATGCCATCGACTTTCATAACCTCTTGCAATCTCTTGCCATTCTTCGATAGACGATGGTAACTGAAAAAAGAACATAAAAACAAACTATTACTATTTTTCAGGTTTGCGAAGATTATACAAGATTATACACAAATGCCATCGCCGTCTACTTCATCATCATCACAATCGCTGCTGCCACCAAACTTGCCGCAGCCTTCCTTACAATCACGACAATCAACGCCTACAGTGTTATCCAAAAATTCGTCAGCAAATAAAAGGAAAAGTGTATTACTTAATGAAGCTTATAAAGCCTTAAAGGAAGACGATGAGTATGATGGCATAGGACTGAATGTAGCGTGTAAGTTGCGACGTATGAACGAAGAGCAAATGTTATATGCAGAATTATTGATTAATAAAGTACTATTATACGGAATGAAACATAGGCTGCAAGAAGAAACTAGTCTTACTGGTCTTGTGCCCGCACAGTCGCAATTTACACGTTCTTCGTTTTTAACACAGGTGCCTTCAACATCTACTGAAACTATTTTACAGCGTCAACCAATAAACCCATCTTTATCTCAGTCAATATTACAAGTATCTCCTGTGGATGTTGGAACTTCCGAGACGATTATGATTAATGAGCATTACAATGTACGTAATGACACTGATGATATAACGCAGTATGTAATTTTTAAAAACCAGCAATAAATATTACTGTATTTTTTTTGTCAATAAAGCGATTAACAATTTCTAATGTTGTTTGCTTACCTTTATACATAAATCCTTTAGCACTAAACAAATATATTTCGATGTTTCCGGGATAATTACACCCAGGGATTGAGGTGAAATTCTTGTAGGAAATTTTAAATCCTCAAAGCTTTGTCCTGTTGCCAAAAACCGTAAAGTTGCTATTAATCTCTCTTCTGCGTTTATAGACTGACGCATTTTTGTATTCATTTTACTGATGTATGGTTTAACCATGGTCAATAACATGTTAAAGGTCTCTGAAGACATTCGCAAGTAATTAAATAGATCTTCCTGATGCGATTGCCTCAGTTCACGTACTAACGTCATATGAGTTCTTGATTCTCTTCCACGCAGCCAATTCTTCATCCAATATCTTCTTTCTGATGATGATAATAAATGAAGTATTAAAATAGCACATCGTTTTTTACGTAACATTATCACTTTATGAGCTGATACGATTTCAATACTGTCGACAACTACGCGCAACTGTAAACGAACTGCCGACTGCCGCCTGCTAGTGTGTACGATTGCCGGCACGCGGCATTGCGGTGTGAAACTGTCGACTGCTGCCTGCTAGTGTGTAGACTCAGGGCCGTTGTTCGACCATTGCCGGCAGGCAATAATCGCTACAGTGAGTGAGCTATGCAGACCTTGGACGCCAGGCCGCCTGTTAGGACCAGAGACTGCAGGCGGACTGTAAGTGTATGGGCCCCTTTACGTCCAAGCGTTTTTAGTGCAACTTCTTTGATGGTATCTCTTGTTGTTGTCCAAATATTATCTATATTTGTGTCCTCATCAATATCCTCTACAGCTAAATCGTTAAATGTATTGCCCCACGCTGGGCCTACACAGCGTAGGGGGGCGTCCCCCGGGTGGCGGATGGGGGGAGGTCGGTAGCACAGCTTAGCTAGCTACCCGGCAAAGTCATATGGACTCGCCGACCAACGTAGGATGCGGTCCTCCAGCATTTTGGGAGTTGTGCGGCGGGTTAACACTCCGCCCACGGAAAAAATAACAAGTTCAGAAACCGACTAAGAGATTTAATTTGATTTTTCAAAATCGGTCCAGTAGTTTCGAAGCCTATTCAATGCAAACAAACAAACAAATCTTTCCTCTTTATAATATAATTATAGATATCGTGTCCTCGCATTGACTTCATTGTGCCACAAACCTAACTCGACAAATCAAAATTTCAGTTTTTTTATTCGCAATCGGGCATTTGTATTTTGTAGTCACTCACTCTGATTCATGCAGACTGTCGAAGGACAGTCATATTCTTGGACAATGGTGACAGTGGAAGTCAGTTATGTGCTGTTTTGTTGTTTTATTGTTGTGTGTTTGTATAAACAATGGGATTTGTCAGGGGATTCCTGATTATGTAAGTTTGTTTAAAAATTTATTTTAATTACGCTTCCGCGTGGATTAAGGATATAAATATTTGCATTCCTTAAGCACTACTACCACGCTTTGCCGGCCTCTGTGGCTCAGTGGTTAGCGCGTTCGTGCTAAAGCCGGATGTCGCGGATTCGAATCCCGCTAGGGAACAATAAAAAGTTTTCCGTGTTCCTGGGTCATGGATGTGTATTATATAATAAAAATCTTAATTATGTTTCCGTTGTCTGGTACCTGTAACACAAGTTCTTCGAGAACTTACCACGGGACCCGATTGACGCGGTGTGAAAACGTCCATAGATATTATTATATTATTACCAGTTAAGTACAGTCGCACCTGTGGTAAGTCACTGAACCTTATGACAACAGCAATAAAGTTGAAAGGTACACGGTATTTTTCGGTGACTGTACATATTTCATAGACGTATATAATAGTTATTTACCTATGAAATTGCCATTCTGCAGTACTGGCCATTTCAAATCAAAATAATTTTTGTTTGGCTAAGAATTCTAATTTCAAATTAATTTTATTTTAAAAAACATGGAATTCTTTTTCCAAAAGTAGTCATTTGTTTATTGATTAGTGTTACATTTTCATCGCATTTCAATCTTTTTCATCATCATGGATACGTTAAAAATTCGAGTAATTATGGAATATGAGTACCGTCGTACACGCAACATCAACGACGTTTACGGAGCACCACCTGTTATTGGTTTGCTCGCTTCCGTTCTGGAAATTTCGACCTGAAAATGAACCTCGCGGTCGTCCGAAGACTTTGGTCAACAATGACGAATTAAAGGCGATTGTGGAAGCTGATGATACACAATCTACGGCTGAATTAGCAGCAGCTTTCGACGTTAGCGTCAAAACAATATTAGTCCATTTGCGTCAAATTGGCAAGATAAAAAAGCTTGACAAATGGGAGCCCCTCGAACTCAATGATCGCCAGCGCGAAGTACGCGTCGAGACGTGCCTTGCACTGCTCAACAGACACACAAATGAAGGAATTTTGAACGGCATTGTTACCTGCGATGAAAAATGAATTCTGTTTGATAACCGCAAGCGCTCAGCAAGTTGGTTGGATCCTGGTTCAGCACCTAAACAATGCCCTAAACGAAAACTTACCCCTAGAAAAGTGATGGTTTTTGCAAGCATTGTCAATCGCTCGTCTCCGCTGCTCCTGCACGACAACGCGCGACCTCATACTGCACAGCAGTCGGTCTCCAAGTTGCAAGAACTGGGGTTGGAAGCTCTCCGTCATCCGCCCTACTCACCAGACCTTGCGCCTATAGACAACTACTTTTTCCAGAATTTGGATAACTTCTTGGCGGAAAAAAATTCAATACCCGGGAGGCAGTACAAAATGCCTTTGAAGAATTTGTTGCCTCCCGTCCAGCTGATTTCTTTAAGAAGGGCACCAATAAACTGCCACTGCGTTGGCAAAGATGCATTGATTGCATGGGTGATTACTTCGATTAATACTCGTACAAATAAATAATACATGAAAAAAATTCGTTTCAATTTTTTCATACAAAACGGCAATTTCATAGATAAAGACCTAATATTATAGACGAGGCATGTTGAGGCAAAAAGTTTCTCCAGTAAAATTTTGAAAATTTTGGGGCCATTTTGACATTTGAAATATGGTGAAAACAAGATGGCTGATATTTGAAGTATGGTGAAAACCAAGATGGCGTCTATAATATATACGTTTATGACATTTCTGTCGTAGGTTAGCAACATTGGTGTAGCAACTACGACTAAACGTGCTTAAATCTTAGGTATTTTTGTCATCAAAAAATCAAAATATTGTTATCGAAAAGCGACTCACGTCATATAAAATAATATTTTCTAATTGAAATAGTGAAAATTTTACATATGATTTTGGATTTTATAAGATATTTAGGTCAATGTTTAATGTTTAACACACATAGATAAATGACTGATCTCAGCTCTCGACTAGATACCGCGCTATCTAACAACAACAGCTCTGTGAATGGGGCAACTCATTATTGTAGTGTGGGTAAAAAATATCATTGTGTGTAATGAGCTTCGTGGCCTAGTGGGTAGACCGTTAGATTCGCACTCAAAAGAGAGCAGGTTCAATTCCCAGGTTGTGGCGTGTACCGATGAGAATTTCAAATCTGAAGTACTAAGGCGGGTCAATAAGTCCGTGACTTTTTGAATTTCTAACCTCCTTACTGAAAAAGCAACACTACTCCTGTCAACAGGCATCTGTCAGTTGACTCCTATCAAAATTTGAACTTGCTGCGTCAGTTAGTTTGTGTTTTACAGCTATCTTTATCAGACTATCCAGTAACTTAAGGAAACAATGGAAAAAAGTGAATTTCGTGTGCTTATTAAGCATTATTTTGTGCGAAAAAAAACCATTACCGAGACCAAGGCTAAGCTTGGTAAATACTATGGGGACTCTGCACCATCGATTTCAATAGTAAAAAAGTGGTTACTGAATTTCGTTGTGGCCGTACAAGCACTGAAGATGCCGAACGTCCTGGACGCCCAGTTGAGGTCTCTACACCCGAAACAATCGAAAAAATTCACGATATGATGTTGGCCGACCGAAGATTAAAAGTGCAAGAGATTGTGGAAGCCATAGGCATCTCGCATGGCGCAGTGGTTTCAATTTTGAATGATCACTTGGGCATGAGAAAGCTTTCCGCAAGATGGGTGCCGCGTTTGCTCACAGTCGACCACAAACGCAATCGTGTAACAACTTCACAGGAAGGTTTGGCGTTGTTTAATCACAATATGGAGGAATTTTTTAACCGTGGACGAAACATGGATCCATCACAACACACCAGAGACCAAACAACAGTCAAAACAGTGTGTTTCTAAGGGTGAATCGGCGCCAAAGAAGGCCAAGGTGGGTTTGTCAGCCAATAAAGTTATGGCGACTGTTTTTTGGGATGCACGTGGGATAATCCACATTGACTATCTTCAAAAGGGAAGAACAATTAATGGGGAATATTATGCCAACTTATTGGACCGCTTCAATGAGGATTTGAAAACAAAACCGACCTCATTTGGCCAAAAAAAAAGTTCTTTTTCACCAAGACAATGCAAGGGTGCACACATGTGCAGTTGCCATGGCAAAAATCCATGAATTGGGCTATGAATTGCTCCCACATCCACCATATTCTCAAGATTTGGCTCCAAGTGACTACTTCTTGTTCCCAAACCTGAAAAAATGGCTCGGTGGAAAAAGATTTGACTCCAATGATGAAGTCATCTCGCAAACAAAGGCCTATTTTGAGGACCTCGACAAATCATATTTTTTGGAAGGGATAAAAAAATTGGAGAAGCGTTGAACAAAGTGTATAGAGCTCATGGGGGACTACGTTGAAAAATAAAATGATTTATTTATCAAAAAATCTGTGTTTTATTCCAAAAGTCACGGACTTATTGACCCGCCCTCGTACATTATACGCTCTAACGGTGAAGGAAAACATCGAGAGGAAACCCGCACATGGTTGGCCCCAGACTCATTGACGAGTCATTCCTCTGGACTAGACTGACTGTGTTGTGAGAATGCCGTATGTGCTTGGGCAACCATACGTCCCAGGTACTACAGTATTTCAAGAGTGGTTATGAATATATGTACGTACATCTGACACGAAGATTTCAATGTGACGGGCTCGGGCATGCCGACTTCGGCATACTATTTGTTGCCGCATTTTTCAAGTATGCCAGCGGTATCTAGTTTTATTATCTATGGTAACACACAAAAAATATATGATCCGTGATGTTGTGAGAATTCTATCGACATTTAATTAATATTATTCTTCTTATTTTTTAAAGTCAAATTTGTTCAT
This sequence comes from Phengaris arion, assembly GCA_963565745.1. Lineage (NCBI taxonomy): Eukaryota > Metazoa > Arthropoda > Insecta > Lepidoptera > Lycaenidae > Phengaris > Phengaris arion. The sequence continues at coordinate 4,693,377 of OY751446.1, read as the reverse complement.
AGTTCAATATGAAAATGATTAAATTTTTAAAGGCCTCCACAGACCGATCGTTTCAGTTAGAACTGACGTCATTTCGGCCTAAATGGATTCAAGCACATTCACGGAGAAAATCGCATCCGACCGAACTGACGTCGGTTTGGCCCTTAGATTAATAACGCTTAGATAGTCTTCAAACAAACGCATCGTATAAAGTGAAGTAAGCAACAGATAGATGTAGGCATTACATACCGACACGCACACAAACAAAACTTTAAACTTGTGGAGTGTGTACTCTTAAAATTGGAATTATTGTATTTTGTTTTTCTTAATATCGTGAGATATAACTTATATTTCATTTTAAACCATCTAAACACAATTTGTGAACTTTATTTATATTAAACTGGTATTAAGGAATATATAAGATTTTCTTGATACTGGCAATACTTTAAATTTATAGTTTAAAAAATCAGAACTTAATAAAAAACTTTGTGTTAGTTGCAACTATTAGTTAGCCATGAAAATTTTGAAATTTATTTATTTTTACTAGTATAATTATAACATTTCATACTTACATATGAAATGTTATGTCCGAAGCTTTTTTAATTCTTTTCCGATGCATTGTGACACCCAATAACGACACAAACCGTCATAATGTTTTTAATAGTCGGAGATGTATGCACTAACGCTAGACCTTGACACAACTGACGGGTCGTTCGAACAAACTGAGCCAATATAGCTCAGTATGATTTACTTCACTTTTCACGCGCGTACCCAGTTTCTAGGCGTATTAATCTAAGGTTCGGCCTAAATGGATTCGAGCACATACACGGAAAATTGCCGCGAGCTGCGGTCGTGTTTTTAGGGTTCCGTAATACTTAAGGAACCCTTATAATTTCACTCTGCCCGTCGGTCTGTCTGTCTGTCCGCCGCTCTTCTAGCTTCTGTAATAACTTTATGACAATAACTTTTGTAGTAATTCAAAGAAAAGCTATTGCGCGTTGACAGTTACCGAACCCTCCTTAGACATGTCGTGACATGCTCTAAGGAGGGTTCTAAAACAGTCTAAAAACAGAATAAAATAAAATTTTGAGGCTCACATACAACAAACCTGATTTTTTCCGTTTTGTACGGAACTCATCTTGCCGACTTGCACTTGACCGGTTTTATTTTAGACTCGAATTTTATTACCGTTCAGTCCAATTTTTTTGCCGTTCAGTCCATCCGTACGGGTCAGAATTAATGTTGCCAACTTAGTTGTTTTACAAAGTTTTACTACTAAATTTTGTATTTTATTCCCTCCTTAGTAGGAATTTAGTTGTTAGTAGTGGTTTATATTTATAATATGCAAAATGGCCTGCTTCTATGTGCTATTATGACACCTTATCATAATAGCACATAGTAGGACGCATCGGTAAGTCGCTTAAGAGTACCGATTTAATTTCTATATACGTAATATTACTTACTGTATTTATTTATTTTACGGTATATTTAACGGTTAAATATTAAAACTGAAAATGTATGTATGTTTGTAAACACAAAATCCCTAAAAAACTTTTAGGGATTCCTAAGTTTAGTAACTTTTTTATAGTCATCGGTTTTAGTAGTTTTTAGTAGAAAATGCCGCGAAACTACTAAAAGTTTCGCAAAAACAGAGTTGGCAACACTGGAACGAATCGCTTCAGTCTATACGGCCGACTGATGCGATCTCGAAATTGCACACAGACGATACGATTTTGCATCCGTTCAGGCCGAACTGAGGGAAAACCGGACCGTGTATGGGACCCCTTATATTATAAGTGTTTATCGTCCCGCCACGTAAAGGCGTCACTTGGGCGGGACCGCGGGAATTCCAGTTAAGTTGACGTGTGGGAATATTCCCATACGCCACGTACCTTCAAACGGGCTTATGATATAGGTACAAGATGATGATATACCTAGGTCATAATGGAGTTACCTATATCATAATTTTGTCATCATCCTCAAAATAACAAACTATCGGAGTGCTAATTTTAATTAAACTTTGTGCTATTGTTGGTTATTTGGTTATTTATTTGGTTTTATTGACACTAAAATGTGGTATATATTCAATAATATGATTTTGAATTCAAAATGGCCGCCGTCATTAATTGTCGGACTTTGTGTTTATTTATAAAGTTCTCGATGTGGGTATTATCTGAAAGGGCATGAAAAGTACACTAAACTTGATCATGAAAAATATCAACAACAAAAATAAAAAATTCTCTCGTAAGACTTTGCAGCGCTAAATCTATCAATTTGACATAAAAATGCTCATAGCATACATTAAGGAAAATTGTATATCCAGTTCAATTTTTGTAAAACATTATTTGCGCAAATATTTAAAGATATCGCCATTTTTTCATGATGGCTGATCGAGTAGCTATATGAAATGGCAAATTTTAAATTCAGAAACGCTTGAAATTTAAATTCAGAAATCATTTTCGACCCCAAGCTCCGAGTTTTAAAAATGTAATATGGACTAGCTATAAAAATTTACTGAAAGTTCTACCTAATTTATTTCTTGAGATTGATTTTCAAAACACATATCCCTTCACTAATTTTCAATTTAATTGCGCACTATTATCAAGCGCACTATAATTAATAACTATAATGCGCTTGCTAGAACCGAATGAAAATGAAGTGTTTATGTTGCGTAGATTACGAGAAAATTTTGCGAGCTCTTTCAATGTCCGAATACATAAAAAATCTAAATTCTAAATTGTAGACATATTTGTTTAGTCTAATAGGTAATGTAAACTCTTATTTATAAACTTGTTAGTCATTAACGACATCAATAGATAACTAGGTACAAATCTCTACGAACGGAATCTAATCTACGAACTAGCTATTTCCCGCAGCTCCGCCCGCGTAAATATACTATCGAGTATCCCGCGGGAATACTGTACTGTTCCGGAATAAAAATTAGCCTATGTTTTAATTAAAGAGCCTGAACTACTACTATACGAAATTTCATCAAAATCTGCTCAGTAGTTTTTGAGTTAAAGAGTAACAAACATCCATCCATCCGTCCTCACAAACTTTCACATTTATAATATTAGTAGGACAATTTTTTTTCTTATAAGTTTTGGTAGCCTGTAGGTTTTAGTTGTAGGTGTAGATGTTGATGTAGGTTGTAGGTGTAGCCAAAACAACGTGTGTCGGGACCATCAGCTAGTCAAATTATAAATATCAAAAATCTTGTTATCGTCACATTAATTTTAAAAGTATGTCCTGATTACTACATACTCTACACAACCCTATTTGACCATAGTCATAATTCCTTCTTCTCCATCAGCTCCCGGACGCCCCCCCCTCGGAGTACCCAGTGCTGCACGCGGCTCTGCCCCGGGGGGTCGCCGTGTACCCCCTGCCGCTGGGCGCCGACCACGAGCTCGCCTTCAACGTCACTTGGGACCCCCCTATTGGTAAGTGCTTTCCTTGCGGTTTCAAAATACCCGATAAATGCCAGTGCCAAAATAATTGCAGCTATATACGTCTAGTATTTGCAGCTTGATGTCAGCATACCTATCAGGGTATGCTGACATCAGGTGTGGTATATCTAAGATAAGGGCTCAATGTAAGCCACCATGATATCGATACCCGACGCGGCTTTTTTCTCGCGGAGCTTCCCTTTTTAATTCTGACTCAGTCATTAATATTTTGCTGTACTCCGCTTTACTTGGGGAGGGAAACTGGAATACTTCCTAACTCCTTCTACATCTCTGCTGTGTGCTGTGTGCGAGTTTTTGTCACTGCTCGCCGTGAAGAAGTCAACTACAATTTGTATGACATCGAAACAACGCCCCTAGTGGCAAACAATATTAACTAATTAGATAGCATACAAATTATAGTTAACTTCTTCACGGCGAATATAGTGACGAAAACTCGTACTCAGCACACTGATTAATTTCTTTCTCAAGACATATTTAGCATATGTTTCGTGCACCCGGAGATTACGAGACCACTGTCTATCCTGGCTACACAGGAGTTGCTGTGGTGGGTATGTGTGGTACTGGTGGGCCATTTGCTCGTATAAAAAAAGCCTTATTTAGTATTTAGTAATTTCTACAGTCTCTTATCTTTTTTCCGACTACGGCGAAGCCAAAAGGAGTCAGTTGGCAGTCTATGTATATATGTATGCATATATCACAGTAATAACACACAGGACTTCTTACACTATTTCCACTTTAATGTGTATATTAAAGTGGAAATAGTGCAAGAAGTCCTGTGTGTTATTACTGTGAAACATGAATTTCCACTAAGAACCTACAGTACAATCAATAACGTATGTATATATATATTTGTTCCACTCTAGCGCCTAAGATACTGTGTCAAAAGATTAGCAACAGGCGTATATAATTTACGTAGTCGGATTATAGTTTAAAAAAATGTAGTTATTATTCAATTTTAATTCAAAGCTCAACGTTCGAAAGACCCACTCTGGTTATTCCTACAGGTCCCCCAGTGCGCGGGTACTCTATCGAGGTGCACAGCGTGACCGACACCACGGACTGCCACTCCAACCTGTGCTACGAGTACAACCTGCCCGGGGTGAGTATTATCTGTCCAGATGCTGGTGCCAAATCCCCACAATTGCCACAGGTTCCCCAGTGCGCGAGTACGGGTATTAAGCGGAACAGATAAACAGATACATATAAGTTAGCTATCGATTTGATTGCACTGCTACACGCATACGGCATGTCCGCGATTGTGTGGAAAATTCATGGGCCGTTGAGAAGACGTCAACATTTTCAAATTTGGATCGATTTGGATTATTCTATGAAAGCTGTTTTTCTGTACGTACCGTTGCTAAGATTACCGACGTAGAAGTGGAAATGCATAATAAAAATATGGAGATCTATTTATTGAAAGATAGAACAAGAAGATTTAGTAATAATTAATTAGCAATGAATTAGCTAGGTAAGCTTTCTGCAGCTGTCTGATTTTTTAACATGTAGGCTCTTTTAATTAGTGAAAAATATTACTTTTTCTTGTTTTATAACGTAACTTTAAAGGGAAAACAAGCATCAGTGGTAAGCGATTACCGACGCCTATTAATGGAAATCAAATAACAACTATTCTAATAACATGAGGCTTCGGATTATGACTTTAAGATTATTGGAAAGTTACTCAGCGATAAAGTCAGTAAACTAATTCCAACAAAATATTTTGATATTGAATAATATTTTATCAGAGAGCGATTGTTTGCGATAAGATAGTCACGGAATTATGACTCTTATCTTTTCATAAATCGTAATTTTATTAGTTTTCATCATCATCAGTCCTAGTCCTAGGTGCCTTTTCTAGCATCGATTAACGAAGATGTTCCAAGCGTTTTTGTTTCCACAGCAGCTGTACTTCTTTCAGAAGTATCTATTTCTCTCTATTATTTTCATAAAGGCGCGTCTCCTGCTCATGTCTTTTCGAAACAATACACAAAAATTATGCAACAAAAACATTTGTTTTCATACACAAGCTGTCTCCAGCTATAGAAAATGTTTTTGATTGAAACAAAACATTTTGTTTTAAACACTTAAGGATTGTGTCGCGGTGCACTTTTCTTTTGCCCGACGTTTCGGCTACTTTCCAGCAGCCGTGGTCACAGGAGGACTGAGGTGTCAATTGTCCTATTTGTTGAAGTTGTTCAAACTACCCGAAGGTTCTTCAATTATTATTTGTGTTCCGATCCACGCAAAACATACTAACAGTATCTTGAAGCCGCGGTGATTTTAAATTACATTTTATTTTGCTAATTATTGGATCCCAACTAGATGGCAGCACCCAGTCATCTTCTCGGTTAAAATTAGGGTACTTTTTAATTTCTATAGCCTCTCACGTATCATTCTTGGGCGATAATCGAAATCGGTTCCTTTGCCAATACTTGTGGCTTATCAAATCTTATGTAATGGCGAGGTTGATCCAGTGTGTGTTCGCAAATTGCAGATTTATTGTTGCGACGGTGTTTAACATCTGCGATGTGTTCCTTTACGCGGGTGTTGATGGATCTTTTAGTTTGCCCTATATAGGAGAGACCGCAGTCACAGTCGAGCTTGTAGACTCCTGCATCTTGAAGGGGAATGTTAACTTTGAACGGGAATGTGACCTTTTTAGACCCCCAGATTTCGAGTTAGGCCATATTTACTGACCCATAAATTTAGTATTTAACAGGAGTTACGAATAGACCGATTTGGGATTGATAAATAATTTCTTCCGTATTTCTATGTTTAATGGTCATGTGAGTGGTGTAACAGTTGATAAGAAATTAAACATTCCTTCCCCTCTCTACCCGCGCGGGGAATGTTTTCCGTCCGTCTCGGAAGACAAAAACATTGTGTATTCCTACACAAATGTGTATAGCCACGCCCCAATGTTTCGAAGTTTTGTGTAATGTTTCGAAAAAAACACGCGCAGGGACGCGCCTTAAGAACAACATTACCATCCATACTTAGGGCTTATTTCACAATCGCCTAATAAGTGAAAAATAGCTTATCCGGAAGTTTTGTCTCTGTCGCTCAGTATAAAGTAAGGGTGGTGCTATATTATCCGGAATCCGTCAAGCCAGGGAAAATTAAGAGCGCTGAAAATAGAACTCTGCGCTAATACAATAGAGTTGAAAATCGAAGTGTTATCATCAAGTCATATATGACATGGACATTTGACTAGAAACTTGCATGTTCGATTTTCAGCTCTATTGTACTAGCGCAGAGTTCTATTTTCAGTGCTTTGAATTTTACCCGGCCTTATGGATTCTGGACAATATAATCCCAGCCTAAGCAGCGAAAAAGCTATTCGTCACTTACTAGCCGATTATGAAACCAGGTCCTTATTATACATACTATTATGGTGTCTTTACATCTGCTTCCACTTACCAAGTGTATTTCCAGGACACCGTGTGGAGTCTGATCCCGACCTCCGTGAGTCCAGTACCCGACGGGTGTGCTGTGAGACCGGGGTGCGCGTATCAGGTGCGCGTCATCGCACACCCGTGGGACGGTCACACCGTGGCGAACGTCAATGTGGAGCTGGATGGTGAGTAGTGTGACCACCGCAAAGGCTAGAAGTGCGTTTTACGAGGGCGGGTCAATAAGTCCGTGACTTTTGGAATAAAACACAGATTTTTTGATAAATAAATCATTTTATTTTTCAACGTAGTCCCCCTTGAGCTCTATACACTTTGTCCAACTCTTCTCCAATTTTTTTATCCCTTCCAAAAAATATGATTTGTCGAGGTCCTCAAAATAGGCCTTTGTTTGCGAGATGACTTCATCATTGGAGTCAAATCTTTTTCCACCGAGCCATTTTTTCAGGTTTGGGAACAAGAAGTAGTCACTCGGAGAATAGGGTGGATGTGGGAGCAATTCATAGCCCAATTCATGGATTTTTGCCATGGCAACTGCACATGTGTGCACCCTTGCATTGTCTTGGTGAAAAAGAACTTTTTTCTTGGCCAAATGAGGTCGGTTTTTTTTCAAATCCTCATTGAAGCGGTCCAATAAGTTGGCATAATATTCCCCATTAATTGTTCTTCCCTTTTGAAGATAGTCAATGTGGATTATCCCACGTGCATCCCAAAAAACAGTCGCCATAACTTTATTGGCTGACAAACCCACCTTGGCCTTCTTTGGCGCCGATTCACCCTTAGAAACCCACTGTTTTGACTGTTGTTTGGTCTCTGGTGTGTTGTGATGGATCCATGTTTCGTCCACGGTTACAAAACGGCGCAAAAACTCCTCCATATTGTGATTAAACAACGCCAAACCTTCCTGTGAAGTTGTTACACGATTGCGTTTGTGGTCGACTTGCGGAAAGCTTTCTCATGCCCAAGTGATCATTCAAAATTGAAACCACTGAGCCATGCGACATGCCTATGGCTTCCACAATCTCTTGCACTTTCAATCTTCGGTCGGCCAACACCATATCGTGAATTTTTTCGATTGTTTCGGGTGTAGAGACCTCAACTGGGCGTCCAGGACGTTCGGCATCTTCAGTGCTTGTACGGCCACAACGAAATTCAGTAACCACTTTTTTACCATTGAAATCGATGGTGCAGAGTCCCCATAGTATTTATCAAGCTTAGCCTTGGTCTCGGTAATGGTTTTTTTTCGCAAAAAATAATGCTTAATAAGCACACGAAATTCACTTTTTTCCATTGTTTCCTTAAGTTACTGGATAGTCTGATAAAGATAGCTGTAAAACATAAACTAACTGACGCAGCAAGTTCAAATTTTGATAGGAGTCAACTGACAGATGCCTGTTGACAGGAGTAGTGTTGCTTTTTCAGTAAGGAGGTTAGAAATTCAAAAAGTCACGGACTTATTGACCCGCCTTAGTATCTACACAAGAATAGACATACTGACGGAGTGTATAGACAAAATGACAGATTTCCTTTATCAATCAGTCTTTTATTCATCATCATTCATTGTGGCACAATGAATAAATTATATTTATTAAATAAATAAATAAATAACTATAACTACACCTACAGACTACATCTACCTTTTTCTCCAATATTGGATGATTTATACAGTATTCTCCGAGCGAAGTAACCACTCCTGAAATACTGTAGTGCCTGGGACAGTTGGTTTTAAATCTCTACATTTATACTTACAACTACGCCTACGACTACACCTACATCTATATCTACGTCTGTACCTACATCTACACCTGCATCTGTATCTACGTCTGTACCTACATCTACACCTGCATCTGTATCTACATCTATACCTACATCTACACCTGCATCTGTATCTACGTCTGTACCTACATCTACACCTGCATCTGTATCTACATCTATACCTACATCGACACTTACGACTACATCTACAAGTTACAACTACACTAACCAACCTTCTGTCGATCTATCAAGCGGGTAAACTGAACCTATAAATATTTGACAGTCAAGTGACAAATTGAACACTGTAAAGCGTAGTTCCGCTGCCGCGTAGTGCGTTATATCTCATACAATTTCATACGAAGAATATTTGGCCGTGTCGTGTCGCATAGTTAGTTACGCTGCCGTGTAGTTACGCGTAGTGCGGTCCCACCTTTAGTTGGTATGCGAAAATTCAATCTACGTTTTTAGTATTTTTCTCACATTTTTTTCCAATATTTTGAGAAACATTTAACGAGAATTTTTTTAATATTTAACTTCCCGAACTTCCACAATTATTACAAGACCAAAAATAGCCAAATCGTCTAGCCGTTCGAGAGTCTTAAGCGAGTATATAATGCTTAGGAATCATATTCCATTTTTATGTATCGTAAAATGAGTCGGAAAAAATATAGCATCAAATATATAATAATATTTAATATCTATGGACGCTTTTACTGATTCAAGATGCATTTTTTCAAGATGGAGGCGATGGCGGCCAAATTATGTGATAGCAAAGTTGAAAATAAGTAATCCCCTTTTTCTCGATCAAACGTTTGACAACTAACACACAAATAATAATACACATACAAGTAATCTAAAAATAACAAGCTCGAAACCATGTAAAATAGCTCACAAAGTAAGATGAAAGAGGAGCAAACGCTTAACTTAAAATAACAAGTTAAGGCCTCCACAGACGAGAGGCCGATCGTTTCAGTTAGAACTGACGTCAGTTCGGCCTGAACGGATTCGAGCACATACACGGAGAAAATCGCATCCGACCGAACTGACGTCAGTTCGGCCCTTAGATTAATAACGCCTAGATAGTCTACAAACAAACGCATCGTACAAAGTGAAGCAAGCAACAGATAGATGTGGGCGTAAGCATTACATACCGACACGCACACAAACAAAACTTTAAAGTTGTGTAGCAGTGGCGTGCACAGGATTATGGCACTGGGTATGCGGCGAAGTACTCGGAAGTACTAAATAATATGCAAGGAAAACAATATAATTTAATCGTGTGTACACAACCACACAGTAAGTTATACGTTTCATAACTTTTAACATGAAATTTTCGAGTTACATTATTTTTTTGCTGGTTTAATTGTTGTATCTCGGGTACACCTACCTTTAGATAGAATTTGAATCTTTTTACTAAATGACAATTGTGAGAACTTGTTATTTTTAATTTTTAATAAACACACATTATCAACTCAAACCTCACAATCAAATGTACACACTTTCAAATGTTAAAATGAAAAATCTTTTAAGAAAACTATAAATAAACAGGAGCGATTAAATTCTAAACAATGCTTATCACATGAAATATGCAATATGGCCCCCGCAAACACAAAACATTTCTTCTATTTAAACAAATAAAACCTTACTAAACAAAAATGCATAATGTGTATAGATAATTCATTAGATTCAAGTCATATTGTTTTTAGTCGGATTATAGGCAACGAATAATTTCCGACAAGCCACTTCGGCGGTTTTCGGGAGCGATCGGATAGCCGAGGCCCGAGAGCCTGCCGCATGAGTTACCGGTATATAATCATGTCGATATTTATGGGTGTGTGCGTTTGCGAAGTCTGAAAATTACACATACATGCGATGATTTGTCCTGCAGCACGCACCGGCATTAGTTGCTATTTATAAAATTGCTATTTTAATTATTAGTTGCTATTTTAACATTAGTTGCTATTTTAAGTTATTATATTTTTTTGATTAATTAATTTACTATTAATTAAAGTCATCTAAAACGTACGAACGTTTTATTAAAATATCTGTGAATGACAAGTAAAGCACTGCATTTCTGCCTATATGGAGTGCACGCCCCTGTTGTGTAGTGTGTACTCTTAAAATTGGGATTATTGTATTTGCTTTTCTTAATATCGTGAGATGTAAAAATATAACTTATATTCATTTTAAACCATCTAAACACAATTTGTGAACATTATTTATATTAAACGGGTATTAAGGAATTAAGGATTATGTTACTACGGGCAATACTTTAAATTCATAATTAAAATAATCTGAAAATATTATAAAACTTAGTCTTAGTTTCAACTATTAGTTAGCCATAAAATTTTTTAAATAAAGTATTATTACTAGTAATACTTTCACAATTCACAATAAGGCAACAAGATGGCGATATCATATGGATTTTATTTTAAAATGTTTTAAATATTTGACTTAATACATGTCAAATTGTTCGGACATAATATTTCATACTTACATATGAAATGTTATGTTGCTGAAAATGTATGTATGTTTGTACACAAAAAACCCCAAAAAAAAATTTTATGGATTCCTAAGTTTAGTAGCTTTCTTATAGTTATCGGTACTCTTTTAGTAGTTTTTTGTAGAAAACAACGCGAGTTTAGTAGTTTTGCAAAAACAGAGTTGGCAACACTGGAACGAATCGCTTCAGTCCATACGGCCGCCTGATGCGATCTCGAAATTGCACACAGACGATACGATTTTGCATCCGTTCAGGCCGAACTGAAGGAAAACCGGATCGTGTATGGGGCCACTTACAGCGTGCCCATGTTTCTAATGGGTTTCGACAGATGGTCCTTCAATAAATTTAATTTTATTATTTTAATTTCTTGCCATGACATTTTCTCCAATTTATTTATTGATTTATTTTAATTCTTATTTTATTACTACGCATGATTAAATTGTTTCGGAATATTTATTGTGATGTGATCAATGTTTCAGAAACGGATCTCGAAATTGCTTTTCTAGACGATTTTTATTTATTAATTGCACGCAATTTTTGTCTCTTAATCAGACAGTTCCTTAAAATTCCGTTTTTCCAATCCTTAAAATATTTAACACAAAAATGCGAACCCACCACATTTGGAATTTCCGAACAACGCAAAATTTTTATTGTATACTGATACCAAACTGCCAATCACAGTGATGTATTAAAGTCGAAATTATTGACATATTGAGCATAAACGAAAAATGCGCAATTTCCAGTTATAAGACCTAGCTAGATCGGTTTATTGAACAATAGTTTAGTTTATATTTTATTAATTATATTTTATCCCCCGAGTTTGATGTAATATTATTGCTTTTTTTAAAGAACAACTTACAACAAATACTTTTTGTAGCCACGTATTTTAATTACCAGGCAGTATATGTATGGCGACTTGCCGGACTCCTTTGAAAATTTTGACCCCTTCAACGGCTCACAATTTTGTAAGAAGATTTCGTTAATAACTCAGTACCATAAAATAGAAAATGAAAGTAAATAAGTTTGAAAATTGAAAATAATTCCCGCTAAAATTGATTTCACGCGAGAAAACGGTCTTTGACTTTGAATTCAAAAACAGAGCTTATTAAAATTATTAATAAGCTCTAATGTCTTTGAATAAGTTTGCGAATTTTGCCTCGTTGAATTACTTAGCGAGCTTAAATATTTTGTCGTAATTGAATTAAAAACAAGCAATTATTAAATTATTAAATATTCATAGGACGTTTGTATTTATTAACAATTATGTCAATAAAAGATTATTATTATTATTATTTATTTATTTTTAAAATATTTTCTATTCTCCTTTGTGGTTTGTTACTGAAGTTGCGGGCTTGTGGCCAAACAACTTAGGTAAAATAAAATGATAAATGATAAAAATGATAATAAAATAAAATGATGTTAATTAATAGACAAGAATTTTCGGTAAATTCGACACGTATTTAGAATTACAGCTTTTTGTAATGTAATATAAGTAAGTGGGTGAATGTTGAGTGTGTGCAGACTAGTATGTAATGTTTTTGGAATGATGCCTGTATTTGATATTATTATTGGTATGGTTTTAACTGTGTAAACTTGCTACTGTGATTTCAGCTCTATCGACAAGTCTGTGTATTTTGTGACTTTATTTGTGTGTGTGGTAGTGAGGTTATGTGAATTAGGTGTGGCGATGTCTATGAGGTAAACGATTCTATTTAGTTTGTCATGAAGTGTTATGTCAGGTCTGTTGTGATGAACGGTCTTGTCTGTCAATATTGTCCTGTCCCAGTATAGTTTGTAGTCAGGTGAGTCTAGTATGATTAGTGGTGTGTATTTGTAGTATGTAGTTTTGTCTGTAATGAGGTTGTGCTTGTGTGCGAGTGTCTGATGTATAATTGCTGCTACTTGGTCATGTCTGTTTTTGTAATCTGTTAGTGTGATGGATGAACAAGCGCCGGTTATGTGTTGTATAGTTTCTGGTTGTTTGTGGCAGTGGCGACAATGGTCGCTGCCATCAGTCCTGTCTCTAATTATGTGTTTCCTGTAATTTTTTGTGTCAATAACTTGGTCCTGTATAGCTTGCATGAAACCTTCCGTTTCAGGAAACAGCTCGCGTTGTTTTAGCCATGCGTTTGATGCTATCTTATCAACGGCGTTATTGGTTAAATCAAGTCGATGCCGACCTCTGAAGATGCCGATCTTTTCCTGGTTTGTATAAATGTGTATTTGTTTGTTTGTTGCGAGATGTAGTAGTGTGTAAGTGTCTGCCTGGCATACAGCGTTGTGGAGTGTTGATGTATGAGCGTGACTTTGAAAGAATTTTCTGAGTAGTGTTATTTGTTTGTTGTATAAGTTTACTATGTCTATGAGCCCTCGCCTACCTTCAATTTTAGGTAAACTTTGGCTTTGAATACAGGCCCTGGATGGTGTTTCTTGTGTTTAGTCATGGTTGTGTTAACAATTCTTTGTAGAGCCTTAAGTTCGGTTTGATTCCAGTGAATGATACCAAATGAGTAGGTGAGTATGGCTATGGCGTATGTATTTATGGCTTTAGTTGAATTATTTGCGTTAAAATATGTGTGCAGAATTTTGTGTAATCTTTCTCTAAATTTGTTTTGTAGTGATTTCTTTGTATCTTTATGATGTATTTGCTGTGACTGAGAGTAACCCAAATATTTATATCCATCCACTGGATCCACAGGTTCAATAATATCGTCATTTTATTATTATTATTATAAATAAATAGTAGTCTCGGCAATTTTCCGAATAAGACTCAGGTACGGGCTTTTGCCAAGAATCCTGATTCATGTTAATAAGAATTATGATCAAGGTGTAGAAAAAGATGAGGATGGGTTAAAAAAACGAAGAATTAATGAGCATGTATCTATGACGATAGATTTTTGCATATGTATATATGTGTTTTTATGAAGGTCTAGAGTTTTTAGAGAAGCGGCAAGGGTTTTAGGTATTACTCCGGCTTAAGAGATGATGATGGGAATAATTTTAACAGTCTTTTGCTGCCACATTTCTTTGATTTCGTCTGCAAGTGGAATATATTTCTGTATTTTCTCATTGTGTTTCCGTTTTAGATTGTTGGTATTAGGGACGGCGATATCTATGAGGTAAGTTGTTTGTGAGAGTTATGTTAGGTCTGTTGCTTAAGATGGTACGGTCTGTAACTATATCGCGATCCCAGTAGAGTTTTACGGTGCTATTTCGAGGACATTACGAGGCTTTTATTTATAGTGTGGCGGACCAATTAGTGCATAAATCCTGATTCGCGCTATCGATGTTTTCTATGATCGGCACTATATATACGGCATCTGAAATTCATGCAAGTGGGCTTCGGCCTGACCGAGCATAGCACGTCGCTCGGTCGGAGATCTCCCTTTGGGGCTTGCCACTCTTCCCACAATAGTAAGGGGTGTGTGAATCTATGAGTTTGTATTTAATGGCCAGTAATTGAGTGTTTGGCTACGTTGTCGTGACGGTGAGTGGCTAGTATTGGCTAGTGCGCTACATCCTCCAGTAATATGGTCTATTCTTTCGGTGGTTTGATGGCATAATCTACACTTATCTGTGTCTATTGGTTCTTTAAGTATATATTTTGAATAATTGCGTGTTTTAATAATTTGATCTTGGATCGCTATAAGGAAGCCTTCTGACTCAGCATATATATTGCCTTTAGATAGCCAGCTGTTCGATGCTGTTTGGTCTACATGCTCTTTTTCCAGATTGTGAGGATATTTGACATGTAGTGCTTTGCTTTTCCACTTCTGTATCTTATTAACGTCTTGCAATATTTTCTGTTTTGGATTGAATATGTTATTGTTTAGCTGTAGAGGTGTGCCTTTATAGGGAAGATTTACTATTGCTTTATGTAATTGGCTAGTTTGAGCTTGAGAAAACCTGAAGCCTGAAGAAAACTTGAGAAAACCTGAAAAAGCCTGAGAAAATATTTAAGAAATATTTTCTCAGGTTATCTTTTTGGTTATAGTGTAAATTTTTAATATCTATGACACCCCGGCCTCCTAATTTTCTCTTTAGTGTAAATCTTTCAACTGCTGAATGGATGTGATGGATGTGTTATGCTTATAGCTTAAAGTTCGCGTTGTGGTATTGAAAGCTTCTTTTTCCAAATGAGTATGTTAATATGGGTACGGCGTAAGTATTTATGACTTTAATTTTATTCCGACCAGATAGTTGTGTAGCTAGTATTTTATTTAGTCTTTGTTTGTATATAAATACTAATGTATTTTTAATATCTTTGTGATTAATTGCTGTGCTTTGTATATATCCTAAATATTTATATGTATCTTTTGCTTGCATACTATTTATTCCTACTTGTAGTTCTAAGTTTCAAGGTTCTGTTTGTGTGTGCTGGCCTCTCTGAATGCAGTTAATTTTACATTTTTCGATCCCAAATGTCATTTTAATATCTGTACTAAATTTTTCAGTTAGTTTTAGTAGGTGTTCCAGTTGTTGCCTGTCGTTTGCATAGATTTTTATATCATCCATATAGAGCAGGTGGGTTAGTTTGATTTTGTTCAGTTTATCTATTGTATATCCGTAGCATGATTTGTTTAGGATTTTGGTGAGCGGATTGAGAGCTAAACAAAACCATAAAGGGCTGAGTGAATCACCTTGAAATATTCCGCGTTTAATTTTAATTGGGTGTGTACTGAAATAAGCATTAATAGTTCTTATTCGGCATGCCCACAATCCACCGACCACACAACCACGTGGTTGTGTGGTCGGTGGATTATGGTCTATGCATTTTGATGATTGGGTTACGTTATTATATCTAGTAAATACCTATATGATAGCAAGGGAGTTTTCGTATTCCGGTAAACACGTGGCCGATTTTTGGTTGGCTGTGACCACAATCTTTTTTGGAGGCTAGATCCGCCCTTGCTATCATATAGGTATTTACTAGATATAATAACGTAACCCAATCTTCAAAATGCATAGTCGGCCGTCTTAATTCCTTGATAAACAACACATCTCATACCTACCTCTTATTCCTTGATATAAAATAATCATAAAATACCCCAATAAGCATAGTTTTTTATTGACTTTTTAAATAGTACCTAGTCATGTTGGGCTCTGGCCACCCAAAGCTTAGAATTATAACTTAGGTAAGCACTTTAAGGATCCCAGAGGTATCCATTACGAGGGATCGTTAGAATAAGTTGTGATGTCTTCGGGGCATTCGTCAAGAGCATACAACTCTGCTCAGACGTGTCATAGTTAAGTCTTAATTGTAATTAACTTTAAGTTTAACTTTAATAAATTTTTATTATTTTTTTAAAAAAAGTATTTACCGCTCCCCAAAGTTTGACTGGCGCAGCCGGAGCGGATTTTTCCGTAAAAAGTACGACCTTCAAAATTAGGACGGCATAGGGAGAATCCGGAACCATTAAATAAATTTTGTCAAAGTGAGCAGCGGGAACCGAAAGCGATGATTGCAGCGGCGGGTTGGTGAGTACAACTTTTCACCTTCCTTTCCTTTCGTTATTTTCGGAATCGAACCTCGTCCGTATAACGTTATCTGGTTTTAAATTTTAGATTTTAAGTGATATAAAAACGTAATTAAATAAATAAAATTAAATGAATTAATGTGAAGTAGTAAATATAATATGTAATTGTGTTAAATATTGAGAAATAATTTCCAATTGAAGTAATAAATTAACATTGAATTATAATTATTCCGTGTTAAATTATATTTTTAATTAAATTGAGCGACTACATATCGTCACGTTTTACAAAATAATTTTGTGTTCTGTTGAGAAATTTTATAATTATTATATATACTTAATAGAATATAATTTTATATTAAAATAATTTATTTTAATATTGTGTTTGTGTGTGTTAAAAATCGTTTTCGTATTTTCTTTTTACATTTTAATATTTTAAATTCCTTTTTATAACAATGGAACAAATTACTTTAATTCCTGGTGAATTTCTAAAATTAATTCCTCTTTTCAATGGTGATAAACGTCACCTTAATCTTTATTTAAGAAAATGCGAATACGTTATAGATAAGTTTAAGGGCGGCGAGGCTCAGAATCTATACTTAATGCAATGTATTATGAGTCGCCTGATAGATAGTGCAGCTGCACTGATTAGCGAGCGCGAGGATATAGTTACATGGTCTGAATTTAAAGAAATCTTAATACAACATTTTGGTGATCCTAGGAACGAAGAGTGCATTGCTATAGAGTTGGAAAATTTGAAAATTAAACAAGGGGAAAGTTTTCTTGATTTTTGCAATAGAATTCAAGCCGTTCGTTCAATATTAATATCCAAGGTAAATCAAATTACGAATACTGAAATTAAGCAGAGTAAAATCATTATATACAACCATACTGCATTAAATGTATTTCTTTATAATTTACCCGAGTACATGGTGAGAATAGTTCGTTTAAAGTGCCTGGATACATTAGAAATGGCATTAAGCATAGTTTTAGAGGAAGTTAATTTTAACGAGCAGTACAGTGCGAAAAATAAATTATACGCTAGTACAAAACCGCAGTTACAAAATTCTAATTTTAAAAATTATAATGCAGTTAATTTTCCTTTTAATCAAAATAAGTCGCAACAGCAGATTCCTAAATTTAATTTTGGTATACCCCAGAATAATTTTAATAAGCCACTATTTAATAGCTTTGGGGCTCAGCCTGGCCCATCCCAATTTGGATATAGGCCTAGTTTTAATACGAACAACCAATTTGGATATAAGCCGAATTTAAGCAACTTTAATAAGGGCGGTTCGTTCCCTACGTCCAAAATGACACCACAGCAGTTTGGTCAAAGACCACCACAACCGTTTGGCTTTAGACCACAGCAGCAATTTGGTTTTAGACCACAACAGCCATTTGGCTATAGGCCTCAAATGAATTATGGTTTTAAATCTGCAACAAATCCTCAGGATACAGATGTGTCAATGAGGACAGCACCTTTTAATAAGCCTCGTCAATTAAATGAAATTCATTTTAGCGAAGATCAGAATATTGATCCTTATTTTAATAATGAGATAAATAATTATGATCCTAACATATGCAATGAAAATTATGACTTAAATTACGATCAGAATTCTACAGATTATGTTAGTGAAGAAATTACAGAATCGAATCATGAAAATTTTAATAAAACCCAAAATAATAATGATAGTGTAGAAAATTTTCACATAGTAGCCTCAAGTTGCCTACAGAAAAAATAGAAATAAATTGTGACCCTAATTTAAAATTACCGTATATTTTTATCCCGGAAATTAAAGCAAAATTTATGATTGACACTGGAAGCACAAAATCTTTCATCAAACCAGAATTAGCATATCACTATTTCGAACCGTATATACTTAATGAACCATTTGAAGTAGTTAGCACACATGCATCCAGTAAGCACAACGAAGTTATACAAATACCACCGTTACCCACACTTAAATCTAATACATTTCAAAAATTTTACGTTTATAATGTTGATTATAGATATGATGGGTTAATAGGCAACGACCTGTTAAAACAATTAGAGGCAGTCATAGATCTAAGAAATAAAATACTTAAAATTAAAAACGCACAAATTCCTATTATATATAATGACTCACAATATAAAATACAGTTACCACCACGTTCAGAACTAAGGGTATCTTTACCTACCACTCAATATTCAGGAGATGCTATTATTAATTTTACAGAATTTTGCGAAGGTGTACGCATGCCAAGTGCAATAGTTAAATGCATAAATAGTTACGCTAAAACAGTTATTCAAAATTTATGCGATGAAGAAATGACTTTAACAATAAAATCTCCTTTTGTAGTAACTAAATACGAAGGCGCTAGTTGTGAGGTTAATAAAATAAATACTACAAGTGAATTAAATAGTAACATAGAAATAGATAAACTATTAGAACAAAATTTAAATAAATTAAGATTAGAACATATGAATAAAGAGGAAAAAGAGAAAATTTATGAGTTGTGTAAGGAATATAAAGATATATTTTATTGCGATAGTTTACCACTTACCTTTACCAATGAAATCAAGCATTTTATAAGAACCAAAAACGAAGACCCTATATATGTTAAGCCTTATAGGCATGGTTTTGCACAATCTGAAGAAATAGAAAGACAGGTAGAAAAGCTTTTACATGACAATGTTATTCAGGAATCTTTTTCTCCATGGAGCGCACCTGTCCATTTGGTCCCAAAAAAAATGGACGCATCAGGTGAGCCTAAGTATAGAATGGTTATCGACTATAGACGCCTCAATGAGATCACCATAGACGACAAATACCCATTACCACATATAACGGATTTATTTGACAAATTAGGCAAGAGTACTTATTTTTCAACCCTGGATTTAGCAAGTGGCTATCATCAATTAGAGATTAACGAAAGTGACCGTCAAAAAACTGCATTTAGTACCCAATCAGGACATTACGAATTTAGTAGGATGCCGTTTGGCTTAAAAACTGCCCCGGCAACATTCCAACGCACCATGAATAGCGTCCTGAGAGGACTTCAGGGCATCCATTGTATGGTATATATAGATGACATAATAATTTATTCAAAAAGTTTAGCAGAGCATATCGATAGTTTAAAAAAGGTTTTTGATAGATTGCGGGCCACAAATTTTAAAGTTCAATTAGATAAATCCGAGTTTTTAAGGAAGGAAGTACTGTATTTAGGTCATACCATCACAAAGGATGGACTTAAGCCAAATAATGATAAAATTAAAGCCGTATTAAATTATCCTATTCCTAAAACAGTTACCGAAATCAAAAGTTTCCTTGGCTTGATCGGTTATTATAGGAGGTTCATCAAAGACTTTTCAAAGGTTACTGAACCATTAACATCATGCTTAAAAAAACGTAATAAAATTGAAATTAACGAAAATTATATACAAGCGTTCCAAAAATGTAAAGAACTTTTAGTAAATGCACCCATTTTACAATATCCGGATTACGAAAAGCCTTTCATATTAACAACTGATGCATCTGGCGTTGCTTTAGGAGCAGTGTTATCACAAGGCTCTCTTGGTAGCGATCATCCAGTTGCATATGCTAGCAGAACCCTCAGTGATACAGAAAAGAGATACAGTACAATAGAACGCGAGTTGTTAGCCATCGTGTGGGCTGTCAAACACTTTAGGCCTTATATTTTCGGAAGGAAATTTACAATATACACCGACCATCGTCCATTGGCATGGTTATACTCTATAAAAGAACCCAATAGTAAACTGACTAGATGGCGGCTTAGACTACAAGAATATGATTTTGAGGTAATATACAAAAAGGGAAAACAAAATACTAATGCAGATGCATTATCACGAATTCATTTAAATGCTTTAGGCTCTGATTCAGATGATAGCGACCTTTCAATGAAAGTTAATGTAAATGATAAAGATAAAAAGAATTCGAAATTGCAGAAATATCTTGATGAAGTCACAGGTGATATAGCAAAAATAGCAAGGAAAAGGGATAGTGAAAAAGATGAAATTATATCAATTGGTTCCGATAGCGATAGCAAAACCCTAACTATCTCTGATACATCTAAAACTATTTCAGTTAGCCCTAGGGAATTAGATCAATTAGAACAGTACCCCATACCATCCATATCCAGCCATACAGATACTATACATTCTGATATAGAGATGGATAGTGCTGGAATACCAATTTTAAAAGAAGCAATAGATACAAAACCAAACCAAATTTTAGTCTTCTCGTGGTTTAAAAATGAATTATGTGTTAAGAACTTATCTACCCCTAAACGCAAAATATTGGAAGTATTTTTACCCCTTCAAAATAACGAACTAGTTAAAGATTTTCTAAAAGAATATATCCGTCCGAAAATTAAATACTTTATCTACTTTGAAAATGTGGAACATAGGGCAGATTTTGCCAATACCGTAACTAAATTATTTCAAAAGGATACAATTAATCTGATAGAGTGTACGGAAAGAGTAATTTTTATAGATGACGAAAATGAGCAAAAGGCTATAATAAAGAAATATCATGAAGGCAAGACGTGCCATCGTGGTATCAAAGAAACTACAGTTAGGATAAAGCGCAACTATTTTTGGGACAATTTTCAAGAAACCGTAACAGCTATAATAAATGCTTGTGAACTTTGTAAGAAGATGAAGTACGATAGGAAACCACTTAGACCCTTAATACAGTTAACTCAAACACAAGAGGCACCTTTTCAAGAAATTTTTATAGATTTATTCAGTATTGAAGGAAAATATTACCTTACTATTATAGATGCTTTTAGTAAACTAGGGCAAGCAATTGAAATTAGTAATCGCTCCACACCCGAGGTAGTGCGCGCTTTGATTAAATATTTTTCATTTTATGGCATACCAAAAAAAAATTTCAAGTGACCCAGGTACCGAATTTAACAATACATTAATACGAGAATTAACCGCAATGTACAAAATAGAGCTTCATATTTCTACACCAAATAATCCAAACTCTACAGGAGTTATAGAATGGTTTCACTCCACTTTAATAGAAATATATAGATTGGCTAAGTATGAGCAAAAATTTACAGATGCTGCTTCTGTTATGACATACGCTATAATGGCTTACAATAATACAATCCATAGTGTTACTAAACACACACCATTCGAAGTAGTTTTTGGGCATACTGATTCCAATAGCACATTTGACGTAGATTTTAATAAATACTATATGCAACAATTACTCAAAGATCATGCAAAAAGAACAAAATATTTGTATCAATATATTTCAAGTAAATTATTAGACTCTAAGGAAAAAGAAAGATCAAAAAAAGGTGGTGAAAAGGAAATTGAATTTGAGACAGGAGATTCTATTTATGCGAAGGCAGTAAATACTAGGAAGAGTAAGGATAAGCCGTTATATCAAAAAGCCAAAGTTAGTGGTACAATAGAAAGAAACGTAGTTCCAATTCAAGTAGGAAATAGAAATACAAAAGTTCCTATTAAAAATATAAAACGGCCTCCACAGGTGGTGCGTCGTAGTCCTGGCGATGATGCAGGAAAACCAGGCTCTTCAAGTTAAGAAAATAGAAGAAAATTCGGGGCTTTTACCACTTAAAATAGGGAATGCATACATGCAAACAGATAAGTGGGTTATTATTAAGAGATTAGATTTAGAAAGAATGCTAAAAGAAATTAATACTAAAGAAAATAATTCAATTTATTCCACTTATGTTTTAGGTATGTATTCTACTTTTATAAACAGTTTTCGCATTTTATATGTTACTATTAATGAAATAGAAACCGCTCTAGCATTAAGTAAGGTTGATGTATTACATCAATGTATAATTAATTCCACAGAATTATTTCAAATATTGTCACAAGTCGAAAGGGTTCGTAATTTAGTTTATCCTGTATCCATGAACAATTTAGTTAAAATAGAAAGAACTATTACTGTTAAAGCTTTTACTAAAGGAAACCAGATCACGTTCATATTGGAGGTTCCGCTCATTAGTAATGATATTTACGATTTTTATAAAATGTTTTCTTTACCGATGTATGATGAGCAAAAAAATAAAACATATATCATTATTCCTGAATACCCTTTCCTTATCGTGAAAAGTTCAAAGTACATATCACTAATATCGCCTTGCCAGCAAATCTCGGAGAATGATCAGTACCTGTGCACCGAAAAGGAAATAGTTCCCTATGTCTCTACAACGTGTGCGGAGCAGATGAAGGACGTCTCTTTGTATACCAAGGGCCGTACAAATAGAAGATTTAAAGTTACAAAAACTTCCCTCGTCCCGATATATTATGTATTCCAGAAATAAGATTGTAATTTCCGAAAAGTGTGGAAACGAAATAAACAAGACGCCTGTAATTGGTACTTATATTATAAAAATAGAAACCGGATGCGAAATTATTATTGGGGAAATTCATCTGCGCAGCGAGCAACACGCTTTTAGTAAAATAAATTATCAGATAATGCCTCAACTACATTTCCCTAGATCAAAGAAGGAAATTTCTGAGAACCTGCCATTGGATATAAAAGGAGTTAACCTGGATGATCTGAAACACCTGTCAACGATAATCAAATCGCAAAAGTTCAGTGATAGTGATGAAGTGCAAATAATAAAAGTCAATAGTGTCAGTGTTGCAACCCTTATATTGTATGTTATAATTTTGTGTTTCTGTGTATCCCTAGCGTTATATAAATTTAGAAATAAGTTAATTTTACTTAAAAATCGAAACCCTCAGAACTCAGGAAATTCGTCTGACGGTTTCGAACTTAAGGGGGGAGGAGTCATGTTGGGCTCTGGCCACCCAAAGCTTAGAATTATAACTTAGGTAAGCACTTTAAGGATCCCAGAGGTATCCATTACGAGGGATCGTTAGAATAAGTTGTGATGTCTTCGGGGCATTCGTCAAGAGCATACAACTCTGCTCAGACGTGTCATAGTTAAGTCTTAATTGTAATTAACTTTAAGTTTAACTTTAATAAATTTTTATTATTTTTTTAAAAAAAGTATTTACCGCTCCCCAAAGTTTGACTACCTACATTATAAGCTGGTAAAATATTTACAATTGCATATAGGTATATAATGTCCTTGCAATGGCATATCTACGATCAACCGTTGATGAAATACAGGATCTTTGGTCAAGATGCATTCGATAATTTCGACGGCGAACTTCGAAATCAAAATGTATGGGACTTGACATAAGTCATCGTTAAGTGACGTGTCCCTTGCGATGCCTTATGTCAAATCCCATCTTGACTAAAGGCCCAGTTATCACAAAAGTGAGATCATAGGAGAACATTAAAAACAGCCTATATAAAAAATGCATGACAAAATATGACGTCACTCTCACTGGCAATGGTCGCGACCGCAGCTGCGCGCAGTTCAAAATGTATGGAGATTAATACAAAATTGATTTTACCAACTGAACTAACCTGGGTTTATGTATCATATGATAGTTGTAAGAAAAAATATCACGTCATACAAAATAGCTAGCTGTGTCCCGCGCCTCCGCCCGCGTAAATATTATATCGAGTATCCCGCGGGATTACTCTACTTTTCAGGGACAAAAGTAGCCTTTGTTTTAATCCAGAGCCTACGCTACCACCATACCAAATTTTGTCAAAATCCATTCAGTAGTTTTTGCGTGAAAGAGTAACAAACATCCGTCCATTCTCACAAACTTTCACATTTATGATGTTAGTAGGATGATTTTATCGGTCATTTTAATATTTCAATTGTAACAAAAAAATCGTATGACTCCTTTTTAATGACGTAACAACTGATTACTGTGCTTACTTTTTGCACTCTTCGGTGCATAATATTTATATTTCCTTTCGGAAAATATACGACTTTTGGCGATTTAAAAGAAGTTCATATTTACTATTCACAGAGTGCGTGGTCGGAGTCTGTTCCTGCGCCCACGCGCCGCGTTTGCCAAGGCCCAGGGTATCAGCCGAGCCTGTGTCCATCCGGGGGGAACTGCTGGTGAACGTCAGCTGGTCACTCCCCCCGCCGTCGGAACCTCTCCGTCTGCCGCCGAGACTGAAGAAGCAAAATTATTACGTCAGGTGAGGATATTAACAGAAGGTTGACATAAGGACAAGCTAATACGGTGACAGGTTGGAAAATAGCTTTCTTTAAAAGCCTTATATGTTTATAAGGTTTGGGCTAGTCGCACATTCAATTATTACTAAATTGTCGACCTGTGGTCGAAGTTTGAATTTTTTAAGGGTTCTTTTCCTGAAAAAAAATGACAATGTTGTGACAGATTAACAAACACCGACGCGCCAACTTGACACAAAACTGTCTCTATCAATCGCACGGTAGTGTGTGTTAATAAATGGCCAATAACCTGCGGTAGTGTGCGTTGTTGTTATTTTTTATGTATTTCTAAGGATTATTTAAACCTTTTTCCAAAAAACTTTAATTTACCTGCCAAGTTTCACACGCCTCCGCTTGCACAATTCTCGTAAAACTGTACTGAAAGTTTTTGTTTCACGTATAATAATTAATTTTAACAATACCTAGACACAAGTATACATGAAACGGCACCTACACAGTAAGGTTCTTTTTCATGTGTCAAGATGTTTTGGTAGCGATCACAATTCCCATATGTTTGGTGGTGATATGGATCCGTAACGTAATATTTTTCTTATTATTATAACCAATGCTGAATTTTCATGAAAGCTTTAATCTACATTAGTATAATTATTCACAAATATACAATTTGATATCAATTTTATACATAACACACGAAAGGCAAAATAAACACGTTCGGCAGAATACATAGGCTGCACTAAAAGTATCGGGAATGGAATATTTTCACTGTTCCTGTCATATTAAAATCTTTTTAATTTTAAACTCCTTGGTGATTGCTGTGACTTGGTGAATTGGTGACTCCGGATGATTTCTGCATTTGGTGATGAAGCCCCATCCAAAACCACTATTTATCGCTGGTTTGCTGAATTTCAACGTGGACGTGTCAAGCTTAGTGATGATCCCCGTCAAAACTCCAAAAACTGTCGTCCAAAAACTGCAGTCACCCAAGAAAACGTTGATGCTGTGCGTAAGCTGATTGAGGAAGATCGACATGTGACATACCGCGAAATTCAGGCAACTTTAGACATTGGCATGAGTCAAATACAAATTATCTTGCATGAACAATTATGTGTAAAAAAGTTGTTTTCCCGATGGATACCGCATTTGCTCTGTGAAGAGCAAAAGGCGGCTCGCGTTACTTGGTGCGTCAGAACTTTCGAAAGATTCCACGCAGGATCCTCAAATGCTGTATACAACATGTCACACATATACAACACATGTCAGGTGACGAATCCTGGATATACGCGTACGAACCCGACGCGTACGAACCCGACAAAAAACCAGTCACGAGTTTGGGTGTTCGAAAATGAGTTAAAGCCAACAAAAATTGTATGTTCACGGAGTGTTGCAAAAAAAATGGTGGCCACGTTTGTCTCCAAAACCGGCCATGTTGCGTCTATTCCTCTTGAGGGACAAAGAACGGTTAATGCAGAATGGTATGCTAACATTTGTTTGCCACAGGTCGTTTCTGAACTCCGTAAAGAGAACTGCAACCGCCGCATCATCCTCCATCACGACAATGCGAGTTCTCACACCGCGCACAGAACAAAAGAGTTTTTAGAGCAAGAAATCATAGAATTATTAGACCATCCGCCGTACAGCCCAGACCTAAGCCCTAATGATTTCTATACTTTCCCTAAAATAAAGAATAAATTGCGTGGTCAGAGATTTTCATCACCTGAAGAAGCTGTGGACGCCTACAAAACGGCCATTTTGGAGACCCCAACTTCCGAATGGAATGGTTGCTTCAATGATTGGTTCCATCGTATGGAAAAATGTGTCAAATTTCGCGGAGAATACTTCTAAAAGCAATAAATACATTTTTAAATAGTAATGTTGTGTCACTTCCTTGATTCCCGAAATTTTCAGTGCCGCCCTCGTACTTTAATAACTATGATGATGTTTGCTAGAATTTTTCACCTCTAACTTTTCTCGCCGTTTTTTGACGGTTTATTAGATCAGGCGACGCGGAATGCATGAATAAAGAGAGACGTTTTTAAACAAGGAAGTTACTTGACGAGTCTTTATAAACTCGACAGTATGTATTTTGTTACATTCTGTAGATTTTTTTTATGATGGGAGCAAAATATCAAATTCATTGATGAAAAATTGCTATATCGGCTCATTTCTCATGTTCCTTTTTCCATAGACCTACAATAAAGGATACGTCTTATCGTAAAATTAAGTCAAACTTCGAACTTAATTTACATACGTTAGATAATAATTTGTCTATACTAATAATAATTTAAAGAGGAAGAGTTTGTTTGCAATAGGCTGCAATTTGTTTTCAGTAGGCTCCGAAACTACTTTACCGATTTTGATGAAATTTGGCACATATATAGATTAGACTACGGGGAAGGATATAGGCTATTTATCGCGTGAAAATGTACGGTTCCCGCGAGATTTTCCTCGTCGCGGCCAACATCTACTATAAAATATTTCCGACGTTTCACGACTGCCGGTCATTCAACGACATCTTATTGTTTTTTCTTTCACAGTATCGGCAAACAGATGGTGTCAGACGCGCACCCAGCGCCGTGGTACGCCCATACTGTATCAAGAAGAGTCGACACCTTCGGCTTCGTATCCGTACCCGAAGACGTGCGGTGGTTGCTGCTTCCTATAAGCGAGCGAAGCACAGAGAGGGGGCGAAGCGCAGAGAGGAAGCGAAGCGGCGAGAATAATATTGAGCGAAGCGGGGAAGTGCGAAGTGGGAAAAAAAGTGATAAACAGTCGATTGTTTTAGACGTTAAGTTACTAGCTAGAGTTAATTTAATTGATGAAAGAGGCTGCGTAGGTCCGTCTGGGAATGCTACGGCTTACGGTGAGTTATTTCCATTTTGAAAAATATAAGGTTTGGTTAAATCAATTACGGATATTTTGGGCATATTACTGCTTATGTAAAAACGTTTTTTTAAACAGGAAAATTATTTTAAATATTTAAATTTGAAAATTTTAACATTAAGTTCTTTACGGTTGTGCTTAGCTTACCTCACACAGCTGATTGAGTTGATATTATTTAGATAAAGTCTTTGCTTTCGCTTTAAAGCCGCATGTGGCCCGCCCGACCTTTGTTATTGCCCCATCTGAAACCCATCGTGGTCCCTTTTTTAATCTTGATAAAGTTTTATAAAAATGTTCACAATTTGAAAAATTGCATTTAAACATATATTTTAAACCTCTTTGAAAAAAACTTTTCATTTATAAAGCAAATTCATCGCTTACCGTTTACTTGGAATTACGTTTCAATCAAAACCTAAATAGTTTTTTGCTTGCTGCCCTCGACACCATGACTGAATCATGTTTGTGGCCCCAAATAAAAAAGATTGAGTATCGCTGGTCTAGAAGCTAGCTGATGTAATACGCTATTAGATTTTTATTCACTTTTGCGAAGAAATTTATTAATATATTTTTTTATGAATGTGAATGTGCTTTAGTATTTTATTTTTAATTGTAGATCCAACGAAGACTGCTTCAACTCCGTTCAAAATTTTTGTAAGTATTACGTTTTCGTCATATTGAAAGCAGAAATTGTAAGTTCTGTGTGCTGTGTGCAAGTTTTTTTGGAACGTAGTTCATTATGGCGCGTTGCGAATTGTATTGAGGCTAGGCGGATTATATTGGCACGACACTTTTTGCTACTCGAAATCACAATGTAATAACGACTATTAAGAATGATACAAAAAACGACCTTATCACCTTTTACAATAATGTAGAATTTTGCAATTACACATTGTGACTGTTATGACTATTACATATTGTGACTAGCTAGCCGGGCCTTAGGAGCGCTTGATGTTATTACTCAGTACGGAGCCGGACTTCGCGGCGGCAACACTGCGAGCAGCAAGCAACCCGCCCCCTCACCCCTGTCCCTACCTAAGGCGCGGCCAACTAGTTCCGCGCGCACCATATATACTTAGTTCAACTATTTGTTTTGTATAGTATAATATATTATATCTATACAGATAAACAAAATTGAAGTGTCTGTTTGAAATTTCAAATTAACAGCTTTTATTTTCACTTAATGCATTTAAAAGTATGATCGGTACTTACAATAAAATATAAATTGTATATATATATACAGAGATTAGACGGAACAAACACACAGACTGTTCCATTCGTTCCATCCGGGTGTCCCTTGACACCTCTCAAGTTTTTTATTATTCGCCTCGAACAAGTTAATTACAATGTGTATGGCTTAGAATTACTACATGCAAATTGTAGATAACTTCTTCACGGCGACTAGTGAGAAAATCTCGCACTCAGCACTCTAGACTTGAATTACATTGTGCTAGATGTTGCGAATGCTAGATAGGTTTAGGCGTGAGACATATAGTGACTTAGTAAAGACTTGGAACGTGTATTTCTTAATGCCGAGGAATTTCTAAAAGTATTTGTCAAGGAAAATTTTATTTCGCCGTCATTGTAATGTGTAGATGTCTGGGTGTGTAAAGGCTGGGTTATAATAATGTCCAAAATCTTTGGGACCGGAATAAAACAGCGCAATACACGACAGCAATTTAAAAAACTTGACGCTCGTGTGATTTTCAGCTCTATTGTATTAGCGCTAGAGGTGTAAAAGTGACGAAAAAAATCGTACCCGTATGTATTCGTTACTATAACAATTAGTACTCGTTACTATAGTATCGTTACGTTACTCGTTACTTCTGATACCTCATACACATGCTGTATTATGTTAGAGCAACGAATCAAGTCGATTTGCGTACGCGTATGGTAAGGCGCGTCTCCTGCTCATGTTTTTTCAAAACATTACTCAGAAAACATGAAACAAAAACATTTGTTTTCATACACAAGCTGTCTCCTGCTATAGAAAATGTTTTTGATTGAAACAAAACATTTTGTGTAGACAAGATCATGAATTCCGTTGAGGAATTCGATCCGATATATCGCTCTCTTTCTTATTGTAAATTTAAATTGTTTGTTATTTTTTAAGATATACGAAAATTGGTTCTAGATTGTTTAATAACATGATGTCTAACATCGAATAAACGAAAAAAAAAGTTTAGGCAACATGCCTTAATGGAAAAATAACAAATAGATGTCGAAAATTATTTACAGAGGACATTGCAAGACACAACAGGGGGAGTTATAAGTGCGTTGCCGGTATTTTTAACCCCCAGGTCTCTGGTTATATTTATCTCGACAAATAATTATAAGTTAAAAACTATAAACCGACTACGCAAATGATATAGCCTATGTTACCCGCGCCATTACTACGAATCTATTAACTCCTCGTCCATTAAAATATGTTCAGTAGTTTAGGCGCTACCACCGTGGAACAAACATACATACATTACCCTTCCTTGAAGCTTAGCTTCGCCGTAGTCGGGTAAAAACAGCGGAAGCTTTTTTTCATACCAAAACCGTAATTACACGCCAGTTTGCTGTGACAGTTATGTCGCTCTGGTATTTTCTGAGATAGCAAACCTGATGACGTCACTTTGTTCCAGGTGATATGGACTGTAGTGTGTAGTGCGTGTGTGATGACGGTGCTGGTGCTAGTGATATTCAGTGCTCGCGCGGTGAAGCGGGTGCTGCGCGCGCTGCGTCCATCCGCGGACCCGCTCCAGCCGCTGTGCGTGAGGCCTGCGTGGTTCCAGTTCGTTGGGTGAGTCCATTTGTTTTTTTTTATATTGAAACCTCTTTGGCGGCGTTGACACTTGAGTGTGAAATTTCAAGGTCGCGTCACATCACTTTTTGGATATAACGGCATCTGTCGGAAGCTACTTATCATTTAGTTTTTTGAAGTGAAACTTCTCAAGCGGCATTGAGAGTGAAATTTCAAGGTTTTGGATATAACGTCATCTATTGTGTCATGACTCGTGAGTACTTGTGAATAATACGAGTCTATTTGTAGTTGATCCTTTGATTTTATCAAGATTGAAATGTGAATGTGAGCAGTGTCGCATTTGTCCCGCTCTCGCGCAATAAGTTCTCGCGATACTTCTCGCCGTGAGACTACATGTCATATGAGACTGGTTTGACTTTATACAGGGTGTTTTCAAAACAAAATTATAAAGATATTCAAGTAGCGTGATCAGTGTTCGATTCTCGTTGAGAAAATATATATCATGTGACCTTTTTTGACCTTTTTTGACCTGATTAAATGATCGCGCGACCTTTAAATCCGGTACGATATACACCATTGCTAATATTTGCTATTTTTTTTCTGTAAATTACGAAAATATTTAGTTGTTTAGTTATGTATATTGTTATTACTTACGTAATTGTAGCCTAGTGTTGGAAAATATACACCATTCCGATAAAAATACACCCTATATGTTTATGTTTGAAAACCTAGTCTGTTTTATAATCTTAGCGCCTTTAAACACGCGCCGAAGCTCCGGCGCGGCGGCGCCGCCGGATTTTGTATACGTACTGCGGCCTCATCGTTTCACCGCCGGCGCTGCGGCAAAAACTTACACACAAATCCTATTGCAGCGGCGCGGCGGCGTGGCGCGCCGCCGTGTAAGCGTAACTACAGCCGATAATCAAACGGCTACTTAAAATTAATTACTAACGGCCGAATACTGTATAGTGTGTGTATCACCTCCCTATATATTGTAATGTAAGTTCATTAAATGAAAAGTTAATAAACGTTATTCGCGAGCATTACACCTTTCACTGGACTCACCAAGCTTGCACATTGCATCACATGGAATCAAATCACCTTATCAGTATTCGGCAGTTAGTAAATTGGCCAATTGCCTAAAATTTTTTTCTTGTTCGACAATAATATGATAGTACATAATCTAAAAGCCTTTTTATAAATTCATGAAATCTTAAAAATAACGAAGATACAAACAATTTCATATTGCAATAAGAATGAGAGCGACATATCGGATTTTTCATTATTAAATTAAATAAAATTCCGTTTATTTCAGGTTGCAAAGGCCCATATTATAAATACCTTATAGAATAACATACAGATGACTATATTCGATGAAGTCGTATACAGAAGATTTAGTCGTCCTCTAAATCTTCTGTATACGACTCCAATCGGCCAGAACTCCTTCTTCTCAATGGTCGGTAAATGATAGGTTGGAACTCTTACCACAAAGGAACTAAAATTCACTTTATGACGAGATTCCAAACGCTCGACCCTCAAAGCGAAGTTGGTTCTGACCTACTAGACCGTCTTAGACCAATACAGCCTGGACATGTACAGCGGTGTGGCTCCCGTCTCACTCCGCAACAGTTGCTCGGGTCCTCCGGGTGCGGTGCCGCGATGGTTGCGGACGACGGATCTCTTCTTCTTTCTCTCGACTTTGATGAACCCGTCATCATCGCACGTTCGGTCCTTTTTAGAAAAAAGATGCTCTTTGATAGGGGCCTCCTTCTTTCCTTATAATTATTATTTTCATTTTCATTTTATACCCTAAAGTTGAGAACCGAAAGCAAACCAGGGGGACCGAGGCCCGCGGCAGAATTTGCTACGGGCCTCGCGCTGGCTTAATCCGGCACTTGCAGTGCCATGGTATTTAGAGTAAATCTCAACACCCATGATTTTATGTGCAAACCTCAACACCCATGGTATCCTGTGTAAATCTTAACACCCAAGATATCCTGTGTAAATCTTAACATCTGTGTAAAACACCCTAACGAAACTTTCAGACTACGATACTAATTATTATCCTAATAAAACATTGAAATTAACGACGCCTATAGCGAATGGGCAAACACTCTAACTGTCAAATTGCTATTATTAATTACTAGGCGCTGACGTCAATGTACAGTCGCCGACATCTGCAGTACACATTTTAGTATCTTATTGCCAAAGTAATAAGGTCGAAATTGTCATACGGTAAGTGGCTATACTTTATACAGTCTAGTCGTAAAGCGTATATTACTTGAGTGTTTACGTCAGATCACGCCAATTTGAAATAACGGGGTTTTTAGCACTTTCTGATGGTAAATAGCCAATTATTTTAGTATAGTTATTAAATAGTAATAATAAATACTATGAGCATCGCAATTTTGTGTCTATTATAATTATGATATGCGAATAGCTATGATTTACGAACTAAGAAGAATTCAATTTCCTTATGTCTTTATGGACATAGGTCTATAGGTCATAATAATCTTATCCCTTTCACAATGTTTTAGTACCCACCACATGTCTAGATTAAATCTATGAATAGGAATCCTACAACATTTTGTCACTTAGGGCCAAGGCCTGTTTCTCAAACTTCAAATAGGTAAGTGTCGAATAGCTTATTCGGCAGTTCTGTCGCTGCTTACTTTATATCGACAGAGACAAAACATGCAAATAAGATACTTGACACTTATCAGTAATTTGTGAAACAGACCCTTAGAATATTCATATTAGGTGGGGTCGCACTAGGCGTATCTACGCGGTAGCGGAAGTACGCGACGCGGCACTTCATTTCGGTATTACTAAGGACATGTGGCGTTGCTCCGCTTCCGCCTAGTGCGGTTCTTTAACATATCGGGACTGAATCGTAACTGTATTAGAGCAGGATTTAATTAGCTGAATCGACCTTCAGTTTCGATACAGTCTCAGTCTTTTGGCTTCCTCGTAGTCGGGTAAAAAGGAGTACTTACCTACGCTCTTTTATTGAAGGAAGACCGTAGTGGTCCGGAAATACCGCTGGCGACAGTTCATTCCAGAGTTTTATTATGCGCAGCAGAAAACTTTGGCAAAACGCACAGTGGGAGACTGCCGTCTGCCAGTCATCTAGATGATGGGGATGGAAAAACAGTGGAGAAAAGTTGCAGCGAGTAGAAGTCCTCTATACTTTTATTTATAGTAAGTACTAGCTATTGCCTGCAGCTCCGCCCGCACAAATACAGTATCCCAGCGTGAAAGAGTAACAAACATCCGTCCATTCATCGATCCATTCATCCATCCATCCTCACAAACTTTCAGATTTATAAGCAGTAGGATGTAACGGTTCGATCAAATTGTGGAAACTCCTTAGGTCTTATTAGGTACTAGATGTTGGTCGTGACTTCGTGCGCGCAAAAGTTATTCTTGCGGAAACCGTATATTTTTCCGCGATAAAAATTAGCCTATTTCCTTCTCCGTGGTCTAATCTATATCTGTGCGGAATTTCATCAAAATCGGTCAAGTAGTTTTGGAGCCTATTCAATGCAAACAAACAAATTTTTCCTCTTTATAATATTAGTATAGAAGTATACTTTATAATATAGTATAAAAGATTTTCGCTGCAGAAATTATCTACCAAACTTCGCATAGTCTTATAATATCCCAGTGGGATAATGTATCAGGGTAATTGTGGCTCCCGTGGAACGATGGGATAGAAGTAAGTTATATATAAATGAGGGTGTTTGATATTTTTTCTGCCGTTAGGGGCTGACCCGACGCACACATTGCGCCATCTGGTTGCGCAAGTGGTATTAAAAACGGTCAACAAGAATTTTCGTTTCTTTTTCTGTCACCAGGCGGCGCTTGGTAGCCCAACGGTCCTTGTTTCAAAAAGCTTTCAGATGTCAAGAATTTAAAAACTCTCATTGAAAGTAATTTTATTTGTAGACAAGCTGGTGCCTGCAACTCCGTTTGCGTGGAACTAATTGAAACTGAAACCTATTTTTTTAGCGGAACCCTAAGATAAAAGCAGCCTAAGTTACTTCTTATAACTTCACCTATCTACCAGTGAAAGTCCGGTGAAATTCGGCCCAGCCATTTCAGAGACACTCCAGAGACAGACAGACAAACAGACGGATAGACAAAACTTTAAAATTTGTTTTTTTTTCGTTTAAAATACTATCATAATAATATGCATTTAGTGCAAAGCTGTTAATTTGAAATTACAAACAGACACTTCGGGTTTTATTTATTTGCATAGATAGAGAGAATTGATCTTTACGAATTCTCTCTTCGTTGTCAGGGTGATCGCCTAAATCGTTTGTTGTCTATATACTCGTATTAGGTCCGCAAGGACCGTAAGGACATATGAAATTGGCGTTGGTGTACTGGCCACTTTGATCTCAAATAATAGGTCTTTACCTTTGAAATTGCCGTTCTGCAGTACTGGCCATTTCAAATCAAAATAATTTTTATTTGGCTAAGAATTCTAATTTCAAATTAATTTTATTTTAAAAACATGGAATTCTTTTTCCAAAACTAGTTATTTGTTTATAAATTAGTGTGACATTTTCATCGCATTTCAATCTTTTTCGTCATCATGGATACGTTAAAAATTGGAGTTTTTATGGAATATGAGTACCGTCGTGGCAGCATCGTACCACCTGTTATTGGTTTGCTCGCTTCCGTTCTGGAAATTTCGACCTGAAAAATGAACCTCGCGGTCGTCCGAAGACTTTGGTCGACAATGACGAATTAAAGGCGATTGTGGAAGCTGATGATACACAATCTTCGGCTGAATTAGCAGCAGCTTTCGACGTTAGCGTCAAAACATTATTGGTCCATTTGCGTCAAATTGGCAAGGTAAAAAAGCTTGACAAATGGATGCCCCACGAACTCAATGATCGCCAGCGCGAAGTACGCGTCGAGACGTGCCTTGCACTGCTCAACAGACACACAAATGAAGGAATTTTGAACCGCATTGTTACCTGCGATGAAAAATGGATTCTGTTTGATAACCGCAAGAGCTCAGCACGTTGGTTGGATCCTAGTTCAGCACCTAAACAATGCCCTAAACGAAAATTTACCCCTAAAAAAGTGATGGTCACTGTTTGGTGGTCTAGCGCCGGTGTGATTCATCACAGCTTCTTACCAAATGGGGTGAGCATTACTGCAGATGTGTACTGTGACGCCCTACTCACCAGACCTTGCGCCTACAGACTACTACTTTTTCCAGAATTTGGATAACTTCTTGGCGGGAAAAAAAATTCAATACCCGAGAGGCAGTACAAAATGCCTTTAAAAATTCGTTGCCTCTCGTCCAGCTGATTTCCTTAAGAAGGGCCTCAATAAACTGACACTGCGTTGGCAAAGATGCATTGATTGCATGGGTGTTACTTCGATTAATACAAATAAAAAATACATGAAAAAATTCGTTTAAATTTTTTCATACAAAACGGAACATAAATTTCATAGGTAAACACCTAATATATCCTCTTTGGTTAGAAATTACAATTTCAAATTTATACTGCTATTTATTCATGTATTTGTGTTTCGAAAATCGTAAATCATTTGTTCTTTCCTTTGCGTCACTATGTTTACAAAATGGAAATCTTGAAATATCATATTATTTTTTAAATACGATTTCCACAGTGGCACCAATGATGCAGAAACGGCTCGAAGGATTAATGATGTGTATGGCGGCGGTGTCGCAAAATAAAACAGAGTGCGTTTTTGGTTCCAACGTTTTCGTTCTGGAAATTTCGACCTGTAGAACAAGGACAACAACCGTAGACGGCCGGAGACCAAAGTTGATAATCAAGAATTGAAGGCTATTGTGGAAGCGGATCCATCGCAAACCATGTCCGAGTAAGCTACAGGCTGCGGTGTTAGTGATAAAACTCTTTTAATCCCCTTGAAGCAAATTGGGAAGGTGAAAAAGCTTGAAAGGTGGGTACCTCATGAATTGAGTGCAGAAAACCGACAAACGCACGTCGACTGCTGCGTTACATTACTCAACCGGCACAATAATAAAGGAATTTTAAATCGAATCTATCCTGTGACGAAAATTTGATCCTGTACGTTAATCAGAAACGCTCATCGCAATGGCTGATCCCTGGCGAACCAGCCAAAGCCTGCCCCTAGCGAAAATTGACTTAAAAAAGTTACTTGTGAGCGTTTGGTGGACTAGTGCCGGTGTCGTTCACTACAGCTTTCTTAAATCTGGCCAGACGATTACGGCAGATGTCAATTGCCAGCAACTGCAAATCATGAGGGAAAAGCTAGCTGCTAAACAACCGAGGTTGGTCATTCGCTCTAGGCCACTGCTACTTCAGGACAACGCTAGACCACACACTGCACAACAGACGGCTGCCAAATTAGAGGAGCTTCAATTGGAATGTCTAAGACATCCACTGTACTCACCTTGCTCCAACAGATTACCATTTTTTCGAAATTTGGATAACTTCCTGCAAGGGAAAAAATTCAATTCCTATGGGGTAGTCCAAAGCGCCTTCACAGATTTTCTTGATTCCTGTCCGAATGGTTTTTTTAGTAAAGGAATCCATATACTACCTATGAGACAGCAAAAGTGCATAAATAGCAATGGTATATACTTTGATTAAATAAATAAATTATGTTTAAAAAAATCGACTTTATGTTTCTCCTTTACAAAACGCCAATTTCATATGTAATGACCTAATAGATACCAATATTATAAAGAGGAAAAGTTTGTTTGTTTGCCAAATTGAATAGGCTCCGAAACTGCTGGACCGATTTTGATGAAATTTGGTACAGATATAAAGTAGACTAAGGAAGGCCATAGGCTACATTTTACTGCGGCAAAATGTATGGTTCCTGCGGCATTGCCTTATGCGCGCACGAAGTCACGGGCAACATCTAGTAAATAATAATATCATTTTAACGCCCCTCAATTCTATAACCGTATACATACCTTTTATTAAAAATATTTTTTAATTATCTAAGGGAAAGAAATAGAAAACCAAACGCCGATGATGACTCTCGAAGTAAAAAACAACAAAACAATATTTTATTCATTCGAATAGGTCTTGGTAATTTAATGTCGTCATCATCATCAGTTACGCGCTAATTTTTTTATTTTTACAAAATATAAGGTGCTGTTTTTAACTTTCATCTTTCAGTTTTTTTAGAGATTTCTTCGTCTGACGCGCCCACCATTAATTACTTTATGGTTAAATAAATTAGGCTACGTAAATAATTCTCAATAAACTGCGCAATTACCGACACTTAGAATGAACTAAAATTATATGCCTACCTGTTGCCAGTTTCTAGAGGAAAGTTGTATGGTGTTTTTCCTCACATCGGTCAGGTGTTTTGCCAGTTTCTAGAGAAAATTGTATGGTGTTTTTCCTCACGTTGTTGACAATACTAATCAAAAACACACCAAGAAAATTAAGACGTAATAATGACGTCATCGTTTCGGCCCTAATTAATAAGTTGAAGTTCGTCGAGTTGTTTATGTCGTAATTAATAAGTGAATTGATATGGAATAAGTACTCTTGAGATGTAAGAACCCTTCCTAACGTAGCTACTTGTACCTACTTATGTAATGGGGATTTGATCAGGGTCAGAATCTTTGAGTGTTTATTTTCAATAAATGAAAGGAAAGGAAAGGGTTTTTTATATTAAAGTCGGCACAAGCTCGCGACAGCAGACTGACTGACAAGATGTTCACGCAATTTGAGTCGCCGCGACCGGCCACATGACTCAACGAACTGTGTATTAAGGTCTCCACAGACGAGAGGCCGATCGTTTCAGTTAGAACTGACGTCAGTTCGGCCTGAACGGATTCAAGCACATACACGGAGAAAATCGCATCCGACCGAACTGACGTCAGTTCGGCCCTTAGATTAGTAACGCCTAGATAGTCTTCAAACAAACGTATCGTACAAAGTGAAGCAAGCAAGAGATAGATGTAGGTGTAAGCATTACATACCGACACGCACACAAACAAAAATTGTGGAGTGTGTACTCTTAAAATTGAAATTATTGTATTTATTTTTCTTAATATCGTGAGATATAAAAATATAACTTATATTTCATTTTAAACCATCTAAACACAATTTGTGAACTTTATTTATATGAAACTGGTATTAAGGAATATATTAAGGATTATCTAAGATACGGAAAATACTTTAAATTGATAGTTAAAAAAAAACAGAAAATATTATAAAACTTTGTCTTAGTTGCAACTAGTTAGCCATGAAAATTTTTAAATAAATTTATTTTTACTAGTAACACTCACAATTTACAATAGGGCAGCAAAATGGCGACATAATATGATTTTATTTTAAAATGTTTTAAATATTTGACTTAATATAAGTCAAATTGTTCGGACATAACGTTTCATACTTATATATGAAATGTTTGTCCGAAGCTTTTTTAATTCTTTTCCAATGCATTGTGACACCCATTAAGGACACAAACCGTCATAATGTTTTTTAATAGTCGGAGATGTATGCACTAGCGCTTGACCTTGAAAACTGACGGGTCGTTCGAACAAACTGAGCCGCGAACTTCACTTTTCATGCGCGTACCCGGTTTCTAGGCGTTTTAATCTAAGGTTCGGCCTAAACGGATTCGAGCACATACACGGAAAATTGCCGCGAGCTTCGGTCGTGTTTTAAGGGTTCCGTAATACTTAGGAACCCTTATAATTTCACTCTGCCCGTCAATCTGTCTGTCTGTCCGCCGCTCTCCTAGCTTCTGTAAAAACTTTATGACAATAACTTTTGTAGTAATTCAAAGAAAACCTATTGCACGTTGATAGTTACGGAACCCTCCATAAACATGTCGTGTGACATGCTCTTGGTCAGTTTAGGCTATTATTTTATTTATTATTTGTATTTTGCTGCAACTAATACGTCACTATTATATATTATACACTAATATAATCACGCTATCGACGAAACCTAATTAATGTGTCATACATTTTTCCAGTAATATGTTATAGAAATCATTTCTCTTTGTTTTACAGTAAATAGTCTTTAGATTTTATCAACCACTATGGCCACTATGGCTCTAAAATTTTAAATACTTTTTTTTTTAATTTACTAAGTTCTTCTTTAGACTACGTGCCATTTTTAGGGTTCCGTACCTAAAGGGTAAAAACGGGACCCTATTATTGAGAGTTTGCTGTTCGTCCGTCTGTCGCCAGGCTGTATCTTCGTATACCGTGATAGCTCGACAGTTAAAATTTTCACAAATGTATGGTGTAGGTATTTCTATTGCCGTTATAACAATAAATACTAAAAACAGAATAAAACAAAATTTTGAAGCTCACATACAACAACCTTAGTTGTATTACAAAGTTTTACTACTAAATTTTGTATTTTATTCCCTCTTTAGTAGGAATTTAGTTGTTAGTAGTGGTTTTGTAGAAAATAGCTAGACAGTAATCATAATATACAAAATGGCCTGCTTCTATTCTATGTGCTATTATGACACCTTATAATAATAGCACATAGTAGCACGCATCCGTAAGTCGCTTAAAACTACCCATTTAATTTCTATATACGTAATATTTCCTACCATTTTTTGTAATTTAACGGTTAAATATTAAACCTGAAAATATATGTATGTTTGTAAACACAAAATCCCTAAAAAATCTTTTAGGGATTCCTAAGTTTAGTAGCTTTTTATAGTTATCGGTACTCTTTTAGTAGTTTTTAGTAGAAAACGACGCGAGTTTAGTAGTTTCGCAAAAACATAGTTGGCAACACTGGAACGAATCGCTTCAGTCCATACGGCTGACTGATGCGATCTCGAAATTGCACACAGACGATACGATTTTGCATCCGTTCAGGCCGAACTGAGGGAAAACCGGACCGTGTATGGGACCCCTTATGGTTCGCAAAATTGAGGTACTGCTGGTTGCACTCGTTGGTAGCCCGTTTGCCGCAGGGTCAGCTCACACCAAGACGACGCGGCGCGGAATTTTTAAGAATGCGATTCAAAATTGAACCTTAGTCAGTACATAAGGAGACACATGTTTTACTGCAACAGTTCATTAGAACTCAATATTAATCGAGGTCCACCGTGTTGCGCAGCGCGGCGCTTTTCTTGCAATGGAACGTGTATCTTCTTGTTTAGTGAATAAAGTTCAATTTTGAATCGCTATCTTTAAAATTCCTCATCACCTCTCACTGTGAATCGACGCTTAGCGATGACAATTTTTTAACACGGAACCCACATACTGCTATAACCGTTCAAACATGACGGTTGTCCGCAAATTCCTATTGAAATTGATTTACGTCTACATAAAATAATAATAATATTAATACACCACGCGCTTCACACCACGTCTGTCTGGTCCCGTGGTAAGTTCTCGAATAAATTGTATTACGGGTTCCAGACATTGGAAACATATTTTTAATACTTTTATATTATACACATATTTAATACACATCAATGACCCAGGAACACAGATAAACTTTATGTTTCTTTGGCGGGATTCGAGCCCGCGACCGCGGACGTGAGCACCAACTTGCTAACTACTGAGCCACAGCGTCCCAACTCCCTCTGACTATGGAAAATAAATCACTTTCAAAGAGATGGTAATGTAGTCTAAGCTCCTTTGCAAACGCAACTTGTTCTGTGGGCCTAGCAGCAACATTTGACAGCGGCGTAAACGTAACGTTGTCGAATGAAATTCATGTCGCTGGGCGCTGTCAAGATTTTGACAGATTTTCATACAATATTCATTCGACAACGTTACGTTTACGCCGCTGTCAAATGTTGCTGCTAGGCCCACAGAACAAGTTGCGTTTGCAAAGGAGCTTAGACTACATTACCATCTCTTTGAAAGTGATTTATTTTCCATAGTCAGAGGGAGTTGGGACGCTGTGGCTCAGTAGTTAGCAAGTTGGTGCTCACGTCCGCGGTCGCGGGCTCGAATCCCGCCAAAGAAACATAAAGTTTATCTGTGTTCCTGGGTCATTGATGTGTATTAAATATGTGTATAATATAAAAGTATTAAAAATATGTTTCCAATGTCTGGAACCCGTAATACAATTTATTCGAGAACTTACCACGGGACCAGACAGACGTGGTGTGAAGCGCGTGGTGTATTAATATTATTATTATTTTATGTAGACGTAAATCAATTTCAATAGGAATTTGCGGACAACCGTCATGTTTGAACGGTTATAGCAGTATGTGGGTTCCGTGTTAAAAAATTGTCATCGCTAAGCGTCGATTCACAGTGAGAGGTGATGAGGAATTTTAAAGATAGCGATTCAAAATTGAACTTTATTCACTAAACAAGAAGATACACGTTCCATTGCAAGAAAAGCGCCGCGCTGCGCAACACGGTGGACCTCGATTAATATTGAGTTCTAATGAACTGTTGCAGTAAAACATGTGTCTCCTTATGTACTGACTAAGGTTCAATTTTGAATCGCATTCTTAAAAATTCCGCGCCGCGTCGTCTTGGTGTGAGCTGACCCTGCGGCAAACGGGCTACCAACGAGTGCAACCAGCAGTACCTCAATTTTGCGAACCATAAGGGGTCCCATACACGGTCCGGTTTTCCCTCAGTTCGGCCTGAACGGATGCAAAATCGTATCGTCTGTGTGCAATTTCGAGATCGCATCAGTCAGCCGTATGGACTGAAGCGATTCGTTCCAGTGTTGCCAACTATGTTTTTGCGAAACTACTAAACTCGCGTCGTTTTCTACTAAAAACTACTAAAAGAGTACCGATAACTATAAAAAGCTACTAAACTTAGGAATCCCTAAAAGATTTTTTAGGGATTTTGTGTTTACAAACATACATATATTTTCAGGTTTAATATTTAGCCGTTCTGTGGGCCTAGCAGCAACATTTGACAGCGGCGTAAACGTAACGTTGTCGAATGAATATTGTATGAAAATCTGTCAAAATCTTGACAGCGCCCAGCGACATGAATTTCAATCGATAACGTTACGTTTACGCCGCTGCCAAATGTTTCTGCTAGGCCCCCAGGTCGCCATATTTCAATTTGGACATCTCTACTCAGTTTCTTACGTCTATGGCTATCTATTGTCTAACTGTGATCGTGTCTTCATTTGAATATACTTTCTCAGTATATCTTCCCAGAGTATTGCCGGAGTTACGTCACATCGTGAATCAAATTATAGGCTTCTATTTCACTTTTTTTTAAAAACTTTAACACAGGCTTTATCTTAAAATAAATAATATAGTATCTTCGTCTGCAGAAGCGCCCGTGCCCGAAAACGATTTTATGAGCTTAGCACCGCCACTGATACCTACTGAAAAATTAGTCTACCTTTGAATTTTTAACCAATTTTCAAAAGCAGGTTATCGATTCGTCGGAATGTTTATTTAGTTTAAACTTTAACCTACCTTCACAATACTTATAATCGATCATCCAATGGACTGACAAGAAGGTTAAAAGATTTTTAATTTAATTAAATGTATACGACAATCTATTGCAAAAATATTTTGACAGCTGCACCACTTGCTACTTATAGGTCAAGTTTGTTTTAGCTTTGTAGACTGTAGCACTTATATGGTTAAAGGAGGTCATATTCTAGAATTTGTTCCATACTTGTTGACACTATTATGAAATTTAAAATGACATTAACAGTTAAGACCTCTAGACTCCCTGAGAATGCAATAATAACACTCTATTAAAGAAAAATATTGTGAGACGACGAAACACGAGGCTATATGTAGAGGCTTTTAACTTTTGCGGTGAACCGCCTAGGCCCTGGGGCGATTTTTTAACGTATTGATTATGAGTTCACACCGCGACAAGAAGCGACGCGGCGCTGAACTTTTAAGATAGCTATCCAATCATAGCTGCAATGAGTAGTAAAGTTTTATGTTTTTCTTATCAATCGGTGGTTTATGCAAAGGCTATGATTGTAATTTGTAATAATTTTATTATGCCATTTAGAAGCCTATAAATTGTTATTTGCGCTAATGATTACTGCCTAAAATGTACCAAGTACAACGCTTAATAAAGGTAATAAGAGTCAATTAACACCGAACTGAAAAGATATGCGCTGTTGAATTTTTAAGATAGCGATTCAAAATTAATCTTATTTCACTACACAAGAAGACACACTTTTCATTGCAAGAGTTCGAATTTCAAGTCAATCAAAGGCCATTTTCCGGAATCGAACCTCGTGCAATCCGACTTATCCATGTGATCTGGCTTTGGTATTTTACTAAAATTTACTTTCCTTCAAGGCTGAAATAAAAAATGCAAGTTTATTCAAACGATCCTTATTCTAACATAGACGTATATATTATAGACGAGGCATGTCGAGGCAAAAACTGTCCCCACTTAAATGGTCCCACTTTTGGGGTTGTTTGGGGCCATTTAGACATTAGAAGTATGGTATATCAAGATGGCCTACATTTGAGGTATGGTGAAATTAAGATGGCGTAACTTTTTCTTGTATGATTATTTGTTCTGTCAAATGTACGTCATAGATTATCTTTAGTTTCGAAATCTTTTTAATCTAATACGTAATTTCCGATACGTCTGGAATGCAAAATGAACTAGGTATTATCTAATTCTCGTATTTTTGCGTAAACTCGATGAAGGAAATGTCGTGAGCGGCCATCTTGTCATGACTCCGTCGTTATGCCGATGACAAAATGTGATGCGATGTGAATAGATAAATACCAAAACATTTTAAGGAATGAGGTAAATAACGCTTAAACGCTTACTTAAAGTAAAGGGGCTCCCATAAAATTTAGGGAACACCCCAACTTTAAGTAACCTTAACTTTTAGTATCTAAATGAGAGTCTCACTTATAACAGTTGACAGCGGCGTAATCGTAACGTCATCGAAAACTTGTATGGGCGCTGACATGATTATGTCAGATTTTCATACAATTCTCATTCTATAACGTTACGTTTACGCCGCTGTCAAATGTTCCTGCTAGGCCCACTGATGATACTTACAGTAGTTAGCACGCTTGAAGGCGAACGCAGAATGATCATTGTCCAATGCCTAATTATTTTAAGAGCAGTATTCGATTTCTTAAGATTGCTCAAATAATTATTTTCTGATAATAAATAAAATACTTAAACCTGGTAAATACAACAAAGCTTTTATAAAAGGGCAAGGCAATTAACGCCCACGAAAATCTCTAAGCGCTCTTACCTCCTGACAAGTTACCGAACGTAATTATGGCTCCAAGTACACTTATGTAATAGGTCAAGGGGAATATTCTGACTATTAGTGAGACAGAGACCTGGGACACCGAGCTTTGCTTGGAGTTCTGGTAGGCCGCTGGCAAATGCGGCGGCTTAGGGCCATCATAGGGCTTTCACACCCCTTCATACACAGGCCATAGGAAAGGGAGCGAAAGCTCATGCTTAATAGGCCATACAAAAGTCTCTGGTAGCGTAAGTCTCACCCTTACGCCATCATGCGTCCACGTGAGAAAAAGAATAACAATTTCTTGGTTTTCCGGTTTGTTATTATCCAAATGATTTAAAGTGTTCCTATGAATTAATAAATGTTTAGTGATAGCATATGAACATTTTACATTAAACATAC
Organism: Phengaris arion; assembly: GCA_963565745.1. Lineage (NCBI taxonomy): Eukaryota > Metazoa > Arthropoda > Insecta > Lepidoptera > Lycaenidae > Phengaris > Phengaris arion. Next base: position 4,648,535 of record OY751446.1, on the reverse strand, counting down.
TGGGTGATTTTGACGTGATAACGTCGTAAAAAATCATGAATTTAGGCCACCCTACTGCTCGGGTGACTCCAATCTCGCGCAACGTAATAAGGGTTACCAAGGCTCAATAGCCACCAAATTAGAAAAAAGTAGAATTTAGAAGAATTATTTCATGTATCTATTGTACCCTGTATTTACTGAAACGGAATAAAAAATCACCGAGTATAAAATCAATATAAAAAATGTTAAACACAAAGTATTTTTTATACAAAATATTATGTACTCAACGCTTGGAATAACAAGAAAGTGTGTATTTATACAATTATCCAACTGTATCTAATTTGATTATACTTTATTACGACACGTACTTTCGAATTTTTTGGACGGCAAGGCCGTGTAGGTGTGTTACTGAAAATAATCACAAATGGAGGTGTGTTGAAAGAAAATTACTATTTTATGGCCTGTTTGGAGGTTATGATTGGTGCTTATCGTAAAAATGTATTATTGGCTATGATGATTATGTTATTAGGTACGACTATACATAAGCTTAGTGGATGGATGTTTGTACACTTTCACGCAAAAACTACTGAAGAGATTTTGATGAAATATGTTAAGGCAGTAGATAGATCTGATTTAAAATATAGTCTACATTTGATCCCGAAAAAATACGATGTTCCCGAGGGATACTGCGCTATGTAGTTTGAGATTTTCGAATTCAGAACATAGAATTCGTGGACAAACTCTTGAGTGTGTATTCGGATTCCGGGGTAGTTGTATTCACCCATTATGATTGATGATATGACCCAGATGATTTTTTTACTTTTGAGTATGACAATTTTTTTTTCCTAAACGTCAAAACGTCAAACGTTTATATGTGCGGTAGATCATATACCTAACCAAAATATCCGTAGTTGATTTTACCAACCAACCTTATATAATATAAAATTGCGATTCAAATGTCTCGCTAAAACTCGCGAACGGCTGGACCGATTTGGCGAACTGTGGTAGTTCAGGGAAGGTTTAAACGGTGAGAGACATTGAAACAATTGTGGAGAAAACCATTGACGTAGGTATTATAGTTTTGAAATATTTGGGAAAAATACTAATAACGACGACTGAATTTTCTCAGACCAACTTGTTCACTATAATAATAATAATAATAATAATAATATTTTTTTTTTTTTTTCTTTCACAAAGGTTTACATGTTCACACTTTATTAAATTAGCACACACTTAGTTCAGGTCCATATTCAACCTTTGTGAGAGACTGGAGTCCGTACTAGATTAGAATCTGTGTTACAGATCACCAGGCCCTCACACATACATTAGTGATAATTTATCATAGACGACGTAAGACGTGTAGTACCATTCATATTATTTCAAAAGAAAGGAAACATAAGTTATAACTACAGAACTAAAATATACAGAACTAAAATATAAATACACACACACACACACACACACACACACGTTCATATATGCACGCACACACACATACATAAATATTACACATATACACAAAGATACATAAAATATGTAATGTAGGATGAGGTGTGTGAATGCAGCGTGGGTGCGTGTAAGTGTTTGTGTGCGTGTGCGTGTGTACTTTTATTTATGTTGTGTATTAATTAGAAGTTGTATGTATATACATGCATATTCTAGACAACATATATTTCAACCAGGCTTTCAGTATCCTCATAGGTTTATCCCAACAGCCACACGGTAATTGTATTTTTACATTTGGTCTTATTTAAGGGGTATATATGCAGAATTTTATCAATTTTATTATATAAGTAAGGGCCCAATAAGATGAAGAATCTATAAATAAAATTGGTTTTAGGGAAAAATATCACATTACATACATTAAGATTTCTTCTTTTAGATAACATCTCAGTTTGATACTTAAGGCAGGTGTGTTGTTTTAGTATGATAGATTGAAGGAAAAGTTGGCGAACTGTTAGCACCTCACAGTACTCATATAACTGCTTTGTCGGGTAGAGGTATGGTTTAAAAGTACAGATCTTTAAAATTGTTCGTTGCGCCACTTCTAACTTCTTAAGATTAGATTTATATGCACCACCCCAAACCGATATACAGTGCATGATCAGCGATTGACACAGCGCGTAGTATATTCGTTTCAGTATGTCCGGATCAACTACGCTACGCAATGTTTTAAATATAGGGAATAATTTCCTCACTCTTACAGTGGTTAAATCTATATGATCTTTAAAGTTTAGACCACTATCCAACAATACGCCCAAATATTTAATAACCTTTACTTTTTCTAGAGTATGGCAAGTACAACTATAACGATCTACTTTCTCATCGTCACATGCATGAATTTTAATTTTTACGTTATTATAAATAGAAGGTTCTCTGATAGAAAATGATATATACTTAGTTTTTTCTGCATTTAAAGTTAAGCTATTTTCTTGTACCCAGATTTTCACACTGTTTATACCTTGTTGAGCCATTGAATATACCTGTGGCCATGTTTTGGCAGCAAATACGAGAGCAGTGTCATCGGCATAAGATATTATCTTCCCGGCACCATGGTTCTTAGATAGGAGATCATTTAAGTAAACCAGGAACAGTGTTGGACCCATTATACTACCCTGGGGAACACCGTAGCACACGGGGAGTTCATTACTTCTATAATCACCCACCCTCACCGACAGAGTACGCCCCGTCAAATAATCCTTCAACAATTTAAGCTGAGTTCCTCTTATGCCATACGAGTCCAGCCTATCTGTCAGCTTGGATATGGAAACAGTATCAAAAGCGCGGGATAAGTCTATAAATATTGCTAGGCATTTGAAATTTTTGTCTAAATTAGTGGCTATATAACCGTTGACACTGTTCACGGCATCATTTGTTGAGCGTCCGCGTCGAAAACCAAATTGTGAGTCGGATAACAGGTTGTTTTGTTCAAGATAATTAATTAATCTATTATTTATAATTCTTTCTAGTATTTTTGACATCGCTGGGAGGATAGAAATCGGCCTATAGTTTTGCACATGATCTCGTTTGCCTGACTTATATATTGGGCATATCTTTAACCTCTTTAAATCACTAGGGAATACTCCGTAGTCGATGCATAGGTTGTAAATATGTGTAAGTGGTGGTGTAAGAATTTCTACATTGTCTTTTAGAAGTTTGTTTGATATTGAATCAATACCTACGGCACAGTTTGTTTTAAGAGCTTTAATAAGTCTTTTAACTTCCTGTGTGTCAATGCTCACTAACACAAAAGAGTTTGTGTTAACGTTATGATCAATAGTCTTTGAAATATTTTTTAATCCAAACCTTTGAAAACTTTCAGCTAAATTCTTTCCCACGTTAATAAAATACTCATTGATACTATCAACCGATTGCTTAGGGTCATTTGAAATCGTTAAAAGCTCCTTGGGAATATTTTTTTCTTAAGTCATGTTTGTTATGTTTTTTATAGTCTCCCAGAGCTTCTTGTTATTATTTCTTGCATTATTAATAAGCATTTTTTCATGATTATTTTTAAGTTTTTTTAAATATTGCAACAGTAGTTTCGATAGCGATTGTAAATAATTTTTAATGATTCATTATTGGGGTCTTTTTTTGTTTCAAGGTGTAGGTGATCTCTGTTTTTAATGCATCGTAGGAGACCTGGTGTAATCCAGGGTTTTTAAATTCTTTTTCTTGTTGGTAATTTTATATTTTTACTATTTTTGTTAATAATATGTTTAATTTCTTCAATCAAATATGTTAAGGCAGTGTTAGGAATTAGGATTTTGACTTTGAAAAATTGGTTCAAAATTAATACCCTTAATGTCACTCTTTACCCTCTCCATATCAACTTTATTTATTTTTTCGACAACAATCTTCTGCCTGGGGGGCTTGTTAATAGACAAGAGAACTGTACTGTGATCAGTTGTTGTATGCATAATATAGGTAGTCGAACGAATTTTAGATTGTGTGTTCAATTTGTCACTTGACTGCCAAATATTTATAGCTGCGATCAGTTCACCTGTTTGATTATGTATTTATTCCAGTTCGTAGTCCTATTGTGCTATATAGTACAGCAAAGAAGGTCCTAATGCTATACTATATAGTATGGAGTTCACATTACGCGATATACAGCAAGCATAGTTGACCGCGATCTTTGAAGAGTGTGCAACGCACACATCACGCTCGACACAATGAATTTAATACTGTTTAGTCTTGAAAGCTCATCGAACGATGATAATAATGCGGAATTTGGAAGAAAAATGCCAGACCCTGGATCTACGATAGAGAAAAACTACGACAAAACAATCATTTGGCGCCAGCGCAAATCTGTCTCAGGCACATGATCGTATCCAGACGTGTCGTGTCGCTCGTTTCGCTTGCGGGACGGCCGAGGGTGAGGGAGGAGGAAGAGGGCGGCGCGCGATATAGCACAGCATGAACTCAGCGTATCGCACTATTTTATAGCGTGTATTACTACACGCAATGAAATTAATATATAGTACAGTACAGTGTGAACGTGTCCATAACAACGTATGGTGCGCGATATTGATGTGCTATGAGCTGTGTACTTTATGCTATAATATTATAGCGTAGTCTGAAAGCCGCTTTATACGGAACAACGTGTATCGATACAGCTAGTAGGTAATTTAATAAATGTTATTAGTACTTGAAAGTTATTAGTTTTCTAGTCTATGCTCTAGTCCAGGGGTCTCCAAACTACGGCCCGACGGCCACATCCGGCCCGCGGACAGATTTTGTCCGGCCCGCGGAGAGCTAGCATACTTGAAAACTTCTTTTAAACATATTTTTTATAGCAAATTAAATTTAGTTTACTGAAGTATTCTAATTTTATGTTGAATAATTATTAATATGACATCTACATTGATATGGTCATGGGCTAACCACTCATAACATTGTTGTAGGCTTATTGTTATTGTTTTTGTGATAAGTTGAATAAAGAAACACGGAATTGTAATGAATAAAGACATGTATAATATGCAGAAAATTTAACTTCAGTATATAATAACTAACAAATTATTGAAATGAATCCAACTAACATTTTATACATTTTAAATAAAAACATAACTTATAACAAGCATAATGACATATGAAATACTAATGAGATTTATGTAATTGAGATTTTCCACTGACAATAGTTTGTAGTTGTGGACTAATTTTACTTTTACCAATTATTAAAAGAGATTTAAGATGCTCATCAGTTAATTTAGATCTGTAAACATTTTTTGTGTACTTCATTTTGGAGAAGGTCTTCTCACACAAATAAGTAGTACCAAAAACAGAAAACAGCCCACGAGCAAATTTATGCAAATTATTAAATTGTGTCAGTGGAAGACCCTTATTAAATTCCAACAAAGATGAGTTTTGATATTTATTCTTAATTATATCACTGCACTGTAGATCAATCATTTCCATTTGAAGTTCCGGGGCTAGGGTTTCAATGTCAGTATCAAAAGGATTCTGAAAAATCTTAATTTGATTCGCAATGGCATCAAAGTCCGAGAAACGAGTATCAAAATTTATTTTCAAAGCACTCAAAGTTTCGATTGCAAAATCGATAGGAAACTCAGTCTCAGTGGTGTGGCTGAATTTTTCACATGTTTTAAAATGTGAAAAACATTGACTTCGTAGTTGTGATTGAAACAGTATCAATTTCTTCCGGAATGATTTGATATTAGTGTATAAATCAGGAAGATGCTGGTTTTCTCCTTGCAATCTCAAATTCAGTTCGTTCACATGTTTTGTCAAATCAACATAGAATGCTAACTTCCACAGCCATGCGTTATTTTGTAATTCAGTAAGAGGGCGATGCTTTTCAATCAAAAAAATTTCAATCACTGCTTGAGGTTCAAAAAAGCGCTGAAGGACTTTCCCACAACTAAGCCAACATACGACAGTATGATAAGGTAAGTCATTTTCTCCAATCTCTTCAATAAATTGTCGGAATTGTCGGTGATTCAGCCCAAAAAATCTGATAAAATTAACAGTTGATATGACTGGTTTCAGAACTTCAGACATTTTCCGCACAAAGACTGTTGATGAATGATACGAGTACAATCTAAGACTAATGGTTTTGAACCACCGTCATTTTCTACAGCTTTTGACACAAGAGCGACCACTCCTTTATCTTTCCCACTCATGTTTTTGCCTCCATCAGTTGTAATACATTTCAAGTTTTTCCATCGAAGGTTCTTTGGATTAATGGCAATTTCAACTCCTTTAAAAATATCTGTACCAGTAGTTGTGCCATGAATACTATACGTCATATCAAGAAGTTCTTCATGCACTTCATAGCTTTTATCTACTCCTCGAATATAAATCAACACCTGAGCAGTATCTGACACATCCGTTGACTCATACAAGGACAAAGAAAACCACTCAACATGTCAATTTTTGGCGAACAGTTGAGAGGATTTATTTTCAGCGATGTTTTCTACCCTTCGAGCCACAGTGTTTGCTGACATACTGACAGTTTTTAATAAATTTACCTTTTCAGGGCACATTTCTTCGGCTACTGCAATTATGCATTCTTTGATCATTTCTCCATCGGTGAATGGTTTTCCACGTTTTGCAATTTCAAGAGCCACACGAAAGCTGGCACGAGTTGCAGCCTCTTGTTCAGTTTTGAGTTTTGTAAATGAAGATTGCTGCGATTTCAATCCGCGCTTCATAGCTTTGAATTTTTCTGTCCGCAAACTTCCTGTATATTTTAAGTAATTTTGAAAATGAAGTTTCATAATGACGTTTAATGTTATATTCCTTGAGAACGGCTATGCTTTCATTGCAAATCAAACATAGCGCCTTGTTACTGGACTCCATTACGAAATACTGAATGTTCCTCTGATCTTTGAATTTTCTGCATTCACAATCAATTTTTCGGTTTTTTTCCATACTACTAAATCACACACAAAAGCAACAATTCAAATCAAAATACTGTTACAAAGATATCTTAAACTTAAACACGCACAAACTCGTTTTAAGGAGGTACGCACTATTTTATTTCACAACAGTGTCATAGGAACTGACTTGTGGTTGCGCCACTAGCCTTCTTATATATTCCAATTACTGCCATCTAGAAGTGAGTGGAAGACACCAGAACTTTCTCGAACCAACGAGATTATTCTGTACGTGTCATTAGCGCCATCTGTTAGCGATAGAAGGTACTACCTATTTCCGCTTGTGTCCACCAGATGTCGTGTCACGTTACTCCTCATGGCTCGTACTCTACGACTAATCTAGAAATTACAGATAATGACAGGAAAATTAATAATATGCAGTGTTGCCGTTTTGCGGACTTTAGTCTGATTTGCAGCCTTTTTTAAACGTTGCGTACTTTTTCGGACTTTTTTTTTCATCAGTGGACTATTTCACTTTTTACCACCGGCAACAATCATAATATGGTTTTGGCCCTCGGAACTTACTGGAGTAATCAGTATGGCCCTAAGGCTGGAAAGTTTGAAGACCCCTGCTCTAGTCTAAGATCTCCTTTAAAACATCATAAATTAATGTTTAATGTAAAATATAAATTGAAATAAGCAATTATTTTTATGTCACAAACGACGAAAGGGAAACCCTTTTAAAACCGAAAGGGAAAAGGGACCTGAATTGAAATATTCGACACAGATCGTTGGGACTTGGGAGTGAAACGGAACAATATCTCGGCACTCGCTCAAGGAGTTCCTTCACAAATTAAAATACAACTCGGTTTTAATAATTATCTGGAACTCCTTATTGCCTATTTTAAGGGTAAGTTGTAATGTTTCTGATTTTTTAAGCTGAGTTGAGATGATATTGCGTTGCGTTTCAAAAAGTATCTTATACTTTAAACGAGCTTATCTTGTATATATAATATAATCGGAACCTCGGCAATGAAATTTCCCATGAAATGTTTGGGGAAAAAAATCAATCTAGCTCGGTCTTATCCTTGGGAAATTGCGCATTTTTAACCTATTTTTTTTTCTTTCGTCGTGCAACAATAAACTGCCAAACAGACCAACATAATAGAGTCGAAAGACTCTACTATGTTGGTCTGTTTGGCAGTTTGGTGTGCGTAGGTGTGTATAATTCTTGCGTTGTTTGGAAATTCGAATGTGGTTGGAGTTCGAGTCCCGAATATTTTAATTATTATTTTTTTTGTATTTACTAGAACAGCAAAGCTCGGTTACCCAGGTACGTAGTAATGTTTTATATTATGTTTTAAACTGTTTGTATTCGTTATTATACTTAATTAGCTGAGAATGACATTTGCGGTTTTGCCAATTATACAGTTTTAATTGGCAATGTCAGATTGATGTTCAGATGTTAAGCAATCTATAATACACGAAATCATAGTTGCAATCAGTAGGAAAGTTTTATGTATTCCTTATCATTAATCATTGTAATTGGTGGTTTATGTAAATGATAAGAATGTAATTTGTGATATTATAACTAGCATTAATTGCCCGCGGATTCGCCCGCGTGAAATTAGGTTTTAAACTTTCATCCCATATTTAACACGTTCGAGGACAGAACGAAATTATACGTCATAGTTCGAAATTTTGATATGGCACAACGTACGATGACGTCCAAATAACATTTGAATTTTACGGCGGAACGTTCATTTCCGATTAACGTTCAAGTTAAAATCCCATTGAATGTATCTTGTGTCACAACATGTAAAATTCCCGAAGCTCTACTGTCACGTAGAGTAAGTTTTAAACTATTTCAAATAAGTGCCGATGACAGTTGGCGGTGACCTTACTCGCACACGCACAACGTGTTTATGCGTCCCGCGCGCTTCCCGCGCTCCTACATTCAGTGCGGCTGCGTCACTGCGGAGGTGCGCTCGCGTCCGGGTAACATTTTGTGCTGTATCGTAATATTTTCCCCGACAAAACATCGTAAGTATTTAGTTTATTTTATTTATATGTTATTCCTTGGCTAGACAAAATATTATTTAACTATGAATTAATCATTTTATACTGAGAAAATGGATTATTTTATGTGTTTTAGATAAATAAGCGCAAAATAAGACTAATGAGCATTTTCAATGATTCCGACAACCGACGCGGATCCTTACCAAGATGATGATGGAGAATATGGTTCGGATAAAGATTTTGACCCACCAGGAAATACATCAGGTAGTTGAAGTTCTTATTTTATAATTTACCGACAGAAATCGTCAAATATTACTGCTAAGGGTCAATCAAATTTGGTCGGCACTTCAACTCAGAAACTTGTTACCTTTGAACCTAGTAGCGATGAAGACGACATACGATCTGTTGAGAGTGATCATTCGCTCACTGTGAACTCACCATCACCTCAAGCTCCTACCTCATCACATTTTTCAAGAGGAGGGTTATGACTCAAGTTCCTCAGAAGAAATTTTTCCTCTAGCCAAACGGTTAAAATTGGTTAAATCTCCAACAACCATCGTACCAACTGTGAATCAATGTTCCAATGAAGTAACTCTACCGGAACCTGAAACTATTATACCTCCTCAATATGTGGCTTCATTGACAAATCTGGATAACCATTCTTCACACAACAACTCTCAAAATGAGACATTGGGTTTGTAGACTTTATCCCTAATTTCTAATGTCTTGGCTGAAAACTGTGATAATACAGGTGAATTTAGACTTGACAACCTACCGCCTTTATTCAACGAATCTCAAAATGTGTTATTTATTTGTATAGAAAATACAAAATACAGTAAGAAATGTGAATTTTTACATTTTAGAGAAGATTAAATCCGAATTTAATTGGTATTAGCCATTCTCAAAGACCCGAACTTTTAGTGAAGCATTCCAAGAACGACAATAGAAGAGTTAATCGGACAGTTTACCCAGAACCGGCCTCGACACAACCCGATAATTATAGCAGTAGTGGACATTGGCCTGAAAAGATTTCACTTCCGCCTGGTTCCAAAAAATCTAAGTACTACCTGAAATGCAAAATGTGTGCAAAGAATAAACGCCGCAAAGAAACTGGATTGAGATGTGAGGGGTGCAAAGATAAGCCCGCACTTTGCGCATTATGCTTTGAAAAATGGCACAAGACGTTACTAGTTCCTAGTTGTTAGAAATGTTAGTAATTTTTTATTACTGGTTTTAGATTTTGATTGTATGATTACATTTTATTTTTATGCAGAGGTTGTTTTTTTGTGATAAATATAAATAATTATGCGAACGAATACTTGTGTAAAAAAAAATTAAGTAAAAAAGTTTCTACCTAATAATGTTACGAGTTCATATACGAAAGACTGAATTATTTTATTAGTTGTTTAAGATTTTGATTGTTGTGTTGATTACATTTTATTTTTATGCAGAGGTTGCTTTTTTATGATAAATAGATATTATAAGTAATTATGCAAGCGAGAATGATTGTGATTAAGTAAGAAAAGATTGTACCTAAGATTGAAAAATGATTCTTATAGAAATACATTGTTGATTTTCGTATTTTGACATTTATTTGCATTTATAATTTATTTATTTACACGTGCTTTATAATAAAACGTTAGATACCTAGAACATATACTGACGTTGTTATACAGGCATAATATTCCATCTCAGTATGACATGAGATACTGTTTTGAAGCGATGGTCGGCATAGGACGTTGTGACGTAATGATGTGGTTGTCTCAAGACTAAAAGTGACAGAACGTTATTTCACGTTCGACGCATACATACGTTGTGATGGTACTGCTTGTCATCAACATAATATGATGTGCCAGAACGTATATACACGTTGGACGTTATGACACGTTGTGTCCGTACACGTCTAGTTCATTTTACTTTTAATGACGTAACGTATAGATACGATGACGTGATTAAACGGTTGTGTCATAATGTTTATGAAACAATATGTTTTCATGGGACGCTACGTACTTATACGTCGTATAATTTGTATGGACATTTACTGTGTCATTTTGGTGTACAGTCTCAAGTGATAGCGTCCTCGAACGTGTTAACCCGCCTAGGGGCTGAATTTTAGAAAACCCCGAAATACCTAACTCATTATTTTTTCCCTACTGAATTCATACGAAATATCATGCAAATATGTCCAAGGAATAAAAAGTTTCATACAAACTTTTATCACCTATTTTACCCCCTGGGGTATGAATTTTGAAAAATCCTTCATGACTACGTCATATGAGAAATAGTACGTGTGCAAAATTTCAAATTTCTAGCCTTAAGGGTTTGTCCTGTTCGTCGATACATCACTTAATTAGCTTTGCCTTGTATGTATATATATTTATATAGATAGATTATGCTATTTAGAAGCCTATAAATTATGATTTGCGGGGATCTTTTTGTAGCCCAAAATCTCCCAATATAACGCTTAATAAGTGTCAATTCATACTGAAACACAACGATACGTGACGCGGCGCTGTATTTTTAAGATAGCTGTTCAAAATTTAACTTTATTCCTAACACAAGAAGAAACCCGTATCAAAGTTAGAGTTGGAATGTAAGGTTGCATCGCGCTGCACAGCGCATGTGCAGAGTATGACAGATGTCAGAAGAAACGTGAATATTTTCGTGTAGAGAATAAAGTTCAATTTTCTATCTGAGGCTACTACTGGCCTTAAGGCAAATTTGTGGTCGCGACAGAAGCAAAGTAAATGGAACTGCTGCGATGCGCTAATACAATAGAGCTGAAAATCGAAGTGTCAAATGTCAGATTCGATAACTCTACACGACTTTCAGCTCTTTTGTATTATCGCACAGTTGTTACATTATTTGCAGTGCTCTGTTTTTTCTGTCGCGACCACAAAACGCTCGTGGGAACGAAGCTTTTGGCGGCAATAACGGCGCGGCGTCTCCTCTCAGTGTAGCCTCAGCATTAGGTCATATTGCTACTGATATGATGTAGGCCAGTTCCCGCAACAGCGGACGTTGCACACGATCTCATTGTGCACCAATCCAGCCACATCACAGCTAATAGCATTGTTCATTACAACATTAAAAGCTTAGATGCTATCGATCAGACGCATCCGATTTGTACCTGAACCGGAAATAATTGATTAAATGAAAAAAATTGAATAGGTGTAGTTGCCGCTTAAGGTCCTCTGTTGCAAAAATATTTTAGACATTTCATAGTAAAAAACCTAACCAAGAGCATGTCACGACATGTCTAAGGAGGTTCCGTAACTATCAACGAGTAATAGGTTTTATTTTAATTACTTTAAAATGTAATGTCTGATTTCGCTCAAAATAATTTTCCTAAAGAGTTTTTAGCATGACCTATCAGCATATAAAATTAGAAAGTTTCTATCTCTTATAGTTTAGAAATGCCAGGGGGGGGCAACTTATAAACCGCTTTGGAAGCCGATTACTAGAAAATAGTTGACTTTGTAAAAAAGTCATGTACAAAACCTTGCCTTCATTTTAAAATACCCATTCAGCGATACCCCACACAATGGGGTAGAACGAAAAAATATTTTTCTTCCCCACTTCACATGTATGGAGAGCCACCCCGACACTATAAAATTATTATTTTATGATTAGAAAACCGAGGTCTATACACAATCTATAAACATAGGTACCAAATTTAATTCATTTATATTCATAATTACAGAAGCTAGAAGCGCGGACAGACAGACAGACAGACGGACGGATAGAGCGAAACTTTAAGGGTTATGTATTATGGAACCCTAATAAACACTTGTAAAATATGAAAAAGATTAACCTTTTAGGAAAATGTCAGTAAGATGAAGTAGACCTTCAATCGAAAGTTATCCTATGTTTTTGTTCAGCAACTGTAACTTGCATAAAGATAGTTAAAATCATAGGCCTATATTATAGACGAGGCATGTCGAGGGTAAATGCGTCCACACTGAAACTGGCCTACTTTGGGATTTATGTTTGGGGCAGTCGAGGTTTAATATTTATCATCTTGACATTTTGACATTAATTGCTTTCCGCAGTATATTCAGTCCGCATATAATTGACAAAATCTTCTGAAATCAAAATGGCTTAACTTTTTCTTGTATGAAGATTTCTTCTGTCAAATTTACGTCATAGACACATATAGTAAATCCTTAGAAATGAAATAATTGGTTTAAATCTTGTTTAAATACATATAATTATCTCCCAATTATAATTAAGTCACTGCCACTCGTGATAATGGCTCGTGCCTGTCGTAAAGCCCATGCTACACATGAGATAACGACGTATAAGGTAATAAAGACCCTGCTACACGCGCATTTAGAAAGTAAACGCGCGGACAGCATCGTAATGACAGAGGTGAGCGCCGGTCATGCTTCCTTGACTCATCGATATTAAGACCGTGATGTACACGCGAGCGACACTAGGACAGTTGCTTTTTAAATACGGTTGTCCAAGCACATACGGCATTCTCACAAGTCACAACACAGTCAGCCTAGTTCAGAGGAATGACTGGTTAATACGTTTGGGGCCAACCATGTGCGGGTTTCCTCACGATGTTTTCCTTCACCGTTGGAACGTCCGTATAATGTACTTGAGATCTGAAAAAGTCTCATTGGTACACGCCGCAACCTGGGAATCGAACCTGCACTCTCTCGAGTGCGAATCAAACGGTCTACCCACTAGGCCACGGAGCTCACTCATACTACATAATATTATAATAATAAGCTATCTTGACTCATCCAATTCCTAGTACACAACCTATAAGACTAGGAATTGGAATACACAGGCGACTTTGATGTTTTCATGAAAACATGGTTCTGACCAAGTGAAATTTTATGATTGATTACTTAATTACTTAAAACTACTACTAGTAACTACTTAAATCTAATAATAATAATAATATATATGGACGCTGCCACACCACGTCGATCTGGTCATATACTAAGTATCCGAAGAACTTGTATCACAGGTCAGAATCACACACACACACACACACACACACACACACACAGACACAGAATCTCTCTACGAGTTCCTTGATATAGGCTTTAATGGTGACTAGTTCGCAGTCCCTATGCAAGTCGATGTTTCGCATGTACCAGGGGGCGCCTGTTGCTATGCGTAGAAACCGGTTTTGGACTCTTTGCAAATGGTCCAATTGAGACTCGCTTATCTGTGCGAAAGAATTAAAGAATGTGCGAAACAATGAAGATATATTTAATACTGTTATACAATACATATATTAAGATTTTTAATAAACTACGCATAGTATAATATGGCCTATGTTATACGGACTATTATTACGAATCTATTGACACCTCATTCATTAAAATCGGACCCGTAGTTTAGGCGCTACGGTGGAAAAAACATACATAGACTGCCAAAATCATTAGCAGGAAGGATTTTGGCAATCGGGTAAATTTTTTTATGTATCTACGATTATTTTAACGCTTGTTCAATAATAATTTAAAAGCGAGGGACTCGTTTAGTGAATCACTGGCTTAAAAGCCGAAGATCACTCTTCATTATAATGAAAGGTAATAATGAATGTTACTTAAAACTCATCTTGAAATTAAATATATCTTGCTTTTGCCCGCCGCTCCGCCCGCGTAAATACAGTTCCCCGCGATAAAACTTTTCGGGATAAAAAGTAGCCTACTTGCTAATCCAGAGCTTATACTACTACCATAACAACATTTAAAAAAAAGGTAATTACTCAATGATACAAAATTGTGTTAAGTTGTGTATAGCTGTTATTGGCCTAATATGTAATGCATAAAACTAGGCATAAGTTTTTTTTGTGAAAATGATAACTGTTGGTATCCCAAATAAAGAAAACATATTTCATCAAAATCTGTTCAGTAGAACGTAAGAAGTAGAAAAAGAGTAACAAACATCCATCCATCCATTCATTCTCACAAACTGTATAAAAAGTTACGTTTGATTTTACTTTCATTTTTATAATAGTAGTAGGGACTATGATACAAGAAATAGCCCTATTACAAATCTGCACCCTGCGAAATTAGGTATTTGAAGCGTTCCCGACATTTCGCATTTTGTAGTAATTTTGCAGTTGTACTTATCGTTTTTATTGAAATAGGTTAATAAATTCATGCTTTAAAATTATAAAATCTTTATTCCTCATGAAGTAACAATTGTTGTGGTATAAATTTTGCTTAATAATACTATCGTAGATAGGAGTAATTCACAGTTAACTTAAAGCTATTTTCGAGGTTTTTTTGGCTTAGAATTCTATTTTTTTCTATATTAAATCAATGATATTTCAAAATTGTAAGGTCGTTACGTTCGTAACGTATATGACTATATAGGAGATAACCTTCTAGATACATCATAGAACAGTAGTTCAATCCAGGAGCTCAAAAAAGTGCCTTCGCGTATTTTATGAAAATCTTTCTCTGCAATTTTGGGTTTAATTAAAAAGTTAAGCAAAATTTACAAAAAGCGAGGCCGCTACGAACTAGGCCAATAGCCATTCTGCACCATTCAATATGTCAAAATTGTTAATGTATCTTTGTTTCTGAGATCAAGAACGCCATAATATTACGCAAGAACGAAATGATTGGCCATTTTCCGCAAATATCACATTCGAGATGTAATATGCCTCTTAATCATCAAATATGTACGTGAAGCGAAAAGTTCTTACCCCTTTTTACGAAAATTATCCAAACGGAGGAGTACGAAATTTGGCACATTTAAAGTTTATGCGGAGGAAAGTGGGCAGAAAGCATAGTATATGTTTTTACCAATACTTAGAAATACATAAAATTAATAAATAAAAATAACAATACGTGTTACTTCAGATTTTTAAGTCACTCCACTATACCGTGCTTTTGATTTTTGCGTTTGTCAATCTGTCACAACATTCGGGGCCGTGGTATTTCCCCGTCGAGCTGGACCGCTCGTGGTGAAGCATGACTCTCCCATGATGATGATGCTGTACAAGTGAACCTGTGGTTATGTGTGTGTCTATCAGTTTGTGGTTTCGCCATTGTCAATATCACTCACTCCATTAGTTTTGATCAATAGAAAGTTATTAAATAAATAGACTGAGCTAGAAAGCTGATAATATGTGATTGCACATTCACTACAAATTATTATATTTTAGACGACCTCTGTGGCTCAGTGGATGAGCGCGTCGCGCGTCGGTGCTCAAGCCGGACGTCGCGGGTTCGAATCCCGCCGAAGGAACAAAAAGTTTTCTATGTTCCTGGGTCATGGATGTGAAAATATGTGTATAGTTTAATAAAAACCTGAAATATTATATGTATAGTATACAAGTATAAAATATACTTCCCGTTGTCTGGTCCCCGTAACACAAGACGTTCTTCGGATACTAAGCACGGGGCCAGATGGACGTGGTGTGAAGCGTAGATAGATGCCTAGATATTATTATTATTACATTTTTATTATTATGCGAATTTAGTAATTAAAAGTAATTAAGAAATCTATGAAAATGATTCAAAGACTTCTTTGTTATGGAATAGACCCCGGATACGACCAGGGGGTCACTTAATGGTGGGAGATATACCGCCATGGACATCTGCGATGCCAGAGTTACAAAGTGCAAGTCCTGTCATTAAAACCATTTTGAGTCTCCTCATTCCGCCAAACACAAAAGAAGCGTTATTTCATTCTGGTTTTCTGTGAGGCCATGGTGTTCAGCTGTTCAGCTTATTCGCGCCGAAGCCAGCTCTTTCACGATTTTTGTAGGCACTCAAAAACCGTGGAATAGGGTCTAATGTCTAATTATACTCTTATACAATACACATAATCGAATCGTAAACAGAAAGTTTAAATACGACCAACTTAATGTGTCATCGTATTTTTTATTGTAGAAGACAAATAATTTAAACCGGCATCATTATAGTATACGATAATTATTGATCTCTTTATTTACGTTTTAATGAGAATCTGGAGGCTGTTAACAGCCTCCGTGGTCCAATGGTTTAGAACTTGGCTCTCGACTCGGAGGTCGTGGGTTAGATTCCCGCATTGCAACAACAATAAATGTTTCTAAGTTTGGTTAGCACAATGCAGGCTAATCACATGATTGTCTTACAAGAAAGATGATCCATGCGTCGGATGGGCATGTAAAAAGTCGGACCTGCGCCTGATCTCTCGCGCGAGTAAAGGAAGAGAGAGTGCTCTTGTGTACTGCGCACACACTTGGACACTATAAAATAACTCCTGCGTAGCTGGCCTGGTTTCAATGAAACCGGCCACCGTCATCGATCTGTACGTAGTGTCTATAGGCTGTAGCTAATTATACAAACAGTAATGAATCCAAACCAAAGCTCAGTTATCCAGGTTATATTTTATTCAGTAAGCACTAACGAGGTAGTGACTAACAGTTTTACTTACACTGACCATAACTAAACTTTCCCTGTCCACGTAGAGACTATTATGCCGAAAACACGCTTCCTAGTTCCTAGACATAGAACACTATTCGTGTGACTCACTGTTACCGAATAGAGGATAGTGTACAGTCAGGGAAAATTAATATTTAACAGTGCACAGTCGAGTAAATGCCATGTTAAGCAGGCCCAGCCTGCTGCTTAACCTGCTAAGCAGTCCATTTTCTCGACTGTAAATGTTACAATATTAGCTGACTAATCCCCAATTTCACTAACGCATTAAAACGGCGCGGTTTAACGTGAGCTACGATTTTAGTTCTGTGAGAATGAGAGAGAGAGAGAGAGATCGAATCCGGGTTAAGCGAAAAGCGTGTTTCAAGAAGTTTGGTGAAATCAGCGCTAAGAATCCTACTATGCTCGTCAATCGTTTGCAAGTAAACTTGAAATTGCGACCGCTTAGCTCGCCTGTACTATGTACGGTCACCGACAGACCCGGTGTAACACATGTCTGTCTTATTGCATTGGCAATAAGGTCCAAACATGGTACGCCAGGGCCTCTTGTCAAGATGCATTCGATAATTTCGACGGCAAACTTCGAAAGAAAAAATGTATGGGTTTTGACATAAGTCATCGCTAAGTGACATGTCGCTTGCGATGCCTTATGTCAAATCTTATACATTTTGTTTCCGAACTTCGCCGTCGAAATTATCGAATGCATCTTGACTAAAGGCCCAGGTTTGTCGGCGAGTGTAGGTAGGAAGAACTCGCCATTTTAGGTCAAGTGACATGCCAAAATCTGTAAAGATTAAAATGTAAGAAATTGTACCTATTAAATGCACGGTAGTGTGTGTCAATAATCTGAGGTATACAGTATGTGTTGTTGCTATCTTTAATAATTTTATGTATTTCTAAGTATTACATAAAATAATATTAGCTTTCTGCACACGTTACTCGACATAACCTTTAACTGTGCCAAATTTCATACTCCTCCGTTCGCGCAATTTTTCGTAAGACTTTACTAAAAGTTTTTGCTTGGCGTATTAATATAATATTTACATTTGGCAGATCAGATAAAGTATTATCTAAGACAAAATAATTTTCACAATATGTTTTTATCTATTAGCGAAGTCAGAAAACTATTGGCAATTTTTTTTATATTCTAGATTTAAAAGATCAGATTTCGGTTTCGGCAAAGTATATAACATATTATTAACTAAAAGAACCGTCATTCGATAGACTTACACAGTTGACAGCTCGCAGCTATGTGTGCGTGGCTAGACGTATGCCGGGGGTGCGCACGGCGAGCGGGACGTGAGTCTTTTCCAGCCAGGACTTTCGTTCACGGGGCTGGTCGCTGGTCGTTTCGTGCTTTGACATAATTGACAATATAAGTTCATAATATCTATGATACATTTGTCTGACGCGACGTTTAAAAATTATTCGGTGTCAACCTTAGGCTTGCGTCAACATGGCTGACGTTCCCCGGTGCTCGAGCTGTCATCTGCAGAGAGTGTCGCCCCTGTGGTTTCGGTGAACCCAGAACAAGTGAACATGCATTTAGGTGTCTTTCTGTCTATCGTCAATTTACTATGCAGTAGGTAGTGTATGGTAGTAGTAGTAGGTACGTGTGTAGACGTCGCTTTAGTTGGTCTATACCTTCTCTATGACCTCTAGACAACGTTATTAGAAAACCAAAATCTTGCCTCTAGTCCTGAGGTCAGCAACCTTTTGGCAGACATGGGTCATATAATTTTGTACTTAATATTATATACTGGCTGACCCGGCGAAATTCGTCATATTTTTTGTGTATTTTTTAATGAATATTTTTCTATACAAACCTTCTCCTGACAACAACGAACACATAAAAGAAAGATTTATCCAATTTGGTGCAGTCGTTTGTAAGTTATGGGCGTACATACAATTAGGATTTTTATTTATGTAGATTATCTAACTAGTTCTAGTAGTAGATCAATTCTAGATACGCATTACGTTCGCTCGCCGCTACTTTTGAAATACCTACTGCGCTTGCATAACGTAATTTTGTTGTATTTGCGTGTGTATGTAAATATGAGTAATTTGTGAAATTTATGGAATTTTTTTGTAGATGAAATAAATTGTGTTTATATTTTTAATTATATTAGATATTCATTTAAAGACTTTCACTTACAAAACTGTCGCGGGCCGCAAGGAGATAGCTTGCTGGACCTTTAGCTTCAGATTGTCCGTGGGAGAAAAGTTACACGCAATCATTGATGAATTTACGAAGCAATTTTTCCCGTTCATTTTGAGAACATGATAACTCTACGCTCCACCTACTAAAAATATATTTATAACATCTATGGACGATTCACACCACGTCAATCTGGTCCCGTGCTAAGTATCGCCTCGTCCGATCACACTTTTCGTAACGCTCTTGTCACGCATTCATCAGCTTAGTTCCCAAGACAAGCGTGCACGAAGAAGTATTCCTTGAAAAATAAATGTAAATGTTGTGACAGATTGACAAACGCCAACGGTAACAAAATTGTATATTTCATACGCACGGTAGTGTGTGTTAATAATCTGAGGTAGTGTTGTTAGTTTTATTAGTTTTATGTATTTCTAAGCATTGTTTTAAAAAATATTTGCTTTCTGCAAACCTTCCTCCTCATAAACTTTAATTTACCACCAAAATTTCATACTCCTCCGGTTGTATGTAATGATGATGATACCTTGTAACATAACAGAGTATATTTAACTTAAAGCAACCTAATATGAAGGGAGAATTTTCACTCCAACAAGTTCAAAAACAAATCATTAAGCATTCCTTATAATTAGCTAACATAAGCTCAAGTTACCAGTCGTTCTACAAAAGGGTTTTGTTACGGAGAAATATCACAACATACACACATTAGTTATATTGTGCTTGCGGTGTTTAAACAGGATCATTGTGAAAGCAAACCGGTCAAGGGTGAGCGGTGCTACTGTGTAGAGTTCCGTTGTGAGTGTGAAACTTGCAGAAAATAAGGCTGTCGAGGTGACGTGTCGAAGTGACGCTTTGCGACTCCAATATACAGAAAATGATTTGTAGAATATAAATGATTCGCAGTCTTAGGTCTGAATCGCGCTATCGAAGTTTAAACAGTTCCGTAGTAGCTATTTAATATGAGGTAATATGTGGTTCGGCGATGTATTATATACTACATAATACAGCGTTTAACAAATCTGAGTTTTTTATTTTAATTTTCATGGCGTAATGCTTGGTTTAAGTATTATCTGAAATGCTTTTCATATACTTAATACTTAAACCAAGAATTATATTATCATTATATATAATATCAAACATTTGTAAACCAAATTTGATTTTGGAGAAAAACTCATATTGACAATAATATTCTATGTATGTGATATATATATTGCCGTATTGTACAATATTATTGTGAAATTTCCGGAAATTCTGAAATACGCCGACAATATCGGCAGGAGGCAGGGTTATTGCCAATATTGTTGTGAGTTTTTTTTTAATTTTATTTATTCATGACAATGAATACAAAATCCTTCAGTCGTATACATTTTGACATATAAGACATTAAAGAATCGACAGAAACCGCTACCTTATGAAGTAGAAGAACGGTCTAAAAATTAAATTACAAAATGACAATATACTAAATTATATACCTACACATAACCTATAAATTACACATCCTTAACCATCGTTTTATTTTTGTTTGCTTTTTTATTTAATAAACTAATTTCCTCACACAATACAACTTTTTTTTCCTTTTTTCTATACTTCTTATCATTCTGAATTCGTATTTAAATTTCCACGCAGATAGAGGAAATGTACTTGACTGAGCCTATTAAAAAAAAAATTGGCAATAAAATTGTGGAGTATGCGGATTGTTGAAGAAATGGACAAATCTATGGTGGCAATATTATTGCATGTGTGCGCCTAGCCAATCAGAGGTCATGTTTGCAGTGCGGCGCGGCGGGGGGTTCACTAGTGCGCTAGGTGTTACTAGGGTTGGCAACATCTAATAAAGAATAATTATATATAAAACACGCCCTTACAATTAAAACTATTTACACTACGGATAAGCTATGTTGCTGTCTTTGTCTGGTACGAAGGAAAAATCACTTGACAGGCTTGACATTGAATAGCTTATCTGTTGTGTAAATATTTTACGATAACGGGTCACGACTCACGGCGTAATTTGTTTGCATGTATATTTGTTTGTTGGTTTGCATTGAATAAGCTCCGATACTACTGGAACGATTTTGATGAAATTTGGCACAGATATGGATTAGACAACGGGGAAGGGCAAATGCTACTTTTTATCGCGTGAAAATGAACGGGACCTACAGGATTTTTTTGTGTGCGTACTATGTTGCTAGAAACATTCAGTAATCTATATATCTAAATAATACGCAGACAAGGCCACGCCAAAAAGTAGCCCACGCCCTTTTCAATTACTCACCTTGGCGCGTCAGTTATAATAACTTAATTTGGACCGCTAAAGCCCTCCTGACTTACGAAATTGAACAAACAAACAAACAAAAACAATAATTCATCACGTCGCGTGTTGTTACTTATGGTACAAATAGGTAATTATTTTGTTAGTTTGCTTGCAGAGTTATTCATGTCAGAATTGCCCAAACAACTTTTGTAACTCGGGTTCACGTCAGCACGCGCCAGTGACGCCACCAGCACAGATTAAAGAAAGAGGAACAGAAACAGCTAAATGTTAGCCTTCGATTTTATTCCACAGCAGCACAGGGGCAACAGCTCTACAAATGACAGCTCGAGCACCGGTGAATGTCAGCCATGTTGACATGAGCCTGAGGTTTACACCTAAACAATTGTAAATGTCACGTCAGACAAGTCTATGATAAATATTATGAAATTATATTGTCAATTATATCCAAGCACGAAACGACCACCGGCCAGCCCCTGGAACGAAAGTCCTAGCTGGAAAAACTCACGCCCCGCTCGCCGCGCGCACCCCCAGCATATGGCTAGCCACTGTCATATATGACAGATCAATACTAGACACTTCGTCAACTCTAATGTATTAGAGAGAGTTCTATTTTCAGTGCTCTGAATTTGGAATCCCTCCGACCGGAATAAAACACGGCAACACAAAGCCACAAGTTAAAAACTCGACGCTTGTGTGTTCGATTTTCAGCTCTATTGTATGAGCTCTCGTTTCCACTTCACCGATTTTCAACTCTATTGTATTATGCAGAGTTCTATTTTCAGCGCTGTTTTTCCGGACGGAGAGATTCCGGATGATGTATGTATGAGTCTCGGGACTAATTATTAAGAATAATAATTATTGAGACGTAGGCAATAGCCAGTTACAACTTACGGTACTTCACAAAATGAAGTACGAAGCGAGCTGATGATCATAGAAAAGTTCGATAGCGCAATTCAGGATTGTGGCGCTAATTGGTCCGCCACATCACGGGACCCCGAAGACCTGAGGTCGAATCTTGAGTCGTCTAGCTTGAGTCGCCAGTGCCAGAGAGTCCCAGCGAGTCGGAACTGTGCTGCTGCTGCACGGGCTCCAGTGAGTCGGATTGTGCTGCCGTGCGGGCCGATGCTACGTGCTGACCAGGAGAGATGTGCTCTGCTTGCTGACCGGTCATTGTAGTGAGAGTGTCCGTTGAAGCCGACGAGGGTTCGACCAGGCCGCGGTGCGTTGAGGCTGGTGGTCGAGGTACCCGATGAGGCTGAAGCTGGCTGGTGTGGTGCGGAGGGATGGGGGGTGATGATGATGATGTCCAGAAGGAGACGTGTTCTGTCGAGGGTCACCAATGTGGCAATATGATGGCAAGCCCCAAAGGGAGATCTCCGACCGAGCGAGGTGGTATGCGCGGTCAGGCCGAACCCCACTTGTTGGAATTTCAGATGTCGTATATATAGTGTCGATCATAGAAAACTTCGATAGCGCGATTCAGGATTGTGGCGCTAATTGATCCGCTACAATACTATTAAATCATACAATAAATAATACAGTTTGGATGCAGTCTCGATATGTTAAAATAGCAAATGGTATTCTCATAAACGTCAAACTATCGTTTAACGCATTTTGATTAGTCCAAACTCCAAAAATCAGTCTATGATGTCAAGACGCTTCATTTACAATACATTGAAAGTCTAGATTAAATTAGAGAAATGGGGTTCAGACTTCAGACCAACGGGCACACATATAAGACGCAAATTATAACCCTCTTTTTGTGTCGCGGTTAATATTTAACCGCGACACAATTTTTTATTTAATGTATTTCTTCACCCGAAAATCCCTTTCAAAACAAATTGTCAACCGAATTCTCTGCTTTCGGGGCGATATATCGTTATTCATTACCTTAACTCGCATGAATAATAATAGATAGGTACATAAATATTGGAGTTTCCTCAATAGAGATGGTAAGATGCGATCGCTGCAAACCCGGTGAACGACATTTCGACCTTATCACTATGGCAATAAGGTTAAAAAATGCGTCACAGCGGGTGTCCGCGACTATAAAGGAAAGATCGCAGATAATTCTGACCCTTCGTTATGAAATGAGTGACCTCCGACCCGGGCAAGACACAGGTGAGGTGAACAGTAGGTTAATAATGTAATAATCTTTGGAAAATCTATGTTATTGATTGCACTGTAGGTTCTTAGTGGAAATTCATGTTTCACAGTAATAATACATAGAACTGCTTCGTCTTCGGAAAATCGTACGATATTTTACTTCTATCAGGAAAAGCGATGCTGGCAATACTGAGCTGTTAAAACTACTATTTACACATCTTCGTACTATGTTTCGTTACGTATTTACAGTAATTTATTCTAAATTATCATTAAATATCATTATTAGCTACGTTAAATGACTATAAAAGCTATATAAGTTCGTGACTTATTGTTTGTATGTGTTGTATTTTCTTACCGCACACCGTTCGTAAACCGCCTGCATTTAACCTATGCCGTTTTAGAGTTATGTTATGCTTTTTGGATAGCCTTTGGATGATCTTTAATAAAGTTGTCCTACCGTGTTTCTTTTCTACGCATAATGTAAGACAGGCTTAAGTCGTAACAATCAAACCTACTGCTGTTGACGAACACAATGGCTCTTGTTACCATTAAACCTCTATTATCGCCTGAATGGGCATAATATTAGTGTTAGGTAAGGAAGGGAAAATTAATGTTTGACTCGTCCTCGTAATTCTTTCGTGTCATAATGACATGTTGTTAATTGTTATCAATGAACTAGTCGTCTGGCGTCACTTTTTCCATGTATGAAAAAATTTTTAGGCGAAATGTATGCAATGGCCTGTCTTTATGTATCAGGCTGAAGGCACTACAGCCTTGCCGTCGCAACTGGACGGTTTTGCAAGACACAATCGCTAGTGGACAGAAGTACAGTAATATTGAGTTTACTAGCATATGCACGCAGCTTCGTTTACGTTAAATTGGGTTTCTTTGGACTCTTCACTCTTTACACGTCATAAAATCTATTCGTAACTTCCTATCGGACACATATTTATTAGTACTTATATATTCTATTTCTCTACCTTCTACTGTCTAAAACATTACGGGCACAAACATCCCTTTACATTCTACGGCTTCGTTACGGCATCCTATGCATTTTACTTACGAATTTAATGACCGTAATGTCGAAACATTCAATCGGCTTAGTCTTTACGAATGCCAACGGCTTGACAAAACACTTCCTAGAACTAAAAATGTTTCTTACAACAAATGACGTTGATGTATTTTTAGTCTCAGAAGCCCACTTTACAACCAAGACATATTTTAATATTCCGAACTACAAAATCTACCATACAATGTATCCAGATGGTATAGCACACGGTGGTTCAGCCATACTGATCAAAGAAAATTTCAGGCATTATGTTAGCGAACCTTACTGTACAGAGAAAAAGCCACTAACATAGTAATTATTGAAGGTCATATTGGTGCTATATATGGCAGTATATATGCCTCCAAAACATAAATGAAAACTGAGGACTACACAAACTTTCTTGAGACATGGGGCCCAAGCTTCATTGCGGGAAGAGACTACAATTCCAAGCACATTGAATGGGGACCAAGAGTCACTACGGTAAAGGGAAGTGAAATCCTAAAATCTGTTAAAAGCCTACAACTTGACGTATTCTCTTCCGGGGATTCAATGTACTGGCCTACGGATAGTAATAAAATACCAAATCTCGTAGATTTTGCCATCGGTATGCTTTCGAGACCTAGTAACAGATTCTTCGGAATGCCAAACACCTCTAAAATCAGATGAAGACATAATTGAGGCAGTAGAACATTTTAATGTGACTATACAACAAGCCGTTTGGAATGCTACGCCAGACCAAACAATATAGAAATCAGACTGATACTTTCCAAAAGAAATACTAAATCTAGTGGACGCGTAAAGAAAGGCCAGAATATTATGGCAAACTACACAGTATCCAGGACATAAGACAACCTATAATGAATTGGCGAGAACGCTAAAGAAAAAACTAGCTATCTATAGAAACAAAGGAGTAGAAAACTTAAAAGCCTAGATGCCTATGTACCTCCGCAGTGAAGGGTTGAAGAGATTATTTTGATCCAGACATCAGGAAAATACCCATCTAATGTAAAATCCTACCACCCCATGGCCCCTTCAAAGTTTTTAGAAACACTCTTTCTGAAACGCATGACGCCAGAAATTACAGCTTGCAATTTATTGCCTGATCACCAATTTAGTTTTCAACAAGGCTATGGGACAATCGAGCAGGTACATAGGCTGGTAAAAAAAGTCTATAGAGCTTTTGAAAGCAATCCTACTGTTTAGCTGCATTTTTAGATATATCACAGGCCTTTGGTCGTGTGTGGCATCATGGGCTTCTATATAAAATTCGCCAAAATCTACCCTTAAACTACTACCTTTTTATAAAGGACTACCTCAGCCAGAGATATTTATATG
Source organism: Phengaris arion (assembly GCA_963565745.1). NCBI lineage: Eukaryota > Metazoa > Arthropoda > Insecta > Lepidoptera > Lycaenidae > Phengaris > Phengaris arion. The sequence continues at coordinate 4,622,362 of OY751446.1, read as the reverse complement.
TTAAGTATGGGGATAGTGTCTCAAGTCTCCATGAAATCGAAGCTGGAGTGCCGCAAGGCAGTGTGATAGGCCCTAAACTCTAAACTCTACCTAAAATACACTCCGACCTTCCAAGCACCCATGAAGCAGTGACAGGTACATATGCGGATGACACTGCAATTCTCGCAGTAGGTCAAAGCGCCCTTGGTGCATCAGCAAAATTGCAAAGAAACAGAAATATCATAGTGGTTAAAAGATAGGAGGATAAAAGCCAACGAGAATAAATCAGTACGTGTCACTTTCATCTTGAGATAAGAAACCTGCCCAGAAGTGGAACTTAACCGAATACAAATACTACAATCTAATGACGTCAGATCTCTGGGAATATACTTGGATAGACAACTAACATGGAGAACACATATATGGAACGAAAGAAAAGCTCTTGACCAGCAACTAAGGAAATTTTACTGGCTTATGAGGCGCAAGTCACAACTATCTTCAGAAAATAAACTTTTATTGTATAAAAGCATACTGAAACCCATCTGGACCTATGGCTTGCAGTTGTGGCGTACAGCATCTACATCAAATATAGAAATCTTCCAACGATTCCAATCTAAAACTCTTCGCATGATAACGTTCTATGTTACAAATAGTCAACTTCACAAAGACCTGCAAATCAATTTTGTAAAAGAAGAAATTAAAAACTCACTACTAAACTATTATCAAAGGATAAAATCACATCCCAACTCATTGACAGAACAATTGATGAAAATCCAACCAAACCAAACCAAACATTTAAAAGACTAAAGAGACCAGCTCCACAAGAGCTTCTGTAAATAAAGATAATTAGTAATTACATGGATAAACTTAGGCCTTTTTTCATCCGTTATTGGATGATTTATACAGTATTCTCCGAGCGACGTAACCACTCTTGAAATACTGTAGTGCCTGGGACAGTCGGTTTTTAAATGTCGTACCTTGCCCAAGCACATACGGCATTCTCACAACACAGTCAGCCTAGTCCAGAGGAATGACTGTTCAATACGTCTGGGGCCATCCCATGTGCGGGTTTCCTAACGATGTTGTCCTTCACCGTTAGAGCGGCCGTATAATGTACTTGAGATCTGAAAAAGTTTCATTGGTACACGCCACAACCTAGGAATCGAACCTGCACTCTTTCGAGTGCAAATCAAACGGTCTACCCACTAGGCCACGGAGCTTACATAGTACATGATAAGTAAACGTGGTGTCAAACCGTTGGTGACGTTAATCCTGAGTTTCAAAATTCTACCTACCGTTATATCTAGAAACAACAAGTAGGAAATGACGTTAAGCCATAGATCGAAGAAAACTTAGAAACCCCTGTTCAAAACAATATTTAGATAATAGTTAAGTAGCTAATATTTATGCATAGGTTTGTGTCGAAACACTGTTTAAGAAGATTATTTTAAAGCTACCTCGCGACAATAATCTTTTCAGGATCTGCACGCTTGCTCAACAAATTATTCAACAAAATATTATGGTACTAGCTTTCGTTCGCTTCGCCCGCATAAAATATATATTTATAACTTATAGCCTATTCGTAATTATGAATCCCAATTCTCGCAATTAACTTACACTTTCATTTTACTTTGATTGTATTATAAATGAATGGTCTTTATATCACAAATTTTTGGAGTTTGGACCAATCAAAACGGGTTTAGTTCGTTTATTTGTTTGGTTTGACGTTTATGAGAATACCATCCAGCAATTTTGACATTTCGGGACTGGATCGTAAATGTATTATTTCAGGATTTAATTAGTAGCATCGACCTTCTGATATACTCGTAATATGGGCGCGGGCGGAGTACCTGCATCAAGCGAGTCCTATCCATTCCATTATCCCATACATTTTATCACGAGTTCTGTAAGAGTCCACTTCATTTTTATACATTTAGATTTTTAGAAGACAGTTTAACAGGTTCAGACAAAGTCAAAACACATTAAAAAATCGTTTCTCTAAAAAATGCATTCTAACTGACAGCTATGAAGCTCTCCATTACAAACCCGATATCTGGAAAGAGAGGGGCTCTTACTTCTTAAGAACGATAGCCCTTATAGGCATGAGAAAAAATGGAAAATTACATGTGTACAAAAGCAAACAATTTATTTTAAATTCAGTTATCGGATACTATTTGATGTAAACAATCAGAATATAATAATAATTAAATAACAGAACCAAAAAAATAAGATTTTTGTCGACCTGTGTAATTTTAAATATTTTTAAATTGTTATTTTCACTGAATATTCTATTAGAACTTAAACAAAGGTTGGACTTTATATCTCGTGCCAATGGGCGACCTTTACGTGGTGATTGGCCCGCCACAGACCTTTTCAGGAAATGTGTTGGCCCAAGCAGAGCACGAGAGAGATATTCTTCTTCCCAACTTCTGTCTAGGCTGTCATATCTATCCGTTTCTATGTCGTAAGGTGTAACAAAGTTACTTACGAGTTACGAGTTACAAACCACCTTACGACTTTTGTGTCTATTGTAGACATTTTTGACTACAATGTAAAATAAAGCATGTTGTTACTTGTTAGTTAAGAGTTTTATTACAAATCTGCTCTCTGCGAGATTAGGTATTTGAAGCGTTGCCGACATTTCGCATTTTGTAGTAATTTTGCAGTTGTATTTATCGTTTTATTGAAATAGGTTAATAAATTCATGCTTTAAAATCATAAAATCTTTATTACTCATGAAGAAACTATTTTTCTGGCATAAATTTTGCTTAGTAATAATATCGTAGATAGGAGTAATTCGCAGTTAACTTAAAGCTATTTTCGAAGTTTTTTTGGCGTAGAATAATATTTTTGACGTGACAACGTCTTATAATTCGATGGAACCGGCTGCACGCACGAAAAAACATGACTCATGCGGCGTTATCTCGCTCTGAGGCATTTCATTTATTATTATGACGTTGTCACGTTCAACTATCGTCAGTAAACCGACTTTACAGACAACCGATTTTTTTTCTATATTAAATCAAAGACATTTCAAAATTCTAGGCCGCTACGAACTATACGACTATATAGGAGATAACATTCTCATTTTATTATTTGATTTGCTTAGAACAATAGTTTAATCCAGGAGCTGAAAAAAGTGCCTTCGCGCATTTTATGAAAATCTTTCACTGCAATTTGCAAGTTTAATTAAAATTAAAAAGTTGAGCAAAATTTACAAAAAGCGAGGCCGCTATGAACTAGGCCAATAGCTATTCTGCACTATTCAATATGTTAAAATTGTTAATGTATCTTAGGCCCACATTAATAAACCATTCTCAAACTCGTTCTTAAGACCTTTCTTGGCTGAGACAGTCTCAAGTAACGATTAGCTTTTCAAGATGGTCTTTAATTCATAGTATGATCTCAAGACCGTCTCAGTTGATGACGTTATTGAGATCACTTACTCAAATTTTAAGAGTCATCTACACGACAAAGAACGAATAAAATAACGTTTCGTTTACACTTCTACAAAGAACGTATTTATTGATTATACATTCCTTCAATATTTATTTTTAAAAATATAATATTTAATAATATAAATACCAAAAAAAGTTTAGTAACTATATATTTTTTATATTGAAAAAAAACTGATTTTCATTAATTTTTACGTAGATATTAATATTTATTATTGTCTAGCATATTAATATCCATATTTTTTTACAACTACGTAAAACGGAATGCTGATCATTGCCATTCGAAAAAAGTTCTTCTTCTTCTTATTCTTTAAAGTGGCTCCTTAGTGATTCGCCAATGTGTTGTGTTGACGAAAACTCTGCCTTATGAGTGGGTTTTATCAATAAACAAGGGCTAGTACCACAGTATGTACATAAAGTTTCAGTAAAAGGAGTATTTACTAAGCACAGAACAGATTTAAGGTTGATAGGGCGAGGAATTGTAGGAGGGAGGGATCATATAATAAGGATTGCTTTTGGGCAGCGAAAAAAAGTTCTGCTGTCAAGTGTCAAATCAAGTCAATTAATATAAATCAAATAGGTAATTGGTTTAATATAAATAAATAAAGAAATAAATTTTATTTAATTTTTAATTATATATAAATAAATAAAATCGAAAATATTTCTACAAATACTCGACACTGGCAGAATGGTGCAAAACCTTTGCAACTGCGATTACCAAAAAAAAAAAAAGAATAAGTACGCGTATAGTACGCAATAAGCGTCTTTTTTTATAACTTTATTTTGTGTTGAGTATGTAGTGTAAATTCTGAGTTTGTTTAATCATAAGTATTTAGATTTTAATTTACATAATTGTAACACACCCAAAAACACCACAAATAATAATGTACTGTATCCCAATTGCCAAGCAAGCCGTTCTCAAGTCAAGGTTTGACTGTACCCACGAAACCGCGTCTCAAGTAACAGTTTGACAGCAATGACAGCGTACTTGAGTAACGAATCTCGTCTATTAATACGTTCGCACTCACTTGATACGCCGTACCTACAGCTGTACTTAAGTACGGTCTATTCATTAAAACAACATCTTAAGTACTTTCTTGAGAATTGTCTTAGAGATAAGAACCCTTTATTAATACGGGCCTTAGTTTGTGAGATCAAGAACGCCATAATTGTCCATTTTACGCAAAAATCACAGTCGAGAATATGCCTCTTAAAACATATTCCTATGATTAGGTAATAACTTTTCCTTATTTACTACACAAGAGTACTTTTAGCTACAACAATAAAAGCAATATCAAAAAATTTGGAAGGAAGAGGAAGGCTTTTTTAAAATTAAATGCACCACTTAACGAGCATACGGATCACCTGATGGTATGCTTTTACCGACGCCCATGAACAACTCCTCACAGTTACACTTGTACTCCTCTAGTGTTGCGTACTTGCGTTCCTGGTCCAACAAAACCCCAACCTATTCCGGTAACCTCACACATTCGGCGAAATACAACGCAAGCGTTATTTCTCACCGGTTTTCTGTGAGGTCGTGGTATTTATTCGGTCGAGTGGAGTGGCTCTCCCACGTTTAAGTTTGAGACTTATGGAATTTAGTGCAAAGTACAATTTTGAATAACATAACACTTTTTTTTAAAATAGTGATGTTAATTGTTAACATAAAAGACTAAAATATAGTATGCTAAGAAAATAGAATGCAAATTTAACGATTGCATTATTTTTGCATGCGCTAACCTAAACGAGCTTTTTGTTAATTCATTCGTCAGTCATTGCATCAATCGTCACGTAATTAACACATTAACAAGTTAATTTGAAAATTCCTTTCTTTATCTTTCGCGAAAGATATCATCGGTTTCGTCAGGGCGTGAGAATTCGCCGTGAGAAGTGGTCTCCACTCTCATGGCCGTGACATGTAATCACTCTTTATACCTATAACTGAAGGGAGATACTAGATCTCAAGCTCAAAAACTACACATAAAATATTTACGAAATATAATATTTATCGGGTGTCTAATAGGGTTTTCTTCTCTTCAACATTCCTAGTACTAGTGAGTCACTGACTGTCATTGTCGTATTTTACGACCCTGGGCCTTTAGTCAAGATTGACCGAATGCCCAGATTTATCTTAATACGCTTCTAATCGCTAAGTTAAAGCGTTTTTAACTACTTAGGTCCACTTGCGCAGATCTGGGTTAATCCTGGGTTAAAATTGCATGCCTTCTCATACATAAATACAAATAACGAGAGAGATAACATTATATTTAACCCAGGGTTAACAATAAACCAGATCTGCGCAAGTGGGCCTTTGGCTCGATTGAACAGAAATTGTAGAGCTCGTAACTCAATTACAATACATAGTGAAAACTGTAGATTTCTTAATAAAAAAAAGGTAAAAAATGTTTAAACAACAAAAAAGCAAATGATTTTTTGATAATTAAAACTATACAGGCAGCAGAAATTGATAACTGGTTTATATCTCTGGTTTACAGAGTTACTACCTACGAGGAGGGCGAAACCCGCGTAACTACAGTATCCCACGGAAACACTGTTTCGGGATACAAAGTAGCCTATGTAACATTCCAGAGCTTAAACTACTACCTTACCAAATTGCATCAAAATCCGTTCAGTAGTTTTTGCGTGAAAAAGTAACAAACATCCATCCATCTATCTTCACAAACTGTCACATTTATTTTATTCGACGACCTCTGTGGTTCAGCGCGTTGGTGCTCAAACCGGGGGTCGCGGGTTCGAATCCCGCCGAAGGAACAAAAAGCTTTTTGTGTTCCTGGATCATGTATGTGTATTAAATATGTGTATAGTATAATAAAAATCTTAAATATATGTATAGTATAAAAGTATTAAATATACTTCCCGTTTTCTGGTACCTGTAACACAAGTTCTTCGGATACTTAGCACGGAGCCAGATTGACGTGGTGTGAAGCGTCCATATATATTATTATTATATTATTTTATCTTACCTACTACTAGAAAGATACTCGTTTCATATGACATCAGTCATACACTGCACACCTTATGTGCAGCGCGGTGTTACTTGACATTAGAACTCTTACAATAAAACGTATATCTTTTTGTGTAAAAAATAAAGTTACATTTTGAATGGATATCTTAAATACAGCGCTTCGTCGCGGATCGTTTCATTTCGATGTGAATAAATCGTGGCTCAACAATACGAGCTCACTGCAAGTTTTAAGTTGTTTATTTATTTAGCTTGTATTGTTTAGCGTTTAGCGTTTAGCGTGTCTTGTATATATGTATTAGATTTAGCAAGTCAATACTATAATTTAACTTTCATGTAAAAGTCAAAATGAGTGTTGACCGTTGTAATTTCAAATTTGTTAATCTTTAAGCCAGCTAGCGTAGCGATTACTACATACATTTTTAATTACATAACATATTTGATATCATATAACAGATTTATGTTAATTTTGTATTATTAATGATTAAATACAGTTATTCTGCTTTTAATAATTAATTACCAATTGGCCAAATTTATTCATAAAGTTATAAATAAGTTATTAAGCGCAATTATTTATGATAGCTACGTAATTTACATTATTTATGCAAAAATGTTTACAATTCATGTCAGTTTAAATTATATATTATTATGCTTATTTAATCTATATTGCGCCGATCTATCTAGAAAAATAAACAATCGTTAGTTCAAAAAAAGTTAAAAACTTAGAAAAGGAAATTCTGGAATGGATTACAGGGTTTAACCTTAAAGTAGGTCCCAAAAAATCAAGGAGTGTTTTAGACTATGCTAATTATTAATCATCTATAAATAATTCTATTGAGCTCCGTGGCCTAGTGGGTAGACCGTTTGATTCGCACTCGAGATAGTGCAGGTTCGATTCCCAGGTTGTGGCGTGTGGCAATGAGACTTTTTCAGATCTCAAGTACATTATACGGACGCTCCAATGGTGAAGGAAAAATCGTGAGGAAACCCGCACACGGTTGGCCCCAGACGTATTGACCAGTCATTCCTCTGGACTAGGCTGACTGTGCTGTGAGAATGCCGTGTGTGCTTGGGCAACCATAGGTACGATATTTAAAAACCAACTGTCCCAGGCACTTCAGTATTTCAAGAGTGGTTACTTCGCTCGGAGAATACTGTATAAATCGTCCAATAACGGATGAAAAGGCCAAGTTTTTTTTTTATTAATGATTCTGTAATTTTTGTTGTCAGGCTCATTCAATAGCAAAATATTATGATGTTTTGTAAAGTGATGTGCCAAAATTTCTGTAATATATTTTACAAAACGTTATATTATAATATTAGAACATAGAATAAATTAAATTCCTAATTTTGCTATCATATCAAAATAATCCTCCGTGGTCCAGAGGTGACGACCTCGAGAGCTAAGCTAGAGCTTGGCTCTCGAGGTCGTGGGTCCGATCTCCGCATTGGACCAACAAAAAATGTAGTTTTCAAGTCTGGTTAGGACAATGCAGGCTGATCACCTGATTGCCTCACAAGAGAGTTGATCCACGCGTCGTTGGGCATGTAAAAAGTCGGTCCTGCATCTGATCTCTCGCCAGTCGTGTCGGTCATCCGTCCCGCTTGGTTATGAGAGTAAAGGAAGAGAGAGCACCGTTGTGTATTGCGAACACACTTGGGCACTATACAATAACTCCTTTGTAGCTGCATTCGTTTCAATGAAACCGGCCACCTTCACCGAAATCGGTCTCGGGAGCTATTATAATTTAAAAAATAATCATTAATATTTCTTAATTGATATATATGTCGTAAAGCATAATTGGTAATTGGGGTTTTAAGACTTATCGTAAATAGACAAATACGGCAGATTTCTAGAACATCGTCCAATATGGTTATGCTAGTTATGATAAAATATAGACCCAGCAAATGACAGATATGGCTGTTAAATATTTTGCAGTCAGACAAGACATGCCGCAAGTATGTGCAATTGCGAGGTAAATTTTTTTTAAGATTACTTTATTTTTCCTGCAGCTCCGCCCGCGACAATACAGTATATCCCACGGGAACACTTTTACGGGATAAAATGTAGCCTATGTTTTAATCCAGAGCATAAACTACTACCATACCAAATTTTATCAAAGTTAGTTTTGCGTGAAAGTGTAATAAACATCCATCCATCCATCCATCCTCACAAACTTTCACATTTATAATGGTAGTAGGAAGATAACTCACGATCCAGCATAAAAATCCCTTTAAAATGAGAAGTTATCTATCTGTAGAAATCTTTTAAGTTGAAATACTACCTTCTCTAAGAAGAAGTCCAAAAGTGAGACAATGCCAAGTATCTTTTTTGGTATGGCACATTGAACATTTAATAAAATTCCGAATGGTTTGAAGTCTTTGCCAGTTAAGTCTTTTAAAAATCGTTTGACATTGTTGCTTAATGAAAAGTCATATTACTCGGGTACTGAATTTCTAAATGACAAGGCCCTGAAATTGTTGGATATGTTATTTTCATTTTTTTGACATACCGATCTTTATTAACCCTAACATTTGTATACTATTAAATATCTTTATTTGACAAAGGTTGACAAAGGAATTATTTATTATTAAGTTAATATCAGCAACATTTTATATACCTGAATATCCCAAATAAATATTATTAGTTAGTTAATTCCAGTCAAAAATTTAACATCATAATCATTACTACATTACAAAATACAATAATATTATATCTAATTTATAAATACATTATTAATTAAGTCAATTTAACATGATATTATAAATAATACAATTATCAATGAGGTCAATTTTTTTGTAATAGTTACTTAAAATTATAATTTAACACTAATACAATTACATCATTAAATGCTAATTTAGTAATTTATTAAAATATGAAACAATCTTGATATAATCGTAATCTCGGCAACGGGTGTAAGTATTTGCATAAAATTTAATATGCAGGGAGTTTTAGGGGAGAATAATCGGTCTATCTTGGTTTTATCCCTGGGTTTTCTCTTTCTTCGTGCATCAATAATTTCGACTCTGTAATGTCAGTCCGATTGGCAGTTTGCGTAATTTTTGCGTTGTTCGGAAAATTAAAATGTGGTGGGTTAAAAAATATTTTTGTGATTCTTTTTATATTTTTTAAATCAACTAGAACTCCGAGCACAGCTCGATTACCCAGGTACTTCAATATTTATAAGCAAAACTTTTTTTCACTTTGACTCTCTTCAAAGTATTCTTTATTTGAGTAAAAACATTTTTCTAATAGCCAGGAGAGTAGGTCACTTTTAAATTCATTATATATTTATATCTTTTATATTTTTGGTGACCTATTATATATTTTTATTGACATGCAAAATGAATATCTACGATTAGTTAAAAATTTTGTTTAGGTATATGTAGCAAATTTTATTTTATGCCTTCATATTGTTCGTTCGTTATGTATGTTTTTACTGTGACTGGTAAATAAAAGTTTACAAGCTTTAACGCCATATCTATAATCTTTGGATGTCCATATATGATATGGTGTTAAAATAGTAATGAATGAATATAAATAAAATGTTTATAAATACCAAAGCCACATCTACAAATTCGAAAGTCTACGGCAGATAACGTAAGAAGACAGAAATTGCAATAGTTAATGTGTAATTCATAATTGTACGTTCTAATGGAGAATGTCTCTTCTGAGTTCTGTTGTACCAGAAGATGGTCCGTTACGAAAGTATACGTTTTCAAGGTGAAACATCGATTATTGGCGACCTTTTCTATTTTGTATGAGTTTGTATGGATGAATGAGTGTTGTACGAGTTGGTGCTTGTTGCGTAGTGACGATTAAATGCATTTGAATGATTTTTTGTGATGATTAATGATTGAATGCTTCTTGATGCAATTCAATTACAGTTTTATTTTTGTTAGGTACCTATGAAAGGTAAAATAGGTGATCCTACACTCCAGAAGATCGATTCTGCTAATTAAATCCTGCAGGCTGCAATAATACAGTTACGATCCAGTCCCGATAAGTAAAAACTGCAACATGTTGTTCTCATAAACGTCAAACCAACCTGAAACGAGATTCGATTCGTCCAAACTCGAAAAATCCGTTTATAATCCGATATCAAGACGATTCATTAATAATTCAATGAAAGTGTAATTTAATTACGAGAATCGGGGTTCTGTTGTCAGTCAGTTCAAATGAGATAGAAAGAGAAATTTAATTCTAGTTAAAGTTTACTAAATCACATTTTATTACTAAAATTTTTGAAAACAAATTCTATAAATTATGATTTTACTTATTTTAACGCAAAATTTTGCCTTTCACGGGCCCTTAATAGATAATAAGGGTGGTAATGTAGCGACTTTAGTTGTAAAAGGGTTGAAAAATTAGCCATTATGAAAGGTCAGTATAATTCAAATACGTTGACCACCTCTGAGGCTCAGTGGTTAGCGCGTTGGCGCTCTAGCCGGAGGTCGCGGGTTCGTATCCCGCCGGAGGAACAAAAAGTTTTCCGTGTTCCTGGGTCACGGATATTGGATGTGTCTTAAACATACTTCCGGTTGTCTGATACCAGTAACACAAGTTTTCGATTATTTAGCACTGGACTAGAAAATGCGGTGTGATACTTCCATGAATATTATTATTATTGACGTGATAACGTCTTATAATTCGATGGAGCCGGCTGCACGCACGAAAAAACATTACTCATGCGTTACCGGCGTTACCGGCGTTACCTCGCTAAACATGACTCATTTCTAATGACGTTGTCACGTTCAACTATCGTCAGTAAACCAACTTTACAGAGAACCGATTTTTTTTTATTGTTGAAAATTGAAATAAATTCACTAGACTCTCTTTTCGAAGATAAAATATATTCTAGTGACTAAAGAATATATCAAGAGAATATAATAAAATATACCTATATTTCGTCATATTCAGTAATATGAAGAAACATGGATACGATGGAAAACTTGTAAAAAGATGTACACATTGCATCATTTATGTGTACCCAACAATTGTATGCAATAATGAAATTATAATTTTGTTGCGTATAAATGTTCAAAATGTATTGTAAGTTATTAATATGTTTTTTAAAAATAATAAATCCAAGAATGTCTATAATATTATGTAACTCTATGACTTAAACGTAAATGACTCATACATTTGAAATTCTTATTTGTTACAAGGCATGGTTATATACTTGAAAAGTAGAGATGGAGAACAGAAACAAACATTAAATTCAAAACAAGAATAATTAATCTTAAAATCTTAAATTGTGTATGCGAAAATGTTTTTTCTTTTGTTTTATATTTTTCGACAACCTTCCAATGTTTTTAATAGTTACTCTGCTTGGAACGGAGATAAATACAACAATTCAAAAACCATGGAAATCGGTCAAACCGTTATCGAGTTATATGAGTTATGTGTTCGAAAAAACCTGACTTTGTTTTATTTATTTTTATTTATTTATTTATTTATTTATTTATCATACTTTATCCACACAATATGGTACAAAGGCGGGCTTAATGCCTTGTGGCATTTTCTACCAGCCAACCTATGGGTGATGCAGAGACAGTGTAAGGTAGATGCATAGTATTAAAAGGAAACATAGACTTAGACATTTTGAGTATATATAAAATATATAATAATAATAAATACTACCTTATAAATACTAATATAACTCTTAATTTAAAATTAACCTACTTAATTTATGTATTAATTAAGATTATAAACAGGAAAGATTTGATTGTTTGTTTGCATTGAACAAGCTCCGAGAGTGCTGGACCGATTTTGATGAAATTTGGCACAGATAGAGTAGACCACAGTCCACAGGGAAGGATATAGGCTACTTTTTAAGGCGGAAAATGTTCGGTTCCTGCGAATTATTCCTTTTGCGCGCACAAAGTATCGGGCAACTTCTATTGTAAGTAATAAGAACACATTATTATTATTTTAAAAATCTAATTAATATAATGAATATGTTGAAGCTCTAGCACATACGTAAAAATATACTGATAAAAATATTATCTGACCAATTTTTCTCATAAATCTCTTTTCGCTATTGTGTCGAATATGAGAATACCAGATGTGCGTGTGTGCGTTCTCCCATATAACATTATTTAAATACATATAATATAAATAATTTTTGATATAATATATTGTTCTATTCTTTTATTAATATTGATATTTGAATAGAAAAGGTCGTGTTGTGTGGTAGTTACTACATTTACTTTCATCATCATTGACCTCCACCCAGTTATTACGTTTGATTGTGATTGTAATAACATTAAGCATATTAATAAAATTGAGGATAATCGTATTTAATTTGCCTTGTATTAATATTGTAATTATGCTGCAAATATTGTTTAAGTAAGTTAAGGTCAAGTTTAAGGTCAATTCACACCGTAACGAAACGATAAGCGATGAGATGAGAGAGATGGCACAGAATTGTTTGTAGCCCAAAATCTCCCAATTATAACGCTTAATAAGTGTCAATTCATACTGAAACACAACAATACGGGACGCGGTGCTGTATTTTATAGATAGCTATTCGAAATTTTACTTTATTCATTACACCAGAAGATACACGTTTCATTGTAAGAGTTCGAAAGTCAAATTGCACGGCCCTACACAGCGCATGTGATTTCATATAAAATGTGTATCTTTGTGTGTAGTGTTTAAAGTTCAATTTTGTATACCTATCTTAAAAATGCAGTGCCGCGTAGTGACGCGTTTCGTCGCGGTGTGAACTGACTCTTATGTCAATATCCTTTTTTTTAGGGTTCCGTAATACTCAAGGTACCCTTATAGTTTCACTCTGTCCGTCCGTCCGTCTGTCTGTCTGTCAGTCTGTCCGTCTATCAGTATGTATGTCTGTCTGACTGTCCGCCCTTCTAGCTTCTGTAAATAATTATGAATATAAATTGATAAAATTTAGTATAGTTATGTAATGTGTATAGATCTTGGTTTTGGTATTATAAAATAATAATAATTTTATATTTTAGGGGTGACTCTCCATACATTACTCGTACAATATGACTTTTTACAAAGACAACAATTTCCGAGCAATCGGCCTCCAAAGTGGTTTTTAACTTGGTAGTTTGTAGAAACTAGCAATTTTCTATGCTGATAGATCGTGCTAGTATTTAGCTAATTTATTTTCAACGAAATCGGACAGTAACTTTTGAAGTAGTTAACCTATTACGCGTTGATAGTTACGGAACCCTCCTTAGACATGTCCTGACATGCTCTTGGTTAGGTTGTTTAATGTAAAAATCCGTATATACGAGCTCCCTAACTCTATGGTCATTATAAAATATTGGATTTCGCATCATGCGCCATCACCACAGACCACTAGATACGTATGCCCGCCGCGTCGCCGCGCGCATCTGTAACACACTTGTTACGGTAGCATCTTGTATGACATAATGTACAGTCGCGAACATATGCACGACAAACGAGAGGACGAATCGCCTGATGGGACTTAACGATCGCCGTCAATAGACATCGAGGAGTTACGTGTTGCCACACGCACTTCGTATGCACATATGCATGCACTTCGTATTTTAAGCCCGCAGCGGCCGCAGCCTCAGTATCCGATACTTGCTCTCGCCGAAACAAACGTTATTTCACACTGGTTTTCTGCGAAGCCGCGGTAACTCTTTTGGAAATTTTTGAGTTGTACAGGCAAAATACGAAAGGCTGCCATCAGACGGACTGCATCCCAGCAACCGCGCGCCGTCGATATATTCAACTGCATCCATTTAAACGTGCGACTTTCAGTCGTGATATCAACTTTACGCGGCTGCAGTTGCGTGAAGTCAATATTAACTGCATACAGTCGTGACTTCAACTTTACGCGGCTGCAGTTGCGTGAAGTCAATATTAACTGGATACAGTCGTGACTTCAACTTTACGCGGCTGCAGTTGTGTAAATTCAATATTAACTGCATACAGTTGTGACTTCAACTTCACGCGGCTGCAGTTGCGTGAAGTCAATATTAACTGCATACAGTCGTGACTTCAAATTCACGCGCCTGCAGTTGCGTGAAGTCAATATTAACTGCATACAGTCGTGACTACAACTTCACGCGGCTGCAGTTGCGTGATGTCAATATTAACTGCATACAGTCGTGACTTCAACTTTACGCGGTTGGCTGCAGTTGCGTGAAGTCAATATTAACTGCATACAGTCGTGACTTCAACTTTACGCGGTTGGCTGCAGTTGCGTGAAGTCAATATTAACTGCATACAATCGTGACTTCAACTTTACGCGGTTGGCTGCAGTTGCGTGAAGTCAATATTAACTGCATACAGTCGTGACTTCAACTTTACGCGGTTGGCTGCAGTTGCGTGAAGTCAATATTAACTGCATACAATCGTGACTTCAACTTTACGCGATTGGCTGCAGTTGCGTGAAGTCAATATTAACTGCATACAGTCGTGACTTCAACTTTACGCGGTTGGCTGCAGTTGCGTGATGTCAATATTAACTGCATACAGTCGTGACTTCAACTTTACGCGGTTGGCTGCAGTTGCGTGAAGTCAATATTAACTGCATACAGTCGTGACTTCAACTTTACGCGATTGGCTGCAGTTGCGTGAAGTCAATATTAACTGCATACAATCGTGACTACAACTTCACGCGGTTGGCTGCAGTTATATAGCACAATATAAATGATGTACAGAGGATGATAAATTCACCAATAATTTTGGCCATAGTTAATTTTGTGTGTGAGAGTACTTTCGATAACTGTACAATGAGTAGGACATTTTGAGATAGTCGAACTCACGTAGTCTCACGTCATGTTGGTGAAATTGTTTATGAGGAACACGTGTACATACAAACTTGCAACTATAGCGTGAATTTTTACTTTTTGTTGCGATTGATATTGACGACCTCTGTGGCTCAGTGGTTGAGCGCGTTAGTACTCGAGTCGGGGGTCGCGGGTTCGAACCCCGTTTTTCTGTATTCCTGGGTCATGGATTTGCATTAAATCCATGACCATCCATGTCCATATATTATTATACAAGATAGCCCCAGGTTTAATGATTACTCCTTAGATTAGGTTACTTTTTCCTTACACTTTGTTATATTAGGTCTTTACCTATGAAATTGCCGTTTTGTATGAAAAAATTTAAACGAATTTTTTTCATGTATTTTTTATTTGTATTAATCGAAGTAATCACCCATGCAATCAATGCATCTTTGCCAACGCAGTGTCAGTTTATTGAGGCCCTTCTTAAAGAAATCAGCTGGACGGGAGGCAACGAATTTTTCAAAGGCATTTTGTACTGCCTCTCGGGTATTGACTTTTTTTCCCGCCAAGAAGTTATCCAAATTCTGGAAAAAGTAGTAGTCTGTAGCCGCAAGGTCTGGTGAGTAGGGCGGATGACGGAGAGCTTCCAACCCCAGTTCTTGCAACTTGGAGAACGTCTGCTGTGCAGTATGAGGTCGCGCGTTGTCGTGCAGGAGCAGCGGAGACGAGCGATTGATCAATGCTGGTTGGAGATGTGCCAGCTTCTCCATCATTGTGTTCAATTCTTCACAGTACACATCTGCAGTAATGCTCACCCCGTTTGATAAGAAGTTGTGATGAATTACACCGGCGCTAGACCACCAAACAGTGACCATCACTTTTCTAGGGGTAAGTTTTCGTTTAGGGCATTGTTTAGGTGCTGAACCAGGATCCAACCAACTTGCTGAGCGCTTTCGGCTATAAAATAGAATCCAATTTTTATTTGCAGGTAACAATGCGGTTCAAAATTCCTTCATTTGTGTGTCTGTTGAGCAGTGCAAGGAATGTCTCGACGCGTACTTCGCGCTGGCGATCATTGAGTTCGTGGGGCACCCATTTGTCAAACTTTTTTACCTTGCCAATTTGACGCAAATGGACCAATATTGTTTTGACGCTAACGTCGAAAGCTGCTGCTAATTCAGCCGTAGATTGTGTATCATCAGCTTCCACAATCGCCTTTAATTCGTCATTGTCGACCAAAGTCTTCGGACGACCGCGAGGTTCATTTTTCAGGTCGAAATTTCCAGAACGGAAGCGAGCAAACCAATAACAGGTGGTGCGTTGGTTTGAAATGTTAGCTCCGTAAACGTCGTTGATGTTGCGTGCCGCTTGTGCCGCGTTGCTGCCACGACGGTACCCATATTCCATAATTACTCGAATTTTTAACGTATCCACGATGACGAAAAAGATTGAAATGCGATGAAAATGTAACACTAATCAATAAACAAATGACTTCTTTTGGAAAAAGAATTCCATGTTTTTAAAATAGAATTAATTTGAAATTAGAATTCTTAGCCAAACAAAAATTATTTTGATTCGAAATGGCCAGTACTGCAGAACGGCAATTTCATAGGTAAAGACCTATTATTTAAAACGAAATTTGTTCCTCCTGCCTAAATACTCGGAAAAAAGCAAATCTTACCTTATATTATTCGTTTATTAACAAAATAACAAGACGGAGAGAGTCCTATAATAATATTGTTCTGTGTTAAATCTTAATGAAATATTATAATTATTAAATTTTCACATAATTACGCAACAAAATCGTAACAAGAACCGTTACTTTGTACAAAATATTAATTTACATATTTATAAGTAAAGCTTTGTCTCTACATGATTATAACTTTGACTTCACTGGATTCAAATGGTTGCTTCAGTTGCTTGTAAAGAAAGAAGAGAGAAGTAGTAAATAGCTATAATTGATTAAAGAACAAAAAATACGACTGCAATCAATAATTTTGGATATATCCAATGTCACTCTCACGACTAATTACCGTATCATTTGTTGTTTCCTCAGATGCGCCTCGACTCAACCTCATCTGAGGTATCCTTAAGAAGTTCCTCGAATTTGGTATTCTTAAACGTAATTTCTACCTCGGCTGTTTGCTCCTTCAGTAAGGTTGAGTGGAGGTATGACGTCATAGATAATCATAGAATTTTTTTTTTATGTCAACACCCGATAGTTACCATTAACACTCGATCCTAATTTGGCAGAATGATGCTATGATCCTTCGTTTAAAAAAAAAAACAAATTTAACATCAGTGTCATTGTCAAGTGTGTGTGAAGTGTGAACTGTGGTCTGTGAACCTGTGAAACCCTAACTTGTATTGTGGTGTTATCGCTGATATTTTCACGTTATTATTTTCGCTGATATTTTCACTTAAGTTTCGTAAAGGTAATCCAGAAACTCCAAAAAATCCTCCACGCTTTTTTTTAAATAAGTGTCCCTCTATAATTGCGTAATCTATTCATAAAAAGAATTGATATAAATCTCGAAAATAGACGCTCGAGAGAGCCTCAAGGTACGTCCTGAGGTACCTTAATTTTGACAGTTGATTCCTCGACTCGCGTAAGGAAATTCCTCAAGTCGAGGACATTTTGTTGAACTAGTGATACAATTTACGTGGACTGAGGTTGAGTCGAGTGGAGGAAATCTTGAGGAAACAACTAATGGCACTAGTGTAGGACGCATCTAATGATACCTCTCATGCTCGAATGCGACAAGCCGTTTAGGCTCTAGAGCGTACCAAAGAAATATACATACGTAGATGAATGAATGAATGAATGAATATTCATTATCGCGTTCATACTGTATAACAAAGAAACATAAAATTACGAAAACTTAACCACTCAGTACAAACACAAAGGCTTCATTGCTGTGCAGCAATTTCTCCCGAGCAACCCACTAATTATATTTTATCACAACAGACAAGACGAGCAACGTGTAAAATTAATTATTTACATACACAGGAAACAAATATACCTAACTAATTATATTGAAAAATTCTAATTAATACTACATTAATATTCTTACAAGCTGTGAATCTAAAACAAATACACAAATACATACATAAACTTATCGAGCAGATGATAGATATTACATACACTTGAAAAACACAACCCTCCTTCTGGCGCAGTCGGGTAAAAATTAATATATGGGCCATCCATGCGTCAACTTCGTCAATTGCATGTGTGAAGGGTTTCTTGCCTTTGATAGATTTTAGGCTGGGACTTTAATATTGTGCGGAATCCGGTCAGTCAGTCAGGTCCGGTTAAAACTCGGTGCGCTGAAAATAGAACTCTGAGCTAATACAATAGAGCTGAAAATCGAACACACAAGGGTCGAGACAGATGTCAATGTGAAATATGACAGCTCGACACTGGACACTTCAATTTTCAACACTATTGTATTAGCGCAGAGTTCTATTTTCAGAGCTCCAAATTTTCCCGGGCCTGCCGATCATAAATATATTCCCAGCCTTATAAGATTTTAAGTTCGTTGGTCAAATGGATACATGAATTTAATAACATACAGTGTTCAATAAAGTGCAGACTGCATGCACGCATTAAGAACATTTAAATTTAACATTTAATAAAATTCTTTTAGCCCTTCTTCTACTGCGTGTAAAGTTACTCGCCTGTGTATCAGAGCCTCTACAATTCTATTACGGCCACAAGACAAAGCGTTTTTGGTTGTTATTTATATGTGAATGTAAGTTTAAAGCCGGACCAATTGTTATGTCGGCCAGGAGACCGCAACCAGAGTTTCATAGAATGAAATATTAAAAAAAACAAATTATCCATAAACGTAAAAGAAATAATAAATTATAAAAATTTTGCGACTAAACCATTTAAATTTCTATATAATTGCTCTCGAAAGCTTAGTGTAGATATATTGTCAACAAGGAAACCCCTTTGCACGTATCGATAAAAGTACATGAGTTCTGATAAATAAAAAAATAATAAAAAGAATCACAAAACTATTCGATTCGGGATTCGAATCCACCATTTTGATTTATCGAACAAATCAAAAATCATACATACGCATACCAAACTGCCAATCGGACTGACGTAATAGAGTCGAAATTATTGACATATTGTTGCATGACAAAAGGAAAAACACGTCATATAGCTTAAAAATTCGCAGTTTCCCAGGGATGAAAGCTAGCTAGATCAATTTTTTTTTTTTTTTTTTCAAAATTTCATGGTAATACTTGTAGCCCTTTTCGAGAAACCGATATATACAAGATTGTCTCGTTTAAAGTATAATATGCAGGTACTCGAATCTCAAAATGTAAAAGAATTTTACTCTGGTCAAAATTATACCTCAATATTAAATTCCTAATTCCTAACAAAGACAAAAAAGTATAAAGCGAAAATGTTGAGTACGCCTGACGTATTCGCTTTACATAACTGCACCCACCTGACCTGCATCTGAACTAAACAATATCCAAAGGAAGTTTCATCATTGATTTCTAGATAAAAACTGCGCTTAATATGTAGTATTATGAAAAAAAATATATAAAAAAATTACAAAATAGTTCTCAATATAGAATCCATTATCAATAACCTGCACCAAATGCCCTGATTTATGAGAATAACAATAATTATAGTATTAGCTCCCCACACCGATTTCGGTGACGGTGGCCGTTTCATTGAAACCAGGCGTGCTACGCATCTACGTACGTAGCTACGTTATTTTATAGTGCCCAAGTGTGTGCGCATTACACAAGAGTAATTTCTCATCCTTTACTCTCAATGGATAATCTCCGAAGAGTGAAGGAAGAGAGTGCTCCTGTGTACTGCGCACATACCTAGGCACTATAAAATTACTCGTGCGTAACTGCGTACTTTATATCTATGGCGTGGGGTTCTTATAACTCCATTCGTATCGGCTTCACTTACCACTTACCTTTTGAAGACCCTCATCCAAATCCCTATCTAATATACAGGCTAGGGCTTCCCTATGAAGAAGAACCAGCCTTCGCCGCTGGTGTGAGCTGCTGCTTCTCTACTAAGGGACAAAGAAAAATAACTGGCAAATGTCAAGATGGGATGAATGATGATGATGATGAATGTCATACCTCGACTGCGCTAAATTAGCCTAAAAGTAGGGTAGTAGGTAGTTTAAGCGTGGACAATTTTGCCTGAAGGACGATTCTGCTAATTAAATCCTGCAATATAGTTACAATCCAGTCACCCGATATTTTTAAACTGCAAAATGGTATTCTCATAAACGTCAAACTTACATAAGACCCGTTTTGAACGGTCCAAACTCCGAAAATCAGTTTATGATATAAAGACGAAGCATCTATTATAAGGGAGGCTATGCCAAAAGAAGAAGAAGAATAAGAAGACGATACATTTATAATTCAATAAAAGTAAAATTAAAATGTAAGTTAATTACGAGAATTGGCTACTTGACTCATATTTAATTTCATACATTGAAGGAGTATTTCCTTTAGTACTTGGCTTAGGAAAACGTATTCTAGCGATATCACAAATTAAAAAACTTAAGATTGTTAAATAAATTTGATTTAGTAATATGTATTTTTGTTTTTTAATTTCTAGTGATGAAAACACCTCGAAGTAACTTCCGGCAAGGATTTGACGACACATATTATGTAGTAGTGAAATGGAACGTGTTTCTGTTAATAAATAGTTCATGACATCTTATATAGTTATTTATGTCAAAATGTCAAACGGAATGTCACACCGTCATTTTACCACTACGGACTATAGCACAGACAGGGGGGTGTCACTACGCCGTTCCGCCGCCGAGCTACAAGTACATACCGAGACTCCCCAACGTTGGGGCGATTCAATGGTTGCCACTTGCCACGCACTGACCGGCCGTGGCGCACGCGCGCACCTCTTACGCAGTACGACTCACTTTACGTCGCAAACGCGTGTCATATTTTAATTGGCAAAAATATGTATCCAAAAAAATACTGCATTGCAGCCGATTGTCGGAACAATGAAAAAAATAGCAATTGTCAGTTTTTCTCGGTTCCGGCAAGTGAGAAAGATAGCGAATGGTACGATAATCATTACTCATTTATATCTACTGTCATGGTACCTAAATCTATAACAATAATTATTAAATATACACACAAAAGTTTTATATTATATGCTTATTTATAGGTGGTAGGTAGCTGCATATACATACATATAATCCATACCTACATCAAAAGAGAATCACGTGTCGTGTCTGTGTAAACTGATTTATATGTTCGGTATTCATTTACCTAATAGGTACATAGGTATAACAGTTTCCGCTTGTATACCTTGCGTGGTATTTATGTTCGGTCGGTATGTTGTATGGTATCTATATCATATGTATTATATCATTATTATATATTATATCGTCGTCTAGTATAAATCTGATAGTATAATCTAAGATATTTAATAAAAACTATTGACAAGTTACAACCCTATTTTCGGAATATCTGACAAGGTGTGGAATAATGTCGACCTTCGCGCGGCGCCAGAGAGCTCAATTTCGGCTGCTCGCGTGCGGTCCGTTTGTTAATAATAATTATATAGGCACATAAAAAGGCGGCATTTGTGAAGATCAAAACAGAGAGACTTCTGTACCTTGTACTATTATATATTCTGTGGCACAGATTACAAATAGTACTAGTATGACGTCACAGTACAGATAATCAACCAACATGGGGCGAATAGTGTTTTCGACGGTTTTTAAAAAGTGTATTTAAAAAAAAAAACAATTTTTAGGTTTTGAGGTTTCAAAGTAATGTAATAATTTTTTTGTGTAATGAAACAATTATGAAGCGTTTAGGACATAGGACAGGAATGGCTTCCGCACACGCTAGCCTAGCAGCTTGGCAAGCAGGGATCGGTTGCTGCTGAAAGAGGAACAGATAAACAGCTAACACAGTTAGCTTTCCGTCATTGTGTGGAATCGTGTGCCGTTGAAGGGGACGTCAAAATGTTCAACTTTGGATCGATTTGGAACGTTCTATGAAAGCTGTTTCTCTGTACGTAAGTATATATTATATTTTCTACTCTGTGGCACCGGAGAACAAAAGGCTTTGCTTGTTTACCTAGCGTGCCCTCACGTCTACTAAACTCGTATACCTAAAGTTTCTAACATTGAGCGTCCGAGGCCTAGTACTAAAGAGATCATGGGGATTTTATTCAAGTTTTAGGGTCAGCTCGCATCGAAACGAGACGATATGTACGCGGCGCTGCATTTTTTAAAATAGTAAATCAAAATTGAACTTATTTTGTACATAAGAAGATACACGCTTCGTCCCAAGAGCGCCGCCGGATTGTGTGCAGAGCGGTGCAGTTTGACATTCGAACTCTTGAATATAAACGTGTAATTCTTGTGTAGTGAATGAGGTTTAATTTTCAATATAATATTAATTTAATATTTAGAAAAAAGATTAGTTTTAAATAAGGGTTAGCTTACACCGAAATGTGACGATATGATATTATTGAAAATTAAACCTCATTCACTACACAAGAAGTACACGTTTATATTCAAGAGTTCAAATGTCAAACTGCACCGCTCTGCACACAGCCCGGCGGCGCTCTTGGGACGAAGCGTGTATCTTCTTATGTACAGAAAAGTTCAATTTTGATTCACTATTTTAAAAAATGCAGCGCCGCGTACATATCGTCTCGTTTCGATGCTGACTGCTGACAGCTGACCCTAAAACTTGAATATAATCCCCATGATCTCTTTAGTACTAAGCCTCGGACGCTCAATGTTAGAAACTTTAGGTATACGAGTTTAGTAGACGTGAGGGCACGCTAGGTAAACAAGCAAAGCGTTTTGTTCTCCGGTGCCACAGAGTATAAAATATAATATATACTTACGTACAGAGAAACAGCTTTCATAGAACGTTCCAAATCGATCCAAAGTTGAACATTTTGACGTCCCCTTCAACGGCCCACGATTCCACACAATGACGGAAAGCTAACTGTGTAGCTGTTTATCTGTTCCTCTTTCAGCAGCAACCGATCCCTGCTTGCCAAGCTGCTAGGCTAGCGTGTGCGGAAGCCATTCATAAACATTTTCCACACGTATATCATAATGTATTTGTATACAAATCTTATAAATGTAAAGGTATGAAGCTTACAAGTATTGTTAGATTAACATTATGCAATATGTCATATCATTATTTCATGGAAAGTAACTATATCAGATTACTGTTGCATAATATAGTATTATATATCCATATCGAATGATACCAGCGACTGTTATTATCAAGACTTATGTCACCCGACTCAAGTGTTCATTTTTTGGGTTCCGTACCCAAAGGGTAAAAACGGGTTCCCACTACTAAGAATCCGCTGTCTGTCCGTTTGTCGGTCACCGGGTTGTACCTCATGAGCCGTGATAGCTAGACAGAAGAAATTTTCATATAAGCATTATTTGGCTAATACTTTTGAATTAGCTTTCTGCACACTTTCCTACACATAAACTTTAACTGTGCCAAATATCATACACCTCAGTTCGCACAATTCTCGTAAAACCGTACTCAAAAAAAATTTACTACTGACTGAACCAAATTATGCAGCATTTACAGTAATAAGATCGAATTAAAATACCAAATACCATAACGGCAGAGGTTGGTACTTCCATTACATAACGAGAGGAAAGAGATGCATTAATAATGTGAAATTGTGTATAATAGCAAATAACCTCCTCTTAAGATTCAGAGCACTGAAAATAGAACTCTGCGCTAATACAATAAAGCTGAAAATGTAACACACAAGTATCGAGTCTAATGTCAATGTCATTTAAAACAGCTCGACACTTGACACTTCGAATTTCTACTCTATTGTATTAGCGCAGATTTAAATTTTCAGTGCTCTGAATTTTCCCGGGCCCGCCGGATTCCGGATCAAATAGTCCCAGTCTTAGCGAGCCCGTGTCAAAGTTTTAGGGGTTTGCAGAGAAAGGGGAGTGGTAAATAGCAGTATTTAAATTTTTATAATTCCGATTGAGAATAATTTACTTCTATAAAAACGTAAAGGCAACCGACACCATTTTGATCCGATTAAGAATCTGAATTATGGACACACCGCTCCAATCACCAAATGTATTGGGCTGGAATACGGCATGGAGATATATTATGTCTATATAAAGTTTGCATCCGATAAGAAATTATAAAATTCATCTCTAAAACGGTGAAATGCTAGCAAAGCCGTGGACTTACATAAACTAGTATAAAGGAAATATTTAAGACTATCTTTTGCGTGCGACTTCACCCCCGTCGGGGATGAATATCGAAAAATCATTTTAACTGATGTTTACGTCATAATAACTATCTGCGTGCCAAAACTCAAAGCAATACGTCCAGAATCCAGATAAGGTGAAATGGGGATCCAAAGTTGTGTACTGAAATATCATTCAGTACACAACTTTGGATCCCCATTTCACCCTTTAGGGGACAAATTTCAAAAAATTATAAAATACGTACTGAATGATTTATATTAATTATTAGTTCAGATATTAAATTGCTTAGAAATCGGGTAGATTTAAAACGTTTTTCATACAAACTTTCAACCCGTATTTAATTAAATGTTTTTAAGAGCAAGATTCTCAATTTTCCAGAAAATTGGTGCAAGTTAAAGATTTTCCATACAAACTTTCAACTCCTATTTCAACCCTTTAGCGATGTAATTTTTCAAAATCCTTTCTTAGAGTGAACGTTCACGTTTTTACCATTAGCAGTTACGGCTGTGCGTGCGTCTGTATGTCAGTGAGTCAGTGGTGATATCGTTGGCATATCTCCTTTTATACATATATGGATAAAACTTTTTTAAATATTATTAAAATTGAAATCATATACTTTAAACGAGACGATCTTGTATATAATTATATAATCGTAATCTCGGCAACGGCTGCATGTATTTACATGAAATTTAGTGTGCAGGGAGTTTTGGGGGAGAATAATCGATCTAGGTAGGTTTTATCCCTGTGAAACTGCGCATATTTGAGTTATATGTATATTATGTTTTTACTTTCGCCGTGCAACAACATATCAATAATTTCGATTTTATAATGGCGGTCCGATTGGCAGTTTGGTTATTTTTGCTATTGCTTGCTTGTTAGGAAATTCGGAATGTGGTGGGTTTCGAACCCCGGTAAAATATTTTTGTGATTCTTTTTTTTTTAATCTACTAGAGCTCCGAGCATAGCTCAGTTAGGTACCCACGTACTTATATTAATAACGGAGCTAAACTCTATCATTATATCGCGGCTGTTAAAATTATACGCCATGCTTTCTCATGTTTTAATTATACACATTTTAAATTGAAATGTCATAGGCTTCGAAGTTCGAATGTTAATATAAAACAGTTGTAATTTATGCGACGATAAAACCCGAAACTGTATATAAATTGGTAATTTTATGTCAACTCAAGCCACATAAGCGAAAGTAACTAAGTTACGTGGTATATCAAATAACAAAGGACAAGTGGCTAAGTTACTTTTAAGTTCTAAAGATAACTAGAGCTTGACAGGACAATATAGAAGTAGAAAGTAAAGAAAGCGAGGAAACACTTTTAATAGTCTCTCGGACTAGGACTTTTCATTAGAGACATCAAATGCTACAAGATAAAAGATTCAAGTGATAAACAGAACTGTGATAATCCATTAGTAATTTAGTACTAGAAGAGATGATTCGAAAAATGTAAAAATGTTATTTGATGCGAAAAACGGCCTTATTATTGTTCATAATTTTCAAGGGTCGAGGCCTTACGTTCATCGACACCAAGTCTGAAAGCCCAATTCTCGTACTCGTTAATAACTTACTCTTCCATTTTACTTTCGTTGTATTATAAATTAATCATCTTTATATCAAAAAATGTATTTTAGATTTTGGACCAACGCAAGCGGGTTTGACGTTGGTTTGACGTTTATGAGAATACCGCTTTGGATTGTAAGTTGTAACTGTATTATTGCAAGATTTAATTAGCAAAATCGACCATTTGATAACACCAGTATAGTCCGCATTCTTTTTTCTTGCTAAAGTAATATCGAGTGTTTAAACCACCTTTTCTCCGAGATTTGGAAACTGCCATTAATATAGATTTCGAGTTAGTTTCTAAATACTAAAAATTCACGGAAACGAGAATGGGCCCACAAAGACTTGTAAAGGCTAAGTAGTGATAAACGTAATAAGGATCACAGGTCAACAGAAATTATGAGGAGTAAAGTCTTATGTAAGTCGGCATTAGCTGTTTGTTAGAACTAAGAAGGTTATGTCTTCTCATGACTGACTAACATTCCTACTGCTTGTGCTCGGGTCTTTCCTCAATGTGAGGAGGCTGTAATCCACGCTTGGCTACAGATGGTCGGCAGAATTCTTGTGACTTTTTCTATTATACCGAGTTAGGCTGCGGAAAGGGTTCACGCACTGGAGACTAGATAACCCAGGGCTCATATAGGTCCTGTGACTCCTTTGTCCCAAGGCCACGTGGACATGGAGGAGGCTTATGCGCTGAATGAATATACTCTTCGGCCCCAAGGACATGTGGACCGCGGCCTTGTGCCCAGAGTACTTGTTAATCACCCACTTGTCTGGTTTCAACGAAACCACCCTGCATACCTGCACCGTCACCGAAATCGGTACGGGAGCTATTATAATCAGTGACTTGGTTACTATTAGCCACGACAGGAGTTCATATTCCCGAATCAGTTAAACCACAGACTATTTCAACGATTGGCGGGGATTTCGACTTTATTACTTAATTTGTGATCACTGACGTACGCACAGATATCTTTTCGTTCGAATGATAGGCTGACCTTTAGTTAGATATGCCGTAGGCTTCGTAAGGTTTAATTAAGCTTTGGTCAACGACGTTTATAAATTGAAGTCCGACAAAAACCTTCGTGAAGAAAATCTGTATGCTCTACGAATTAAAAATATTACAGACAGAGCTTCTGAAACAGAGAACTGAAACTCGAAAAATGACATCCTCGTATCTTTATTAGGCCAAAGAAACTATTGTATTGGGGTGAGTTCGTCACCAGACGTAAGCATCATTATGGTGTTTTTCGAGGTCAAACGCTATATAACGATAGAAGCGGTTAATTACCGCCAAGAAAGGCTAAAAAAGTCAAATGCCACAGGTCGACACAGTGATCTCTTCCATCAGAGTCGATTCCATAGGCCCCAGCTGATTGTCCATTCACATAATGTATTTACTTGGATGGACAATCCGAAATTGAAATAAGAATAAACGTATGTATGAGTTGAAAAAATTGAGTACCTAATTAATTTTTTTACTTATTACGAAAAGTCTTATTATTAGAAGAAGATGTAGTTTCCTTACTTTTAAAACTTGTCACTGGCAATAGTATCATGCTATTCGAAAGTCAAAAAGAAGAAGATGTAGATGACAGTTAGTGTATAGCGTACTATTCCTGTCAAATGCTCAATCCTTCGATGAATAATAAGTCAATGTTCACTAGTGTTGTACGCTTTGTATATCGATATTTTCTACGACGTCTCATTTCATAGATAACCTCATTGTAAGACTGGTATGTGTGTTTCTGTGTTGTTTCATATTACATCATGTCTACGGAAGTCATAATTTGTCATAAACTTTTCTATGCTGAGTCATATTTTACTATCACATGATATCCAGTTTAGAAGAAAAATATATTTTCCCAATATTTTAAAACTATTTTTGTATTTTCCATGGCAATAACTTTATAGGATGTTTTGGGGTTCCGTGCCGCAAAAGGGAAAATACGGGACCTTAATAATTTCGTTGAAATCGGCTTATTTTTAATATTTTTATCTTGAAAAATGTACATACTATCAATAACTTAATATTATTCAATGAAATGACATGAGTGAATGACGACATTTCACACATTCCTCAATCATTGTCAAATAACATTTTCTATCATCGATTCTTACTTCCTTAATAATACTTCTTTGATTAATGAATAACCTAGACAGAAGTTACATAAATTACTAATTTCTATACTTAAGGCAGAACAACGTGTGTTGGGTCAGCAAGCCTCCCGACACACATTGTTCTGCCTAAAGTATGAACTGGAATAAATAACTACACCTACACCTTCATTGATACCTACCAGCCTACTGAGGCCAGCTGACTTTTTAAATTAACCCAAACAGGTACACTAAACGCACGCACCTAAAAATATTTGACACTCAAGTGACAAATTGAACACATGAACAGTCCTTATGGGAAAATTCAATTCCCCCCCCCCCCCCCAATTTCACCATTTAACCTTCCCTGACTTTGATAATTATTTCAAGACCAAAATTAGCCAAGTCGGTTGTCGAGTTTTACCTATACCTAGGATTTTTCAAAGACCTTTAATTATTTGGAAGATGAAATGGTCATTCCAATCACACTATTTATGCGTGTCTAAAAGATCTGGGAAGTCTGCTAACCGACAGTATGCTATCTTGGTGTAGCCTAAATATCCTCGCATTGAGGAAAGAACCTAACTCGCTACAGGGTATGTTGGTCGATAATGATGACGATTATTAGCAGTAGAAATGCTACAAAACCCTATTATATCCTTGAAAACCTTCATATTTCGTAACAAAATAAATGAATTTAATTTTAACATGAATAAACTCAGAAATTTACAAGGCCCTTGAAAGTTCTAGCAATTGTAATATTTTTGTGACGTGCTCATTAAAAGTGTGTACCCCTGAAGTGGCTAACAATTTGAAATGCGAATGATTTCACCCATATTATTTTGTTTATGAAAATAAGTATTAATTTCGGGAGGAAACTTTTTATGATAATGTGTTATGAATTTTTAGCGGGTACCTCATAAGAGGTAGGCGTGTTTTTCAGGCTTTTCAATTTTCAACACAAGCCACGCAATTTATAAGGCCTACCTTCAAATCATTTGAATTACTCAAAATATATGTATTTGCACGCCTTTTTAACAGGCAGGGATATTTTGTTTCAAATGTATTGTACTATGGTATTTTTACGTTTATAATTTCACTCACTTGAAATCAACTAATCCGTTTGACTGAACGACTATTTATCGTTATGTTTAAAAGGAATTCGTAACCCAATCGTAAATCGATATATTTAAATAATTGAAAGAAATCCTCAATCCTTAATTATTTGAAATGCCTAATAATTTTATAACAAGTTGTGAGAAATGTTAAAACATTTGAAAGTAATTAAAATTGCAAATCATATAATGTTTTGTGTAATTCATCTGGGTTTTGAGAGGCACGCGGAATTTATTAATATGCGTTCGCGAATTTTTTCGTTAAACAAGAAAGTGTATTTTATGGATAGTAATCAAACATTTATCATATGGTAACTGTGAAAGTTCAAGATCCACATTGTTTTCACCATAGGTGAATTCGGATGTCATTAAAATCATAATCTTCGTAGCCTGAAGGCCGAGCGTTAGGAAGAGTCAGGGAGAGAGGCGATGTCGCTCTGGCAGTATATAAACCACCAGGCGGACTCCGGAGCATCACACAACCTCCACACCTCCGAGAGTCAACATGAAAGCGTTCTTGGTAGGTACCGCGAAGTGAAAGTGTTGACCTGTGACCGAGCTTCCTCGAGTGTGGTTCAGTGCTAGCGATATGTAATGGAAGTCACTAGTGATGCGCGATGCATAGTGCTCATTGGATTTTACGAATTTGGACTTTCGAATATTTTTTTTTGCAATTGGAATTAATTTTTCTTGTGATGAAATTTGGATTATTATGATTTCTAAATTTTAAAACTAAAAACTAATTTTTCGAAAATTAGTTTTTGGTACGGTAATAACGGGAGACACGTATGTGCCAGTGTATTTTTTTTTAATTTGATTTTTTGTTTGTCATAGGTATTAGCAGCCGTCGCGGCACTCGGCTCGGCTCGGCCCGAGGCGGGATACAGTTATAACGCGCCCGGCGGCGGGATCGGAGGCGGCCACGGCGGCATCGGAGGCGGCCACGGCGGCTTCGGTGGTGGCATCGGAGGAGGACACGGGGGACTCGGCGGCCTCGGTGGTGGCCTCGGCGGAGGACACGGTGGATTCTCCACCGGAGGTCTGAGCTCCAGCAGCTTCGGAGTCAGCGGCATTGGTGGTGGACTTGGCGGCGGTCTGGGCGGAGGTCTCGGCGGAGGATCATTTTCCTCCGGCGGTGGTTTCTCGTCCGGCGGCGGATTCGGCGGCGGCTTTGGCGGTGCCCCCATCGTCCAGAAGCACATCTACGTCCACGTCCCACCCCCAGAACCTGAAGAGCAGCGCCCGCAAGTGATCTCCGGCGGCGGAATTCCCCAGAAGCACTACAAGATCATCTTCATCAAGGCCCCAGCTCCGCCCGCGCCCGTCGCCCCCATCATCCCAGCCCAGGCCCAGAACGAGGAGAAGACCCTGGTCTACGTGCTGGTCAAGAAGCCCGACGAGCAGCCCGACATCACCATCCCCACCGCCGCGCCCACCCAGCCCTCGAAACCCGAAGTATACTTCATCAAGTACAAGACCCAGAAGGAGGGCGGTATCGGAGGTGGTTCTCTGGGCGGTGGTGCTATCGGTGGTGGAATCGGCGGTGGTCTTTCTGGTGGCAGCATCGGAGGTGGTCTGTCTGGTGGCAGCATTGGAGGTGGTCTGTCTGGCGGTAGTCTGGGTGGTCACGGCGGCAGCCTCGGCGGTGGCAGCATCGGCGGCGGCATCGGTGGCGGTCACGGATCCTCGGGAGTCAGCTCCTCGTACGGACCCCCCGGCCACTCAGCCGGCCCGTACTAAGCCGCACTGGCGTGCTCGATTGTGATACCTGCTACACCTGCTCAGCCGGCTACACCTAATTATAAGTAGAGAAAAAAACGGTGCCTAAATGTATTTATGTAAATAGTAATTTTAAATGTCTAATGTTAGTTGTATTATAATGTCTTTTTTGCATAAAAATACGATAAACGAAATGAAATTTTTAATTTCTCACCCACTTCAGCCCTAAAACAAAGTTGACAAACGTCAAAACTTTTCTAACAACAGTCTCAAAGTATAATAGAGAAAATTGCCTTTTTATTTTTCATATGTCATTCAAGAACGTCAAAGCAAACTAGTGATGTGCTAAGTGTCGATAATAATATCGATTTCTATGCGCAAACAGAAAGAATAAACATGTGAAATACATTAACACACGACAGGCGTAGAAAGTATTTTCTCTGGAGCTCGTTGCGCAATGGTCCACAGTGACCCCACTTGCATAATAATATACTTCACATAAAACAAGTAAAAGTTACCGAACATTGCGCAAAACTAAACAAAACCAATTGCGTAAACTTGACATTTGTAAATTTCCCCTTATGAAACTCATCTCTGTTTTTAAAGAACATTAGCCTATTTTCAATTTGCGAAATGTTTACGAGTGTGTTTACGCGGCAATTGGCCGAGGCTTGGTTACAAAATAAGTCTTTGTCATGCATTCGGAAAAATAGTTATTTTTGTAACGTAATTCGTCTTAATTGCTAATTATCCAGTATTTAATTTCTTAACCACCAGCCACATACGGTTCCAATTAATTTAAACATAATTATAGTAAAATATTATATCATTGTTGATAAAAGTCTCGTAACTTACTAGAAAACAGTAAATTTCAACTTTCATTAATACTTAAATATGTAAATTTTCATTTAAATCACTTTTTATACCTGTTACAACAGTTGTTATTTGTTATTATATAATTTGAAACTCTCTAGTTACGAAATTATCATAACAGTGCGAGTTTTTTTATTTTTATTTAATATTATTTAAAACCAAAAACTAGCTATTAAAATAGACTCATTGCGATCATTTTGTCACAATAAAATCAAAACGACATAATTACTGTCATAATTATTTATTTTATTTCCTATAATATATTTTATACTATATGTCTACACATATTGTTAAGTATTACCATGGAGGAATAGTTTTATTGGTCCATGGTATTACTATCAAGAAACAAAGACATAGTAAAGGAAATCAATATCATGAAGTTATCTGTTAATTTACTTATTTCATGCCATGTATATTACAGCTATGTATATAAATACCATTTGATCATTCAATTATCGCAGCCTTAAAAGTCTCCACGTTTGCGGTCGATGAATAACTTAATAATCGCATTAACAATATCATTATAATGGACATTTTTAATTTTTTTATGATATTTCGAATTAAAAATATATACAACCCTAAATTTCACACTTCTAACACCAACCCTTATTGTTTATTGGCGATATTAGTTCTGTATTAATCGTCAACCCTCAGTGATCGATAGCTCTTATGTGTGTACTCTTTCATACATCGCCTGTAGATTGTAGGGTTAGGTAGTAGGTAGTAGGTAGTAAGTGTAGTAAGTGTAGGTAGTAGATAGTAAGTGTAAGTACTAAGTTGTAGGCGCAGGGTGCAGTTGTAAGCGTAGGAGATAGCATGTGAAGATTGTAAATGTAAATAGTGTGCGTAGGAGTTGGTAGTATGTGTAAGTGTATGTTATAGGTATAGGTAGATATTTATTTATTCCATAGCTATTTATTATTTAGTTAAGTTACATAGTTATGTAACTAAACTAAATAAGAGTAACATAAGATACATAGTAAAGGCAGACCGCAGAACAACGCCTGTGGGGTCAGCTAGTATTGTTTTAATATTATACCTATTTTTGTGACGTAGGCGGAACGCAAATACACGCTGAGGGTCCCAGGACTTCTGGACTACCAGCTTGATGCTGAAGTAGGTACTTATCAGATCACCGACAAGTTGAGTTACAGAAATATTTATCATAGATGTTGCCCGCGACTTACTTCCTGAGGGACCGTACATTTTGCCGCGATAAAAAGTAGTCTATATCCTTCCCCGTGGTCTACGTGGTCTATGTCTGGGCCAAATTTCATCAAAGTCGGTCCAGTACTTTCGGAGCCTATTCAATGCAAAAAACAAACTTCTCTTTATAAATTATTATATATACGAGTATATATATATATATATATATATATATATATATATATATATATATAATTTGTTTGTGAACACTGAACATGTGTATAACAATATGTTATCCGTTGTAGTTAGTTGAGAAACCGACTTTATACCACATATTCATTATAGATTCAGTCCGGTCTGTTACGATATTTATTTCAAAATAAAAGTTATAATTAATTAAGTAACATTAAGTTTTAAAGATTATAATCTCTTAATTGATAAAAAATGCTGAGATTATGTTACGTCAAAGTAATTAATATTTTTAAAATATAAGACGCAAAAAGTAATAAAATTATAAGGTAGTAAAACTTCGAGAACTTCAAAAAAACGCGATATTCACAAAATATGACAAGGTTAGCCGCCCTTATCGATCAATACAAAAACTGTTACAAGCTCTCTCCTAAAGTAGGTATATTAATGATGTCTTTCTCCTTATCCTTACTCCGACTACTATTATAATTGTGAAAGTTTGTGTGGATGTATAGATGGATGGATGTTTGTTCCTCTTTCACGCAACAACTACTAAACAGATTTTGGTGAAATTTGGTACGGTAGTAATGTAGGTTGTGGATTAAAACATAGTCTTTTAATCTGCATAACGTACAGTGTTCCCGTGGAATACTTTATTCATGCAAGCGGAGCCGCTGTCGAAAGCTTGTGAGTTTGTGGTTCTTTGAAGCAATAGCTACTGAACGGCTTTTGATAAAATTTGGAATAGTTATAGTTTAGGCTCTGGATTAACATATAGGCTACTTTTTATCGCAGCAAAATAGTTAATTAGTAAAATCTACGCGATTTCTTCTTGCGAGCAACATGTATTAATAATATTGTTATTTTTCCTAATGCAACAGTATATATAGTTGAAAGTCTTTTATAGTTCTCGAGATAAGTATGTTAAAACAAACCCAAAGCGCGTCTTCGGAAGAACATTACCACATCTATTAAACCTTTCCTCAAATATTAGGGTTGTCAATAATTTTACATTAGCTATATTTTTCACTATAACTTTTGAAGAAATTTGATAAAACATATTTCGCGATGATTGTTACGGAACCCTTCTGAGACATGTCCTGACAAGCTCTTGGTTAGGTTTTTTAATGAATAATATTTCGCATAATGATAATTTTCTTCCACTTTTAAAATGTTATACTGTAGCACAGTCTACAGCGTGCAAAATAAGATGTAACCATCATTGGTTTTGTAGTTATTATGTGGCGCTTGCTAATTATTAAGCAATTTTCATTGATGACATAATCTTCTCCACTATCGTAAAAACTTGCCACTTCACTATGACAATATCTTCCTATTTGAATCCATCGATAAAAATTGTCGCAACCCTACAGTGATCTCTAGAGCTGTCATTAGTGAAAATGACTAGTGCATTCTGTATTATGCCACGTTCCACTTTGTAACATAACTTAATGCGAGTAATGACTAGAAGTTGCAACTACATATTAGGTGCATTATTTAAATGGCAAAAGATTAGGAGATTATTATTAGCTTTTAGGGTTCCGGAATACATAAGGAACCCTCATAGTTTCGCTCTGTCCGTCCGACTATCTGTCTGTCCACGCTTCTAGATTCTGCAATTATGAATATAAATATGTAGATGAAATTTGGTACAGTTATATATTGTGTATAGATCTCGGTTTGGGCATCATAAAATAATTATAATTTTATATTTTAGGGGTGGCGCTGGTGGTGTTACATGTGAAGTGGGGGATGAAAAATATTTTTTCATTCTACCCCATCGTGTGGGGTATCGTTGAATAGGTCTTGTAAAATAAAAGCAAGGTTTCGTACCTGATTTTTTAACAAAGACGACCATTTTCGAGTAATCGGCCTCCAAAGAGGTTTACTAGTTGGTCTCCCCCTGGCATTTCTAAAATAAAAGAGATAGGACATTGTAAGTTTCCATGTTAAAAATATCATGCTAAAAACTCTTTTAAATTATGAAAATTTTGAGCGAAATCGGACGATAACTTTTGAAGTAATTCAAAGAAAACCTATTACGCGTTGACAGTTACGGAACCCTCCTTAGACATGTCCTGACATGCTCTTGGTTAGGTTTTTTTTGCCATAACACTTTAATAATATTCCTGCCATTCTTAACGTTTAAAATAATATCGTAACAAATATCGATATTATCGACAAAATGATTTTACGTCACTATCTTAAACGAAATTAATGAAATTATACCAATAATTGTAAATCAAAAGTTCGTCTCGAAGACTATTATATATCAAAGATTATTTTTGAACATAATTTTATTCTCATGTTTATAAAGTCGAAAACTCGACAAAGTCGTGATGTTCGCTACCTTATGTTAATGTTGTTTATATGGAAAAAGTTCGAAACGGAAGAAGTTGCAATAATATTAAAATACATGATAATATTATACATATATATACATAATTAGAAGATATACCATGGAGCCCAACGCGGGCATTGACCCTGAGTGGATATTCATATTAATGTTTTTATGGTACATATCGGGAAACGGGCAGACGTATCGCCTGATGGTAAACAACCACCGCTACTACGCGTGGACAGCCGTACCACCGCAGGACCTACAAGTGTGTTTCTGTTCTTTAAAACCCCCTAATACTTTGTAAAGGTCCTACCAATTTCCATGAAAATAAAATAATTGCATTTCTAACATATAATTTTTTTAATATAACATATTATTTTTATTATCCTGGGTGTTTTAAAAAAAAACAGCTTTTTCCTACAAAATGCTATCTATGCCGTAGCCCTTTTGTATGAAACAGCTGATTATTTTTTTCAAGTAGGAAAGTTGATCACATAGTAAAAGTTGCGTATATTCAAGAGTATATTCACTCCTGAAAGTTTGGACACTGACTGGAAAAACACCGGTATATCTCCGAAGTTTGCGCGTTTATGTTCACACTTACCATTGGCCCATAGGCCCATAGCACATTTTTTGTCACATTGAACCTAATTAACACATAATTGCACCTAATTACAAAACTACACTAAAATCTTAATTCTTTTTACTTTTGTCAAGTTGTAGTACCTATTTATTTTTGAATGTTAAAAATTAAACAAAATTATTACATGTAGAAAATACCCCTCCATAAATATGTAACACACCCTTCCAGATTTTACAGGCTCATCAGATTCAATTCAGTAGTTTCGGAGCTTGTCGGTAGCAAACAGTCAATATGTTTGCGTCACATCTCCGCAACAGCGAAAGTGACTCTCACCGAGATCTGTCAATACGGTCCACGAATTTTCATACGCCACATGCGTTTTGTTGGTTCCAGTAGCTTGCATGTTACTTGGATGTGTCACTCGCATGTGGCACTGGCGTGTGTGCCTTAAGTGCCTGAGAGAGAGTGTACGTTTAGCGAGCTTTGAAACATGCTACATAAGTGCATTATTTCTTACGCCTAATATCTAAACCTGCAAGATGATATATATTTTTGGAACGAAGTTCCTTATCGCGCGTTGCGAAAGGGGGCTAGACGGGAAAAATTAAGACTAAAAGTTGTAACGACACTTTTTGCTATAGTTGTAAGCCGTGCGGCGTGCGCGTGTTTCTCTGTCTGTCTCTCTCTCTCTCTCTCTCTCTCTCTCTCTCTCTCAATTATTACTAAAATTGAGCCTACCGATTAAGTTTATATTACATTATATTTGTTAATATTAAAAAAAAATTATCATAACTTAAAAAAAATTACATTTTATTACAATTCCTTCACTAATTAATCGAAAGGAACTTCGTTCCATCCGGGTGTCCCTTGACACCTCTCAAGTTTTTTTTTACTTAACTATTTCCCAAATATGCCTGGACAACATGATTGTGAATGGCACATGCAAATTGTAAAATATAACTTGACCCATGTGTCAATAATATATAAGGATTAAAAAGATATTTGGTATCATAATACCAAATATCTTTTTAATCTTTATATTCCTAAAATAAATATGGAAAATGAAAACCTTTGTATATTTCAGCGCAATTTATTCAGTAGTTTGAGACTTATGCGAATCAATGAGTCAGTAGGACATACTAAATGCAGCCTTCTACTTAAAATCAACTTGCCAGTCGCTGGCGCGAGCTACTGGCGCGTGTATACGACTTTGCCGCCAAAAGGACCCGATTCAGAATCAATGAGAGAAAGTGCCATTCTTACATCACTACTTTTACACGCGTTACGTAATGTATTGAACTTATCGACGCTTACGACGGACTTCACCTTGGTCCTTGAGCTATGTCCGGCTAACACCCGAAATTAATAATCAATCTTAATCTCATTTTAGCTACCTGAGATCAAAATTTCAATACATTTCAACGATCCTAGGATTAACTTCACGTCAATTTACGTCAATTTTTGTTTGATGTTTGAAATTGAAGTTAATCTAAGATTTTAGATACGTTATTAATATCGGGCGTAAGATCACTGATCACTGATCCGCAGTGGTAAAATCTATTTATCCTACGTGACAACCTCTGGGGCTGTGGTTAGCGCGTTGGCGCTTAAGCCGGAGGTCGCATGTTCGAATCCCGGCGAATAGGACAAAAAGTTTTTCTGTGTTCCTACTTCCTAAGTCTTGGATGTGTGTTAAATATAATATGTATAATATAATAAAAATCTTAAACAAAATGTAAAGTATAAACGTATTAAATATATTCCCGTTGTCTGGTACCTGTGATAGAAGTTCTTCGGATACTTAGGACAGGACCAGATTGACGTGGTGTAGAAGCGTCCACAGTTAACATTATATTACATTACTCCGGACGGATACGGACGCATTTGCAAAACATGTTGTTTGACAGCGCCGCGTGACTGACATTTGATTAGAAAATATGTTTTGTGCAATAAATCCAGACAGTGACTAAATAAAATAAATCTTATTATCACACATTAAGATTCATGCATAATAGCAAAACACGTGAACATTTTGAGATGACTTTTTACGTTTTTCCAAATAAACTTTTAATATTGTTTATTTTATCTGAGCCACTCACAAACAAAAGGAAAGCTAATTTCAGACTACGCTATACTACTATGCTATAGCAAAGAAGGACCGAATGCTATACTATATATAGCATGGCGTTCACATTACACGATATTATCGCAAGCATTTATAGTATATACTATATAGCAAGCTCAGTTGACCGATGACTCGGGGGTGAGGTAAGAGGAACAGGGCGGCGCGCGATATAGCACAGCATGAACTCAGCGCACTAATTTATGGCGTATAGTAAGCCAATAATATATAGTACAATACAGTGTGAACGTGTCCATAACAATGTATGGTGCGCGATATTGTTGTATACTATATGCTATTATACATATTATCGCGTAGTCTGAAAGCCGCTTTACGCAACGGATACGCTGATCAATGTTGCTGACTGTGTCTGGTACTTTGGAAATGTCACTTTACAGAAAAATACAGCAATATGGATTAGCGTATCTATTTGCGTAAATATTTTAATAATAAAGTTTTATATGAGTATTTACGTAATGTCGTGTTTACTTTTGATGAATTTGGCGTGTATACAATATAATATTACATATTAGTAGCAGTAAGGAATGGCCTGCAATCCCAAGCCTGGAGCATTCGAAAGCGTTAATTCCAGGTGTTAACAAAAGGCTTGCAGAACTGGCGCTTTCAATTAGTACGAATTAGCTAAGAATCCCCAGCCAACCAAAACCCTGAACTGGGCATTGCAAGCTCCACAAACACCTCAACAAAATAGGCGTTGGTGATACGACGACATGCAGATTCTGCGGGGGAAAGAACGAGACACCCCTCCACCTTCTCGTTAACTGTCCAGCACGTCAACAGAACAGAAACAGGCACCTTGGGCAGCACGAATACTCTGCCACAGAGGAAATTCGCAGCACCAACTCCAGTCGTATTGTTCAGTTCATGAGCAGCATAGGGCTGGGGCCGCCGATATTATAACGCGAAGGAGGAGTCACAATAGATCCACTTGGGTCGTAGTGATATCAAGGCTCGGATATGAACTGCCTTCGATTATATAAAAATACATATTAGTGCCTGTGGCAAGAATTCACTGCATACTAGACTACAGATACAAGATATTGAGACAAGTAATGCGTGACATTAAAATCAAGATTATGCTTAATTACTTTCACTTATAGCTCTATAAGACTAAGACAGCTTCACACAGAACATAACAAACAGTTTCTTAAGCAAGACTTAAGAAGACTAGTTTTTCGTACACGCTTTAATAATGTCTGTATCTTTTTTGAGTTTACTCGATTTTATAAGAGCGTATTATAATTACATTCCTTGCCTGTAATAGTCCATTTATCTATGTCTATGTTTCTTCCGTGCAAATAAAAAAAAACGAAATGTCACTGTCAGTTTTGACGTTTGATGCGCCAGCGCGGCAAGGGACATTTTCCGCAAGAATCGTTGCGTTTCGTCCGTATGAAACTCATTCGACTGATAAGGTTACCTCACGGCTCTGAGATCTTGACTTTGCGAGCTCGTTCCCACTGACGTGCGTTCTGTCACTGATATTAACTACCGGTGTTTCCGTTGTCTTACTTTCTTTTTATTGTGTTTTTGTAATATTTACCGCAGGATGCCCAAAAAGAAGTTTAAAGTCTCAATTCACGAAATTTTAAATGCTGCTTTAGCAAAAAAACGCAGAAATTGATTGTGCCATTAGCATGTTGCCAGTTACTCCTAATATGGCCTTCCTTTCTTTTCTTTTTTTTTTAGTTATTGCTAAAGAATGTTATTCATTCTAAAGTTTCATAACATCACGTCCCCTTATTCTTACTCACTATTACTGACCACTATAACATCCCCACTTCTTCATCCCCATTCGAGCTCAACTCTTTCCTGGGGTATAAATATAAAAGAGACAATTTACTTATAATATGATACTAGACTGAAAAATAAAAGAAATGGCGAATTAATTGCCAATATCTGTTGCAAAATGAGCAACACATGAGCGGTCAAAGTTTTTTTATCTATCTCTTTCCAGCAAAACGAATTTTAGTGCAAGTCGTGTAATGTGACGTCACGTTACACATCAGATCTCTCTGCCCAATTGACTGCTTTAAACGTTCACATCTTTTTTATTGTCAATTATAAACAAAAAACTTTTCATCAAACAAGATAGATCTATTTAAATAAATTAAAAAATGTCGTGAATATTATTCCCTATTATCTAATTTGATGTCTTGTGCCTATTTATGCAAGAACTTTTCCGGAAGGTTCTCAACATTGTTTCACTTAATTAAACCTGTGTCAATGCTCTTCGCATTGTTGCGAGATTATCAGATGAATTTAGGAACCGGCTGTGTAAACGAACGGCCGGATCCTGCTAAGCACGAAGAATTGACAAGTACGTATTCGTAACGTTAGCGAACGTTAATTGTATACAATTCTCTTTTGGTACCGTTACGAATACGTACTCGTCAATTGTTCGTGCTAGCCCCACTGATACTAAGCTAAAATCTGAGAAAATATTACCTTATTACAAATTTTACAATTATAATGCCATAATGGCACCAATTTCAAACGTATTGGGATTTAGTCTAAAAAATTTAAAATTTAAATGTCCCCTTATATAATCATTTACAAACATTATAACTGTTTTTTTTTTTTATAATAACCCGACTACGTAAATTATATGCCTATGTTACCCGGGTTATTATTACGAATCTATTGACACCTAGTTTATTGAAATCGGATCAATAGTTTCAAAGGTGGAACAAACATACATACATATATTGCCAAAATCATTACCCGTAGTCCGTAGTTGGGTAATAACAGTAAAACACGTATTTAAACCAAGTTAAGCAACCATATGACTACCTGCTCGAAGATTGGCTACAGTCTACAGATAGGCTGCAGATAGGCAGGGAGATAGGCTGTATCGCGTGCGCGGCGCTATTGTACAATGTACACAGTTCCGGTACACAGTTTTTCAATCATTTTCTTCCTCGTTACAAATGAATGA
This sequence comes from Phengaris arion, assembly GCA_963565745.1. NCBI lineage: Eukaryota > Metazoa > Arthropoda > Insecta > Lepidoptera > Lycaenidae > Phengaris > Phengaris arion. The sequence continues at coordinate 4,581,226 of OY751446.1, read as the reverse complement.
TGAGGTATTGTAATCGAATGTATTACTCGATTTCAGATTACAAATATTATGTGAAAATTTCAAGCTGTGATTAGATTTCTAGTGGGTTAGAACTTGGCGTTCGAGGTCGTGGGTTCGATTTCCGCGTTGGACCAACATAAACTGTTGTTTTTAAGTCTGGTTAGGACAATGCAGGCTGACCTGATTGTCTGACAAGAAAGATGATCGTCGACCATGCGTCGGATGGGCATGTAAAAAGTCGGTCCTGCGCCTGATCTCTCGCCAGTCGTGTCCGTCATCCCGCATCCGTCCTACTATATCTTTTACTAGTCTAAAACTTCTGTGTAACCGTGACTAATGTAAGACACATTAATTGACAGTTAATTAATAGTTACAATTAGACCACCAGTTTAAATAGTAGAGTCACGAAGTATTTGAAAGTGAGCCTATTTTAAAGTTCATCTGTAAATTATGAAACAGCTACTAGGAGCATTTGAACTATCGACGCGACATTAAATCTAGTTTGATTCGAGTCTATAAAAGACACATTTCATAGTCCAAATAAATATTTACTAACAATTGTTACGAAACTTAATTAAAATTTGTCTAAATTTTACTTACTTAATTACGATAAGAAATTATCAATAATCTTATTATTTATTGTTATTTTATGTTGTAAATTTGCAATTCGTCTGAGAAGCGGTGCTACTATGGCCCACAGAAACAGCGACACATAATTATTGCTTTGCAATTCACCGACTTGGTTAGGATTAGGACATTGGATGCTCAAAGTTGATTGGTACTAAAAGACCAACAACAGACTTGTTCCTCTGATGTTATCAGATGTGGTAAAAGAGAACAATTTTCTATTTATTTGCTAAAAGATGGCTCTGTGCGAGTTTCTTACGTCGGTTCTTCTCGCCAGGTTAGTTCCCGAGCCGGTGGTAGGCATCACGTAGTGAGAATTCCGTAAGTGTTGTCTTTAACCTATTTGGAAATAACACTTTATGAATTTGAATTTGCGCATCATCAGGCAATCCAACTGCTCGTTTGTCGGTCGTATTTGATAAAACATGTCACCAAATGATTAATCACTGCACCTGTCTTCAAATGGAGCTAAAAATAAATAGCAGTCATCACATGCACATACAAGTCTCACCAGTGACCTAGATAGTCTAAACTCTAAAGCATTTATTACCAAAGTGGTCCGGGTGGACCCCCAGGGGTCCACGGGAGACTCGACAGGGTCTACGTTGGCGTGATGGCGTGAGGAAAATAGGAGGTGCGCAATTCGTAAGCCACATCCACGAACATTTATCTGGTTTCGATAGTAAAAAACTTAAATGTTGGCTTGACTTGACATATCAATTGCCACGCGTACTTTATTATATTAAATGTTGGCTTGACTTCACCTTTCAATTGCCACCCGTACTTTATTATATTAAATGTTGGCCTGACTTCACCTTTCAATTGCCACCCGTACTTTATTATATTAAATGTTGGCTTGACTTCACCTTTCAATTGCCACCCGTACTTTATTATATTAAATGTTGGCTTGACTTCACCTTTCAATTGCCACGCGTACTTTATTATATTAAATGTTGGCTTGACTTCACCTTTCAATTGCCACCCGTACTTTATTATATTAAATGTTGGCTTGACTTCACCTTTCAATTGCCACCCGTACTTTATTATATTAAATGTTGGCTTGACTTCACCTTTCAATTGCCACCCGTACTTTATTATAAAGTATTGTGCGTTATTTTGGGTATTTGTACTCTATACCATATGTGAAATGTAAATAATCGATTTCACATTGGTGGAGAGGACGCCAAAAGGCGCAGGAGGTCCATCGAAAACAGCAAATTTTTTAAAGTGGTATATGCGAAAAAAAATTTTAAATCCTCTGGTATAACGTCTAGACTCTAGGTAATAAGCAAGGCCTAGGATACCTAACATAGCATACTCATCCAATTACACTAGTGTCAAGGTGAATTTGTTTTTATTCAAATCCTTTCTTCATCTCGAATAAATGAGACTGATTACTGAAGTATGCGCATTTCATTAGAGCTAAAACAGTTTATTCTTGATATGAAAAAAGTGTATTCCGGGTAATTTGTAACTTGCCCCATTGGCAAACATTTAGTTTATTTATTTATATTATATATGTATTTAGAAATATTGAAGTATTATTACGAAAAACGACGTTACCCGAAAGTCAATAAGAACGCTCTACGGGGGGCCTAGCAGAAACAGTTGAGAGCGGCGTAAACGTAACGTTATCAAATGATAGCGCCCATACAAATTTTATTCGATAACGTTACGTTTACGCCGCTCTCAAATGTTCCTGCTAAGCCCATATATTGGAACGAACGTGTGTGGAGGGTATAACACATCAGGATTCCGTTACATAACCGGTGAGTCAGCCGTCTGCACCGAGTGCACCGACTCACTGGCGCTTTCGTTCACGACTCACGATTTTGAGATTGTGTGGATTATCTAGTAATGTCTGTACGGATATTGTTTTATCGTGAAATTGTGTTTAAGGTTGTTACATTTAAATAATTTACACCTTACGGTCGAATACAGGAATGATAGTTAAATTAAGAGACGCTCAAATCACATGATGTGCTTGTCATTTCGGCTAGCAGAGACGGCGACAGTCTGTGAATAGGAGGACTCTTAATTTTGATTAACATTTCAGTATTCGGTTGTAACAGCGTAAAACGTAAGCCCACGTACATGTTACTTTAAGCGTCAGTTCTCAAAACATCAATTTTGACAGTTTTCAATAAAAATGGCGCACATAATATGAGTTGAAAAAAATATGATATGTTCATATTTCGTTTCATATTATGAAATATAATATGAAACACCTAAAGTTGTCGTTGTAGACCCCCTGTAATATAATACAGCTCATTGCATTAGTCTCCTATTGAATGCTACTTTTAATTGGGAACTACGATAGTATGTAGTATGTACAGTCGGAGACAGATCTGGTGAACCACTTTTCGACCACTTGGCAAGAAGGTTCAAAAGTGGTACACCAGAAGTCCAATTCTCGTAACTGTTTGGGATTATAATCCTGTTTTGATCCACACGGTATCGCATTCACTCACGCGTCTATCGCCTTTTTGGGTTTCAGATCTGTCGGTGACTTTCTACAAGTACTTACACATACATTTCAAATGGGTTTCCTTAAAAACCAATTTCACAAGACGCGTCAAGAAGTTAAACATGACGCGTTTTCATGTAGAGCAAAAAAACAGACAGCAAAAACACATAGTCATATAAATTAGTAATTTGGGTCCCGTACAAAATAGTTTTTACGATAAATTTTTTTAGAGACAAAATTCATCATCGCCGGGCGCCGACCTAGCATATCTCCACTGCTGGAGCTTCGGACTTTCATTAATATAAGATGAGTTGGGACTATACTTATTTATAATTTAAACGAGACAATCTTGTATATGTATAATCGGTTTCTCGAAATCGGCTACAAGCACCACAATAAAATTTAGTATGCAGGTTGTTTTTTCGTCGTGCAACAATATATCAATAATTTCAACACTATTATGTCAGTCCGACTGGCAGTTTGGTTTGCGTTTTTTGCTTTGTTCTGTAATTCGGAATTTCGGAATCTCGGTCAGATGAATATCTTTTTGTGATTCTTTTTTTTTTTTTATTTATCAAACCTCCGAGCAATGCTCGATTACCCAGGTACTTTAGATTATAAGTTTAGTTTTAGTCTACTGATTGTATTCTTTAATGTGAGCGATAAAGAGTTTCTATAGTCCACCAACATAGCTTACTGCGGGTTGGCAGCGGATAATTTAGAACCCCGAATAAGTTGATCTATGTAATATTAATAAAAATTGCTCCCACAGTCCACACCTATTACGGTGACGTTCGCCAGTTTCACTGAAACCAGGGCTGCTACGCAGGAGTTATCTTATACTCCCCAAGTGTGTGTGCAATACACAAGAGCACTATCTCGTCCTTTTCCCTCTACCCAGTGGGACTGATGACCGACACGACTTGCATAGATCATCTTCCTTGTCAGACAATCAGGCGATCAGCCTGTATTGTCTTAACCAGACTTGTGAACAATATTTTTTATTGTTGTTGTTAGCGCGGGAATCGAACCAATAACCTCCGAAGTCGAGAGATGCAGCATGCTCTCACTAGACTACAGATACATTGTTCAATGTACTAAATATGTGGATATTTTCTTGAGTGATCTATGATCTATCTTATTGGATCATGTTGTCTTGCTTGTTATCGTCAAAAGAGCTTATTTTCGCCAATAAATAAATAAACGGCACCTTAGCAGTCCTTTCAATCAAGCGCCCAGAAGCTTTGAAACACAAGTGTATGAAATGGAACGCCTTATACAAATAATGATGATGAGCGTTAAATGGTATTAAAAGCCGTTAAAAACCGGCCGAGGACTTTCGTAAGAGAAAGCATATGTTGTGTAATAACAATTGTAGGTAAATCGTGGGAGCCAACCAGGCTGATTTATTAGCATATCGAGATTTATTATACTGTTCAGTGTACACAGTGTATACACACACAGTAGTCGAGGAGACAAACGAATGTTGACGAAACGAGACGGAGGAAAAATTAGGCAAATGTTAACTGTGGCCCCATGAGTCCGCCCACGAAGATTTTAACAATAAGGTATCTTCTTTTAATATTTTCAGTAATTGTTTGCAACGATAGAAACCAATATTAAGTTAGCACAGAGTGTTTTTTAACTCTCGGATACATGACTACAATATTGGCATTATAGAAAATGAAGAGAAAATAAGAAACATTCATAAAACTGATACCTTCTACTTTGATTGGACTTTCTTTTGATTCCGCTATAAAAGATGCGTAAAATAAGCAATAATTCAAAAACCATGTAGTTAATAATATCTAAGTCCAAAATGTGTTTCTTCTGATAATTGATGTTCATTTTATCAATTTTATTAAGATAAAATCTATATAAACTTTTCGTTTTTAGTTCTTACCGGTTGAATCAAGATTGAACTGCATAATAATTAATTGTACCGTAAGTTCTTGGTGGAAATTCATGTTTCATAATTTACTAAGGCGGGTCAATAAGTCCGTGACTTTTTTAATTTCTAACCTCCTTACTGAAAAAGCAACACTACTCCTGTCAACAGGCATCTGTCAGTTGACTCCTATCAAAATTTGAACTTGCTGCGTCAGTTAGTTTGTGTTTTACAGCTATCTTTATCAGACTATCCAGTAACTTAAGGAAACAATGGAAAAAAGTGAATTTCGTGTGCTTATTAAGCATTATTTTTTGCGAAAAAAAAACCATTACCGAGACCAAGGCTAAGCTTGATAAATACTATGGGGACTCTGCACCATCGATTTCAATGGTAAAAAAGTGGTTTACTGAATTTCGTTGTGGCCGTACAAGCACTGAAGATGCCGAACGTCCTGGACGCCCAGTTGAGGTCTCTACACCCGAAACAATCGAAAAAATTCACGATATGGTGTTGGCCGACCGAAGATTAAAAGTGCAAAAGATTGTGGAAGCCATAGGCATCTCGCATGGCTCAGTGGTTTAAATTTTGAATGATCACTTGGGCATGAGAAAGCTTTCCGCAAGATGGGTGCCGCGTTTGCTCACAGTCGACCACAAACGCAATCGTGTAACAACTTCACAGGAAGGTTTGGCGTTGTTTAATCACAATATGGAGGAGTTTTTTAACCGTGGACGAAACATGGATCCATCACAATACACCAGAGACCAAACAACAGTCAAAACAGTGTGTTTCTAAGGGTGAATCGGCGCCAAAGAAGGCCAAGGTGGGTTTGTCAGCCAATAAAGTTATGGCGACTGTTTTTTGGGATGCACGTGGGATAATCCACATTGACTATCTTCAAAAGGGAAGAACAATTAATGGGGAATATTATGCCATCTTATTGGACCGCTTCAATGAGGATTTGAAAAAAAACCGACCTCATTTGGCCAAGAAAAAAGTTCTTTTTCACTAAGACAATGCAAGGGTGCACACATGTGCAGTTGCCATGGCAAAAATCCATGAATTGGGCTATGAATTGCTCCCACATCCACCCTATTCTCAAGATTTGGCTCCGAGTGACTACTTCTTGTTCCCAAACCTGAAAAAATGGCTCGGTGGAAAAAGATTTGACTCCAATGATGAAGTCATCTCGCAAACAAAGGCCTATTTTGAGGACCTCGACAAATCATATTTTTTGGAAGGGATAAAAAAATTGGAGAAGCGTTGGACAAAGTGTATAGAGCTCAAGGGGGACTACGTTGAAAAATAAAATGATTTATTTATCAAAAAATCTGTGTTTTATTCCAAAAGTCACGGACTTATTGACCCGCCCTCGTAATAACAGCTGTGTAATTATAATTACTGCATAATTAGAATACTGTGTATTAACTACACTGTGGCTTTGATAATACTAAATGAAGACAGTTAAGAGAATTGAAAATATGTGTAAAAGAAAAGATTATAGCTTTATTGTATAATTGCTATTGTTTCTTGTTGTGACTATGATATGCAAAATTATGCTAGAGATAGTGCTAGAGACGTCACTAACCCTATAGTCTATGCGCGTTTAGAAGACAGTAACTGTCAATAAATCACTCGTACATATGTCAAAATGGCTCACTGTAATTGGCTGATGTGAACACGGCTTATAAGTCATTAGTCAACTTTTTTAAACATTTCATTGTTTTCTTAACAAGAGTAAACTGTGGACTTCATTCATCATCAATCGTCATCATCACTGATCACTTACGTCCTCCATGTTGAGGCTCGGGTCTCTTCTTAATGTAAAGAGAATCAGAACCCCAATTCTCGTATTTATCTTAGATTTTCAATTTACTTTCAATGTAATTGTGATTATAAATGAATCGTCATGATATCATAAACTGATTTTTGGAGTTTGGACCAATCAAAACGCGTTAAACGTTGGTGTCAAACCAATATATAAAATACCGTTTTTCTGTTTTAACATATCCAGACTGCATCGAAACCTTATTATTGTGAGATTTAATTATCAGCTAATAACTAGCATATATATTTAATTCACAAAAGCAGGGATCTTTCTCAAAGCCTAACCATAAATGATAAACTAAATAAACACCTAAATGAAAAGGCAGGAAATTAATAATTAGTAAACAAACAAAGCACTGACTTACAAAACATTACATATTTGTTCTAAAGATTATTTACAATGTAAACGCACAATTTACACAGCTAACATTACATAAAGTTATTCAGTAGCGACATCTGCAGTACGTGGCGGTATGTGGGTCGCATGAGCATCATGCGATGGTTAACTACGCTACTGTATCATGGCGTGGTGCAAGTGTGAGAGGCAGCGTTTTTGAAATAGGGCTTACAAAAAAAATACTAAGAATTAGATTTTTATGGATTGTTGTTGTTTAAATGAATTAGTTTCATAGGGAAGAATTAAAATAAGTATATTTTATTACCTGCACAAAAAATAAAGTTCAAGGCACATTTTGTGTACTTCAACATAAAAAAAAGTTGCAATGAATAATGTAAAATTAATAAAAAATCTAAAATATGTCTTTCAGCTTACAATTTGTAGTACCATAATTATAATTAGGTCGGTAATTGCTACTGGAAAACACTTACATTTGCCTAAAACTCTCAATTTCTCTCAATAAAGATCTCAATTTTCAGGTAAACTGATATTTTATGTAAGCACCTAAAAATATTTTATATTTTTATAAGAAAATAGCATGACGTGTACAGAGTACACGTAGCAGAAGTGAAACTTCATTCATCATTTATAATCCAAAAATAGTCTCATCATGCCTAAAGAACATCACTTCAAGAAAGAATAGAAAAATTAAAATTTGTACTCCTAGCGCCCATCTGTGTATTGAGCTGTACTTTAGTAAGTAAAGTTATAATGTAAGAAGTACAAGTAGCTTGCAACAGATGGCGTTACATCCAAAATTGTGTCGTGACGGTTGTGAAGTGACGCGACCTTGAAATTTCACTCTCAACACCGTGCCGAGACGTTTCACTTCAAAAATCAGAGATATGGATCCGCTACAAGTCTGTATCTTGGCCCACAATAATATTGTAAGCGATGCGTAATGTCAGGGGGCAAGTGAGCGGCGATCTAGAACATCTAGAATGGACTGAGATGCCTGGATTTGCGCCATTCCTATACGGTCAATCGAAAACATAGACCTGACATCATATGGCGATAGATTATGTAACAGTATTTAAAAAAAGGGTGAGCCCATACGAGCGTAATATTGTGAGTGGTGAGTTACGGATTTTCGGTCGAGTAAGTTTTTTTCCATACTAGAGTAAACCTTATTTTGCATCGCCACTTGATTCAAATAGGACTTTTCTATGAAACCGAATGCAGCAGAATTTCTGCCGACCGAAATTCATCGACTCGGACACTCACGTTTGGCCTCACCCCAAGCTAAAGTTTGCGCGTAGTTAACACATTTCTAAAAAAAAACAACTAATAAAATATAGCACATAATTTGATATTAGCACAGAGTAACAGAGGAACAGCTTTCATAGAGCGATCCAAATTTTGTCAGGGTTGTCACTTGTCACAAACGATGGGGGTAAATTAAACTAAGGCTAGCGTCAGTATACGGTTATTGAGGACGATGCCATGTCTCCCAGTTTTCCACGTCTACATCACAAAATAATAAAATGTATTGGGAACACAATTACCTCGCTCCAATCTAAAATTGCAGATGATGTCAGTAACAGCATTAAAAATAGCTCTCGAACTCTACCTACAGCTGTGCCACAACCTTGGTAATGTCTCTCGGCGATCTTCGTTTTTCCATTAAAGTGACAGACGACGTATGAAAACGTTGATTCCCGAGAGATATTAGCAACGTGGTTTTACTGTACACTATCACCGTCATCATCACCGGTTACTTACGACTCCTCGACAAGAACCGTATGCAAGGTGGGCTCGACTGTCGTCCACACACCAGTCCATTGTGGGTATGTGGGTATGTGGGTATAATGGTACAGTTCAAAACTAAGGACGGGCTGTGACGCACATTTGACAAGACATGTCTTCATACAAGAAAAAGTTACGCCATCTCGAATTCACCATACCTCAAATGTTAAAACGGCCCCAAACAACCCCAAAAGTGGGGCCATTCAAGTGGGGACAGTTTTTCCTCGACATGCCTCGTCTATGACTGTGGTTTTCGTGTCGTAGAAGATTGTTGGGTACTTCTAGGTGTCGAGCTAATTGTAACCCCGACGAAAACAGTTTGAGCTGTCTGTCTGTCCGCGGCATCGTAGCTCCCTAACGGGAACATTGAATTTGATCTAGTTTTTTTTTTTGTTTGAAAACTGACATGATCGACAGTGTTCTTAGCAATAATTCGCCATCATAAGCTCGCTCACTTCCTGCGATTTCGGGAGTTACTTAACTAAGGTAAACTTAGACAACCCTACTAATATTATCAATGGGAAAGTTTGTGAGGATGGATGGATAGATGGATGAATGATGTCTGTTACTATTACACGCAAAGCTACTGAACGGATTTCTGTGAAATTTGTTATGGTAATAGTTTAGGCTCTGGATACATAGGCTACTTTTTATCCCGAAAAAGTACAGCGTTCCTTTGGGATACTGTTTTTACGCGGGCGGAGCCGCGGGCAACAGCACTAGCTGTGCGTGCTTCGTACAATACTAATTGTAAATAACAATACTAAAAATTATATCAAACTGTAAAGATGTATGTAGGTAACGTCGAGTAGGAAGCAAAAGAATGAAACCCAAGTACCTAGTAATCCGTGTATATTTCGCGTGGGCTTAAATATAGTCAGACCCCTATGTAGGTATATAAACACATAATAATATATTCGTATACCCCCATTATAATATAACGTAAGAATAACATAACACAGACTACGAGTTTATATGCTGAAAGTATTACTATTAGCTTAATTTACAATAGCTTTTCCGCCCGCATAAATACAGTATCCTACGGGAACGCTGTATTTTTTCGTGATAAAACGTAGCCTATTCGCCAACTGCTAATCCAGAACCTAAACCGTACCATATTTAATAAAAATCACCTAAGTACAAATATCCATCTATCCTTACAAACTTTCACATTTATAATAATATTGGTAGGACATGACGTAAAAATAAATAAAAAATGAAGACAATAAAAAATAGTAGTAGGACATGACGGTTGAAAAGGTATTTTATTGAGTTTACACATCATAAACGTTACCAGCGACCCGCCCCGGCTTGCATTATACATACAAACCTTCCTCTTGAATCACTCTATCGACTGCTGAAAACTGCATTAAAATCTGTTTAGTACCTAAAATAACTCTTATTTTCCCAAAGGATAGTTTAGGTAAATATTTATTTTATAGCGGGTGGATTGTGTCGCGGTGCACTTTTCTTTTTCCCGACGTTTAGCCGACGTTTCGGCTACTTTCCAGCAGCCGTGGTCTCGGGAGGACTGAGGTAACATTTGTCCTATTTGTTAAAGTTGTTCAAACTGCCCGAGGATTCTTCAATTATTATTTGTGTTCCGATCCAGGCAAAACATACATAGGCTGCACTAAAAGTATCGGGAATGGAATATTTCCACTGTTCCTGTCATATTAAAATCTTTTTAATTTAAAACTTCTTGGTTTTAAAAATCGAATACCGTTTATTTATTTAAAAAAAGATTCTCGGTCTTGTCACAAGGTCTTGTCAAATTTGTTTAGTCGTTGAGAAAATGGAATTGACTCGAGAAAATTTTAGAGCGATGAGTTATTATGACTTTCGAAGTGGTTTAACACAAAACAGTGTGTTGACCGGATGATTTCTGCATTTCATGATGAAGCCCCATCCAAAACCACAATTTATCGCTGGTTTGCTGAATTTCAACGTGGACGTGTCAAGCTCAGTGATGATCCCCGTCAAGGTCGTCCAAAAACTGCAGTCACCCAAGAAAACGTTGATGCTGTGCGTAAGCTGATTGAGGTAGATCGACATGTGACATACCGCGAAATTCAGGCAACTTTAGACATTGGCATGAGTCAAATACAAATAATCTTGCATGAACAATTAGGTGTAAAAAAGTTGTTTTCCCGATGGATACCGCATTTGCTCTGTGAAGAGCAAAAAGCGGCTCGCGTTACTTGGTGCGTCAGAACTCTCGAAAGATTCCACGCAGGATCCTCAAATGCTGTATACAACATCGTATCAGGTGACGAATCCTGGATATACGCGTACGAACCCGAAACAAAAAACCAGTCACGAGTTTGGGTGTTCGAAAATGAGTTAAAGCCAACAAAAATTGTTCGTTCACGGAGTGTTGCAAAAAAAATGGTGGCCACGTTTGTCTCCAAAACCGGCCATTCCTCTTGAGAGACAAAGAACGGGTAATGTAGAATGGTATGCTAACATTTGTTTGCCACAGTTCGTTTCTGAACTCCGTAAAGAGAACTGCAACCGCCGCATCATCCTCCATCACGACAATGCGAGTTCTCACACCGCGCACAGAACAAAAGAGTTTTTAGAGCAAGAAATCATAGAATTATTAGACCATCCGCCGTACAGCCCCGACCTAAGCCCTAATGATTTCTATACTTTTCCTAAAATAAAGAATAAATTGCGTGGTCAGAGATTTTCATCACCTGAAGAAGCCGTGGACGCCTACAAAACGGCCATTTTGGAGACCCCAACTTCCGAATGGAATGGTTGCTTCAATGATTGGTTCCATCGTATGTAAAAATGTGTCAAATTTCGCGGAGAATACTTCGAAAAGCAATAAATACATTTTTAAATAGTAATGTTGTGTCACTTCCTTGATTCCCGAAATTTTCAGTGCCGCCCTCGTACTTACAGTATCTTGAAGCCGCGGGGATTTTTGAAAATACTGATACTTCAAGATACTGTCAGTACGTTTTGCGTGGATCGGAACACAAATAATAATTTAAGAATCTTCGGGTAGTTTGAACAACTACAACAAATAGGACAATTGCCACCTCAGTCCTCCCGCGACCACGGCTGCTGGAAAGTAGAAAAGTGCACCGCGACACAATCCGTAAGTGTTTAAAACAATGAACAATATTCGCTTAAACCATAAGAAATCAATTATAGCAGGTGTCTTGTTTTATTAAAAGAGCGTCCATGACCTAGTGAATAGACCCCCTGAGTCGCACATGTGTTGGTGTAGGTTGGATTCCAGGTTGTGGTGTGTACTAATTAGACTTTTACAGTAACCATAGTTATTGATAAAGCTAAATAACCTTAGCTAGACGTAGTTTAATTTACGCTAATCTTCTGTGACAACCCTAACAAAATTAGGAGTGATTTTAAAGCTTCTATGAATACTGTTATATGTGATATATTTTGTTTTAATTTGATGACACATTTTAAAACATGCAATAACCAAATTCTTAATTCGATAAGATTATAAGAATTAGAATATATTATATTTGAATTCCTTCAACTAAATAAATATTAAATCACGTTAACCTCGACCTCTAAGGTCAGAAATTGGGTAACATGGCGAAAAAGGTTTTACATCAAATGACACTGTGACCTTTAACCCCGGAATAGAACCCCGGCGAGAATCGAACTCGCGACCATGTAACAGTGACACAATAATTAATTGAAGTACATAGTTAAAACTGAGCAGACAATCTATTTGTCAGGTGTCTGTCTAGATTTAGGTCGTTTTAAGACGTTTGTCCTACTAAGGGTCAGTTCACACGGAGACACGACGCTACGCGGCGCTCAATTTTTTAACCGACTTCCAAAAAGGAGGCTGTTAGATGTTCGGCTATGTATATTTTTTTGTATGTTCAACGATTACTCCGCCATCTGTGGATCGATTTTCAAAATTCAACTTTATTTACACAAATATAATATATAATATAATATAATATAATTTTCATTGCGAGAGCGTCGCAGCTCGAAATTTAAACTCTTGCAATGAAATTTCGAATCTTATATCTTCTTGTGTAGAAAATAAAGTAAAATTTTGAATCTATTATTAAGATAGCATGCAAATGCAAAAGCAGCGCGGCGTCACGTCGCGACGCTCACCGCGAAATTGGAGGCAGCGGCATCAAAGTCCTATGCTACATTTTCTACGCAGAGAAAAGGTAGCGAGTAGAAAGAGTCCTACTCTACATTTTCTACGTAGAGAAGATGTCCCTACATCTTTAAAGCTTGGCTTAAGTAGAATCAAGCTTCATTAGAGAGCTTCAGTAGAGACATTTTTTAGGAATTCGATGCAAAATAGAAGTTTTTTTTTTTTAATACAAAATAACGACTTGGAGTATTTCTGAAGGTCGATTCTGCTAATTTAATCCAGCAGTTACGATCCAGTCCCAATATGTTTAAACTGCAAAATGTTATTCTCATAAACGTCAAACCAACGTCAAACCAGTTTTGATTAGGCCAAACTCCAAAAATCAGTTTATCATATCAAGACTATTCAATTAATAATTCAATAAAATTAAAATTAAACTGTAAGTTACTTACGAGAATTTGGGTTCTGTACAAAAAATGAAGCTGTATTGAATATTTCACAAGACATAAATAGTTGTAACTAATCGACTGTCATCATAAAGTGTGACGGTAACATTTCTGTCCACTAATATGTAATACTCGAGATTATAAATGGCGATTTTAGTGTTTAATATGTTAGCAAAAACTAACAAAGTAAATACAATCGTATTACAAGATACTAGAGTTGTAAATTCATTAACAAAGTACAGATGATAGTCCAATACTTTTTGTCTACATGCTTACTTACGACACATTTCTCAAAATCGAACCGTATCCGGTTCTGATAAGGTTGAGTTGTGTATGCGTTGTGCTCAACAAAAGATGTGTGTGAACGGCCGGCAACCGGAGCCGCGTTACGTAATATTACCACAGCGTAATAAGTTCCATAGACTGTGATATTACGTCACACCGGTCCCGCAACGATGACCTATGACACGCTCATAGTGCCGTGCCCTCGAGCGATGTCGATAACTTTATTATTATTTCGATAGTTTTCAAATGTCCATCGATATTCACATAACGTGTGAAATTTAAAGAACCTACAAAGAATTTAGATAAGAATGTATATTGAGTAGTTTGTCCCTTATAAAGATTTTCACACTTACAAGGTATGGTTTTAGGTTAGTTCATAGCCATTTTCTAATGCGATTTGTAAACAATATATATATATATATATATATATATATATATATATATATATATATATATATATATATATATATATATATATATATACACATCGGCATATTTAGCGGAACATAAAATAAAGGTTTATCAGTATCATATAAGGTTGCTGGCTGGTTTATACGTCATTTAATTTAAAAAGAAATATTTTCAAATTAAGAAAACAACTGAACATCACATTTTATGCAATTGTTTTAATTTTATTCAAATACACCTTATCTGGAGCGAACTTCGAGTATTGCATGGGTGATTACTTCGATTAATACAAATAATAAATACATGAAAAAAAATCGTTTAAATTTTTTCATACATAACGGCAATTTCATAGGTAAAGACCTAATATTATAATATCTTTGAATGTGAGGTAATGACGATTGACGATGGGTCCGGTAGAAGTAACAAGATTATGTCGTGTTCGGTTCAGCGCATGGGTTCAGCGTGCGCGTGCGCGTGGGTGATCAGAGTTGATTATAATAATAATAAAAATTACAGAACGACGACATTAAACTATGCGTTGCCAGAATTGCCACATTACATTGTTTAGTGATGTCCTGCGTCGATTGGTTTATTAAATAAAAACTGTTTCTCAGACAACGTCCCATAACTTTGGTATTGTAATTTGTAAGTATTGTATTGTATGTTAATAAGTATTGTATGTTAGTATTTTATACTTATTATTACTTGTCCTACAGAAACGGTTATTATTAATGACATCATACAATTTTTTTTCAAACCTGCATTTGCTATGCTAATATGTTTTGGGCCTTCAGTCAAGATGCGAATTTCGACGGCGAAAAGTTCGAAACCAAAAATGTATGGGATTTGGCATATTAAGTCATCGCCAAGTGGCATGTCGCTTGCGATGCCTTACGTCAATCCTTATGTCTTATGCCTTATGTATTATGTCTTATATATATATATATATATAAACACACCGGCATATTTAGCGGAATACAAAAAAACACTATTTGTGAAAAATGGTACATTTTTGAACTTTTCATGTAACCGGGAAAACTGAAAATTAATATTAAAATAACAATTAATTAAATTAGAAAAATGGTGATTAATATCGCGTATTTCCTCCACTTGCTCTTATTAAAGTTTCTACCCGTCTAGTCATAATGAGAATGATGTTATCGATGGTCTCCTGGGATTCCGCCATTCCTCAACTACGGCGATTCGCAGTTCACCCACGTTGGCAGGAGCTGGAATTCTGGACTTAACTTTTCTTTGCAGTAAGTCCCAAACGTGCTCTATTGGGTTCATATCCGGTGATCTCGCCGGCCACTCCATAACAGTGATATTCATATCATTAAGATAAGCTTGAGTTACCCGAGCGGTATGCGGCCTAGCATTATCCTGCATAAAAACAAAATCGTCACCGATATATGGGGCAAACGGTACGATATTTTCTTCTAAAACTTCTCTGATATAGCGGTCTGCAGTCAGACTCCCTCTGTCAATGACTACCAAGTCTGTGCGAGCTCCCAAACAAATGCCCGCCCAAACCATTATAGATCCACCACCGTATGCAACTGTAGTTTCAAAATTTGTCTGAATGTATCGTTCTCCTTTGCGTCTGTATATTCTTTGCCTGCCGTCTTAAATCAATTAAGAGAATTCTGCACTCATCACTCAACAATACCTTACTCCATTAGTCCGCGTTCCAAAGTCGATGTTCCTGAGCAAAAGTTAACCTGTTTCTACGATAATTTACCTCGAGCCTTGGAGCCTTGGCGGGCACAAATGAACCCAAACCAGCTTCTTCGAACCTTCTTCATACCGTACGCTCACTTAGGGTTACACGCACTGCTTCATGTCGGGCTTGGACGGCCGTCAAACGGGGGTTCCTACGTACACGAAGCCGAATGAAACGATCATCCCTACTCGAAGTGCGTCTTTTTCTGCCTTATCCTGCTCTTCTCACATAAGTACCGGTCTCCCTGTACCGTTGGATATTGCGATGGATCGTTGAAACTGGTCGACGAAGATCTCTGGATATCACTCTGTAGGTTTGACCATTTCTTCGCATTTCCAGTGCCCTGGCATCTCTGTTGGGGCTAAGTCAGGCATAATTCAGTCCTCAAATCCAAAAAGATATGCGGTTACAAAAAAAAACTAACAAAAAACAGTATTTCAATGAAATTTTAAATCAAACTCAAAAGGAAGAAATACTCGAAGTTCGCTCCAGATAAGGTGTATTTGAATAAAATTAAAACAATTGCATAAAATGTGATGTTCAGTTGTTTTCTTAATTTGAAAATATTTCTTTTTTAAATTAAATGACGTATAAACCAGCCAGCAACCTTATATGATACTGATATCAAACCTTTATTTTATGTTCCGCTAAATATGCCGATGTGTGTATATATATATATATATTTAAATAGAAACTTTTTTGATTTTTTTTGTACGTTTTAGATGTATCTAATTACTAAACTATACATACATTATTTTAACAGTAAAACCTCAATATTTCTGAGTATATAAATTAAACTAAGGTCCTGTTGCACAATCGTTTAATAAGTGACGAATAGCTTATCCGGAAGTTTTGTCGCTGCTTACTGTATACTGAGCGACAGAGACAAAACTATTCGTCACTTATTAGGCGATTGTGAAACAGGCCCTTAATAATATTTTACATGTGGTCGTCTCCTCAATTGTATACTAATAGGTCTTTACCTATGAAATTGCTGTTATGTAGTACTGGCAATTTTAAATGAAAATAATTTTTGTTTGGCTAAGAATTCTAATTTCAAATAAATTTTATTTTAAAAACATGGAATTATTCTTCCAAAAGCAGTCATTTGTTTATTGATTAGTGATACATATTCATCGCATTTCAATCTTTTTCGTCATCATGGATACGTAAAAAATTCGAGTAATTATGGAATATGAGTACCGTCGTGGCAGCAACGCGGCACCAGCGGCACGCAACATCAACGACGTTTATGGAGCTAACACTACAAACCAACGCACCACCTGTTATTGGTTTGCTTGCTTCCGTTCTGGAAATTTCGACCTCAAAAATGAACCTCGCGGTCGTCCGAAGACTTTGGTCGACAATGACGAATTAAAGGCGATTGTGGAAGCTGATGATACACAATCTACGGCTGAATTAGCAGCAGCTTTCGATGTTAGCATCAAAATAATATTGGTCCGTTTGCGTCAAATTGGCAAGGTAAAAAAGCTTGACAAACGAACTCCCCTCCCCACGAACTCAATGATCGCCAGCGCGAAGTACGCGTCGAGACGTGCCTTGCACTGCTCAACAGACACACAAAAGATGGAATTTGGAACCGCATTGTTACTTGCGATGAATAATGGATTCTGCTTGATAACCGCAAGCGCTCAGCAAGTTGGTTGGATCGTGGTTCAGCACCTAAACAATGCTCTAAACGAAAACTTACCCCTAGAAAAGTGATGATCACTGTTTGGTGGTCTAGCGCCGGTGTGATTCATCACAGCTTCTTACCAAACGGGGTGAGCATTACTACAGATGTGTACTGTGAAGAAATGAACACAATGATGGAGAAGCTGGCACATCTCCAACCAGCATTGGTCAATCGCTCGTCTCCGCTGCTCCTGCACGACAACGCGCGACCTCATACTGCACAGCAGACGGCCTCCAAGTTGCAAGAACTGGGGTTGGAAGCTCTCCGTTATCGGCCTTACTCACCAGACCTTGCGCCTACAGACTACTACTTTTTCCAGAATTTGGATAACTTCTTGGCGGGAAAAAAATTCAATACCCGAGATTGGGGCAGTACAAAATGCCTTTGAAGAATTTGTTGCGTCCCGTCCAGCTGATTTCTTTAAGAAGGACATCAATAAACTGCCACTGCGTTAGCAAAGATGCATTGATTGCATGGGTGATTACTTCGATTAATACAAATAATAAATACATGAAAAAAAATCGTTTAAATTTTTTCATACATAACGGCAATTTCATAGGTAAAGACCTAATATTATAATATCTTTGAATGTGAGGTAATGACGATTGACGATGGGTCCGGTAGAAGTAACAAGATTATGTCGTGTTCGGTTCAGCGCATGGGTTCAGCGTGCGCGTGCGCGTGGGTGATCAGAGTTGATTATAATAATAATAAAAATTACAGAACGACGACATTAAACTATGCGTTGCCAGAATTGCCACATTACATTGTTTAGTGATGTCCTGCGTCGATTGGTTTATTAAATAAAAACTGTTTCTCAGACAACGTCCCATAACTTTGGTATTGTAATTTGTAAGTATTGTATTGTATGTTAATAAGTATTGTATGTTAGTATTTTATACTTATTATTACTTGTCCTACAGAAACGGTTATTATTAATGACATCATACAATTTTTTTTCAAACCTGCATTTGCTATGCTAATATGTTTTGGGCCTTCAGTCAAGATGCGAATTTCGACGGCGAAAAGTTCGAAACCAAAAATGTATGGGATTTGGCATATTAAGTCATCGCCAAGTGGCATGTCGCTTGCGATGCCTTACGTCAATCCTTATGTCTTATGCCTTATGTATTATGTCTTATATATATATATATATATATATATATATATATATATATATATATATATATATATATATAAGACATAATACATAAGGCATAAGACATAAGGATTGACGTAAGGCATCGCAAGCGACATGCCACTTGGCGATGACTTAATATGCCAAATCCCATACATTTTTGGTTTCGAACTTTTCGCCGTCGAAATTCGCATCTTGACTGAAGGCCCAAAACATATTAGCATAGCAAATGCAGGTTTGAAAAAAAATTGTATGATGTCATTAATAATAACCGTTTCTGTAGGACAAGTAATAATAAGTATAAAATACTAACATACAATACTTATTAACATACAATACAATACTTACAAATTACAATACCAAAGTTATGGGACGTTGTCTGAGAAACAGTTTTTATTTAATAAACCAATCGACGCAGGACATCACTAAACAATGTAATGTGGCAATTCTGGCAACGCATAGTTTAATGTCGTCGTTCTGTAATTTTTATTATTATTATAATCAACTCTGATCACCCACGCGCACGCGCACGCTGAACCCATGCGCTGAACCGAACACGACATAATCTTGTTACTTCTACCGGACCCATCGTCAATCGTCATTACCTCACATTCAAAGATATTATAATATTAGGTCTTTACCTATGAAATTGCCGTTATGTATGAAAAAATTTAAACGATTTTTTTTCATGTATTTATTATTTGTATTAATCGAAGTAATCACCCATGCAATCAATGCATCTTTGCTAACGCAGTGGCAGTTTATTGATGTCCTTCTTAAAGAAATCAGCTGGACGGGACGCAACAAATTCTTCAAAGGCATTTTGTACTGCCCCAATCTCGGGTATTGAATTTTTTTCCCGCCAAGAAGTTATCCAAATTCTGGAAAAAGTAGTAGTCTGTAGGCGCAAGGTCTGGTGAGTAAGGCCGATAACGGAGAGCTTCCAACCCCAGTTCTTGCAACTTGGAGGCCGTCTGCTGTGCAGTATGAGGTCGCGCGTTGTCGTGCAGGAGCAGCGGAGACGAGCGATTGACCAATGCTGGTTGGAGATGTGCCAGCTTCTCCATCATTGTGTTCATTTCTTCACAGTACACATCTGTAGTAATGCTCACCCCGTTTGGTAAGAAGCTGTGATGAATCACACCGGCGCTAGACCACCAAACAGTGATCATCACTTTTCTAGGGGTAAGTTTTCGTTTAGAGCATTGTTTAGGTGCTGAACCACGATCCAACCAACTTGCTGAGCGCTTGCGGTTATCAAGCAGAATCCATTATTCATCGCAAGTAACAATGCGGTTCCAAATTCCATCTTTTGTGTGTCTGTTGAGCAGTGCAAGACACGTCTCGACGCGTACTTCGCGCTGGCGATCATTGAGTTCGTGGGGAGGGGAGTTCGTTTGTCAAGCTTTTTTACCTTGCCAATTTGACGCAAACGGACCAATATTATTTTGATGCTAACATCGAAAGCTGCTGCTAATTCAGCCGTAGATTGTGTATCATCAGCTTCCACAATCGCCTTTAATTCGTCATTGTCGACCAAAGTCTTCGGACGACCGCGAGGTTCATTTTTGAGGTCGAAATTTCCAGAACGGAAGCAAGCAAACCAATAACAGGTGGTGCGTTGGTTTGTAGTGTTAGCTCCATAAACGTCGTTGATGTTGCGTGCCGCTGGTGCCGCGTTGCTGCCACGACGGTACTCATATTCCATAATTACTCGAATTTTTTACGTATCCATGATGACGAAAAAGATTGAAATGCGATGAATATGTATCACTAATCAATAAACAAATGACTGCTTTTGGAAGAATAATTCCATGTTTTTAAAATAAAATTTATTTGAAATTAGAATTCTTAGCCAAACAAAAATTATTTTCATTTAAAATTGCCAGTACTACATAACAGCAATTTCATAGGTAAAGACCTATTAGTATACAATTGAGGAGACGACCACATGTAAAATATTATTAAGGGCCTGTTTCACAATCGCCTAATAAGTGACGAATAGTTTTGTCTCTGTCGCTCAGTATACAGTAAGCAGCGACAAAACTTCCGGATAAGCTATTCGTCACTTATTAAACGATTGTGCAACAGGACCTTAGTTTAATTTATATACTCAGAAATATTGAGGTTTTACTGTTAAAATAATGTATGTATAGTTTAGTAATTAGATACATCTAAAACGTACAAAAAAAATCAAAAAAGTTTCTATTTAAAATAAAAATCTACGTTACCAGTTTACTTACATTATATTATACAAAAATATTAATTACAGTAAGTATGAACTATGTTCCTGCGGTCTTATATTTCAAGCACTTTTTATCTGACTACGGCGAAGCCAAAAGGAAGGGTAATGATTTTGACAGTCTATGTATGTATGTATGTTTGTTCCCTCGTAGCGTCTAAACTACTGGTCCGATTTTAATAAATGAGGTGTCAATAGATTGGTAATGATAAGGTAACATAGGCTATATAATTTTGTTGTGTTAAATGTTATTCCAGAGGGTCCTTCTTTAACCAACTGTCCGTTGGTTTTTAGTCAGGATTCGGGTACGCGACCCCGGTTTCCTCGAGCTACTAGCCTCACCATCAATCCATCCGTGGTGCTAGTATCCTTTTCCCCTGCTCCTCTCCTCATTCCCATTTTCATTTCCCATGCTCCCTGACAATGCGGTAGCCTCCCGCGTAGTAAACGCAACAATATCAGCGTGGCATTGTGGAAGGCCGAGGTGATAGGTTGAGGCGTCATTACTATCACCAGACACTGCATCCGAATTCTCTTCCGGTCGTAGCGGTTCCCCGTTCCACCGGGACAAAGAGAGCTAGGACGAGAGAGTGCACTTGGGTTTGCGCATACGTCTGTGCACTTTAATATATCCTGCGTACCTGACTGCTTCCGAATTAAGGACTCCGATTTGGTGCTAAGTCCCGTGGCGATGGGCTGAAGTAGAGAGGTCTGGTTTGATGCAAGCCGGGCTTTGTCTGATGCCTGCACACTGGCGGCTCTGGGGGCGCAGTATGTGTCGTGGTCGTTTTCGCTCTGCACTAGGGTGACAGAGAGGATTCGGCAGCAAAGTGACAAAGCAGCCCTGTTTAGGGAAGCACTGCTTTCCTCGCTTAGCCGAGGAGGGGGCTAGAAAAGGTGCCCTAAAAAAAGCTCACCCTACATCAAGTGGATGGTAGTAACCGCGGCTGCCACCGCATCCTCTAACTCGTGGTCGAAACAACAAAAGAAAAAAGACAATGAAAATAACTAAAATAACTTTCGGCGCGTGGAATGTACGAACGCTCCTTGATCGCGACGAAAATGTCTGTCCTGAAAGGAAAACCGCTATTGTAGCTCGGGAGCTCGGCCGTTACAATGTAGATGTGGCTGCTATCAGTGAAACACATCTCGCCGACGAAGGAGAGCTGATGGAAAACGGGGGAGGATATACCTTTTTCTGGAAAGGTACAGATTCCTCCGAACCCAGGAGGTCAGGTGTCGGATTCGCGGTCAAGAATTGCCTTGTAAAGAAACTGCAGGAGTGTCCCGCTCATATTTCAGACCGCCTTACCACTTTGCGCCTTCACCTTGACAATGATAACTACCTAAATGTCATCAGTGCCTATGCCCCGACGCTAGACAAGTCTGATGACATTAAGGATAAATTTTACGAGGAATTGACGCAATGCCTCGATGGCATAAATCCCAGAGAACAAATTCTTTTACTGGGGGATTTTAACGCCAGAGTTGGACGAGATTTTGATGCTTGGCCTAAAGTAATCGGCAGACACGGTGTCGGCAATATGAACAGCAATGGTCAGCTGCTGCTTAGCTTATGTGCGCAATTTGATCTTGCGATCACTAACACAATGTTTAGACTGTCTGCCAAGCACAAGACAACGTGGATGCACCCAAGATCCAAGCACTGGCATCTTATAGACTATGCCATCGTAAGGCAAAGGGACATTTCCCAGGTCCATGTCACCCGCGTTATGCGTGGTGCGCACTGTTGGACAGATCATCGGCTTTTGATCACCAAACTCTGTCTCTGCCTCCACCACCCTCGTCGTTCTGGGAGAACAAAGCCGGTGTGTTATAACTTAGAAAAGCTGAAAACTTTAGAGTCGAGGAAGAGGTACACCGAAGCCTTGACTGGTGGGCTATCGTCATTGAACGAGGATGGTCGTGATGTCGATGCTCTCTGGACGACTCTGTCATCTCACATTCTAGACAATGCAAAAATTACCCTTGGGCTAGCAGTCCGTAAAAACGAGGACTGGTTTGATGAGAATGACAGCATTCTGATGGAAGCATTGCACAAACACCGACGCCTCTTACGAGGACATAGAGGAAAACAGCAAGGTTCAAGTATCGCAGAGATTAGGAAAAGTGATGCAGAGCTCAGAAGAATATCTCGGGACACTAAAAATAGGTGGTGGCATGAGAAAGCTCGCCATATGCAGTGGCTTGCAGACACAAACCAGCTAGGGGAGTTTTATGGTGAGGTAAGGAAGCTTATTGGGACAACTTGCTATACAAAGGTACCACTCAAGTCAGTAAATGGTGAGTGCCTTCTAAAAAGCAGGGAGGATGTCTTAAAGAGGTGGGCTGATCATTTTAACTCTCTGCTCAACGTAGATCGAACAGCAGATCTACCACACATAAGCTCAATTCCTCAGCTCCCGGAAGTCACAGAGCTGGACGAGCCTCTATCTCGTGATGAAGTAGTGCTTGCCATCAAACAACAGCCGAATAACCGCGCGGTTGGCGTTGACTTTATGTCGGGAGAGCTAGTAAAGTACGGCGGCGAGGAGTTGCACTCTAAGATATGGTCACTTTTTATTCGTATGTGGGAGGAAGAACGCGTCACGGCTACTTTCAAAGTATCTCGTATCAGGATCCTCTACAAAAACAAGGGTGACCGTGCTGACTGCAACTCTTACCGAGGTATTTCGCTTCTAACCGTACCTGGAAAAGTCTTCGCTAGAATACTTCTGAACCGCCTTACAAAGATCTCTGAAGATATATTGCCTGAAACACAGTTTGGCTTCCGGCCTGATCGGGGAACTTGCGAGGCTATCTTTTCACTGCGTCAACTGCAAGAGAAAAGTAGAGAACAGAATCAGACCCTGTACATCTGCTTCATTGATCTTGAAAAGGCCTTCGATAGTGTTCCTCGCGAAGCCCTGTGGATGGTGTTACGCAAACTAGGATGCACGGAGAAGTTCATTCGACTCCTGAGACTTCTGCATGATGACATGGAGTGCTGCGTCGCTGTGGCTGGCGATGAGTCAAGCTTCTTTCCCGTTACCTGTGGTGTGAAGCAGGGGTGCGTCCTGGCACACACACTCTTTGCCCTCTACTTCGCCGTTGCTGTCCGTGAAGTCTTACTTATGCAAAACGATTCAAAAGGAATTCGTATTCGCTTCCGCACTGATGGCAATATCTTCAACCTGGCCAGATTCAAAGCACGCACAAAAGTCTCGTACGCCCTCATAACTGAGACCATGTATGCTGACGACTTGTGCTTCCTTGCGGAATCCCCAGATGACCTTCAGCAACTTGTGACTAGCTTTCACGAGTCCTGCTCTAGGTTTGGCCTAAAGATCAGTGTCAAGAAGACGGAAGTAATGTCTTTGGATATTCATGGTCAAGAGACACTGACAGTCAAACTTGGCGACAACGTACTGAAGCAGGTCCACAAGTTCCGGTATCTGGGGAGCACGGTAACGTCGGCGTGTGACCTTGACGCTGATATCAACAGCAGAATCGGTGCCGCTGCTGCGGCATTTGGTAAGCTGGATACCAAGGTTTTCTGCTCACATGACCTGAAGCTGGCCACAAAGATCTCCATATATATGGCTGTTGTGCTGCCTAATATTCTTTACTCCTCAGAAACGTGGACCGTATACCGTCGTCACATCCGCACTTTAGATCGGTTCCATCTAAAATGCCTCCGTAAAATCTTAAAGATCAGCTGGTCCGACCGCGTAAGGAACACCGAAGTTTTACGGAGAGCCAAAGTGGGTGGAATCGAAAGCTATTTAATGCGACGACAACTTCGCTGGAGCGGCCACGTCTCAAGGATGACAGAGGGTCGAGTGGCTAAGCGCATCTTTTACTCAGAATTGGAGGAGGGCAAGCGAAAGCATGGCGGACAACTCCTTAGATATAAAGATGTGCTTAAGCGCCACATGAAGAACTGCGACATTGACATATTCCAGTGGGAGAAAAAGGCTGCTGACCGCCGGGTATGGAGATCTTTTGTGAAAAAGGCAACGGAAAATTTTGAATCTCGTCGGTGCACTGAGCTGGACCTAAAACGAGATGAGCTGAAAGCCCGACCACCAGCGGCAATCAGCTACAAGTATGTTAATGGTGTGCTTACGTGCCCGCTGTGTGCACGGGTCTTCGTTAATAAGATCGGCTACGTAAGCCATACAAGATCGCACGAACGCAACCAACGGCGGAGTTGAAGCAGTCGCTGTAGCCGGCAGTCGGCTAGGAGAGAGTATAATTTTGTGTTTCGAAAATGAGACATCAGTTTCTAACATCCTTACTATAATATTATAAATGTGTAAGCGTGCATGTTTGTTACGGTTTCACACAAAAACTACTGAACGGATTTCGTCGAAATTTGGTGTGGTAGTAGTTTAGGCTCTGGATTAAAACATAGGCTACTTTTTACCCCGAAAAAGTAGTGTTCCCGAGGGATACTATATTTACGCGGGCGGAGCCGCGAGCAACAGCTAGTCTAAAATAATTGAACCGAGTTTATCATCACGTGTTTGGTATCAAAAGAAAGATCTTGGCAAGCACATTACATATATGTATATATACGATATTAAATCATATCGTTTAAGTTATAGTATACGTTTAAAAGCGGTCGTACAATTCGTACAGCCCAGTTGTCAAATTTTCGAACATAACGTAATACATATAAGACTATAAAATATATAATTTACTAGCCGTTACCCGCCCGCTTCGCGTGGCATAAAATACATGCCAAGCGAAGGAAATATTGAATTGTGTTATCTAGCAGTCTAATTATTTATCATGAACGGATTTTACGAAATCAACACACCCTTAACTACTTAGCGTCTTATCGATTTATATGAGTTAAAATAATAAATAACACAGCTTTCCACATAAATAACACACTTTTCCTCGAATCTCATGTAAGAGAAGACGCATTTGATAACATTCAGTATTTCCGGGATGCACGGTATAAAATCTACCTAAAAGTTGATCTTTCTTGACTCCTAAATAACCTGAAACAATCTCACCTTTTTTTCTTCTATCAAAGCGGTTATTTTTCCAAACTTAAATTCAAACATGCCAAAAAGAATATCCTGACTAACTTTAATACCTATAAGAGCTGTAGTTTTAAAATGTGATTTTTTTTAATTAACGTCCCCCGCAACCCCCCTTGGGGGTGGAATTTCGTAAAATCCGTTCTTAGCTGACCTCTACTCTGTGAAAAGAATATTCCTACCAAATTTCAAGTCTTTAGCTCTAATGGTTCCAGAGATATCGTGATGAGTGACTATATACGTGGAAAACGCCCCCTCACAACCCTCTGGGGGTGAATATAAAATTAGTTCTTAGTAAACTCAAAGATGCTAATAAAAATGTTTTGGTCAAGTTTCAGAGTTATAAAAGCTATAGATTGGAAGATAATTTTTTTTTTTTTTCAAACCCCTTTCGTAAAATCCGTTCTTAGCTGACCTCTACTCGGTGAAAAGAATATTCCTACCAAATTTCAAGTCTTTAGCTCTAATGGTTCCAGAGATATCGTGATGAGTAACTCTATACGTGGAAATCTCTTATATATATATATATATATATATATATATATATATATATATATATATATATATATATATATATATATATATATATATATATTACTGTACCTTCATAAGACTTTTTTTATTTTATAAATATAATTTACTATAAACAATACATGAGAAAATAAAAAAATCAATAACACCTGAATTGTCAAGCAGTGAACGAGCTGATGATATGAATTATAGCTAATAACACTCTTGATCATATGAGCTTCCAAATGAAATAACTAGATTAAAATCGGTTCATCCGTTTTTAATTAAAACATGCAGATTAAATAAAATTATAAGCACTTTTATTACCACGTTCAATAGATTGTACTATACATATTTCTGATTCGCAGTATCGTTGTGTTCGATGTGAGGATATAATATTCGACTACATAATATCATACGGTGAATAAGTGTAATGGTGTTGCCTGTTGAATGATCTCTATTGCATTTCTTGATTATTATCACATTATTATTACTAATTTCATTTCATTATTATTGTTCTTTAAATCTAGAAAAAAAAACATTGTCTCGCTCCGCGCTCGTGAAAAAGATGTTTTTAATTTCGAGTTTTTTGATTACTTATTAATATTATTCCAAAAATTTGTTCGATTGGGAAACTGAAAAATACGAAATAAAAAAAATTAGTTAAAGAAAACTATAACCCGTACTAAACGTAAACTACGTAAAAAACCCTTTTTTTTTTAACGAAAAAAAGGACTTCCTAAAAAGGACGAAACAAGAAAATAATTCAGATAGAAATCCAGAAATCCAGTAATCCAGAAAGGTAGCAAAAATGGTCAAAGTAGAGCCGTGAACCTTATAAAGTAGAGCCGTGAGGCGAAGACCTACTTTGTAAGGTTCGAAACAGTCGATGTCAAATCGCAGCCGTCTGTATTTATCTTGGGGTATGCATGTGTATGAATATACTCATTTTCTAGAAACTTCTCTAGCCTAAGGGGTGAGCTGACCCTAAGAGGTCAGCTCACTCCTAGACACGACGCCTCTCGGTGTGAACTGACACTCAGATGCCATTAGTAGGTGCGACCGCGTCTCTAGCTTGACCTTGTAAAAAAATACATTAGCATTTCTGGATTTCTATCAGAATTATTTTCCTGCTTCGGCCTTTTTGGACCCTTTTTTTAAGTAGTCGGGTTATAGTTTTTTAAACTTATTTTTTACAATGGTGACGTAACAATTACCTAGGTACGACTTTTTCATGGAACGTTTTCAATCCTGTACCCCCTACCCATTCTGTACCTATGAAAATATTCATTTTATATACTGTTTCCTTAAAGAGTTACTCTTGTTTAAGAGTACGATTCACTTCTGCAATAAAAAAATTCAATCGTGTAGCCTATTATGGGTTTTTCTTCCAAAAAAAATATTTTCAATAATAAAAATTATGGTAGGATAATCATAATTATCCTAATAAAGGATTATGCTATCAAACATTTTTTGTAAATGTTGCCAAGACGAGACCAAGCTATACCAAGCTATACCAAGCTAGCACTATTAAAAAATCTTAGCTCTAGCTAGTGTTAGGAATTAGAAGAACTTTTTTATACAAAAGAACTAGCTTAACTTCTAATTTAAAATAACTAGCTTCAAAAACTCTAAAAAATAGAAGAGGAAAAATTATTGGGCATCTTATAAGACATGACACATTTATGAGGACAATATTAGAAGGAATTAATGAAAAATAGGAAAACTCCTTGTTTCTTAGAGAGGTAGGGGAATGCCAAGTAAAAACTATATTAGTCAACTTGTAGAGAACGTCAATGTCATGTCCTATAGAGAGCTGAAGGTACTAGTGGAGGATAGAGAAAAGTGGCGGAAGCTCCACCAATAAGAGCCCTGCGCTTAAATTAGTTTTTTTCTTGAGCCTCTATTTGTGACCTTTTTGAGTCATCTTACTACTGCTATTATAAATGGGAAAGTTTGTGAGGATGGATGGATGGATGGATGGATGGTTGGAAGGACGGATAGAGGTTTGTGACTCTTTCGTAGTAGTTTAAGCTCTGGATTACAACATAGGCTTCTTTTTATCCCGTTAAGTACAGTGTTCCCGTTGTATAGAGTATTTACGCGGACGGAGCCGCGGGCAAAAGCTAGTAAATCATAATAATAATAATTAATATCCTACTACTATTATAAATGTGAAAGTTTGTGAGGATGGATGGATGGATGTTTGTGACTCTTTCACGCAAAATCTACTGAACGGATTTTGTTAAAAATTTGGTATGGTAGTAGTTTAGGCTCATGATTAACACATAGGCTACTTTTTATCCCGAAATTGTATTTAAGCGAGCAGAGCCGCGGGTAGAGGTTGGTTTATAAATATTATCTTACATTTTTTTCTTGTTGCAGTAACGGCGATGTACCCACCAGAGGCCGCATAGAGGAGAGCCCATTGTATGCCCATAAAGACTTTCAGGTAAGGCATCAACAACATACTTACAAACTTACATATTTTGTAACATAATAGCGTCCGTGGTCCAATGGCTTAGAGATTGGTCCTCGACTCGGAGGTCGTGGGTTCGATTCCCGCATTGTAACAACAAAAAATGTTGTCTCCAATTTTGGTTAGGCAATGCAGGCTCACCTGATTGTCTGACAAGAGATGATCCATGCGTCGGATAGGCATGTTAAAAGTCTGACCTGCACCTAATTCCTTGCCAGTCGTGTCGGTCATCCGTCCAACTAGTTTGGTAAAGAAGGAGAGAGTGCTCTTGTGTACAGCGCACAGAGTTGGACATTAAAAGATAACTCCTGCGTAGCTAGCCTGGTTTCAATGAAACCGGCCACCGTCACCGAAATCAGTGTGGGGAGCTATTATTTCATAACAGCTTGCAAAACCGACATTCTGAATACGTAAAGGTTTAAAAGGGTTCAAGAAATAATTACTCTAATGAAGATTGTTGTCTGTTATTAGTGAGGGAGAAGAAAAAAAAAGTGTAAAATATTGGAAACATGGCGGTTCATAGTAAAGACAGAACAATGTGTGTCGGGACAGCTAGTTATTAATACAATAAGAACAAATTATGACAAGGGTCAACCTGCTTATGAATTAGAATCTCAGGGATTCTAATTCATAAGTACAACACACAACCGACATATTTTTATAAAGTTAATTTTAGCTGATTTGCACCTCTATAAATTCAGATGTAAAGATTTACCTTCCAGCCCATGAACCCTGGCGACGAGTGGGAGTTGAGCCGCTCCCGGGTGCACCTCGGCGGGCTGATCGGCAGCGGCGCCTTCGGCAGGGTCCACGCCGCGCAGCTCCACATGCCGGGCGGGGAGACGGTCACCGTGGCCGCCAAGATGCTCAGTGGTAAGTGATGGTGCCTCCTGCCTGCTGCAGGCTATACGGCTGCCAGCCCATGGACCAGACGAGTGAGAGGTGAGCCGCTCCAGGGTGCACCTGGGCGAGCTGATCAGCAGCAGCGTCTGTGGCACGGTCCTCGTGGCTCAAGCCTCACCGCTGAGCATTCAGCGGTGATGGTCATACACCATGCTTCGTATCGTCCAATCGGCAGCATCATACCTTTGACGATAAAGAGCATAGTATACGTCCTGCATGAAGGTCTAATTAAAAAAAACCGACCAAATGCGAGTTGGGATCGCGCATGAAGGGTTCCGTACAAAACGGCAAGAAAAGCTCGTTTGTTGTACGCAGGATGGGAGACCTATTTAAATATTTATTTTATTTTGTTGTTATAGCGGCAACATAAATATAAATCCGTAAAAATATCAACTGTCTAGCTATCGCGGTTAAGGAGATACAGCCTGGTAACAGACAGACACCGAAGTCTCAGTAATAGGGTGCAATTTTTACCCTTTGATGACGGAACCCTAAAAAGACCGAAAACAAGCAAAAATAACGCCTAAGACATAGCAAGCCATCCCTGGCCATTGGTGGGCAATACGAGAAATAGAAGTTACCTACATTCCATAAAGCCCCCAAACCATGGGCCTTCAATATCCTCACTCGGCGAAACACAACGCAAGCGTTATTTTTAGTTTTCTGTGAGACCGTTTTATTTCTGTGGCCTCATTCGTGCCGAAGTATTGGCTCTCATATAAAAAACAATGACATGATAGTTTCAGAAGTTTCTATGTAACCTTTGCGCATATCAAGCAGTGATATGACCAGAAACCCAATTCTCGGTATTGACTTACACTTTTGGAACGAAGTTCCTTATGGCGCGTTGCGATATTGAGGCTAGGCGGATTATATTGCCACAACACTTTTTGCCACTCGAAATCACAATATAATAACGACTATTAAGAATAATACAAATAACGACCTTATCTATTAATATTATATATTATATATATATATATATATATATATATATATATATATATATATATATATATATATATATATATATATATATATATATGTATATTTCTTCCAATAATATATTTCTTCATTATCAACTATATATATTATAAAATATATATTATAACTTCGTTCCATCCGAGTGTCCCTTGACACCTCTCAAGTTTTTTATTTCATTATAAATTAATCGTCTTGATATCATAAACTATTTTTTCGATTTCGGGCCAATGAAAATGGTTTTGACGTTGGTTTGATGTTTATGAGAATACCATTTTACTGTTTTAACACAATATCGGGTCAGGTCACAGCTGAACATACAACCTTTAATTATGCTCAAAATAATACCTTCTAGTTGCTTCTCCAACTAGAAGTTGAACTTTTTGAACTTCACCAAAGGTTTATAAATAAAATTGTCAAAAATGCATTTGCTTTTATCCAACCTTTCAGACGGGCAAAGAAAATTGAAATGTGTGTGGATACCAGGTAAACGCTTCAGTTCACAAACAAACGAGCACGTGTCGGTTCCCAGTAGTATTTCGTGGTAATCCACCGCCGAGCTGCCAAAATTGCGGTAAATCCGCGTGTCAATCAGGCCCTTTGTGCCCTAATCCGACACATTTTCACACACACACAACCCCCGCTTTTATAATCATGTATTGATTGGGCGGAAAAACAACCGGTTTCTTTATTTACTTTACATCTATACATATAGGTACTATATTGGTGCAAATGGCTTAGGCTTAGGGGACTATATGATCCGGACTCCGGCGGTCCCGGGAAAATTCAGACCACTGAAAATAGAACTCTGCGCTTATTTACAGTAGCGAAGACTTTTACTTCAGTGGGAAGCCCTAGTCGCTAGACGAGAGTTGTGCAAGTGATTTTGAAACATTGATTTCTTATCGTATCTTAAGAAATTGAACACCATAATATTGGGTATGATTGTCAAGGTCGTTACAAGCTACAGAGTTTAGTCGTGTGTCGTGTCTGAGAGAAATTTTAAATACATTACTATAAGAATATAATAGAGATGAAAATCGAACACGCAAGTGTCGACGCAAATGTCAATGTCATATTATATGACAGCCCGACACGCGACACTTCGATTTTCAACTCTATGGTATTAGCACAGAGTTCTATTTTCAGTGCTCTGAATTTTTCCGGGGTCCGCCGGATTCCGGATCATATAGTCCCAGCCTTAACTTACTTTGTTTGTTTAACAACATCCAAAGATAGCGGATATAATTACCTTAAAATTTGTTTAAAATATTCCAACGATATTAAAAAATTATTTAGAAAAAGAATTCCTAAAAGTCACCTATTTTCACGTGTTCGGCTATTATGCATAAATCTTAATGCGTCGCATTAAACCTCAATTTATTTGGTCACTGTCTGGATTTATTGCTAGAAACATTTTTTCAATATAAATGTCAGTCCATACTAGGGCTCTGTCAAACAACACATTTCGAAAACGCAACCGTTGCCCTTGTAAACATAATATAATTATTTAATCAAAGTATATACCATTGCTATCTATTTTTGCCTTCTGTAGTAGTGGTTGGTAGTGGTAGTTAGTAGAAGTAGTTACCATCTCGTAGTTCATTGATTCCTTTACTAAAAAAACCATTCGGACAGGAATCAATAAAATCTTTGAAGGCGCTTTGGACTGCCCCATCGGAGTTGAATTTTTTTGCCTTGTAAGAAGTTATCCAAATATCGAAAAAATAGTAATCTGTTGGAGCAAGGTCCGGGGAGGGTTGGATGTCTTAGACATTCCAACTGAAGCTCCTCTAATTTGACAGCCGTCCATTGTGCAGTGTGTGGTCTAGCGTTGTCCTGAAGCAGCAGTAGCCTAGAGCGAATGACCAACCTCGGTTGTTTAGCAGCTACCTTTACCATCATGATTTGCAGTTGCTGGCTGGTTCGCCAGGGTTCAGCCATTGCGATGAGCGTTTCCGATTATGTAAATTATTATTTATTATAATTATTTCCGGATTTAAATCCCTAAATCAAATTTTAAAAAAACAAAAATATTTAAAATCCCTTCATTATTGTGCCGGTTAAGTAATGTAACGCAGCAGTCTACAGCTACCTTGGACGTGGTTTGCGATGGATCCGCTTCCACAATAGCCTTCAATTGTTCTTTATCGACTTTGGTCTCCGGCCGTCCACGGGGCTTGTTCTGCAGGTCGAAATTTCCAGAACCAAAACGTTGGAACCAAAAACGCACTGTTTGCGACACCGCCGCAATACACATCATTAATCCTTCGAGCCGTTTCTGCTGTACTGGTGCCACGGTGGAACTCGTACTCGAAAATAATACGATTATTCAAATTTTCCATTTTGTAAACAGAGTGACGCAAAGAAAAAACCAAAAGCGGAAAAAACAAATGAATTAAGGTTTTAGAAACACAAATGCATGTGTAAATAGCGGTATAAATTTGAAATTGGAATTCCTAACCAAAGAAGATATATATTTGAGATCAAAGTGGCCAGTACGACAAAACGCCAATTTCATATGTAAGGACCTATTTTATCCTCCCTAATCCCATATTGCAAAAGTTATAAGATCACAGTTATATTATTATTACAACAATTTAATATGATTAGAATATCTACGGACGCTTTCACACCACGTCAAACTGGTCCCGTGGTAAGTTCTCGAAGAACTTGTGTTACGGGTACCAGACAACGGAAGTACCCATATTTAACACTTTCATACTAGACATATATTTAAGATTTTTAATACAATAAGAAGACAGAAAACGTTTTTGCTCCCTGGCGGGATTCGAATTTCCTCCGGCTTGGGCGCCAAGGCGCTAACCACTGAGCCACAGAGGTAGAATTATATTTAATGATGCGGGAAATACAGTATTGTATTATAATATAAAATAATTTGATGCAATGATTAGACTCAATTATCTTTACATAATGATGACGAGGAAATGAAAGTTGCAATGTGAGGTATGCCGCCTGTCCCCTCTAGACGGACGTTAAGCACCGATCACACGCATTCTTGCTGCCCTAGGCTAGGGCAGGGGGCTTAAAAACCGGCCAAGTGCGAGTGGGACTTACGCACGAAGGCTCCGTCCAAAACGGCCAAAAAATCAAGTTTCTTGTATGGAAGCCCCCTTAGATATGTATTTTATTTTGTTTTTAGTTTTTATCGTTATAGCCGGCAACAGAAATACATCGTCTGTGAAAATTTCGACTGTCTAGCTATAACGTTTATTGAGATACATCCTGGTCAGTGGTGACAGACAGACCGATGGACAGACGAACGGACAGCGGAGTCTTAGTAATAAGGGTCCCGTTTTTACCCTTTGGGTACGGAGTGCGGATCCCTAAAAAGTAAGCTAAACGTTAACATGGGTACAAGTGGGTACATCAATCCTAGTTCCAACCGTCCATCAGATATATAATTAATTGTTAATTTATTGATATGCTAAGAGCTATGTGACTCCGTAGGATATTATATTCATTTTTATTCCCCACACAAATAAAGGACCTACCAGTTTCTTAATATCCTTCGGAAATTATCGTATTTACTATGGGAGTGATAGACGATGTTTAAGTTTTCCGAAAGATATTAAGGATGTAAGTGTACTGTAAGTTACTATGTAGGTATACTACTTTCAGATTCAACCTAATCCTAACGTAAACAAAGAGAACAAAATAGTAGTTTTAAGTACCGATTACCTAATTACGCATCTATATTTACATGTGAAATGGTTGCTTTACTGGAATGCCTAAAAGTTATTAGAGGGAACATAAACGAAACAAAATGTTTAATATTTTCTGATTCATTGTCTTCCTTAAAGGCGCTATTAAATATAAGTAACATAGATCCCTTAGTTAATCTAGTTAAAGACAACTTAATTCAATTAGTAGATAATAATGTTGCCATTTTATTAATCTGGATCCCCAGCCACTAGGGCATTCCCGGAAACGAAGAAGTCGATAGGGAAGCTAAAGAAGCTACAAAATTAGAACACTGCAATTACTTAACCTCTAGTATCAAAGATCTCAAAAAATATTTTAAGCTAAAAATTAAGAACCTGTGGAACAGTAATTGGGTAAATAATAACAATAGTGATTTATTTGAGATAAGAAAAACAGTTTTTGAAAAAAGCAAGCTAAAGCCAAATAACAGAAGAGATCAAGTAGTTTTAAATAGATTAAGAATAGGGCACACTAATGTAACTCACATCCATCTCATCACCAAGGAAGCGAAGAAAAGATGCGCAAGGTGTGATAGTGATGTTTCTGTTAAGCATCTGTTAATTGATTGTCCAATGTATAATACTGAACGTCAAAAAGTTAATCTCCCACATGTTTTAATAAGTGTTTTGAAAGTACCGAAAAAATTGTAACATTTCTAAAGTTAATTAATTATTATGATTTAATCTAATTTTTTTTTAATGTAAGCCTAAAGTGGTCGCTAATGACCGTGTTGTTTGAGCGACCTAAAATAAATTTAAAAAAAAAGAGAGAACAATAGTACATATTATAATGCTGCCATATAAAATGTTACTTATTTACCGACCAAAAAGAAATACAAACGAAAAAGAGAAATTAATTTTGTCGATTATATTTTTGATTGCGTTTAGATTAAACTGGATCAATGGGTCGATTCTAATAATTAAAATCTTACAATGATACAGTTTCAACGCAGTCTCGAATTTCGATACGTGAAAACAGCAAAATGGCATTCTCATAAACGTTAAACTAACGTTTAACGTTGTGATTTGTACAAACTCGAAAAATCAGTTAATGATATCAAGACGATTTATAATTCATTAAAAGTAAATATGAGAATAGTCTACTTGACCTTGTTTTTATTTATGTCCTCAACGCTTGATAATTGTTTCATTACACAAAAAAAATACATAATTGGATACCTTAGAACCTAGAAAAATTAATTTACAAAAATTTCCTTTTTAAAAACCGCCGAAAAACACTATTCGCCATGTTGGTTGATAGATTATCTGTGCTGTGACGTCATACTAGTACTATTTGTAATCTATTCTATAGTCCGTAGTAGTAAAATGACGCCGTGACGTTCCGTTTGACGTTTTGACATAAAAAATTTTTAAGATGTCATGAACTATTTATTTACAGAAGCACGTTCCGTTTCACTACTACTTAATATGTGTTTAGTGTGGTGCTGTCGTCACATCCCTGCCGGAAGTTACTTCGAGGTGTTTTCATCAGTGGAAATTAAAAAACCAAAATACATATTTGTAAATCAACTTTATTTATCAATCTTAGGTTTTTAATTTGTGATATCGCTAGAATACGTTTTCCTAAGCCAAGTACTAAAGGAATTACTCGTTCAATGTATGAAATTAAATATGAGTCAAGTTGCCTATTGGGGTTTTGAACGAAGTGTACTATTTCGTAGATCACGCCACGGAGGACGAGATGCAGGATTTCCTCCGGGAGATAGCCATGCTAAAGCACGTGGGCTCCCACAAACACGTGATCCGCCTGGTGGGCTGCTGCACCCTGCGGGCTCCCCTCATAGCCCTGCTCGAGCACGCGCCCCGCGGCGACCTGCTCACCCTCCTGAGGGCGGCCCGAGGGAAGAGCGTCAAGCCCTCCCTCTCCGATGACGTCAACGGTCGCCCCTCGGAGGCTGATAGTGAGTAATTTATCTTTACTAATATCCCAAAGAGGAAAGATTTATTTGTTTGTATGTTTGTTTGTTTGCATTGAATAGGCTCCGAAACTACTAGACTGATTTTGATGAAATTTGGCTACTTTTTATTATGGTAAAATGTACGGTTCCCACGCGATTTTCTTGTACGCGCACGAAGTCACGTGCAACAGTTTAGTATGATATTACAAAAGTGATGTAACCAAAACACCTACACGCCAAAAATCTTTTTTGAAAATCGTCGTTGTCCAGTCGTCACTTTAAAAAAATCCAGCCAAGTGAGAATCGGAATCGCGTACGAAGGGTTTCGTACCCTATTATTACTCGTATCAAGCAATATTATTAATATCGAGCAAAAAACGACAAAAAATCACGTTGGTTGTATAGGAGCTTCCATAAAACATATTTAATGAATTTGAATTTTATATTTTTTTTTATATTTCAATTTGAACGTTACCTGTTGACGTTTTTAAAATCAAACCAAAAAACGGCTAAAAAATCATAATAATTTTTTTTGGAGCCCCTTAAATATTTATTGCATTTCGTTATATTTGTTGTTATAACGGCAACAGAAATAAATCGTCTGTGAAAATTGCTACTACACACCTAGCTATCACGGTTCACGAGGATACATCCAGGTGTTGTTGAGTGACAGTCAAGCAAACAAACGGACAGACGGACGGGTAGCGGAGTCTTATCAATAGGGACCCGATTTTACCCTTCGGATACGGACAACGGACTACGGAACCATAAAAAATGACGACTGGACAGCTACCACATGGCCACTACGCTTAACAGCTACTAACAATAACTTGTTTTTTTTAAATAGTGCCTGGTAAAATTAAAAAGCAATTTTACACGTGCTTGTTCAAAGGCAAATTCTTAATGCGGTAGCCTAAAGTTAATGTTTGAATGAACTAATGTACATTACAACTACGTTGTTAATGTGTAACGGGAATCGTCGCTGCCGATGGACATAAAAAAATTAGTTGCACTCTACCCTTTTTTCTACAAGTTTCTTTCTGATAAACAATACTTCCTTTTCACCATAAATCGCCTTTGTCCTGCTGGACAAAGGCCATTGCTGCGTGACAAGAACTTATATAATATACCTTGTCTTCAGCGGAATACACGAACCTGAGCGACGGAGACGCCCCCGAGAAGATGTGCGTGGCCAAGTCTCGGGACCACTACGTGGCCGAGCCGGCGCTGCGCCTGGACAGTGGCACCATGCGGGAGTACGCGCTGCAGGTGGCGCTGGGCATGCAACACCTGGAGGAGAAGGAGATCACGCACAGGTGAGCCGAGAGTCTGGACGTAGCCAAGTCCAGGGACCCCTACGAGTTGGATAGCTTAAATCCCGCGTAAGGTAGCTACCCACACCAGTTCCGGTGACGGTGGTCGGTTTCATTGAAACCAGGCCAGCTACGCAGGAGTAATTTTTTATAATGGCCAAGTGTGTGCGTAGTACACAATGCACTCTCTCCTCCTTTTCTCTCAAAACCCAGTGGGACGGATAACCGATACGACCGCGAGAGATCAAGCGCATCTTTGAATTTTTTGCGCATGGATCTTTCTTGTCAGACAATCAGGTGACCAGCCTGCATTGTCCTGACTTGGAGAAAACATTTTTTATTGTTCCAACGCGGTAATCGAAACCCACGACCTCCGAGTCGAGAGCCAAGCACTAAACCACTGGACCACGGTGGCGTAAGGTAGTAACCAAAACATAAAACATTCAATTGCTTGTAGCTCAGGGGAGTGAGGGCTGCGACCCTCAAAATATTTAATTAATAGGCTTAATTTTATCTGCTGTTAAAATCTCTTAACCTTGGGACGACACACACTGTATATTCTATTTTTGTAACAAAACATGCCCTGTTTCTCTCGAAACAGAATAAAAAATCACCCAGTACATACCTCCTCCTGCTAATAGCCTCTATGCTATTTATAGTAATTAGTCTGTGCATTTTACTTTCCAACATTTACATACCATTCTCAACTCCGAGTTGCAGAGAAAATGATTTCAAAAGTCAAAACCTCAAAGGTCCGTTTATGTCTAAGGGCAAATTCTTTGATCTACGCTCCAGTCTGTTTCTTGTTCTTTGACTTTGTGTTTTGTTCGTAAAATCAAAGATCACCCTTTGATTTAACGCGGCGGCCTGCGGACACTGGCCGCCGACCCGGTATGGCCAATAAAGTTCTAATAACTCTTACACACAGCCACCGTGGTCCAATAGTCTAGAGCTTGGGTCTCGACTCGGAGGTAGTGGGTTTGATTCGCGCGTCCGAACAACAAAAATGTTATTTCCATGTTTGATTAGGACAATGCAGGCTGATCTTCTGATTGTCTGACAAGAGATGATCCGTGCGTCGGATGGGCATGTAAAAAGTCGGTCGGTCATCCGTCCCAGTAGGTTTCGAGAGCAAAGGAAGAGAGAGTGCTCTTGTGTACTGCGCACACACTTGGGTACTATACATTAACTCCTGCGTCGCTGGCCTGGTTGCAATGAAACTGGATATCGTACCGTGGGGAGCTATCAATGACAGTAGGCAGCAGTGGCGTGGGGTTCCTATAACTCCATTCCTATCGGCTTCACTTACCACCTACCTTTTGAAGACCCTCATCCAAATCCTTACCTATTATATAAGGAACGTACGCATTCTACGTGACCCGTTTAGGGAGGGAGGGGGGAGGGGGGGGGTTGGATTTTTATTGTTTATTGTTATGTTT
This sequence comes from Phengaris arion, assembly GCA_963565745.1. Taxonomy (NCBI): domain Eukaryota; kingdom Metazoa; phylum Arthropoda; class Insecta; order Lepidoptera; family Lycaenidae; genus Phengaris; species Phengaris arion. The sequence continues at coordinate 4,541,905 of OY751446.1, read as the reverse complement.
TCGATTTCGCCGAAAGAAATTTTGCGCTTTTTCTACTTTACCTACATTCGAATATGGCGCTCAGTGGTGAAATTCGCATGGTGGTGCAGGGGACCATTTGTCTTGCATAAGACCTCTGCGGATTCTCTCCAGGAGGCCTCATGAGGTTTTGTGTGTTATGGAAGAAAGCGTGCAGTGGTTAGATGTCGAGGCCGTCGATGAAGAGGAAATGACCAAGTCTGAAGAAACTCCTGATACTACTGCCCCCGTGATCAATGATGTATCCGACTGGATTGATGCTGGGAACGCATTCATTGGACAAGTGTGAGATGGATATTAATGTTATTAAACAGAAAACATGTATTGTTTTTGTAAATTAAGTTACTGTAGCAATATGTTTTTACATAAGTTTTTAGTAGTTAAATCATACTTACTTGTCAATACTACGTAAAAACTTTAAAGAGAGGGGGGGGGGGGGGGGGGAAGTCTGGCATATACTACGAGTGGTCACCGAGGGGAGAGAGGGGTCAAAAAATCTTAAAAAATAGGTAGACCAAATATGTACAGTCAGTGACATACAACTTTTACACTCTACTATACTCGGAATTTACTAGACCGACTTGAAGAATTCTTTCATCATTAGGATTTAGGATTCTACATTATCGCTAATGAACATAGGCGGAAGAATGTACTTATTTCTGTCCGCTAGTTACGGGTCCCCGAAGGATAAAAAAGAGACACAATTACTGAGACTATATTACTATGCTGTCCGTATGTCTCTCTGTGATTTGCTGTCCCCAGTCTATATTTCATGAACCGTGATAGCTAGACAGTTGAATTTTTTACAGATGATGTAATTCTGTTGCTGCTATAACAGCAAACACTAAATAGAGCACAAAATAAATATGTGCATGTACAACAAACGTGATTTTTTTGCCGTTTTTTGCTTGATATTAATAACGGCAACAGATACCCGCTTGAAATATCCACTATTGTATATTCTCTTCTCTCTATACATATAAACATAGTACCTACTAGCTTTTGCCTGCGGCTCCGCCCGCGTAAATACAGTTTCCCGCAAAAACAATGCACGTTTTCGGGATATAAAGTAGCCTATGTGTTAATCCAGAGCTTAAACTACTACCATACCAAATTTCATGAAAATCTGTTTAGTAGTTTTGTAGTGATCCATCCTCACACACTTCCAGATTCATAATAGTAGTAGGATTGCACCCGTCCGAAGCCGGGGCGGGCGACGCTTGTTAAAAATAAATAATAAAATAAAATATTTGTGTCATACAAAAAACATAAGTACTTATATAATATAATAGTTTAATATATAATGGTCAAACTTGACGAATCATTTTTATTTAGTTCTAAGATCCGAGTTCCAATTTGTGTCACAAAATTGATGGCGTAATTTAAAAGACCAAGTATTTATTACATTTTTCGTCGTTTAGTTTTTATGAATTGTGTCTTTCGACTAGGATTCCGTTTTACATATAACAATTTTTTCCGTTGTCGCCCTCGAAACCCTACAAAGGCATTCCTTGTACTAATAAGAGAGGAATACCAATAAATAGAACATTAAAATATTATACGTTATCATTATATTGAGCGAGACTTTGGATTGATCTCGAAAATTTCTGAAAGCCCCTGTCGGATATCACATAGCAACAGTAGCCAGGCGACCGGTCGACGCATTCCGAATAATTTAATTTTAGGCGTTCTCATCTAAATGTTTACACCGTAATAAATCCTACTTCCTAGAAGAAACCTAGAGAATATTAATTAATTCAGGTATATTTTATAGCCGCCGTTTTGAATTCTATTAAGCCAGGGCCTCGGGTGTACAACTATTGGGTTTGTTATTTTACCTGTGAATTCAATTTATTGATAAGAAGGATAAATACATACAGTATAAATACAGGTACGCGGCAGAGCTTTGTAGCTTGTAGCCTGTCACCTACAGGCTACAAGCTACAAAGCTCTGCCGCGTAATAAAGGGAAAAAAAGTACTAATTTTTCGTGTGATTTCTTCAAACTTTTATTTTTCCTTCTAGACTTTTGCGTCTGTATTACGTACCTTGCACTTTTTAGGGTTCCGTTGCAACTACAAGAACTGTCCGTCAGTCATTCCGTCGTTCAGTCGTTCCTTGTTGTTATGAGCGTTTTCACATTACGATATATTTTACATTATGAACTTTAAATTATGAAAATGAAAAAATAAATATTTCCAAATGATAGTTAACAAGTCAACAGAAAAAGCTTGAAGTTTCCACCGCTTTAACCCCAACCCGCCGAGAGGAACCACCGGAAGAAACTCGTACGGGACAATCTTTTAGCAAAGCGATGTAAAATTATTATTTTAAAAGCGTTAAGAGTTAGAAACATATAACTATCCATCCTGATAGGTTCCGATATGAATATGTCTGGACATGTTCTTAGGTTATTTCACTTGTATTTAGACGGATTAAGGTACTTATTACTATATCCTTATATTCCAGAGACCTGGCCGCGCGCAATATCCTCGTGGACGGCGCGGGTGTACTGAAGGTGGCAGATTTCGGCCTCTCCCGGTCTGGAGTGTACGTACATACACGGTCACGACCAGTGCCGCTGCGCTGGCTTGCCCCTGAGGCAATATACAGCTCGCAGTACTGCAGCGCGAGTGATGTATGGGCGTTTGCCGTGCTGCTGTGGGAGATTGCCACTTTAGGTTAGTACTAAGTGTTGTAGAAAGCTTGGTGACTGCTACATATGTATGTTCATATTCGTGGCAATGTTTGAGAGTATTGCCACCGGTAGTGGCAAGTGGCAAATTTTTATAACCTACAAGTAGCGGCACGTAAGTTTAGCGCTGAGCGAAATGTAGAGGGGATAGCTGCGCATGGGTACAGTCGCGCACGCAATACAATTATAACTTTAATAAAATAATTTTAAGAACATATTTAAATGTATTCTTTGTACACTACCGAGTGATTAAGTTTATGGGGAGTTGATTTCTTTTTTAACAAAACAATGCACGTCATACACCATTTTTCGTGCCTGTCTTTTCAAAACAGTATTTCTTCTAGGCATGTTCACTGTTTAAAGTTACAAACAAATTTAATAATAAAAACCAACAATAACAATCGAACTCAAACTTAACAAAAAACAATAACAAAGAACGGCAATAACAATAGATTTTAGAACGCGACTGTACAGTCAGAAGACCGCGGAGCGTCGTATCACGGCGGGGGACGGAGTACGAGTGGCTAGCCAAGTAGCCAATCGGCGCTTCGCACGAGCACCCTTCGTCCCTCTAGCCCCCCTGAGACACCTAATTTTTGACTTCTGCGCAATAACGGTCAGCGCTAGAGTTTCGTGCCGCTACCTGTATTTTTGTACAAGATTTTAGTAAACCACCCATGCTCTTATGATACCTCAAGACAAATTACATAAGTGCCTAAAAAAATAGAAACGCAATGTAGATAATGTAAATGTAATAATGTAATCTTATGTAAAAAAAGATTAAGTAATTTAAGTAGGTATCCCACGAATCGTCAAGCAGTGAGCGAGCTGAAGATGATGAATTGTAGATAAGAACACTCTCGTTCATTGCATGTTTCAAAAACTAGATCAATATCGGTTTATCCGTTAAGGAGCTACGATGCCACAGAGTGAACGGAGAGACACACAGACAGACATGTCAAACTAATAACATTCCTCTGTTTTCATCGGGAGATAAAAAATGCCTAAATTTTATCATTGTACTTTCAGGTGGATTTCCGTACTCGGAGTTAAGCAACCAGAAAGTTCCTCAATTCCTGACTGAAGGCGGCCGCTTGCCCAGGCCAGCTCGAGCCTCGCCTAGGCTCTATGGCCTCATGTTGAACTGCTGGTCCGAAAACCCCCAGGCCAGGCCCACCTTCGCCCAGATCGTGACTAAGCTGACTGCAGAGCAACAACTGTATGTCGACTTGGATAATGTGTTTCCCCCACTAGAAGACAATTTCACTTCTCTCTCCGAGTACGACTTTTCGTTCAAGGAATACTGACCAGTTCAAAGACTGATTTATATGTTGTTATGTTTAATTTAAGTAAATTAATCTTATTGTTTCTGGGTGTTTTATTATCTTAAACTTAAGACATACACATACAGACATACGCCTATTACCTAATAGACTGTATGTAGGCACAGAGTAGAAAATATTTATACCTACGTACAGAAATCCTTCTCAAAGAAATCCTTTCAAAGAACGATTCAAATCTATGAATATAGCTGTTTATCTGTTCGTTTTTCTTTAATCTGTGCTGTAGGTATGCAGACGCTACAGAAGTACAGAGCAAAGTAGCCCTCTTCTCGCCTCGTATTCTTACGGAAACAGAACCACTTGCGGAAAGAACTTGTCTTTTGTATATCCGTCTTTGAATATATTTTCTTAGATTTCTCAAATCTAAATTAGAAGTTCGTACATAAGAAGGATATAAATTTCAAACTAGGCACAATCAATTTTGACTAAAACCCAATTTGGCACCTCACGAATCCTTCTTTCTTATGTAGTTTCGTTACAGGAAAATTGTTTCAGTTCACCCAAACCTAGATTAGTAACATTTATCCTTCCTGTAAAGACACCAGAAAGTTTTAATAGTGAGTTCTAGGCACCTTATTGATTGATTAATTTGCCTTTAAAATATAAATTACTATATATTGCTTGCAACCTCATGCGCGCAAAGGAAATCCGGGAATCCCGGGAACCGTTCCAATTTCCGTGATATAAAGTAGCCTCTGCCCATTCCCGTGGTCTACTCTATATCAGAGCCAAGTTTCATTAAAATCGGTCCAGTAGTTTCGGTGACTACTCAGTACTCACTGCAAAGAAACTAACAAACATTCAAACATGCGTGCGCTATTCTTTTTAAACAACATGAAAGATAAGAGGTACAGCTAATTTCAGACTACGCTATTCTATTGTGCTATATAGTATAACAAAGATTAATGCTATACTATATAGCAGCTATACTCTAAGTGTGTTCCGCGGAACCCTAGGGTTCCGCGATACCCCTGTAGGGGTTCCGCAAGAATTTAGAAAAAAAATCAAAACACCTCTCTCTGGTCGAACGTTTTGACTCCGCCCGCCGCGCCGCCGCCGCGCCGCGCGTATACTTGTGAGCACGCAGTCCCTTTGATAAAAGCCGCCTCTGAATTAGACACTATAGTTGTAAACAAGCGACTTTCGGCTCTAACTTCAAAACATAAAGTCGAGATTGTTTACAACGCATTTTTTGTATTTCTATTTTCATTTCCGCTTTTTTTTTATCAAAGGCGCCGACTCGAGTATTTTTGAGAATGTTCGAGATCGAGTCTATGACTAAGTATAAAAGCGGCGATCGCGCGTCGCGCCTCGTCAGTCAGTTGACGATTAGCGTTCGGAGCGATAAGTTCCTAGGTAGGAACTTATCGCTATAGCCAGTTTGTTACAAGCTGGCTAGCGAATTACGGAGTTTAAACGTGATATGTAACTAGTGTTTATTGTTCTACTGCCTGCTGCATTCTGATTGTACAAAGAGGTACAGATCTTCTTCTTCTTCTGAGGTACAAATCTGATGATTTGTACATTTCTTCTTTGGACTAAACTTAGTCTCTTATAAGTAGTAATGATTGCGCATTATTTTGACCCCACCATCCTGACGTGTAACATTATTATATATATATATATATATTGTCACGGAGAATCTCTTTTTTTATTTTTAATATCACCCGTAACACTCTCTGAATGCTATGTAGTAAACTGCTTCCTAATAGTTCCATGGCACCTGCCAAATTGCGCCGACATTTAGATACTGTACACCCCGAGTGTAAAGACAAGAATAAAGAATTTTTTGTTCGCAGAAAAGAACAGTTATTGGAAAGTCAAAAAAATATGATGCATGTAACACAAACTATCAATGAAAAGACCACGGAGGCATGATATTTAGTTAGCTATCGCATTGCACAAGCAAGTGAAGCGCACACTATCGCTGAAAATTTAATAAAGCCATGTGTGTTAGACATAACAAAATGTATGCTCGATGAAAAATCTACAAAGCATCTTTCTACTGTGCTGCTATCAAACGATACTGTTTCACGGCGAATCCATGATCTGGCAAGCTACGTCAAACAAGAACTAGTTACACGTCTACAAAAAACACGATTAGCTTTGCAAATGGATGAGTCAACTGATGTCGCTGGTCTAGCTATCTTGCTGGTTATCGTGAGATATCCATATGAAAGTTCTTTTGAAGAAGACATGCTTATGTGTTCACCGCTGCCCACAAACACACCGGGGAAGAAATTTTTAATAAAATAAACATATTTTTTGAAGAAAATAATCTCAGTTGGAACGATTGCATTGACATTTGTACAGATGGGGCCAAGGCGATGACAGGTAAAACAGCAGGAGCAGTGTCACACATAAAAAATAAAGCGCCTAATTATTGTAGTTACAGCCATTGTATTCTGCATAGACAAGCACTTGCGATGAAGCAAATGCCGTCAAATCTAAAATGAGTTATGGATGAAGCGGTAAAAATAATTAATTTTATCAAATCACGACCACTACAATCCCGATTGTTCTCATTATTGTGTGAAGATTATGGCAGCAAACATAAAACACTGCTGCTCCTTACAGAAGTGCGATGGCTGTCTCGGGGTAAAACTTTAACAAGGCTATTTGGACTTAGAGCGGAGTTACAAATATTTCTTATAGCTGATACTTCATTTAATTTGAAGACCGTTTGTATGATAAAACTTGGTTGTTCCGATTGTCTTTTATGGCGAATATCTTTAAAAAACTAAACGAATTCAATTTATCATTGCAAGGTAAACAGACAACATATCCTTGCCTATAACAAAATAAGTGCCTTCAAAAGAAAATTAGATTTTTGGACTTTGTGCGTTGATAAGAGAGAAATAGAAAGCTTTACGTCACTCAGTGAGTTTGTTAGCGATAACGACTCAGATGTTTCAAGATGATATGTTTTAAGAATTGGTCCAATAGATATTTGACCAAACACTTCGATGCGCGCATTTTTTGAAAAGTATTTTCTCGAAGAACAGAATACAAAAATAAAACTGAATTCATGGATTCATAATCCTTTTTTACCCAACATGCAAAAGCCCGAAAGTATGTCAAACGAGATATATGAATCTCTTTTAGAAATGTCAACAGACACAAGTATGGAGTCACTGTTCAAAACGATGTCTCTCAACGATTTTTGGTGCAGAGTTCGTAATGAATATCCAACGCTTGGCAAAATGGCTCTGAATATTCTTCTCCCGTTCCCAATAACATATTTGTGCGAAACAGGATTCTCAACGTATGCAGCCACGAAAACAAAATATCGCAATAGACTGGACGCTGAACCTGATATGAGACTGCAACTGTCTTCTATCAAAACTGACATCAACCAATTAATGAAAAATAATAAACAGTTACATACCTCCCATTAGTTAGATTTTTTCTTTTTTAATATCTTGTAATAATGTACTTGCCATGTGGCATGTTAAAGTAAGTAATAATCAGTAACTGTTACATTGTACTTTTATTATGTTTATTAATAAAGAATACACTTTTAAAAATATATGTTTTATTGTAGGGTTCCGTCAAGTATTTTGCTTTCCAAAAGGGTTCCGTCACCAAAAAAGTTTAAGAACCGCTGCTATATAGCATGGCGTTCACATTACGCGATATTATCGCAAGCATTTATAGTATATAGCAAACTCAGTTGACCGCGATCTTTTTAGAGTTTGCACAGTAGTACAGCACACATCACGATCGACGGATATTTTCATACACTCTCTATAAAGTGTTCCATGTTGTACTTAATCCTACATCTACAATAGAGAAAACTACGACAAAAACAATCATTTGGCGTCCGCGGCAGCGCAAATAAGTAGAGTACAGTGTGAACGTGTCCATAACAATATATTGTGCTCGATATTGATGTGCTATGAGCTATATACTATATGCTATTATATTATAGCGTGGTCTAAAAGCCGCTTAAAGAATACATTACTTATAGTAGTCATACACCACATCGATGATGAGACACCCCTCCACCTTCTACTCGACTGTCCAGCACTTCAACAGAACAGAAGCAGCTACCTTGGGCAGCACAATACTCTACAGTCTGCCACAGAAATTCGCAGCACCAACCCCAGCTATATCGTTCAGTTTATGAGTAGCAAAATAATATAATATTTATGGACGCTTCCCACTACGTTAATCTGGCCCCATGCTAAGTATCCGAAGGATTTGTTTTACAGGTACCAGATAACGGAAATATCTATAGGTACTAATATTTATTATAAAGAGGAATAGTTTGTTTGCATTGAATAGGCTCCGAAGCTACTGGACCGATTTTGATGAAATTTGGCAGAGATATAGAGTAGATAACGGGGAAGGACACAGGCTACTTTTTATCGCGGAATAAAGTACGGTTTCCGCAAGATTTACTTTTGCGCGCAAAAAGTCGCGGGCAACATCAATTTATAAAACTTTTATACTTAACATAATATTATATTTAAGAAATAGGCCGGGGGACGGCAGTAGTTACGTAGTAACTGTTTATTAATCTGTGGTAATAGGAGTCACAATAAATCCACTCGGGTCGCAGTGACGTCAGGGCTTCATAATTATTATGGCCTATCCCATAACTGCCTTCGGTTTACAAAAAAACAGCATACTGCCTGTCGTCCTGTCGGCATGACACTGCACTTTGCAGATGGGATCAAGCCATCATCCTTTTGTGGTGTACCACAAACGTATTATAAGATAATACTGTCATGCCAAGTCTAACCGGCAGCATCATGCCTATTAGATTAGGCAGGATGGTGTATTGGCTTCCCTTAGTCAATAAAAAAAATATTTCTTATTTTCTTTTACCACAACTTTGTAAATAGCTTTTACGCATGAAAGACAAAAATATGATTGAAATATTAATTGTTAGCTGTGTGCACGGTACAATTTCAATGGATATGTATTTTTAGTAGGTAGGTATATACTTGTTTTTATTTACTTATATAATGTAAAGAATTTGTAAAATCCATCAATGTTGGAGTAAACTGCTATAATATAAAAAGATGGCTGTCTCGTGTCCGCTTTGTTGGGCATAAAGTAAACATTTTTACGTGTGATGAAATTATTTGTGTGGTTCTGTTAGTACTGAGTTCTATGATTTATTTCCTGACTGCCATAGGAGGATTATTTTTACTGCATATGTACTCGTATGTAGGTATGTATTTGCATGACAGTTTGTCTATAAATACAATTTTTTAAATCCGACTACCACGAAGTAGTTTTTTCATTTTTCGCTTTAATATATAGCCTATGACATTCACAAATAATGTGGCTTGTGTAAATATTTGCCGCAGGCAAAAGCTAGTATATTATATTATAATAATGTTAATACTAGAAATACATATATGCATAATATGAATAAATACACAAGACACAATAAACATTAATATTAGATACAAATAGCGATACACCCAATTCATTTTTCTTTTCAGTGAATATTTTCTTAATTTGCTTCACTTTACTATGCATCGTGACATGTTGTCTTGGAAAAAACTTAAATTACAAAACCGTGAAGGACGAATTAATTTTTATACAAAACCCTGTTGAAGCTGGAATGCCTGGACACTGGGTGCCTGGCAAAGTCTTGAAAAAAATCCTAGCAAAACAAGCGAACGATAATTATTTTAAAAAGTTATCGCATACGCAAAAACGTCCAAAGATAGCAGCCTACAAACTAAAAACAAGAAAACCAACAACCACGGCGACGGAACTAACAACTATTACAACAACAACCACTAAACCGACAACAACAACGCCACCTAAACCAACAACTACAAAAACAAGAGGTCCCACTCGACGGAAACGGCCAAGATACCCAAGATTTCCCAAATTTCCAGATCGTCACATTATGCGTGCATGATCACAAGAATATTATTCTTGTATAATATTATATTGTTGGAATCTCTCTTAGCTATCTGGAAGGCTTCTTTCGGATGTTTCGAAACTTCTGGTTATCCAAAAAAAAGGCCTTCCAGATGTTTTTGTTCCAACAGTGGAACCAACATCTGAATATAGGTATCGATAGCCAAGGATTTGTTTTGGGTAAAATAATATTGAATGCAAACTTAATACTTTGTTAAACATCTTCTAACCGTTTGATCGTTGTATGTATGGCGGAGCGCTCCACACTCTCACATGCGCCTTGTATCTCAAAAACGGTTCGACATATAAAAAAAGTTTTGATGTAAAATTTGTAGAGAATTTCTATTATCTACAGCTGTAACAATACATGTAAGACAATAGGCGGCAGAGAAAACGAAATATTCTAAAAAAACTGACGAAATAAAGGTTCGAACAAATATTCAGCTTGTTCCGTTAAATTCTTAGGTGTATTTCCTATTTCACTGAGCTAAATAAAGTTATTCGTAGGTTAATTTTGTTATAACATTTAACACTTACACTGACAAGCTGCCTTTTATTGCAGCAGCCTGAGTAGTGAGTACTTGTAACGTTTATTTTATTTAGCCCAGATAAAGTCAAGTGTTTCAATCCGGATATTAATAATGATACCAGACAACAAAAAATGAAAAACCCAATAGGCACTATTTGGAAGTAGCGATTCCACGGTCTCGTAAAGACTATCGGAGAAAGCTAGCCTTAGCTGGTCGCCTACTGGGGGAAAACGTAGTTCCCATGGTAAATCGCAACTACATATCGCCGTCTGTATTAGCCCTGGCGTATTAGAAACGCGGTTGAGACCAATGGGCTTAGCATGGCGATCCGAAGAAATAAATTTAAAGAAGTAATATTCTATCCAAATAGTTCGTTGCAAAATAGTTCGCAATCCATGGTAACAAGGTCGTCAATAGAAGTCAACAATTCTAAACAGCCATATTTTTAAAATGGCTGCCGGGAAATCTTCTGTCAAAAACGAACAAATATTCAAGTAAATTACTGAACGTAAAGAAACTATTTGTCTTGGACCGCCATGATGTGGAGTAGCTGACATTATTGTAAGACTATTTGACATTGAAATAAGAAAACGTGTCTACTTTAGCTGTCAAACGAGGCCATTTTGTGAGCTCATGCTCGGGAAGAAAAGAAATATTGTTTCTCATAACGACGATGCGACGACCTTGCTTCCTTACGATAAGACCTATTTTGCTCCGAATGGTATTAATGTTTCTTCAATCTGCCATTTTGTCGATTCTTCGGTGTTTCTAGGGTGAGCATGCTAAGCCTGCAGGAATATAAAAAAAAAGCCATGTAGCAGAAACTATGAAACTAAGGCTCAACTCACACTGGCGCAGAGTCGAAGTGACGCGACGCGTGATGTTTTGCATTTTGTTTCGCGGACCCACCCGACTTCAGCCGAGCGCCGTAGCGCGAATGCGCGCGTCAACGCGCGCTTCCATATTTACATAGCACAAATTTGTACTTAATACTTAATAGAACAATACAATTCATGGTGATAATTTAATGTTGATCTGTCACGGGCGAGGCCCCTAGGCTCCCCAAAAGCAAGCCTGACCTAGAATTGGTAGTTTATTTATTTAAACAATAAAAACAGTTATTTATTTGTATACTTTTCTATAGTAAATTGCATCCCTTATTTTAAACCCGCCAAGATTCATTCTTGCAACGAAATGTAATGTCACACAATGACTGGGACAGTCCGTTTTAAATGTGGTATGCTTGCCCAAGGCCATGTTACGGCATTCTCATAACACAGTCTACCTGTTCAATACGTCTGGGGCCAACCATGTGCGGGTTTCCTCACGATGTTTTCCTTCACCGTTAGGCTGTATAATTTACTTGAGATCTGAAAAAGTCTCATTGGTACACGCCACAACCCAGAAGTGGAACCGGGTGATAGTAGCAATAAATAATCTGCTTCCACCACTGCTGCACCAGCCCTTTTATTTGAAGAGAACATATTATATTCATACTGCAATATTAACATTTTCAGAATTAGGGTACATTTTCGAGGAAATATGTCAGAAACTTGAAGTTAGAAGTTTTGTTACTAATTAAAAATATCGATTTTACAGTTTATTGCAAACAGTAATAAATTGTAATGTATTATAACTATAAAATGGAGGAAATGTTAATATCGGCAATAATACGTTGAGTTAATTTAACCTTATAAAAAATAACTTACTAAAACTACCATACAATTTTAAATTAACAAAAAAGTTGTAGTCTTTTATGTGAACATGATATTTAATAAACATTCAATGTATTTTAATTCAATCTAATATTTTACAAGTGAGTAAACTGTCTTGATATTTTTTATCTACATAGCGCTCCATCATCATTTATTATTTCTATGTGAGTACAGCTAGTAATTAATTTTACTATAAGTTATTAAGTACGAAATATTAGAGTATATTTTCGTGTAAAAAAGATTTGACGCATTTTTAGTACGTATGTGGATCAAGCTGCTACGCGAGTTTTTGTTTTAAATTAAAAAAAAAATTTATGGACATGGAAACGAGTAGACGGATCGCCCATGGACACTCGCAACACCAGAGGAGTTACACTTGTAACTCCTCTGGTGTTGCGCGCTTGCGTTCCTGGTCCTAAAAATTCCTAAAAACACCATTGAGCCTCCGGTAACGATGACCGTAACGAGCCTCGACCAAACACAATGCAAGCGTTATTTCACGCCGGTTTTATGTAATGCCGTGGCCAGCACATTCGTGCCGAAATAAAGCTCTCCCACGTTTAACCTTTGAGAATGCAGTGTCACCCACTAAGGTACATGCATCGGCACAGTTTGCAATTATTCTGATTATCTCTATTTTGTTTAATGCATGAACTGTGTGGTGTCCTTATAATTAATAAATAAATAAACCTTTAATAGCGAAACTGCGCTGTCCTTTTTCGACTGTTTTGGGAGACATTTTGAGTATTTTTCACCATGCATTATCTATGCTAACGTAAAAAATAATACATTAGAAGTATACAGAACTGAAATATATCTATGATTTCATATTATATTTAGTTTATGGAGCATAAATAATAATAGCATTTCTTTTTTCAGTGCAAACTTTCCTAAGTGGCCTCTGTTTAGTATATTATATCATCACATGCAGTTTCGGAAGAAACTTGTCAACTAAAAAGGATGAATTAATTTTTATAAAGAATCCCGTTGAGGCAGAAATGCCTGGACACTGGGTGCCTGCCAGTATCGTGAAAATAATTTTAGAAAAGTCTAAAAAACCTACACAATACGAACGCCTCGTAATTAAACCAACAAACACTACACCTAAACCGACGACAACGACACCGAAACCGACGACAACCACCCCGAAACCAACCACTACCACATCGAAACCGACGACAACAACACCGAAACCAACGACAACCACACCGAAACCGACAACCACTACACCTCAACCAATAACCACTACACTAAAACCGACAACCACGACAACTGAACCAACAACCACTACACTGAAATCAACAACCACGACATCAACACCTACGACGTCAAAACCAACAACAACTACTCCTGAACCAACAACCACCACACCTGAACCAACAACCACCACACCTGAACCAACAACTACTACACCTAAACCAACAACTAATACACCTGAACCAACAACTACAACGCTTGAACCTACAACCACTACACAAGAGCCAACAACCACCACACCTGAACCAACAACTACTACACCTAAACCAACAACTACTACACCTGAACCAACAACCATCACACCTGAACCAACAACCACCACACCTGAACCAACAACTACTACACCTAAACCGACAACTACTACACCTGAACCAACAACTAATACACCTGAACCAACAACCACCACACCCGAACCAACAACCACTACACCTGAACCAACAACCACTACACCTAAACCAACAACTACTACACCTGAACCAACAACCACCACAGCTGAACCAACAACCACCACACCTGAACCAACAACTACTACACCTAAACCGACAACTACTACACCTAAACCGACAACTACCACACCTGAAACAACAACTACAACGCCTGAACCTACAACTACTACACCTGAACCAACAACTACAACGCTTGAACCTACAACCATTACACAAGAGCCAACAACCACCACACCTAAAACGACAACTACTACGCCTGTAGCAACAACCACGACGCCTAAACCAACAACCACGACAACTGCAAATACAAAGAAGAAGCCAAGAAGACCAAAAGGGCAACCAGGGCCAAAACGTGAAGTTAATAAATAATAATATTGGTTAGAATTGTTTTATTTACATAATAATAGGTCTTTACCTATGAAATTTCCGTTCTGCAGTACTGGCCATTTTAAATCAAAATAATTTTTGTTTGGCTAAGAATTCTAATTTCAAATTAATTTTATTTTAAAAACATGGAATTCTTTTTACAAAAGTAGTTATTTGTTTATTGATTAGTGTTACATTTTCATCGCATTTCAAACTTTTATCGTCATCATGTAAAATTCGAGTAATTATGGAATATGAGTACCGTCGTGGCAGCAACGCGGCACAAGCGGCACGCAACATCAACGACGTTTACGGAGCTAACACTACAAATCAACGCACCACCTTTTATTGGTTTGCTCGCTTCCGTTCTGGAAATTTCGACCTGAAAAATGAACCTCGCGGTCGTCCGAAGACTTTAGTCGACAATGACGAATTAAAGGCGATTGTGGAAGCTGATGATACACAATCTATGGCTGAATTAGCAGCAGCTTTCGACGTTAGCGTCAAAACAATATTGGTCCATTTGCGTCAAATTGGCAAGGTAAAAAAGCTTGACAAATGGGTGCCCCACGAACACAATGATCGCCAGCGCGTTGAGACGTGCCTTGCACTGCTCAACAGATACACAAATGAAGGAATTTTGAACCGCATTGTTACCTGCGATGAAAAATGGATTCTGTTTGATAACCGCAACCGCTCAGCAAGTTGGTTGGTTGGATCCTGGTTCAGCACCTAAACAATGCCCTAAACGAAAACTTAACCCTAGAAAAGTGATGGTCACTGTTTGGTGGTCTAGCGCTGGTGTGATTCATCACAGCTTCTTACCAAACGGGGTGAGCATTACTGCAAATGTGTACTGTGAAGGACTGAACACAATGATGGAGAAGCTGGCACATCTCCAACCAGCATTGGTCAATCGCTCGTCTCCGCTGCTCCTGCACGACAACGCGCGACCTCATACTGCACAGCAGAAGGTCTCCAAATTGCAAGAACTGGAGTTGGAAGCTCTCCGTCATCCGTCCTACTCACCAGACCTTGCGCCTACAGACTACTACTTTTCCAGAATTTGGATAACTTCTTGTCAGGAAAAAAATTCAATACCCGAGAGGCAGTACAAAATGCCTTTGGAGAATTTGTTGCCTCCCGTCCAGCTGATTTCTTTAAGAAGGGCATCAATAAACTGCCACTGCGTTGGCAAAGATGCATTGATTATATGGATGATTACTTCGATTAATACAAATAAAAAATACATGGAAAAAATTCGTTTAAATTTTTTCATACGAGGGCGGCACTGAAAATTTCGGGAATCAAGGAAGTGACACAACATTACTATTTAAAAATGTATTTATTGCTTTTCGAAGTATTCTCCGCGAAATTCGACACATTTTTCCATACGATGGAACCAATCATTGAAGGAACCATTCCATTCGGAAGTTGGGGTCTCCAAAATGGCCGTTTTGTAGGCGTCCACAGCTTCTTCAGGTGATGAAAATCTCTGACCACGTAATTTATTATTTATTTTAGGGAAAGTATAGAAATCATTAGGGCTTAGGTCGGGGCTGTATGGCGGATGGTCTAATAATTCTATGATTTCTTGCTCTAAAAACTCTTTTGTTCTGTGCGCGGTGTGAGAACTCGCATTGTCGTGATGGAGGATGATGCGGCGGTTGCAGTTCTCTTTATGGAGTTCAAAAACGACCTGTGGCAAACAAATGTTAGCATACCATTCTGCATTAACCGTTCTTTGTCCCTCAAGAGGAATAGTCGCAACATGGCCGGTTTTGGAGACAAACGTGGCCACCATTTTTTTTGCAACACTCCGTGAACGAACAATTTTTGTTGGCCTTAACTCATTTTCGAACACCCAAACTCGTGACTGGTTTTTTGTTTTGGGTTCGTACGCATATATCCAGGATTCGTCACCTAATACGATGTTGTATACAGCATTTGAGGATCCTGCATGGAATCTTTCGAGAGTTCTGACGCACCAAGTAACGCGAGCCGCTTTTTGCTCTTCACAGAGCAAATGCGGTATCCATCAGGAAAACAACTTTTTTACACCTAATTGTTCATGCAAGATTAATTGTATTTGACTCATGCCAATGTCTAAAGTTGCCTGAATTTCGTGGTATGTCACATGTCGAGCTTCCTCAATCAGCTTACGCACAGCATCAACGTTTTCTTGGGTGACTGCAGTTTTTGGACGACCTTGACGGGGATCATCACTGAGCTTGACACGTCCACGTTGAAATTCAGCAAACCAGCGATAAATTGTGGTTTTGGATGGGGCTTCATCACCAAATGCAGAAATCATCCGGTCAACACACTGTTTTTGTGTTAAACCACTTCGAAAGTCATAATAAATCATCGCTCTAGAATTTTCTCGAGTCAATTCCATTTTATCAACGACTAAACAAGTTTGACAAGACCTTGTGACAAGACCGAGAATCTTTTTTTAAATAAATAAACGGTATTCGATTTTTAAAACCAAGGAGTTTTAAATTAAAAAGATTTGAATATGACAGGAACAGTGGAAATATTCCATTCCCGATACTTTTAGTGCAGCCTATGTACAAAACGGCAATTTCATAGGTAAAGACCTAATATTTACTTTATTTATTTTAATGTTTAGTCCCAGAAATGTAATTTTGCACTTCAATTCTCTCATTTAGGGTTCCATATTGTGTACTAAAGAAGAACCCATATATAATAATATCTATGGACGCATTTACACCACGTCAATCTGGTCCCGTTGTAAGTTCGAAGATCTTGTGTTACGGGTACCACACCACGGATATATATTTAATACTTTTTAAACTATACTTATATTTAAGATTTTATTATATAAAACACATATTTAAAACAGACCTCTATGACCCAGAAACACTTTTTGTTCCGTGGCGGGATTAGAACCCGCGACCTCCGGCTTGAGCACCAACGCGCTAAGCACTGAGTCACAGAGGTCGTCAAAATATAAATACATTGTAAAGTATGTAAGTCGTGTAAACGAGAAAGTACAATTTCTAAGTATTACTGGATAAAATTATTTTATTGTGCAGAGTGGAATTATGCAATTCGACACAAATTTCTAAAACCAACAATTCCCAAAACTTACAAAAAGAGGTCGTGTTTAGTATAATTTTAATGCTCCTATAGTAACTTACTTAGCTTGTATAAAATACCCAAAGATAGCGGATATCATAACCTTTTCTTTTCAATGGAACAATATTAAAAATTTGGAATGGAATTAAGGTATAGAACGGATTTTCATGCGGTTTTCACATATTAATATCGACAGAGTGGTTTCTTAGGTAGGTTATTTAGGCGTATAATTTGTTCAGGTTTTGTGGAAATTAGTTGATTTATGATGGTAATTGTTGATGGTGTCGGAAAAAAAATCGTCGGTGACAACGCAACGGACGGGTCTATTACGGTCTATAACGGTCATATATTGAAAAAACTTTAGCAAACAACTCTTAACACATTCCACGCGGGAGAAGCCGCTGACAAAAGCTGGTTATGCATGAACGTTAATGCGTGCTATTAAGGTTCATTTTATTTGGTCACTGTCTGGATTTATTGCACAAAACATTTTTACGAAATGTCAGTCCGTACTCGGCCGGTGTCAAACAACACATTTCGCAAAAACGTCTCTAAGGCTGTTTCATTAATTATAAAATCTATTTTCCAGTATATTGCAAGCAATTATATTTATAAAACAATAAAATATGAACCTACTCGTAATCACTGAAGTTGATTTAAGAATAATCAGCAAAGTACACAAAAGAATTTGTTCAAGTCAACAATGAAAGTCGTTACTTAATTCGTTATTAAATAATGAAATTGTGGACTGCAGCCAAAGTGAGCAGTTTTTATGTGCAGAATAATTGTACTTGTATCAAACGGATATTAAACAAAACGTAAATAAGAAAGAGAATAGAAATTATCAACTTGCAAGTAAACAAGTAAACAAGAATACCATAATACTTAAATCTATTTTTAAAATCATTGGTAAAGCCTTAGAAAATCTAATTATTTAAATATCAAAAATTAACATAACAACCTACCTCTATTATCACTTTGATATAATATTTTTCAGTGTATTGGAATTACCTCATGATTATTGTTTTAATAATCACTACGTTATGTGGAACAGAAGCAGAATGGAGGGAAAACGAAAACCTTATTTTTATAAAAAATCCTGTGGAGTCCATGGTACCTGGCCATTGGGTGCCAGAGAGTGTACTGAGAGATATACTTGCCGGAACAACAACTCCACAGCCGACAGAAAAAATGCAACTTAAAATAACTGTCACTAGACCCGCTACATCACGTAGTAAAAAATCGAAATCCACTACACCACCAACATCTACGACAACAACATCGCGTGCTGCAATAGCTTCAAATACTACACAAACAACGCCTATTGCAACATCTATGCGCGCTACGGAATCCACTCCTTCTACAACAACCTTACGTGCAACACTAAGTACGCCAACAACACATACCAAGCGCACAAAAAAAACTTCACCAACTACAATAACTAAAATTATTTCTATACCTATCACATATTCTGTTGCTAATACAATTACTACGCCGATTATAACAAATTCACTTACTACAACAATTACGCCAATTACAGAAACTACTACGGTAAACTCGCATGTCACTAAAACAGCTCTACAATATGATATGATAGAATCACTTACTATAACAAATGCACCTACTAAAGTTAAGTCACAAATTTCAACCATTTCGACATCTACAATTACTACAACGACTACACCTACTACCACGCCTACTACGATTACTATACCAACAACCTCTGCAACACCAACAACATCTGCAACATTAACAACACCTACATCAACAACTACAACAAAAACCAAACCAACGACGCAGTACAGTCGAACATGGAAAACAAAGCTTACAAGACCACACCATCCTACACCAGAACTACCAGGAAATTTTGGCGAAGGTCGATAATGTTTGTCAAATAAAGTTGTTTTATTTCTTATACAAAATATGTAATTGCCATCTGTTCATTATCTCCCTTACTAATAAAATAAAATCTTTGTCTGATACGTTGGAAAAGTAGCTTGACAGACAAAGACAGCAATAATATAATTATAGCTTATCCGTTGTGTTAATATTTTTATTAATAATACATATGTACCCCATATGTGTAAATTATGTACCATCATCACGATAAACTTAGTGGTCGCAACACCGATTACTAAAATTAATAGGTCTTTAACTATGAAATTGCCGTTCTGCAGTACTGGCCATTTCCAATCAAAATTATTTTTGTTTGGCTAAGAATTCTAATTTCAAATTAAATTCATTTTAAAAACATGGAATTCTTTTTCCAAAAGTAGACGTTTGTTTATTGATTAGTGTTACATTTTCATCGCATTTCAATCTTTTTCGTCATCATACGTCATACGTTAAAAATTCGAGTAATTATGGAATATGAGTACCGTCGTGGCAGCAACGCGGCACAAGCGGCACGCAACATCAACGACGTTTACGGAGCTAACACTACAAACCAACGCACCACCCGTTATTGGTTTGCTCGCTTCCGTTCTGGAAATTTCGACCTGAAAAATGAACCTCGCGGTCGTCCGAAGACTTGGTCGACAATGACGAATTAAAGGCGTTCGTGGAAGCTGATGATACACAATCTACGGCTGAATTAGGAGCAGCTTTCGACGTCAGCCTCAAAACAATATTAGTCCATTTGCGTCAAATTGGCAAGGTAAAAAAGCTTGACAAATGGGTGCCCCACGAACTCAATGATCGCCAGCGCGAAGTACGCGTCGAGACGTGCCTTGCACTGCTCAACAGACATACAAATGAAGGAATTTTGAACCGCATTGTTACCTGCGATGAAAAATGGATTCTGTTTGATAACCGCAAGCGCTCAGCAAGTTGGTTGGATCCTGGTTCAGCACCTAAACAATGCCCTAAACGAAAACTTACCCCTATAAAAGTGATGGTCACTGTTTGGTGGTCTAGCGCCGGTGTAATTCATCACAGCTTCTTACCAAACGGGGTGAGCATTACTGCAGATGTGTACTGTGAAGAACTGAATACAATGATGGATAAACTGGCACGTCACCAACCAGCATGGTCAATCGCTCGTCTCCGCTGCTCCTGCACGACAACGCGCGACCTCATACTGCGGCAATTTCATAGGTAAAGACCTAATATTAGGCTTTTACCTATGAAATTGTATAAAAAATTTAAACTAATTTTTTTTATGTATTTTTTATTTGTATTAATCGAAGTAATCACGCATACAATCAATGCATCTTTGACAACGCAGTGGCAGTTTATTGATGCCCTTCTTAAAGAAATCAGCTGGACGGGAGGCAACTAATTCTTCAAAGGCATTTTGTACTGCCTCTCGGGTATTGAATTTTTTTCCCGCCAAGAAGTTATCCAAATTCTGGAAAAAGTACTAGTTTATAGGCGCAAGGTCTGGTGAGTAGGGCGGATGACGGAGAGCTTCCAACCCCAGTTCTTGCAACTTGGAGACCGTCTGCTGTGCAGTATGAGGTCGCACGTTGTCGTGCAGGAGCAGCGGTTACGAGCTGTTATATCCCGCTCCTGTACCCTAACATGCTCACCCTAGCTTTCCGACTTTGCTGATCCTGCATCTCTCTTATCGCCCTACGCATCAGTCCAGACCTTTTCCACACATTCGATCTCCGACTCCTAACGGTGACAGTTGTCTCAGTTCTAATTCTTTGTATTATTTTCTATATCAGTTTAAGTATAATAAATCTTTTTTTAAAAAGGGAAATTTGAAATCCCGTACAACAAATTGGTGGCAGCTAAAGGGGATTTTAAAATAATCCCGGGCACGCCTCACGAACTGTGAGTTCTGATTTCTAAATCCTAAAGTAAATTCTAAACGAATCCTGAAAGTGTAAAGAGTCCGCGGTTCCCGAGTTCTTGTTCGGTACATCAATCTCGCCAGGTCCAGCGCGCCGTGTTCCACGAAACCCAGCAGCCGACGCGCCGCACGGATGTTTACACAAGCTCTTATCGCCGCATTCCTGTGAGTCGTTCATTTATTCTACTTTGGTCATTGCAATTTCTTTAGTATTTTTGTATCTTTATTGATTGTAGCGTTTTTATAAGCTTAAAATGTCGGAATCTAGGGCGCCTAGTCCAAAATTCGAATTGAATATAAATGAGCCCGAGGACGAAGTTGTCCCGTCCTCTCAACCTGGGCCTCAAACCAGATCTAAAAAGAAAACGCAGACCACCACTTCGCCAAAAGTGGAGTTAGATCTATCTACTTTACTCAAATTTATAAAACCCTATGACGGATCCAGGGAATCGTTAAATTCTTTCCTTGTGAATTGTAATAATGCCCACGATTTAGCTTCCGAACAACAAAAAGATATTGTTTTCAAATATATCCTATGTCAATTACAGGGTAGAGCCCAAACGACCTGCTCAATAAAAGAATTTGTAAACTGGTCGCAATTAAAAGATTTCCTTAAAATACAATTCAGTGAACGAAAACACTACGCACATCTGCTAACAGACTTGTAGGAGTGCAGACAACAGCCAAACGAACTTGTTAGTCAATATGCCCTAAGACTTGAAACTTGCTTGTCGCAATTATTGACAGAAATTTCCATTTCACATGGCGGTAAAAGTAGAGAAATGGTAGGCCGCACTGCAGCAATGGAAGAGCTAGCTCTCCATCACTTCCAAATGGGACTTGTACCTCGTATATCAAACGTTGTGAGGTGCAAGTCACCTAAAACATTAAACGAAGCAACAAATATAGCGATATCGGAAGAAAAAATCCAACAATTTTTATATAAACAAAATCCTCAACTTAAATCGCCTTCTCCCCGGTCTAGTTTTAACGCCAACAGCCGTTTTCGAAATCATAATAACTATAATAATCGCTCTCCAAACCCTAATATTCGTTACAATAATAATAGCAACCGCGTTCCAAATCACAGTGGCGCTAACTCACCCCCGGTTTGCCGTTATTGCAAGAATGTGGGTCAATTTAACGATTGATGAATGTAGAAAACGAGAGTATAATAATAATCGTAATCAAAATTTTAATAGGCCAAATTACCAAAGGGTTAATTTTACATCTTTTAATGACGAAAATCCTAACGAACTAACAAATACCGAAGAAGGTTACGATATGGTCGACAGCGCCCCAAAAAACTAATTAAGGTCTCGTCTCGGTGTCGTGCGGGACAAGCGCGATTTAAAACCGACACCATACTAAATCAACGCACAAGTGGTGCAATTACTAAATCTATTAGTTTTACTCAACCCCGCAACAAGGGCGAGTTGTTTAAAACTCAACGTGCAAATGGTGCAAGTTCAATTAAATCCATGCGACCCCGCTACATGGGCAAGTTGCATAATTCTTATATACCAAATCAGCACCATCACGCGATTAATAGCAATTTACCTAATTCTAAATCCACTGTATCTAATTCTAAATCCACTGTATCTAATTCTAAATCCACTGTATCTAATTCTAAATCCACTGTATTTAATTCCAAATCCACTGTATCGCTATCTAACAATTGTTCTAAATCCATTAATTCTAATTCCACTGCACCGTTACAAAAAAATTCTAAGCCTACTAACTCTAAAAGCACTGATTTCAAATCTACTAATCCTAAATCAAATGTTTTTGAAATTATTAATGATCCGACTAAGACACTCTTACCTTATATTCTCGTTGACTCCCCTGTTTCAGAATTCCCACTTACCTTATTAGTAGACTCCGGATCCTCTATAAGTCTAATTAAAAAGTCCTGCCTAACCAATTTCCCTAAACTCACTAAAGAATTTATTAATCTAAAAGGCATAGATTCCTCAGTCGATTCCATACAAACTCTGGGACATTTTAATCTTAAAATCAAGTTAGCTAAATCTGGTATTACTCACCAATTCCATGTTATTGAAAATATTAATCTACCATACGATGGCATAATAGGGCCGGACATGCTAAATTCTAATAACTGTAAAATCGATTATAATAAAAATTTATTGTTGTTCACAAAAACGTCTCTTCCACTGTATTTCCGAGATCCAACCTACATTATTCCTGCTAGAAGTGAAACTGTCGTTGAATGCTCCGTCACAAACCCTGAAATCAAAGAAGGATTAATTTTAGACCAGCACATTTCAAATAATTTATTAGTAGCAAACTGCTTAATAAAAGTCAAATCAAATAATCGCATTAATATAACAATAGTTAATACTTCCGAAGAATCAGCTACAATTAAGTCAAATTTAAAATTAAAATTGACACCATTTGACACAGGAGACCTTGACAAAAACCCCACTGTTTCTGTGAATAAAATTAAGAGAACACAACCTACAGATAACTTAAGACGGACAACCCGAGTTCTTAATCAACTCAGAGTATCACATTTAAATGAAGAAGAAAAATCTGCTCCCTTTAATCTCTGTGCTAATTTCTCTGACATTTTTCACTTACCTGACGAAAACCTGACACATACCAACGCTCTAAAACACGAAATCAAAACGACTTCCGACACACCAATACATACTAAGTCTTACCGATTCCCTGAAGTCCACAAAGCTGAAGTTCGTAAACAAATTTAAAAAATGCTAGAGCAAAACATCATTGAACCCTCTGACTCACCATGGTCTTCACCCATATGGGTGGTTCCAAAAAAATTACATGCATCCGATATACAAAAATGGAGAGTTGTTATTAACTACCGTAAACTAAATGACGTAACAATAGGAGATACTTACCCGCTTCCCCAAATCCTAGATCCTAGATCAACTAGGTAATAGTAAATATTTCTCTACAATGGACTTAGCTTCCGGTTTCCACCAAATTCCCTTAAATGAATCAGACAAACCAAAGACTGCTTTCAACGTTCCAGAAGGACACTACCAATTTCTTAGAATGCCTTTCGGGCTGAAAAATGCGCCTGCTACTTTCCAAAGACTTATGAACACAGTATTGTCCGGTCTTCAGGGTATTCGCTGCTATGTATTCCTCGATGACATTGTTTCCTATTCATATGACCTCGACTCACACATCGAGAATTTGACTGCTATATTCCAAAGACTACGTAAATCCAATCTCAAACTTCAACCTGACAAATGCGAATTCCTGAGACGAGAAGTAGGTTACCTAGGACACATAATAACTGAAAAAGGAGTCAAACCAAATCCTGACAAGGTCAAAGCTGTTACAAACTTTCCTGTTCCCAAATGTCCAAAAGACATAAAGTCTTTCCTAGGTTTAGTCTCATATTATCGCCGTTTCATCCCTGAATTCTCTACTACTTCCAAACTTACTAAAAAAGAATGTTCCTTTTAATTGGGAGAATCAACAGCAATTATCCTTTGAAACACTGAAATCCAAACATACAACTGCTCCTCTCCTAGCCTATCCTAATTTCGCACAACCTTTCATACTAACTTGTGATGCGTCAAACTATGCAATAGGTGCTGTCGTATCCCAGGGACAGATTGGTAAAGATCAACCGATAGCTTTTGCGTCTCGAACCTTAAATAAAAGCGAGTGCAACTACAGTACAACCGAAAAAGAATTGCTAGCCATTCTTTTTGGCTGCAAAACATTTAGACCCTATCTTTTTGGACAGAAATTTCAGATAATGACTGATCATAGACCATTAAAATGGTTATTCAATCATAAAGACCCTAGCAGTAAACTGCAAAGATGGAGATTAAAATTAGAGGAATTTGAATACGAAATTGTTTATAGAAAAGGCAAATTAAATTCATCAGCTGACGCACTCTCGAGGTACCCCGTTAATCCTGTTTATCCTGAAAATAAACAACTTACCAATCCTAGCAATGACTCTCAACTGTTGTCTACCCCGCCGAATCCAACATCCCCTACTGATGTACCCTTGTCTCCTATCGATTTTAATGTTGATTTTCCAGAATTCCAACATGACTTACTTGATTACTTACCTATGACCGATGAACTGGTAACAGACACTGAAAATCCTATTCCCTACACTGACTCTAATGTTGCAAATCCCAACTCTAACGCTGATTCTAACAACGAAAACATATCTACTTACCCCGAACCAGGATCTTCAATATCATTGGAATTTCCTACATCTAACTTACCTGTCACTGATGAATCTCCTAGACCTGACCTTCCTGTCGTCGATGAAAATTATTCTAAATTCTTAAAATCACCTACTAGATCTTATAATCCATGAACATAATGAAACTCTTTTAAAATCACCGCAAAAACTTATTATTGTGCCTGCATCGATAGACTTGGATGAATCGGTATCTTATCTGCAAGATCTATTTAGTATTAGTCATGGTCCTATCCTTGAAGAATTTTTAAAAATGGTAAGAGAACTTTATACTTATAATCATTTACAAATTGAAGACAAATTTTACCTATTCTTATTCATTAAAGTAAACCATTTTGATCAATGTACTTACCCAGATTTATTTAAAGCCCTGAAATATACACGCGATAATATTATGATATCATTTCCCAAATCATATCAAGTTGCTATATCCGATTTCAAAAGTCCATTTGATAAATTTCTCTTTGTTAAAATATACAATATATTAGGGTATCTATTTGACGGCACAAATATTCAACTTCATATCTACCATAATAGTATCCTGTATCCTTCTTTAAGTGAAATAAAAAAGATCTTAAAAGAAAATCATGATCTGCCTATTTCCGGTCATTTAGGAGCAAACAGAATGTACGACAGAATAAAAGAAAAGTATTATTGGAAGGGTATGCGTGCTGACGTCGAATATTACGTTAAATCATGCACCCTTTATCAAGAAAATAAAGCTTTCAGACAAATAAATAGAGCACCGATGCAAATCACTAGCACCGTTTCAACGCATATCTCTTGACATAGTAGGACCCTTACCGGAAGTAGGTACCGCAAAAATCAAGTTCATAATGACTCTACAAGACGATCTCACGAAATACTCAGTTGCGTATCCCATTAGGACCACAACAGCAGAAGAGACCAGCGAATGTCTACTTCATTTTATCTCATTATTCGGAATCCCAAAAACAATACTTACCGACCAAGGCACAAATTTTACTGCTGATCTATTTAAAAAGACTTGTAACTTTTTGAAAATTAAACAAATCTGGTCAACTCCTTACCATCCCCAAACTCAAGGAGCACTTGAGCGTAGTCATTCTACACTCAAGGAGTATCTCAAATCGTTTGTAAACGAAAACCAGGACAATTGGTCCCGATATGTATACACTGCTATGCTATCCTATAATACGGCCGTTCATACCACTACAAAATTCACACCCTACGAACTCGTATTTGGCCATAAGCCATATCTTCCAGATTCAGTTTATAATTCAAACATCAACGTCGCCACGCCATATCCAGAATATGTCAAAATGTTGCAACACTGATTGAAACATGCTCGAGAGAAATCGATTGAGAACATTAATAAGTCAAAACAAATTTCAAAAACTTATTACGATAATAAAACAAGACCCGTGTCTTATAAGGTTGGAGATTTGGTTTATTTAAAAAATCATTTACGGTTAAGGAAAGCCTTATCCCCTCAGTGGAAAGGTCCATATAAAATTGTTAAAGTTCATGGCTATAATACTGTTAACCGTAGACATGTTAAGCATCATGTTGATCAAATCAAACCAGCATCGACTCAATCTGTTTAATAAGAATAATTAAAATAAAAAAATTTTAAGTAAATTTCTTTCTATTTCAGCATTTCGGCCTTAGCGGCTCAAGACCCTATTCAACAAATAAATTCAAGTCCGGGTATTTACTTTAATCCAATAGGGCAGTTAAAAATATGTTCAGATTATTTAGACGTTGTCACTCCAATAGACATATCGCATTTCCAATCGCATATAACTAACATAAATTCAATCCTTGGCACATTACGATTTTTATGCAATAAAGCAAAAATAGAATCTGACGATACCCTGGAATCTCATAATGTATTGCAACCACTTACCATTAGAAATAACGAATTAGTAGAAAATTATAATTCCATATCACATTTAATTGATCAAAGATTCCGTAGATCTGCGTGGTTTGGTGGCGTAGGCTCTGCTTTCAAAACTATTTTTGGCACTCTTGATGAAAATGACGCCATTAAATATGATGAAGCTATACGAAATGTACAAACAAATCAGAAAGAGTTGACTTCATTAATTAAAGATAATATTCTCATAGCAACTACTACTTTAAAAAATATTAACATTACTTTAAACAAAATAAAAATTAATGAAGACAGCCTCGACGAAGCTATCGACAACCTCTCTAACAAAATAAATAATATATCTACAATGTCTAAAAGCTTAATAATGAGAACTAACATGATTACTATATTAAATAGCCTAGAAGCAAACATTATAACCTTATCATTTCAAATAGAAGACATTATTAATGCAATTATGTTTAGTAGTCAGAATATACTACATCCATCTATATTACCGCCTAACCATCTATACCAGGAGCTTGTCGATAACTTTCGTCACTTACCTGTTAACGCAAAATTACCTATAAACCTAGAATTAAATGAAATGTTTACTCTTATTAATGTCTCTAGTGTATTTAGTTATAGCGTTAGCAATAAGATTGTATTTATCCTTAGAATCCCTCTTGTATCCTTGAACGAATATAATCTATATCACACTATTGCTCTTCCGACACCACATGATGTATCTAAACCTAGTTATTATACTTATGTTGTACCTAGCAGTAAATACATTGCAATGACCAATGAGAAAAGTATATATTGTAACTTAGACTCACTACGGGAATGCAAAGCGATGAACACGCATACCTACATCTGCGACGTGACTACGATTTTCTCCAGCAGTGAGCACCCGAGCTGTGAGAGTGAATTACTAGTGAATACCACAAAAGTTCTACCAGTGCAGTGCAAAACGCAAAGTGTTAACGGCAAAATCAATGTTTGGAAATCTATCTCGAACAATAAATGGATATTTGTACAATCCATTCACACTAAAGTGTTAATAGAATGTCGTAACAAAACAAATGTAGATATAAATGTGATAGGTACAGGAATTGTTCATGTCCCCAATAACTGTATCGGTTACTCTAAACACACAAAATTAATACCTAAATCTCAAATTGTGAAACTTAGAATAAATAAGATATTTCCTACTATTAATATATTAAATGATTCATGTTGTAATTTTAAAGTAAATGATGGAGAGAATAGTGAGTTCCATAATATAGACTTACAGAATTTCGATTTAGACGCTATTAGTAGTGAAGACATATTAAAGTTAAAATCATTAACAAAGAAAACTGATGAAATCATCAACCAACACAGTTTTATTAAATATGAAACACATTATTCTTCCATTCTTCTCGTTATTTCTTTTATTATAGCCGTATTTTGTGTTTTTAAATGTTTATTATTAATAAAAGGTTACAACTGTCGCCACCCTTACAACCTTCCACGATTTTCCAAAACTCTCTCCGTCAATCCATCTCCAACACAGGAAACCCATGATGAATCATCTTCTTCTTCTTCTTCTTCTTTTGGCTCCTCTCCTCCTCCCATTCCTCTTCAAGACCTATCCAAAAGCAGAACTAAACCTATTCCTACTCCTAACCTTAGAATCCACGTTTAATTTTCTAAATTTCGTTTTCCATAAACTTCGACCCCGAAGTTTAGTCTACCCCGGGGAGGTGTTATATCCCGCTCCTGTACCCTAACATGCTCACCCTAGCTTTCCGACTTTGCTGATCCTGCATCTCTCTTATCGCCCTACGCTTCAGTCCAGACCTTTTCCACACATTCGATCTCCGACTCCTAACGGTGACAGTTGTCTCAATTCTAATTCTTTGTATTATTTTCTATATCAGTTTAAGTATAATAAATCTTTTTTTAAAAAGGGAAATTTGAAATCCCGTACAACAGAGCGATTGACCAATGCTGGTTGGAGATGTGCTAGCTTCTCCATCATTGTGTTCAGTTCTTCACAGTACACATCTGCAGTAATGCTCACCCCGTTTGGTAAGAAGCTGTGATGAATCACACCGGCGCTAGACCACCAAATAGTGAGCATCAATTTTCTAGGGGTAAGATTTCGTTTAGGGCAGGGGTCTCCAAACTACGGCCCGAGGGCCACATCCGGCCCGCGGACAGATTTTTTCCGGCCCGCGGAGAGCTAGCATACTTGAAAACTCCTTTTAGAGAACATATTTTTTATAGCAAATTAAATTTAGTTTACTGAAGTATTCTAATTTTATGTTGAATAATTATTAATATGACATCTACATTGATATGGTCATGGGCTAACTACTCATAACATTGTTGTAGGCTTATTGTTATTGTTTTTGTTATAAGTTGGATAAAGAAACACAGAATTGTAATGAGTAAGGACATGTATAATTTGCAGAAAATTTAACTTCAGTATATAATAACTAACAAATTATTGAAATGAATCCAACTAACATTTTAAATAAAAACATAACTTATGACAAGCATAATGACATATGAAATACAAATGAGATTTATGTCATTGAGATTTTCCACTGACAATAGTTTGTAGTTGTGGACTAATTTTACTTGTACCAATTATTAAAAGAGATTTAAGATGCTCATCAGTTAATTTAGATCTGTAAACATTTTTTGTGTACTTCATTTTGGAGAAGGTCTTCTTACACAAATAAGTAGTACCAAAAACAGAAAACAGCCCACGAGCAAATTTATGCAAATTATCAAATTGTGTCAGTGGAAGACCCTTATAAAATTCCAACAAAGATGAGTTTTGATATTTGTTCTTAAATAAATCACTGCACTGTAGATCAATCATTTTCATTTGAAGTTCCGGGTTTCAATGTCAGTATCAAAAGGATTCTGAAAAATCTTAATTTGATTCGCAATGGCATCAAAGTCCGAGAAACGAGTAGATATCAAAATTTATTTTCAAAGCACTCAAAGTTTCGATTGCAAAATCGATAGGAAACTCAGTGGTGTGGCTGAATATTTCACATGTTTTAAAATGTGAAAAACATTTACTTCGTAGTTGTGATTGAAACAGTATCAATTTCTTCCAGAATGATTTGATATTAGTGTATAAATCAGGAAGATGCTGATTTTCTCCTTGCAATCTCAAATTCAGTTCGTTCACATGTTTTGTCAAATCAACATAGAATGCTAACTTCCACAGCCATGCGTTGTTTTGTAATTCAGTAAGAGGGCGATGCTTTTCATTAAAAAAAATTTCGATCACTGCTCGAAGTTCAAAAAAGCGCTGAAGGACTTTCCCACAACTAAGCCAACGTACGGCAGTATGATAAGGTAAGTCATTTTCTCCAATCTCTTCAATAAATTGTCGGAATTGTCGGTGATTCAGCCCAAAAGATCTGATAAAATTAACAGTTGATATGACTGGTTTCAGAACTTCAGACATATCCAAACATTTTCCGCACTAAGACTGTTGATGAATGATACGAGTACAATGTAAGACTAATGGTTTTGAACCACTGTCATTTTCTACAGCTTTTGACACAAGAGCGACCACTCCTTTATCTTTCCTACTCATGTTTTTGCCTCCATCAGTTGTAATACATTTCAAGTTTTTCCATCGTAGGTTCTTTTGATTAATGGCAATTTCAACTCCTTTAAAAATATCTGTACCAGTAGTTGTGCCATGAATACTATACGTCATATCAAGAAGTTCTTCATGCACTTCATAGCTTTTATCTACTCCTCGAATATAAATCAACACCTGAGCAGTATCTGACACATCCGTTGACTCATACAAGGCCAAAGAAAACCACTCAACATGTCAATTTTTGGCGAACAGTTGAGAGGATATATTTTCAGCGATGTTTTCTACCCTTAAAGCCACAGTGTTTGCTGACATACTGACATTTTTTAATAAATTTACCTTTTCAGGGCACATTTCTTCGGCTACTGCAATTATGTATTCTTTGATCATTTCTCCATCGGTGAATGGTTTTCCACGTTTTGCAATTTCAAGAGCCACACGAAAGCTGGCACGAGTTGCAGCCTCTTGTTCAGTTTTGAGTTTTATAAATGAAGATTGCTGCGATTTCAATCCGCGCTTCATAGCTTTGAATTTTTCTGTCCGCAAACTTCCTGTATATTTTGAGTAATTTTGAAAATGAAGTTTCATAATGACGTTTAATGTTATATTCCTTGAGAACGGCTATGCTTTCATTGGAAATCAAACATAGCGCCTTGTTACTGGACTCCATTACGAAATACTGAATGTTCCTCTGATCTTTGAATTTTCGGCATTCACTATCAATTTTTCGCTTCTTTTCCATACTACTAAATCACACACAAAAGCAACAATTCAAATCAAAATACTGTTACAAAGATATCTTAAACTTAAACACGCACAAACACGTTTTAAGGAGGTACGCACTATTTTATTTCACAACAGTGTCATAGGAACTGACTTGTGGTTGCGCTACTAGCCTTCTTATATATTCCAATTACTGCCATCTAGAAGTGAGTGGAAGACACCAGAACTTTCTCGAACCAACGAGATTATTCTGTACGTGCTATTAGCGCCATCTGTTAGCGATAGAAGGTACTACCTATTTCCGCTTGTGTCCACCAGATGTCGTGTCACGTTACTCCTCATGGCTCGTACTCTATGACTAATCTAGAAATTACAGATAATGACAGGAAAATTAATAATATGCAATGTTTCCTTTTTGCGGACTTTAGTCCGATTTGCAGCCTTTTTTAAACGTTGCGCACTTTTTCGGACTTTTTTTTTCATCAGTGGACTATTTCACTTTTTACCACCGGCAACAATGATAATATGGTTTTGGCCCTCGGAACTTACTGGACTATTCAGTATGGCCTTAAGGCTGGAAAGTTTGGAGACCCCTGATTTAGGGCATTGTTTAGGTGCTGAACCAGGATCCAACCAACTTGCTGAGCGCTTGCGGTTATCAAACAGAATCCATTTTTCATCGCAGGTAACAATGCGATTCAAAATTCCTTCATTTGTGTGTCTGTTGAGCAGTGCAAGGCACGTCTCGACGCGTACTTCGCGCTGGCGATCATTGAGTTCGTGGGGCACCCATTTGTCAAGCTTTTTTACCTTGCCAATTTGACGCAAATGGACCAATATTGTTTTGACGCTAACGTCGAAAGCTGCTGCTAATTCAGCCGTAGATTGTGTATCATCAACTTCCACAATCGCCTTTAATTCGTCATTGTCGACCAAAGTCTTCGGACGACCGCGAGGTTCATTTTTCAGGTCGAAATTTCCAGAACGGAAGCGAGCAAACCAATAACAGGTGGTGCGTTGGTTTGAAATGTTAGCTCCGTAAACGTCGTTGATGTTGCGTGCCGCTTGTGCCGCGTTGCTGCCACGACGGTACTCATATTCCATAATTACTCGAATAGATTGAAATGCGATGAAAATGTAACACTAATCAATAAACAAATGACTACTTTTGGAAAAAGAATTCCATGCTTTTAAAATAAAACTAATTTGAAATTAGAATTCTTAGCCAAACAAAAATTATTTTGATTTGAAATGGCCAGTACTGCAGAACGGCAATTTCATAGGTAAAGACCTTATATTACTAATTCGACCAGTATTCATCAAATTTTTAAGTTTGAACTTTATAAGAGTTTTTTGCTCTTAGATTTTTAAAAATAAAAATTCAACTTTTGTCTTAAATGTTGCGTTTATGTGTAAACACGTACAGATTTGGTCTGGAGCAGACCATTATGATAGCGCGACACTCGTGTGTAATTTTCAGCTCTATTCTATTAGAACAGAGTACTATTTACAATGCATTCCGATTCCCCTGTCCGATCCAACTCTCAAAAATATTTCTATTCAAACTTAAATAAACTTAATAATAAATAATAAAAAAAAGAATGTTCTGTAATATTATTCTGTCCTGTAATATTATGAAAGGATGTAGTATGCCATCGAAAATTAATCATGTTTTTTTATAAAAACCTTACACAATTTTTTATGCGATGTTATTTTTAATAACTGTTAAATTATCTTCCTATCTATTAAGTAGATTTCTTTAAAAATTTTGATTAAAACATTTTTACTTCCGTAATAAAGTACTCGACTTTTATATAAATGTCCATCATTCCGGTATATGTATATATCTGGGAGAATAGTTAAATACAAATTAAAAAAAATAGAAGGGGGTGGAGTCCTATCTGTTTTAGAGGTGTGTAATATTATTCAGTCCCTACATTATATATATATTATTACATAAAAATATAAGTGCTTCCAAAATTTTATTTTCTCCAGGTTAACTTTTCAAATCGCATTATAACAGACCAATAGCTAAATTTAATTAAAAACAAGAAAATACAAACATCTAAAAATAACCCTAAAATATCCTCCACCTCGAGGATTTTTTCTCAAATTTTAGGCAGAAACTCCTAATTTGGCAACCAAATCCGTGTTTTTTTTTAAATTTAAATAAGGGGGCAAACGAGCCAACGGGTCACCTGATGGTAAGCAACTACCGTCGCCCATGGACACTCGCAACATCAGAAGAGCTGCAGGTGCGTTGCCGGCCTTTTAAGAGGGAATACGCTCTCTTCTTGAAGGTTTGCAGGTCGTATAGGTCCGGAAATACTGCTGGTGACAGTTCGTTCCAGAGTTTTACAGTGCGCGGTAGAAAGTTACGCGAAAAGCGTACGGTGGAAGACTGCCACTCATCAAGGTGAAGAGGATGGTATGTTTTTCGCGTGGGACGATGGCGAAAAGTTGCAGGTGGTATGATTCCGAACAATTCCTCAGAGCACTCCCCGTGATACAACCGATAGAGGATGCAGAGTGAAGCTACAACTCGGCGTAATTCTAAGGGGTCCAAGCTGTTTGAAACACTATGGCAGTCAACAATTCGAGCGGCCCTTCGTTGGATACGATCCAGAGGTAGCAGTTGGTATTTTGGCGCCCCTGCCTAGAGATGAGAACAATATTCCATATGAGGCCGAACCTGCACCTTGTAGAGTTGTAGGCGTTGGTCCGGACTGAAGTACTGTCTCGCTCTGTTAAGAACACCAAGCTTCTTCGAGGTTAACTTGGCCTTACCCTCTAGATGATATCGGAACTGGACTTCGCTCGATATGCTGACGTCAAGTATCTCAATGCTAGGGGAGATGGTTAAAGATGTGCACTCGAAACGAGGATATACGACCATTGGTGACTTTTTAGTGGTGAACACGGTGACTTGTGTCTTGGCGGGGTTGAATTGGACTAAGTTACGTCTACCCCATTCAGAGACTTTCTCCAATGAATTCTCTATTTTAGACACAAGTTCGTTTCGACTCTCAATGTTTGACGTTTGGTTGACGTTTAGCCGAGAAATATTGGGGGAGCCGGTATATACAGCATCACCTGTACTATCATCCGCATAGCAATGAATGCTGTTGGTCTGTAACATGTCATTGATATGCAGTATGAATAGTGTAGGCGATAGCACACAGCCCTGAGGGACACCAGCATCAACAGACTCAGTTTCCGAGCATTCGCCGTCAACTACGACCTTTATGCTTCTGTCTGCTAAGAAACTAGTGACCCACTTACATAATTTCTCGGGCAGCCCGTATGATGGAAGCTTTGATAGCAGCGCTTTATGCCAAACCCGATCAAAGGCCTTCGCAATGTCCAAACTAACAGCCAATGCCTCTCCCTTCGATTCAATTGCCTGAGCCCAACGATGAGTTAGGTACGCCAAGAGATCACCAGCCGAGCGACCCTTACGGAACCCGTATTGTTTGTCGCTTAGTAATCCTTGGCCGTCCAAGTATCGAAGAAGCTGGCTATTGATAATGGATTCCGTTATCTTCGAGAAGAGAGAGGTTATAGCGATTGGTCTGTAGTTGGAAGGATTTGAGTGATCACCTTTTTTGGGGATCGAGTGCACCAAGGCTGTCTTCCAAGAAGCCGGGACGATGCCAGAAGAGTAGGAGAACCGAAAAAGACGCGTCAAGACCGGAGCCAACTCTGGAGCACACTTTTTCAACACAATAGGAGGGATTCCGTCAGGCCCACTCGACTTTTGGATATCAAGGGAACGGAGGGCTTTTCGCACTGAGCGCTGATGAAACCGAATATCCGACATGATGTTCGTGCATCGCGGTATGGTTGGCGGTTTCTGCCCCCCGTCATCCAGGGTCGAGTTTGACTCAAAGAGCTTGCCCAGAAGATCGGCTTTGTCCTTTGCGTTCTGGGCCAACGATCCATTTCCTACGTGTAGGGATGGTAGGGTTGGCTTGCAGAAATTTCCTTCAATAGCTTTGGCCAGAGACCAGAATGCACGGGTTCCCGAGAGGAGGCGCTCAAGTCTCTTACCAATTCTATTGACGTGCTGTTTCTTTGCCCGAGTGATCTCTTTCTTGAGGGACCTAGAGGCAAGGTTGTACTCCTTTTTATATGTGCTGGTATTTAAATCCCGAGCAGACACTGCATTGGCCCAGGATTGGTAAGCCTCCTGCTTCCGGCGAAAAGCTTTTTTGGAGGATGAACCAAACCAGGGACTAAATCTGCCGCCAGTTGGCACTACAGAGGACGAAATGAAAAGTTCCATCCCTTGCATCACTACATCGGCAACAGAGTTGGCAGTGTTGTCGGGATCATCCGGCGAGAAGCACACGTTCCTCCAAGGATAGGATGCAAAAAACGACCGCATCCCATCCCAGTCTGCTGACTTGTAGTGCCACACACGACGATATTTAACAGCACGCTGTCGTAACACCGTCGTAAGTGACACAGAACTCCTAACAACTAACTAACTCTAACAACTGGTTTGCTCCAGACCACCTTACGTGTGTTAATCCTATAAGGAATGTGAAAGACAGATTTCTGAAGGACCCTCGAGACGATCAAACCATTTGACTCCAACCTTACGTGTTTGATGCAACCGTTTGACGTCGGTTTGATCGGTTTATCAAACGGAACTGTTCAGTTTCACTCTCACTTCACTGTCAAACAAAACAAAAATATGTAATTCCATCAAACGAGCTTCAAACCCGTAAATGTTTGACAAACCGTTCAAACTAGCTTTGTAGACGATCAAATAGGTTTGACTCACACCAAAATTTACCGTTTTATCGTCCCTTTAACCTTTTCAAACATTGTGTCACAAAACTCAGAAATGTCAAACCAACCCCTGCTATACATAAACAAACGCAGATAAGACTCAGTTGGTGTGTGTTATGTAATGGTTATGTGGACATATTTTTATTTGAATGTATTTTTAAGCATTATGTTATTACCGGGCTTTAACAAACGGCGTGCGGAACTGACACTTTCAATGAGTAGGAATCAACTAAGAGTCCTTACCAGAACCCTAACTAGGCACTGCAAGCTCCACAAACACCTCGACACCTGAAGGTG
Organism: Phengaris arion; assembly: GCA_963565745.1. Taxonomy (NCBI): domain Eukaryota; kingdom Metazoa; phylum Arthropoda; class Insecta; order Lepidoptera; family Lycaenidae; genus Phengaris; species Phengaris arion. The sequence goes on along the minus strand of OY751446.1, from coordinate 4,505,236 downwards.
GTAACACAACGACTTGCAGATTCTGCGGGAAAAAGGGCGAGAGACCCCTCCACCTGCTCCTGCACCTGCTCGACTGTCCAGCACTACAACAGAACAGAAACAGGTACCTTGGACAGCACGAATACTCCACCACCGAGGAAAGTCGTAGCACCAGCCCCAACCATATTATCGTTCAGTTTATGATACGTTCAGCATAGGCCTGGGGCAGGTACTATAACGCGGAGGAGTCACAATAGATCCACTTGGGTCGCAGTGACGTCTGGGCTCGATTTTGACCTGCCTTCGATTCAACAAAAAAAAATATTTTTAAAAAATATTTACCCTTCACCTACTTCATATAAACTTTAACTGTGCCAATTTTCATATCCTCCGTTCGCATAATTTTCATCAAAAGGACTACAAAGTATATAATAATATTATATAACAGTGGCGAAGGCTGGTTCTTCTTCATAGGGAAGCCCTAGCCTGTATATTAGATACGGATTTGGATGAGGGTCTTCAAAAGGTAAGTGGTAAGTGAAGCCGATAGGAATGGAGTTGTAGGAACCCTACGCCACTGTTATATAATACTAGCTGATACCGACAATCGTATAATCGATAAGTACGTTGTTCTGTCTTATTAAGTTATAATAAAAATTAAAAAATTGATGCGGCACCCACTATTACTTAATAAACTTAGATCTGATTTTTCAATCAAAGTTACATATTTATTCCTCAGGTAAGAGTTATCTGACGATTAAAAATCAGCCCTTAGGGGTTAAAAAAATAGATTATGACCGATTCTCAGACCTACCGAATATGCAAAAAATATTTCATAAGTATCGGTCAAGCCGTTTCGGAGGAGTGTGTTCCCGAACACGAGAATTTTATATATTAGATTCGGCTAGCTCGATAATCTACATGAGTCATAACATAACGAAATAATGTAGAGCTTATAATTTTGATTTTTGTAAATATAAATAAACATCTGCCTAAATATAATATTATAATAACTTTAAGAGTGAAGCGGTGCTAACTGCTAGCTTAGCTTGAATTTTGTTAGAATAGGAACGAAAACATAATGTAATATAATGTTGGTATTTAATCTGTGGCAGTTTTAACACGTCGTGTTGATGTCACCTCTAGCTCTATGGTCTGTTCCCGCCGTACGTCCCAATAAATTACACAATTTTTGTTATTATTTGTTTTAATGATAATAAGCGTTATATTTGAAGATCAAACGAACTTACCTTAAGTGAAGTTCGATCACAATTATATGAGCGACTTCATTCTTAGCGGTTTATGCTTACTTATTGTATAGTGGCTCCCCCATGCGTCACCCTTGCACGTATTCTAGAGATGTTTAAAAAAAAAGTACATGTCATCTTCTCTAAGTTGCACGACTTGTTAGGTGCTAAGACGCGGGCTTTTCATTTTGCTTATAGCAAAAAAACTTACCTACGGTGTGCATTTTATATTTGTAATTTCCTTGGGAAGGGAGAGACTTAACAGTCTCATCTATTCGGGGAGGATTTTATATTATAAACCCTTATTTAACAATAATAGTATTTATTATGTTATATAAATATAATCATATTTCTTATGAGTATCTAACAAGGTTCTAGCAAAATCAGAAGCAACAATTTCTTTATTATAAAATTTTGCAAATGTAATAGAAGTATTACTCCACCCTGCAGATTTTCTAATTGTCTCTATATTAACTCCTAGTTTGTTGGCTTTCGTTGTAGCAGCGTGGCTAGTGCTATGGGCCCCAAAAATTGAGGTATCAATGCCACTCTTACCTAAATTTTCCTTGATCCACTTACTTCAAGTCTGAGTAGAAATGTTGTTATATGGTTTCTTAAAGCTAATAAAAAGATAATCAGTTTTACGATATACATTAGTTTTACTTAAATATTGTAAAATTTGAGTCTTTCAAATAATAAGGAAGTTTAAGTACCGGTTGAAAACTGTTAGGTTTCGAGGTTTTTATAATATCTGGTATGTAAATTAAAATCTCATCTTTGTTATTTAAATTAATATTACATATCTTTATCAAACTTAAAGTTTGTACCCTGTGTGCTGTAACAAGAGCCAACAAAGTAGCAGTCTTTTTAGAAAGAGTTTCTAGACTGAGGTCCTCGTTGGGCCACTGAACAGATATAAACGATAAGACAACACTGGTATCCCAACTTACATTGTACTTTGGTTCAAGTGGTCTCATTCTGTAAGCTCCTTTCATAAACCTCTTTAATCTCGTATAATCATTTTCTAAATCAGTACACAATAAAGACAACGCAGATTTAAAACTATTTAGAGTACCGTAATATTAGCACCTTTGTTGAATTTATCAGTTAAAAAATCAATTACCCTGGTCACAGACACATCGTAAAAGTCATAGTTTTATTATTATGCAATACATTATCCATTGTCTTGTACCACCATCATACTGTTTATATGTGTTATCAGATAACGAGTTTAATATAATTTCTACACATTCCTCCGACAGCGACGTCTTTAAATACTTCTCCCGGATAACCTCGCGGCAATTAGGCGTAACGTGAGATGGAGATGGTGCGAAACTCTGAAAGGAGATTTTTGCAAATTTGTATCAGGTTCAAAAACAATAAAGTTTTGATTCTTTGTTGATCTTTTAAATAAAGGAAACCACCACCAGTAAGGTACGACAATAACACCTTCTGCCTCATCCGTTAAAATCTTCTTTAGTGTTTTTACTATTAAGGATAATGGTGGGAAGGCATAAAAATATATATTATTCCAGTTGATGGTAAATGCCAGTGCATTTACCATTTACGTGGCACAGAGATTGGGACTGCCCAAGCACTGGGATCTCTGTGCCACGTAACATAATACGTAGGGCACTTGGCGTTGGCGCGGCTAGCGAATAAATATACATCAAATTCGCCAAAGTCCTTTCTTACTTTTACAAACGCAGAATCTGCCAGTTCCAACTCGGTGTCAGAAAATTTTTGCCGCGATAAACTATCTGTTTGTTTGTTCATTGTCCTTAGTGTTAATATATGATGCAATAATATATAGTTCTTTGTTTTCACACCTTTGCCATATCTCTCTAGCGACTGAATTTAAATGTCTATATTGAACACTACCCATTCGGTTTATACACGAGATAGTGTAGTGTTATCAATTCTTAACAAAATCTCACAGGTACGATGATCCTTGGTAAAAATCTTTAAACCAAAAAGGGCTGCTTTTAACTCTAATTCGTTAATATGTAAGTCCACCTCGTCACTAGTCCAATGTCCATTAGATTTTTGTCCGTTACAATATGCTCCCCAGCCAGTTTGCGAAGCGTCCGAAAAAAATTCTAATGAAAATCTTAGTGATTTAATTCTACTAAAACCTGTGTCTACTGTCTTTAACCATCAACTTAGGTCGTGTTTAACGTCTTTTGATAAAACAAGCGTTTGATTATAAGTAAGATTCTTAGAAACGTATAAAAATTTGATCGTTTCTAAACTTTTAGTGTAGAACCCGGAATACTCTAACGCTGGACATGCCGATACTAACAATCCATTCAATTGTGCAAAATTCTTTAAATTACATTGCTTCTTATTTATAAATGATTTTATATATTCTTTAATTTCCTCTTTTTTGTCTGACGGCAGTTCCAAAGTCACAGAAATAGAGTTAAAAACAAAGCCTAAATATCTACATTTAAGATCGGGAACTAACCTGCTCTTGCGTTCGTTAATAAGAAACCCTAATTTTCTAAATAATTTACGGGAAAAATTGATATATTCTTGGCATTCGTTTAACGTTTCACCTAGACATATATAATCATCTAAATATATAGCACAACTTATTTCATTTTTTCTAAAGTAAAAGTAAAAGTTTTCCTTTTGTCGCCATTTGGTTTCGGTATAAAAAATATAGAAGACAAAAATTGATCTGCAAGGAGTACATTTTTCAATTGCTTTAATCGTAATTAATCTATTAATACACTTATCAAATTCAGTTTTTTCATCTTTTGAAATACTATAAGACGGAGGCGCATCTTGTAAAGGTTTTGATTTAAAATTTATTTTATAACCGCTTATGTAATCAAATATAATTTTAACACAAGTAATATCCTTCCACTCGTGATAAAAATTAAGTAATCGGCCTGCATACGGAACCTCATTTAACTGAGGTTACCTTTACCTTACCGTTAACCTGGCTGCGCGTCTGCGCTCAGGCCGTCGCTACTGGCCGCGGCGGCGGGGGCGCGGGCCTGCGGGCTGCCGCAATGGTCGCTCGTGGCGGCGCTCGGGGCGGCGCGCGCCCTTGTGGGTGTCTCATCGTCTGTCGCTGGCCCTAATGTGTTGGCCCCGCACCCGGCCTCCATTGATGCGGGGCATTGTAGTTTTCCCGATTTTTGTAGGAAAAAGGAACAGAGTTAGTGGTACTAGAAAAATTGTATTTTTACTTAAGTTACTGGCCCGATTTCTGGACATATTTGGCCGCTTTTAATCTCTCGGATAAATCTTCCCCAAATAAATATTTGTCTGTATTAGAATCATTTAATGGCTCCTTAAGTTCAGTATTAATAGAAGAAATAATAAATTGTTTCCTCGTTTCAGTCTCATATCGATACATATCACACAAAATGCGACACACATCACTCGTTGTCTTTACAAATTCTTTGAATTCATTAAAATCCTTTGTAATGATCTTATCTATAACTGCAGTAAGTGCAGCTACACTTACGCTTATATGTCTTTGTCGCCGAGCCATTGCGGCATCACGTTTAATGAGACTTTTACTTCTGGGTTAAGCAGTGGTGGTACTAATAAATTACAATTCTGAGGCATAGGATACTCGTTAAATAGTTTTTCTTTCGTTTCCTTCTTTAAACCTCATTTAATAACCTCGTGCCACCTACCCACAATATCTTTGTGCACTGCCTTGCCGAGTATTATTTCCGGCTCTGGAGCCTCGCCTAGAAGCTGCAATGCCTCCTCATCCAGATTAGTCTGAAGTAGCTTACCTGATGTTCCAGTATTCGCCGGTTCCGGCATCTGAATGACGCCAGGCTCCGCAGACGACGATGGTTCCGACGGAACCGTGACCGCAGGGCTGACGGGGAGCTCAGGCGCGTACGGAGACTGCGGCGACATCGCCATCGATCATTCTCTAGAGCAGAATCTTGATGATCTGTCAATAACCAAAATTGCAATTATAGGTACATTTCTAACCAGCAGAAAACCCTGGTATTGGTAGTTGCGTCTTCAATTTTGTTTTCGAACAGCAAAAGCCCTGATATTGGCAGTTGCGCCAAAAAAATATCATAGCGGTACGTCGCCATTGTGCAATGTTTTCCATTACATTATGACTTTTTACAAATCGATGATGTATATCGATGGATATAGCCCTGGTTATTATAATTATAATATTAATTAGTAATTATAATGTTAGCTATTCGCATCGAATTTAAACTTACTTTCTGTACTACTCGACGAAGATGAAATCCTTCTGCTTCGTTTCTTAAATTTTCTTTCCAATCTACTTATCTTCCTTCGAATATGTTCTTCCTTATCCGGACTTCTGCGTTTCTTCCCCATGTTGAGAGCACACATCGTAGATAAGTGGCGAACGTGCGAAAGGTTCGGCATGGGTATATCTCATAGTTTTATTATACATAGAATATATTTTGGCTATGATCCATCTTATAATTACTGTTTTGAAGGGGACGGCGCGTACGCAGTCCCCACTACCAAAAATTACGCGTCCGAGTTATCCGCATTAGGGATAATCGCAGAGGTCAACCCGACCGCAGTGCAATGGAAGGGCCTCGCTCTGGGGGAACCGCCTTCTTGATCACGGTATCCCCTACGCCAGGTAAGTATGATTTCACAACATCGGCCTGGGGTAGTGATTCTACAATCCGCGTTTTCGATAGCGCGATGTAGAAATAACGCGGTAATTGAGGGCGACTTCTGTTGGAGATATTGCGCACTACGAAGTAGGTAACAGCTGTAACAGCTTCACTACTGTAGACATAGATGGCACTTCTTGCGAAAGCTCTACGTGAAAGTTTAAAAGAAGTCGGTTAATAGAGATTGTTTTAATAAGCTTTGAATTATTTGAAATTTTTACATTCTTACACCTTATTGACGTATTATTCAAGTTAAAAATTTTTATTTAATTATTTATACCTTTATATCTTCTATAGAGAATGTTTGGTTAACAAAATAGATATTCAAGGAGCGTAATCAGTATTCGATTCTCGTTAAAAAAAATATCATGTAACCTTAAATTTTGACCAGATTATCCTATAAAACACTCAAATTCTATTCATAACCGCGCGCTCGTACTACCCGACGAGGACGTGACCTTCCGTGAAAGCCGGCGGCGTTGTATGGCAGAGCAATGCTGTCCATGCGAAATGCGAGTTGTCAGGAAATATTAATCATGTTATTTTTCTGTAAATCACGAACATATTTGGTAATGCGAATTGCCAATACTTATATCTTATTGTGGCCTAATGTTGGGTTAAATATCCTATTTCGATATCCAAACATTCTGTATAGGCACAATTCAATTTTGTTTTGGTGCCCAGAACCACTGGTAAAGTGGTAACGAATCAACTATGTTCGGAACATAATGCTGCGTGTGGTGAATTTTATGAATTATAAAAATTCACCACACGCAGCAGTTGTACACCTGTAAAACATAATAGAGGTATACATAATTTTAGACCTTGAATAAGGTCATTACGTCAATAAGGTGAAAGAAAGTAAAAATTTCAAACAATTCACAGTTTAACAATCTTTAATAATATAAAAATAAAAAATCCTTATTAACCGACTTCCTTAAAACCATGGAGGAATAGTTTTATTGGTCCATGCTTTAAAACTTACACGCAGAGCTTTCGAAACAAGTGCCATCTATGTTTTCAGTAGTGAAACTGTTACAGCTGTTACCTACTTCATAGTGCGCAATATCTCCGACAGAGGTCAGCCCCAACTAACGCGTGATTTCTACATCGCGCTATCGAAAACGCGGATTGTAGAATCACTACCCCAGGCCGAGGTTGTGAAATCATACTTACCTGGCGTAGGGGATACCGTGATCAAGAAGGCGGTTCCCCCAGAGCGAGGCCCTTCCATTGCACTGCGGTCGGGTTGACCTCTGCGATTATCCCTAATGCGGATAACTCGGACGCGTAATTTTTGGTAGTGGGGACTGCGTACGCGCCGTCCCCTTCTTAACAGTAATCATAAGATGCATCAAGCCAATTAATATTCTATGTATAAAACTATGAGATAAAACCATGGCGCTTTTATATGTTATATTAGTAATGGAAATTAATGCTATTTTTCATTCATTTCATTAGCATGTTAATTTTCATGTGATAGCATGCTACGTGTTATTGCTATGCTATTACGTGCTATTGCTATGCTATTTGCTAAAATCGATTTTTAATTATCATAAATAGCTGTGTATTGTGAATTGATCTCACGATCGATGTTAATCAACGCAATTATTTCACCTGACTAAAAAAACTGATCTACGACCTAAACGACAAAATACGAAAACATTAATAAATAAAACAACATAAACGCGTGCAATTAACTTTATTTTGAAAAAATTAGACGGCCGTGCCGGTAATGTATTTTCTCTTCTCACTCGCTTGTATTCGTGGAACATCGCGGCATTGTGAACTCTCGGATCGCGTCGCTCGTCGAGTCAAAATTATTTCGCATCGAATGATTTTAGCATTATCAAATAGCAATAGTCTAAAGTACGATAACCAGTTAGCGCCGTGGTGCAAAGCAGCGCGGTCACGTATTTTTTTCATGAACGCAGACGATCGGTGCGCACGATAATTTTAGCAACTAAGATTAATTTAATGATTGCTAATGGGCATTTAGCAATTAATTATTAATGCGAATGCTAATTATACAAACACTATGTTATATAACGCTTATTATCATAAAAAAAATAACAATAATTGTGTAATTTATTGGGCCGTACTACAACAACCTTTACTGACAATGGCGGGAACAGACCATAGAGCTAGAGGTGACATCAACACGAAGTGTAGTCTTATGGGTGATAGGCGGCTTCATTTGCCTCCCGTTCCCTCTCTGCAGCCTCTTTCTGCGACATAACAGTTTCGCAGAAGGTGGTCACTGCTTCCCATGCTTCTCTCGACCGGACCATAGATGAAAGTATGGCCGGGAGGGTTAGGTCAAATCCGAGGACGGCGCATAGCTCCGCTCGCTGCTCGGTCCAGGCTGGGCAAGCCACGAGCGTGTGCTGCGCCGTATCGTCGTCGTCCGGGCAATGGTGGCACTGGGGCGTTTGTTCCCTTCTAGCCGTGTGGTGCAGATAGTGGCCGAAGCACCCGTGCCCTGTCAACATCTGCACCACCCGATATGTCAGGGCGCCCTTGCAGTGTGCCACCCATTCTATCAGTATCGGCCGGATCGCTGCCACTACCCTGTGGCCAGCAGTTGGGGACGCCATTTGGTCCTGCCAGGTGCGCATTATTATGATCCGCGCCTGGCGGCGCCATCGGGCTGCCAGTTCTTGTGGCACCCGTTCTCCACGTTCTTTCACCTCCGCTGTGCGGTAGTATATTTCCGACAGCACACGAGCCTCCAAGTCCCACGGAGGGGACCCTGCCAGCGCTAACGCCGCTTCGCCGGCCACCGTACGGTAACCGCGTATAATCCGCAGCGCCATTGCGCGTTGCGGGCTTCTCAAAAGCATCTTGTTTTGGACGCTAAGATGTTCCGTCCATATCGGGGCTCCATACAGGGCCATAGATTGAAGGACCCCTGTATAGAGCCGCCTGCAAGTGGACCCCGGACCTCCAATGTTGGGCAGGAGACGTCCACGGGCCACTCCCGTCTTTTTAAGTTTAGGTACCAATCGGCGGAAGTGTGCAGTGAAGGTCCACCTGGAATCTAGGACCAGACCCAGGTACTTCATCTCCGATCCGATTGGCACGCTGACCTCTCCAATGCGAAGGGACGCATCCGCGGGGGGCCGCTTCCGGGGTCCATAGAAAAATATGGCCTCCGTCTTTTCCACGGCGACTCTCAACCCCTGCGCCTCGATACGCGCCACGACTTGGGACGCGCCCACTCTCGCCAGACGAATCGCCTCCTCAAAAGTTTCTCCGCGAGCTAGAAGATAGGTGTCGTCGGCATAACAGACGAGACGTAGCCCACGGAGAAGGGCCGCTCGCAGGACACGATCATACCCGATGTTCCACAGGAGTGGGCCAAGTACAGACCCCTGCGGAACACCGCACCATGTAACGAATCCCAATACCAATCCGTCTCGCCCCATACAAACAATTGTCCTCCTTCTGAGGTATCCTCCAATGATACGCTGCAGGTATAGAGGAAGTCTGTGATATCGAAGACCATCCTCGATTGCCTCGAATGGCAAGGTGTTGAATGCATTGGCGATGTCAAATGACACCGCCAACACTACTGCGCCGTTCTCCGTCTGTTCCTTGCAGAACTCCTTCACTTCGAGGATCGCGTTTATGGTGGAGCGCTGCGCGCGGAAGCCGAACTGGGCCCCGGACAGGTTTGGACCTTCTCGCTCAAGGTGTTTGATCACCCTAGACGCGATCACTCTCTCCAGGAGTTTTCCGGCCTCATCCAGTAGCACTATGGGCCTGTAGGCCGAAGGTGAAACAGCCGGGCGACCGTGTTTTCTGAGGAGCACCAGCTTTCCCTCCTTCCAGTGCTGTGGGAATTCCGCCTGGGTCAGACACGCGCTGAAGAGTTCCCGCATCCTCTCCTTCAGCGGACCCATGGACTTAACCCAAACCTGTCCGGGAATCCCGTCCGGGCCGGGCGCAGTCTTTCGCTCACTCAGCCTAAGGATGGCTGAGTCAAGCTCACCCTCTGAAACCGGCGAAACTTCCTCCATCGGCGCCGTTTCAAATTCAGAAGGCGACTCAGATACCGCGACAGTCGGGAAAAGCGCCGACACGATCAAGGAAAGCTGCTCTGGAGGCAGCGTCTCAATTACTGGCGGACCACGGCCTATCTTATTGCGCACCATTCGATACGGGCGCCCCCATGGGTCCCGATTTAATTCCGCCAGCATTTCCTCCCGAGCAGCCTCCTTCGCCTGCTGTATGGCCAGATGTAGAGCGCTCTTGGCAGCGCTGTATTCGGCTCTGAGCCGCCTTTCTAACGACTCGTTTCTTATCTTCCTGCGTATTTGTCGCTGGTACGGTCGACGTGCATTAACGCATTGCTGGCGGAGCTCCGCGATCGTGTCCGTCCACCAATATACCTGCTTTTTTGAGGGAGGGCCGCGAATGCGAGGCATTGCTGCGTCGCAGATTCTGGACAAAGCCCCCCGAAACCAACGTGACTCCTCATTAACGTTCACAAGAGCCGTAGGCCTCGGCGTCCAGGCCTCTACCTCTGCCGCCTCCTTTAGCGCTTCCGTGTCCAGTCTGGTCAGTGCCCAGCGCGGGAATTCTGATGCACTTTCCGGCGAGCGCGGAACTGTCCGAGTAGAACTCGAGGGGGAAACACTGAATCGGATATATAAATGGTCCGACAGCGTCTCCACGCCCTCCACCACCCTCCAATCTTAGACCAGTCGTCCAACCGCGGGGCTGGCGAAGGAGAGGTCGATAATCGAGCTCCCCTGCGGCCGAACGCATGTTGGTGCGTCCCCGCGGTTTAAAAGCGACAGACCGGTCAGAATGGTCCATTCTAGTACGGCATCCCCTCTGGTGTCGGTCACTGGGGAACCCCATGCTGAGTTCTTTGAGTTGAAGTCGCCGGCGACAAGAACGGGCCTTGGGGCCGCTCTTAAAACGGCCGCCTGCAACTCGCCTAGAAAGGTCTCAAATTCGGCAAGCGTTTTGTTCGGGGAGAAGTATACGCCGAAGATCGTGTACTCCCCCCGATCCACTGCCACGAATCCCTGGCCTCTCTCCCGCACAACAAGCGGTGGGCCAGTGTCAGCTCCGTGTACAGCGACAGAACCCATCAGGTCACCAACCCAGGTGTTGCGGGCCGGGACATAATAGGGCTCCGCCACTATTGCAACATCGATTTTCCACTGCACCAGGGCGTGAAATATCAAGTCCTGGGCGCCGGCGCAGTGGTTTATGTTCGCCTGGAGTAATTCTATGGGTCATCTATCCATTGTTCACTTCCATTGCTATGTCTTGTCGGGCTTGAGGCCGACCCTCCACTTGAGGTTTAGGTGTTTTCCTCCGGTTGCGCCCCTTCTTCGGAGGAGCGCAGCCTTTGCCACCGATTGTATGATTGGCATTTCTCCCTGCCGCCGAACAAATCACGCAGTGAGGCCTCGCCGTACAGAAAGACGACCTGTGCCCAGCCTGACCACACCGGAAGCAGAGGTTACTCCTATCAACGTCTGAGGTGCACCACCGCCCTGTGTGACCGACTTCAAGGCAACGGTAGCATTTCATGGAGCGGGGCTCCAAGGCCTGGACTCTCGCCGAGCTCCAACCGACCAGCAGACGACCCGCAGCCACCAAGGTGTTGGCGGCAGCCATAGGGCACTGCACCCACATAGTCCCGGTTCCTCCGGGACCTTCACGAACGTCACCCCCCTTTACGTGTTCTGGAGAGCAACCCGTCTTGGCCACGACCGCTGCCGATGCAATTGCTGGCAACCCTTTGCCAGCATCAAAAAAAAATTAATCTACCTACACCTGATGATGACTGTCGAAACCGGTCGTGTAATATATTAAAATTAATGTAAAATACTTATTAAAGTGGAAATAGTGCAAGAAGTCCTGTGTGTTATTACTGGATATATAAACTGCATCATAGTGCAAGAACACATTCAGTCAAATTTTATTACGAAATATGCAAACTTTTTACATTTATTACTATTAGAAAATAAAATAGTTTGGACTTTCACCAATTATAATATTTCAGTGAAAGTTATCTTGCACTATGATGCAGTTTATGTGTCCGCCAGTGTAGTACTTAATAACAGCGCTGAAAATAAACTCCGCGTTAATGCCTAATATTATAATGCTGAAAATCGAAAACACGACAGCAATTAAAAAACTTGAAGCTTGTAAATTCGATTTTCAACTTTATTGTGTTTTTCAATAGAGCTGAAAATCAACTGTATTACTCAATAGCAATAGAGTGAAAAATCAAACACGCGAGCGTCGAGTTTCTAAATTGCTGTCGCGATTTTCAGCTCTATTGCTTTACTTTTTAAATCTCAATTCTTTAGTGAAATTTATAGTTTACATTTTATATATTAATAATTATTATGGCATTAAATATTATTTATTAGAAAGAGAATTATTTAACTAGCAGATTTGCTTGTCGATACATTTTTAAATATATCAAGTACATACCTATCTAACACTTTCTGAGTACAAAAAAAAAGTATCTTACTCTCTCTCCGAGTCGAGAGCCAAGCTCTAATCACTAGACCACGGAGGCTATACCACAGAGCTAAAATATATACTTAAGTAGCCATACTATTTGTGTAGCTTAGGCATTAGGCGAAGAATATTACGTTAGCTCTAGAAGGTAATAGGACTAACAGGTAAGCTGAGAAATGATTTACCAAAATTTCTACCAGGGCCAATAGGCGCCAACGCATTATTTCTACTAAAACCGCAACTGCCTATGACAAAAAGTTTAAGGTACCAGTTTAAAGGAGCCATCAGTGGTATAATTAACGAAAACAGTAGTGAGGAAAAACTGACGAATCGAGAGAAAAGCTATAAATCCTGAGTTTACGTATTTCGAATGTAACAGACTCTTTATTGTTTTTTTTAAGATGCATGCTGTGTCCATGATTTCAGTAAATGTGAAGACTTCTCCAGAACAAAATTATTCAAGACCAAGGCTTATTAGCCTCTAATAGCCAATAGGTAAAGCCATGGAGCTAGTACAAAGCTTTTTACTAGCTCCATGGGTAAAGCCTGAGTGGCACTTCAGTCTCTCCGAGTCCTGACCGAGATTATAGATCAATACTCGGACTATATAATACTTACATTTAATTTGACAATAAGTGGTCACTTAATAGTCGAAATTCAACCATAATTGATTTAATTTTTAAGTATCAACTTTATTAGAGTTCATTTGCCTCTTAGATACGAAATAAAAAATATCGGTTGTCTGTAAAGTCGGTTTACTGACGATAGTTGAACGTGACAACGTCAACAACAACAACAACAACAACAACAAAAACAATAACAATAACAACCAACAACAACAACAACAATAATAATAATAATGAGGTAAAGGCAATGCGAGCTAACGCTGGTACTTGGTAACGGTACTTGGTAACGATAACGGGTAAAAGGCAACGCATGAGTCATGTTTTTTCGTGCGTGCAGCCGGCTCCATCGATTTATAAGACGTTATCACGTCAAAAAACGAAAATATGTCATTTGAATGTGAAAGACACTGATAAACGTCAGCGAGTGACCAAATTGTATCATACCTACGCATGCTAGTGTGAGTATTTGGAGGTAATGTGTGAACCGTTATTTTTATTAATTTAATGTATTTTTAAGTATCAATTTAAAAATATTAGTGCAGCTCACCTCTCCATATACCTAAACTATAGCTGTGCCAAATTTCATTCTCCTCCGCTTGCATAATTTTCGTAAAATAAAGCAGGTACAAAGTTCTTGCTTCACGTATATATATTATAAACATCTAATTTGATAACAACTGCGATTGAAATTACTCCTAGTATTTAGCATACCTTATAAAAGCATAGTCACCTGCATCTCCGAAGTACATTCCCGATTGGACGCATTCCGTTTAACAAAGGCTGCGGGACGGATGCCTTTGTTTTTTGCTGAGAGGCTGTTAGAGATAGTCTTAGCTCTTCCATTTCCAATGGATCTCGTTCGAATTTTAAATAGCGTACTCTTTTATTTGGATACTACAAGACTGCAATTTATGATTCTAGAAAAAAATTAACAAGGGATTTTATCTATTCCATAACGATTCTATATTATTTTAACTTCTCGAGCACTCCATCTTTTCATTCATTTCATTCATTCAACTTCTCCATCAAAATTTTTGTACAAATTTAACTCTTAACTAACTAACTTAGTGATCTAGTTTACAGAAGTTATATTTAATACTGATAAGTAGTAGCCTATTAAGTACTAAATCTCTTAGTAAACAACTTACCTGGACTTCCTAAAAATTAAAATGAATCATCTTCAAGAACAAAGAATACCAAAAGAGAGCCCACTGAGTGGTCCCAGATAACAAATAAGGAACATTTAACAAAAAAAGGTTCAATTTTTACCTACTACCCATAGATAATAATATAATAGATTATAGAAAGTTGCGACAGCAACAACAACAAATCGGAGAGTGCATCGCGTGGTCGCATCGCGTGGTCGCATACAAAATGCATGGCGCTTCACAAATTTTTTACTGTTTATGTGTTGTTTTCAAGGTAAAATGAACTTTATGGTTAGTATATAAAGATGTATAATTGCATACTAAGAACGACTCAGAATTTGTAGACAAGTTAGAGATGTACTATGTATGTGGATTGCGGAGTCCATAAAAGTTATCGATAATTTTATTTATTAAAATTAATGTAGCGTTTATAAATACAATATAATGCAATATAATGAAAATATAATTCTTACGTTTTAGAAAAATATAATGGGTGGTCGTAGTTAAATATTAATACAAATAAGACTTGCGGTTTCATTTTAAAATATTTTGTAACCTGTATCATATGTCAAGATGTTACAGGTTACAAAATATTTATGTACTCTCAGTTCCTTAGGCTAAAATCAGATTTTTGTTAAATATTTGACACATTTACACACTGAACACACATTAATGACGACTTCTGTGGCTAAGTGGTTAAGCGTGTTGGTGCTCAAGCCGGGGGTCGCGGGTTCGAATCCCGCCGATAGAAAAAAAAAAAATCCGTGTTGTGTATTAAATATATGTATAATATTATAAAAATCTTAAATATGTGTAAAATTTAAAAGTATTAAATATATTTCCGTTGTCTGGTACCCGTTACACAAGTTATTCGAGAACCTACCACGGGGCCAGATTGACGTGGTGTGAAGCGTCCATAGAAATTATTATTATTGAGAATATACATATTATATTATTATGTAATATAAATAAAATACTATTTTTTATTACTTTTGTTGTATTTTAAGTTCTAATCCTTACAATTTACACTTTTTAAAGCTGTATATTTAAATACAACAATTGCAATATCATGTATTTTGTTGTTTGGACATATTGCTCAGACAATTTTATTGTTTTTTTACTATCGATATAATGTTACATCAGTAACATCACTAATGTGCAATTCGTCTACTACTAGTTTTTCCTGTTGTCTCTGTCCCACACGCGTGACGCATGCGGCGCGCCATGCTGCCACTTGCTGCTGTTGCCTCTTTATTTATTTTCGCCGCACTTCAGTCGATGCACGTTATCGTGAGCGGCGCGCGTGTCAGTTTTGAAATGAACGCGAGTGAAAAGTTCGTAAATACTAAATTGCATTTGGATTTTTAAAGACTCTGGATTATTGTGTGCAGTGTAAAAGATGTGTGAATAATGAATTCAAACTTATGATTATGGTCATTTGTGGTGCTAAGAAATTGGTGGATTTTACGTGTATCTAATTAATGAACGATAGTTTTGCAACTTGCAATGGCGCCTGTTAATATTGGTGTATTGTTTGTGCTTGTTTTGTACCAGATATCGACTGTTATTGGTGATGAGGCATCCTCGGAATCTTCAGGTCTTGGAACATTAGGTAAGCCGGGCTTGTTTATTTGTAAATAAACATAATGTTACAACATAAAGTTGTACTTAATCCAATTGTGTAATATTCTTGTTTGTCGCGTAAGATTAGTTTTACTAGGATTCTTACACGGTATTTACGTAAGAATGTGAAGATAGGTACTCTTGAAACAAAACAATCATAATATTATAATACCCTCAAGCTGAAAACAAAATTAATACTTATTCTGAGGCCTGAGCCTCGCAAGTTACGTAACTATTTAGTAATATGTGCTTCAAGTCTCGACTGAAAATCCTCCCACTATTATAAACTAGCTTTTGTCCGCGGCTAGCCCGCGTAAATAAAGTATTCCACGGGAACACTGTACTTTTTCGGTATAAAGAGTAAGCCTATGTGTTAATCCAAATCTTAAACTACTACCATACCAAATTTCATTTAAATCTGTCCAGTAGTTTTTACGTGTAAGAGTAACAAACATCCATCCATCCACCCTCACAAACTTTTACATTTATAAGTATTAGTAGTAGGTATATTATAAGTAATAGTAGTCGGTAGGTAGGATGTGAAAGTTTGTGAGGATGAATGGACGGCTGGATGTTTGTGAGTGACGCAAAAACTGCTGAACAGATTTGAAGAAATTCGTTATGGTTTAGGCTCTGGATTAACACATAGGCTACTTATAATGCCGAAAAAGTACAGTTGTCCTGTGGGATACTGAATTTACGTGGCCGGAGCCGCGGGCAAAAGCTAGTATAACAATACGAACGGTAGGCAACTATAGACCTGCCAAATGCCAATAGATACAGTTAGTAACATCATACTTCCCTACCTTTAGTAAAGTTAAAACAAAATCCAGGGATCCTTTTAAGCTAAGGAAATGTCCCAAAATAAATCCTAAAACCCGGTAGGTTAAACTTAATAGTTACTACATAGGTAGCTACTACCGCTAGCTTTCGATTAAAACATCTAAATTTCCTTTGACCTCAGATACACTTAGGTATTTTCATCTGTTATTGGATGATTTATACAGTACTCCGAGCGAAGTAAACCACTACTGAAATACTGTAGTGCCTGGGACAGTCGGTTTTTAAATGTCGTATGGTCGCCCAAACACATACGGCATTCTCACAGCAGTCAGCCTAGTTCAGAGGAATGACTTGTCAATACGTCTGAGGCCAACCATGGGCGGGCTTCCTCACGATGACTTCCTTCGCCGTTAGACCGTCCGTATAATGTACTTGAGATCTGAAAAAGTCTCATTGGTACACGTACACAACCTGGGAATCGAACCTGCACCTCGAGTGCGAATCAGACGGTCTACCCACTAGGCCACGGAGCTCGGACCTCAGATATATTTAATGTAAAAAACAAGCGTTTAATCGATGGTTTTGTCCGTTTCATAACTCAAATTAAAATAACAATGTGTACCTATCTACATGAATAAATAATTATTATTATGTTGTTCTTTGGGCGCCAGCTCATACAAAATTTATACATCTATACATACATACAGGTAAATAAAATTGAAGTGTCTGTTTGTATTTTTAAATTAACAGCTTTTCACTTTAATGCACATGAAAGTACGTAAGTACGGTACTTACAATAAAATAAAATAAAAATCAAATTTTTGTTTGTCCGTCATTCCGTCTGTCTCGTTTGTTCCGGCTAATCTCTGAAACGGCTGGACCTATTTTCACGGGACTTTCACTGTCAGATAGCCGATGCTATAAGGATTAAGGAGTAACATAGGCTGATAAAATCTTATGATTCCGTTTAATAAAAATAGGGTTCCGTTTCAGTTAATTCTAAGCAAACGAAGTTGCACGAACCAGCTAGTACTAAATAAGTTTTCACAATATTCAGTTTCTCCAATCTCCCTTCTTCTCAGGAGGCTTAGCAGGAACATTTGACAGCGGCATAATCGCAACGTTAGCGAACGAAAATTGAAATTTGTATGTCATGATTTTGACAGATTTTCATACAATTCTCATTCGATAACGTTACGTTTTTTACGCCGCTGTCACATATTTCTGCTGGGCCTAGAAGAAGTCAATAAATTTGTTACTCGTTACGGTTGTGCCGAAACATCTTTAGGTAATAGGTATAGGTCCCATCATACGTTTTAATATGAGCGACCTTGGTGCTCGCGTACCATAAAAAATTGCCTCCAGTTAAATAAGCAAAATGGAGGTACAATTTTTATAGGGCTAGAATTTCGGTAGCGCAAATGGCGTCACTTAATAAAATAAAAATAAAAACGTTTATTTCCCTAATTAAGACATATGTACATACTAGTTATTATATACATTACAATAAAAACACAACAAAAGAATAGTAAAGTAAGATAAATAAATAGCATAAAATGGTAAAGGAATAATATTAAACATTTTATAATACTAGGTTCTGCCAGAATCAGATGGTCGGTAGACGGTAGTGCAGTGTAATGTATAATCATCAAAATGGAGACCACGCAGGCGTACCACCACGGCGCAAACGCCACAGTGCCTGGTAATAGTAAGAGTTTAAGACCATGTCTGATGATCGCATTAAAAGAAGTCGAACAACCGAAAGGGCAAAAGCCTAGGCCCACGTTTGGACTGGGGCCAGCCTGTTGGCCCAGGAGTCGCAGGGCCTTGTTACTGGGAGTTGGGACTGGCGACTGCTAAACGAGGCAATTTGGAAAATTTCCCAAAGTTATTTATTGATTGGTGTTACGTCATCGAGCCTGTCGATATCGTATCAAAACGATCTGATAAGTTGCAGACTTGGCGCCGTACCACATACAGGGTGGCTTTTTTGCACATCATTTTCTGTTTTATTTATAATGTAATAGGGTGCAATTTTGAATATATTTAATTTGAAAGTCCTACTTATAACTTATTGGTATCTTAAGTTAATCGATATAATCTATGCGATAGGTGGATTATTTTGTCTACTCATCAGCAGGTGTTTTTAGTAAAAGGCTTAGTAAAATATACACCGGGTATTAAAAAATGTTGTCACAACTTAAAATAAAACATTAATCACCACCAGCTTCAAAACTACTGCCGCAAGTCTCAAATCTCAAGTTGATGGCTTTCAAATGACATCGTAAAATACACTCTAACACGCGGCAATAAAATAGAGAATGCAATAAAATTAGATACATGTGCGCGACACACCATAGGCGCCAGTGACGTCATGGCTGACTTCCAATTTCAAAATTATTAGGGCTGCCACTGAAAATACGGCGTGTCTAACTGCTTGATATTTTTTTCTATTTCAATAAAAACTGTAGAAACAGTCAAAATGAAATACATACTTAAGAGGAAACATCAAGGGCAAAAGAAATGAAAAATAGGTGTTTGTAAAATCTATTGCTGTCCCGCAGTGCCCGAACAAGCTAGCTATCAATGTGTGAGAGTGCGATAGAGACAACTGTAACTTGAACTGAAAATACCTACTAAAAGTACAAAAAATCAACGATTCGTAGTCCCCTGATTCCTTCTCCAAAACTTAAACGATTTAAGTAATTATTTCATTAACAATTCAAAAAAGCCTTGAACTGTGTTCCTATGTTTTCATTTTTTTATATAAATTAGTCAAATGTTTTCTGGATGTTTGAACACAGCGGAAAATCTGGCCGTTTTTTTATGTTTTTGAACGTCCATATCTCTTTTAATAATTAATTTATGAAAAAAAGGAAGGACATGCTAATAGTATCCATAAATATTCAGGAAAAAAATTGTTACTCTACCGGCATTATCCAGGGTATGCTTTTCCATGCATTGCGTGGCCTTTCTGTTTTCTCTTAATATTCATAAAATTGTGCTGGAGTTTTAAATTATGTTATACAGGAGAAATCTATGAGTATGAAGATTGTAGAGACTATAGTAAATTTATTTTAATATTATCTAGACGCTAGTGAGTAGTGTCTAGAGCAGGAGTTCCCAACCAGTGGGGTAGAACCTCTCTAGGGGAGGCATAGAGAGATGTGAAGGGAGCGAAACACAAATTTAACATAGGTTTTTTTATCAATTAGACGAGTTCCGTCGTCGTTGCAATATTTATTTATTACAACATTAAAATATATTTTTTATGTAAATAAATAAGTATCGATAAAAACATCAATAAAATATCACAGGGCTATAAAATAATTATTTATAATCCGAGGGGTGATTCGTGAAAAAAAAGGTTAGGAAACACATCATCAGTCATCAGTATAACATACAAATTGCTGTTTAAATAAAACAAAAAAGAAATGACATGTACAGAGTACACGTAGCAGAAGTGAAACATCATTCATTATTTAAAATCCAAAAATACTCTCATCGTCCCTGAAGAACAATCATTAAAAAAAATGTTTGACTACAAAAATTATAAAAGCAAAAGAAATAAAAATATTTCGTCTGACCGAGATTCGAACCCGAGACCAATAGGTCAAAAATCCAAGTGCCAGCGCGGTTAGCGCTACGCGTATCTGACATTAGGTATTACACGACGAAAGAAAAAACATGAAAAAACAACATGGCGCGTAACCGAAAATCGTGACGATTTTGCTTTAAAATTCTCCCATA
The DNA here is from genome assembly GCA_963565745.1 of Phengaris arion. Classification (NCBI taxonomy): domain Eukaryota; kingdom Metazoa; phylum Arthropoda; class Insecta; order Lepidoptera; family Lycaenidae; genus Phengaris; species Phengaris arion. The sequence continues at coordinate 4,484,936 of OY751446.1, read as the reverse complement.
CGAGCCTTACGTCGCGTCGATAAAGTAGTGTTTCACTACAATAAATAGGATTTTGCACATTGTGAGCGCACCTTTAGAAATAAATATGGCGCGTAACGGAAAAATGTGAATTAGAAATAAAAAATATGGCGCGTAACAGAAAAACGTTACAATATTTTTTACATTGCTATAAAATTTCTCCAATACGTCGATAAAGAAGTTTCACTTCAATAAACAATATTTTAGATTCGATTCAGTCACTTATTTTTCTGCTATAATGAATAAAATTTCACTCATTGATGCCGTTTAGCTGCAGTAAATCAACAAATATTAGCATTGATGGACAAAAATAACTCTCTAAAGAAGAATATTCATGTCTTTATTTTAGGACACTCTGTATCATATTTTAAAAATATTAACTATTAACAAAATATTAAATTTTGCAAAAATTTCCTGTAGAATAAGTTTGCTAGGTAATAAGATCAGACTTAGACAATTACTAGTGTTGACTAGAAAATCCATAGTCTATCCAATTTAGCAGTATTGATGTGAGCTGACCTTCGAGAGCTCTTAGCTTATCGATTTTTAACCAACAAGGCTCCATTATCGCGGTTAGCAACACATGTCGGCTGTTTTATGTAGACGACACCCCTATTGTTCATAAGTTTCATATATCACTAGAAACTTAGATTACAAAGTTTTGTTTTATAAATCGCTAGCTTTTGTCTGCGGCTTCGCCCGCGTGTATTGTGTTCGTGGCAAAAAAAACTTCTTTACCAAATAACGACGGCTTGATTTTTTCCGACACCTTCAACAATTATCGCCATACTTCAGCCAATTTCTACACCTGCAGACTGCCTACTTGTGCGCATTTACGCGATTCAGGTCAAATGTCTATTCATTTCTCCAAGCCATTTCATTCAGTTCCACGTGGCGCATTTAAGATAGGATCCATTCCAATCTATCCATCCATTACGATCTATATCTATACTAATACTATAAAGAGGAAAGGATTGTTTGTTTGCATTGAATAGGCTCCGAAACTATTGGACCGATGTTGATGTCATTTGGCACAGATATAGATTAGACCATAGGGCTATATTTAGACATAGGCTACATTTTATCGTTGCATTTTGCAAAATGTACGGTTCCCGCGAGATATCCTTTCGAGCTTACGAAGAAGCAGCATCTAGTGCTGTATAATTCCCTCGGTCAAGCAAGCCAGCTAAAAAATCAAATATGTTACATGGAAGAGACACGAATACAATAATATATTCCGAGTTCGGACTTTGTACCATAAACTGTACATTATATGTACAAATACTGCCTAAAATCTAAATCATTCCCTTCCTTTTGGCTCCGCCGTAGTCGGCTAAAAAGTCACATTCATAAAAAAGATAAACCCTTCTGATCCAAATATGCCCTGATTTATCTTCTCGGAATTATTTATTTGGATCGACGACCCATTTGTACAAAACCACTATATTTAGTCCGTAACATTTTCATTTAACTCGTAACTATAACCTTAAACAGATATGCCGGCGCCTAAAAAGTAGGCGCCGACTGTCCTAAAAGGGTCGTCCTTGATAGGGAAAAAACGCATTTACTGCTTTACACTAAGGTTTATTTTACGATGTGGTGGTGGTGGCGTCATTATGTCGCTACTCGCAATACAAGGGTGAGTGGACACCTGCCTAGGGTGACGGTTAATTGCAAATAATCATCATGAGCTTGTTAACGATTACTGGCTGTTTATTCAATTTTGATTATAAATGGAGCCAAAATAATTATAATTTTTATAAAAACTATAACCCGACTACGTAAATTATATAGCCTATGTCACTCAGGCTATTAATACGAATCTATTGACACCTAATTTATTAAAATTGGATTAGTAATTTAGACAGACAGACAGACAATTTTAGACAGATTAGTAACTTAAAACATTACAATACATGAATAGAATGCAAAAATCATTACCTTTCCTTTTGGCTTCGCCGTAGTCGGGTGAAAATTTGGTTTCCAAGTTTTTAAACTCAAGTTAAGCTACATTTTCTGTATTTTTCCATAAGCGAGCGACGAGTGAAGAGATTAATATCTCGTAAATCAAAATGTATTCGTATTTCGTTTATCGCGATTGAGAAATGTTGATTATGTCCTGAAACTTAAAACTAAACGGAAATAGTAGGGAAACAAAAAACTGGAAACTCGTTCTCCCGTGACTTGGAAAATCAATACTTTTTCGACCTAGTCAGTCCCATTGGAAACATAAAATTGGCAAAAATGTACACATAGATTACTCCCAACTCCCCTGCCCGGCACGCTTAGCTGTAGCATGACCACCGTAGAAATGGTTTCTTTCTAGGAAAGAATAAACAAAATTACAGTTTGACAAAGGAAAGTTGTCATTTTGTCTGTATATTATCTGTCAGTATGTCCATTCTATATACAGAGAAAAATTTAAGGGAGCCGAAGAAGCCTTTTTCAGCAAGAGGCACACAGACGATACTGTGATAAATAGAAATTAAGAAAGTAACAAACATTGTAACACTGTCTGAAATAAATGCTTATTATTATGTATATTCCTGTGTAGACAAGACGCATTAAGTCTGCTGGTCCTAACTCCTAGCACATGCATTTAGTAGATATTAATCGAACCAAGTCCGTTTCGTATTAGGCCAAATGAGTCAACTTGGCTATTGGCAGTTGGCACCAAGCTGAGGGATCCACTTGTATGCAAAAATAGTGTAAGTCATGTATTCCTGCCACGCTCTCTATTCAAAGATGTTTACATTTGTGTACAGGCTTCCTACATAATATGCGCCATGTAATTGTAATAATATTGTTATTCGCGTATCTACACATTTCCATGAATTACTCTGCCAAGAATATCGATCGACGAATTATTGTAAACGTGAAGTCTATTATCGCGCAAATAGCAAATATTATAAAGGGATGCCAAATTTATATTTAATGATACGGTCCCAGTTGGACGAGGCGGCGCGATGGCCGAGCAACTGATTTTAATCATAGCAAATTGAGCTTTATCGACTAGGCCACACGTACACGTAACGTACAAAGTACAAACTAATAACAATCACCCAACCGCGGCCGCCGCGCGGTTAAGTACTTGATAAGAATCTGTAAGTTGTGTACTAGTCGATACAGCTCAATTTGCGTTGTGATTCTTGTGGTATATAAACGCGCCCTAAGTGCTTCAGGTCTCTTGGCTAAATTATATACAAGGTAGCTATTTGTAAATGAATTATGTAGTACCTACAGTGATATGTTTATCTTCATTATCTAAACAAGCTACTGTACTAACAGGATATAATTACAGTGTATTTTAGCGTGAAGTAATGTGAAAAATGCACTATAATCAATAGTGCAGAACGACTAAAGATACTGTAAAGCGATATGGTAATAGTATAGTTGGTGTATTGATGTTGCGACACATAGCTTCCGGTTGGCGACGGAAGAGTGGCGCCAGCGGCGCTCGCGCTGATATTTCGCGCTTAATAACATTCACGCTTCAAACGCGATAAGAGCCGGACGTAACGCGTCGCTGCTCACATTAAAACAAGCCAACATAATTACACACAATTTATTTTTATATTAACATTTCACAATGACGTTATAATTGCCACATAAATAATAAAACATGGTAGATATTAAATGAGATTTTTTAATAAAACAAACATAATTAGTTATTTATAGCGTTTCACGCCCATAATGCATCACGCTAGAACTAACGTTTCGAAATAGTGTGGCCTGTGGCTTTATAAATCTTAAAAGTAATTAATTAATTGCATAGTTAAGATTGTCTTGGAGTTTTTGCTTTTGATTTTTTCGCTGCGCCGCGTGCAGTTCGCCGGTTAGATTTATAGCTCAGGAGGATAAGGTGGATACCTTTTCAATAAATTTCTCATCGCTTTCAGTTGTAGCTGCACGAAAATATTATTATGAAATTATGTTATGGTCAAATATTTACATTGGAAATCGTAAATTTTAAGAATGGAGCTTCAATGAGCAACCTAGCATTCTCATTATCAAATTTTCTTTTTCGATGACCCTGTAGTCTTATTGGTTGGAGTGATGATGATGATGTATTGTAAAGGCTTCCGACTGAGTCGTGTGTCGTTGCAGATATTAATTATTCAGGCTGTGACGGCGTGTCGTAATGCAATTCGCTAAGTATTCCACCGGCGACTCGGGGAAGGTGACTTGGTAACTGCCAAGGCGATTTGCCAACGCCCACTTATCGGTTTTAAATCAATAACATTTTCCGACTATTTGTTGTTGTAACTCTTCAGTATTTGATCTCGTTCTTACTTTAGTATGGCTATTCCACTTGTTAGAAGCTGTATTCTTTCATACCATTTGATACTTCTTAGTTATTTAAAAATTAAGTAACTACTATGTATTGTATATAGCTAGTTACAAGGATTAATAAAGTTATCAATCTACTCACAATATCTAATTGCAATGCAAGTTGTTAACCAGACAATCACGTAATAAACATTCCCCCATAAAATAACATGTTGTATTTGTAAAACAGTTTGATTTTTTACTGTAATTAACGCCAAGATTTTCATTATTTGGCGTAGGTATGGCGAGATATTTCTAAAGAAAATTACGTTCAAGATCTGTAGAACATGAACTTTTTATTACATACATGGTTAATCTAAAGTATCTGTCTCTATAGCTCTCTGCTAGTCGGTAATCAGGTTTTAAAGTTGGCCCCTAAATAAGCCCAAGTTTTAATTTAACGGATGCTTTGTTCTAGTCCGGACCCTAACAGGCTCAAGCATGTGTAAAAGGAGGGCCTTTAATCCCTTGCCCCTTTGATTTTCACTACGTACATGATTGCATTCATCCCCTCTTTTAAATGTATCACCAGCATCTTTTTCAAAGGGTTATTTTGAGTTTGGGTTGAAAAATAATTAATTTTCATGTGAATGTATGTCACTTTTCAATTTTAGTTTCTTCAGTATGTGGGTACATTTTCCTGAATATAACCATACCTCCTATTCAATTAACCAACCAATAATTGTACGTACGTATTTACTATTTTAATACAAAAAGTCGTAGTTTATTAATCTAATTACTTACCGTCTTACTTACGTCTTCTATAACGATTGCACTAATCTGTCCTTGTAACAAACGATCTATCTTATACTAGACCTGTCTGTTGTCTAACCCTGATGTCTAACCCCGATCGTGTATAATCCTCGATAATTTATAGATGCGACGGTGGTCTTCGCTTTTGGAATATTGATGGCTGTCGTAATCTATCCCATGTACTGTCGCACGGACTTTCCATACTTGATGCGTGAAGCCATTTTGTGTCTAATACAGACTTCTAGAGGATAGTTTGGAGCATATAGCCTGCTACCTAATCACAGTTTAAAGACTCCAGATTAGGTTTTTGATAAAAATATGTTTATTTTTTGGAGTTAGTAATCTAAACTAATGTTTAAAATCCTAGAAGTAATTTAAGTAGGAGTCCACTATCCAATGTCTATTGTCGATTATGTGGTAAATGACGTATCCTACTTATTTCAAAAGACGATAATATTATATGTAATGTATTGAAAATTATACACGAGTAATGTTTCGAAGGTCTATTTCCTAATAGAAAAAACATTTACTAAATAATACATTAGTTGTAGTTTTTCTTTATTTTCTTAAGCGTTTTGGTATCCTTTGTCTAAAATTCGTGTCGTATTCATTAGTTAGCCTAATAACTCATTTGCATGAAACAAAACTAGTCGTTAAACTAATGTTGGTTAAGTTGTGACTACATAGTAAAGTGTTATTTCTAGTAACTCTAAAGTATGTTACACAGAGCGCTGGCTTATCGCTTGACTAATGATAGCTTGTCAGACAAAGACAGCAACACGGATTAGCGTATACGTGGTGTCAATATTTTTAATAATAAGGCGTATATCGTATTCAGCCCCGCTATATTAGCTAGGAAGCTTTTGCTGGCGGCTCCGCCCGCGTAAATACAGTATCCCACGGGAACAATGTACTTTTTCGGGAAAAAAATGTAGCCTGTTTTAATCCAGAGCCACTACTATCGTACCGAATTTCATCAAAATCCGTTCAGTAGTGTTTACTTGAAAGAATCACAAATATCCATCCTCACACACTTTCACATTTATAGTAGTAGGATAGGGAAGTAATACAATGTTTACTCAGTGTCTAGAGTTCTTTGGTTATCTCTGGACTCTGGAGTAGCCAAACGAGATGAGACTTTTGGAGACACCGATTTAGTGATGGGACTTTTGAGAAAATATTAAACGTTTGAGATTTGGTAGAGTTCCTTGTATTTTACAGAAGCACCCAAACGGTCCAACTTTGTTTCACCCCCGACGAAATCACAGGGGTGTTTTAATTTTGATGTGTCTGTCCGTGGCATTGTAGCTCCCAAACGGAAGAACCGATTGATTGATCTAGTTTTTTTTTTTTGTTGAAAGCTGACATGATCAAAGTGTTCTTGGCTATAAATCATCATCGTCAGCTCGCTCCCTGCCTGAGAATTGGGGGTTACTTAAAAATTATATTTTTGTGTTTTAGAGAAGGGGATTTTAAAAATGTTATTGTTTTATCAAATTGATATCTTACAATATAGGGCGCAATCGAGCAGAATAGCCTAATGGTAAGCTTCATACGTTTGTATAGCACTATTCATCATAGGTTTCCGCGCGATTAGGTAGCAGAGATATCGTTTTTTTTGTCTGTTTGTTCAATTGATACGTGTTACAGTTAATTACGCTATTATCATTTGTTATTTTTTTGTGGTGATAGACGATACGGGCTCTTGTGTACAAATATGGTGTTTGTATTGTTGATTAAGCAATCAAAATATATTATACGGACTCATAAGTTAGAAATATGATAATTGGTTCCAAAGAAAAATGTTATTACAGGATGTATATTTATTTCAATGATAACATTTGACCCATAATTATTAGGCCACTATATTATGTAAGTAATGATAGTATATTGTTACATAAATAAAAAAAATCGTAATTTACAGAAGAATAACAATATGATTAACATTTTCTGACAACTCTCACTACGTGTGGACACCCTAGAACTGCTGTACGCCGCGCCGGCTTTGAAGGCCTCGCGGCGCGCCGCTTGGTTCGCCAGGCGTCTATGAATCGGCGTTAATTGTTATTTTATAGGATTATAATCTGGTCAAAATTTAAGGTCTGCTGTCATATATTATTATATTTTTGAAACGAGAATCGAATACTAATCACGCTCCGATAATATATGTATTTTGTTTTGTTTACAGGCTGCATATTATGATCTTAACATTTTTTTTTCACAACAAATTTTCTTCACATAATTTAACAGAGTCACTTTTGTACAGCTCTATAAATCACTTTTTGGACAGTTGCAGTTAGCGATAACTGATTTTAATAATGCAGCATGGCTTAAAATGGTTTAGATTCAAATGTGCAAAGCACGAAACAAACAGACAAATCTAAACAAAGCAAGTAGTGAAAATATTTCATCACATTATCTGGGCAGTTGGAAAATGGCGCGATATCACGTGATAGGTAAATTTATGAATGCGATAAGCGATAAGTCATCGATATAGCGATATTAATGCAAGACAATACCTGTGTGCCGTGTGGGGTATGGGCCACAGAATAGAAAATTTATACTTACGTACAGAGAAACAGCTTTGATAGAACGAATTCCAAATCGATTAAAATTTTGACGTCCCCTACAACGGCTCACAATTTTACGCAGTATGGTTCAAGTAGCGCATGCCGTCTCATTCACATAGTATAGTAAATATATACTTACGTAATATTGTCGCCTAACGTTGGGTTAAATATTTAATTCGGATAAAAATATACCCTATATAAAATTTACTTATCGGTACTAATAAACTTTTTTAGAGTTTTATTCTATGCTCTTACAGAGACCTTACCAAGGCTTATAATTATTATTAATCCTACTTACCTATTATAAATGTGAAAGTTTGTGAGGATGGATGGATGTTTGTTAGTTATCCTTTCACGCAAAACTACTGAACGGATTTTGTTGAAATTTGGTATTAACACATAGGCTACTTTTTAGCCCGAAAAAGTACAGTGTTCCCGTGCGAATACTGTATTTACGCGGGCGGAGCCGCGGGCAGAAACTAGTAGCATAATATAGTCCACTAGCAAAGGATATATATATGCCACTAGTGTGCCACACGTCTAAGCAATAACTCAGTAACTCTCCATACTCGCCAGTCGTCAATATTTTACGTCCGTCTGTCTTCTGGGTGGTCTTCGCGTCACCTGTGTAGACATGGACCATAAGTAGACGGAAATGTTCAATTTGCTATTCCCTTTTTGGTAAAACTTTGCTGGCGTATTGTTCTAACTTGTAAGTTGCGCTTACAAACTCAGTAACCTATGCGTCAATTCACACCGAGACTCAAAAGAGGGGCGTTATAAGTTTGACATGTCTGTGTGTCTGTCCGTGGCATCGTAGCTCCTAAACGAAAGGTCCTGTTTAAATGCGGTTTTTTTTTATTAAAGCTAACATGATCGAGAGTGTTCTTAGCTATAATTCATCATCATCAGCTCTCTCACTGCCTGACAATACGGGGTTATCTAGTTGATGAAAGGTTTTGTAAGCATCTTCCACTGGTCTGATCGGTTCAATATATCGTATCCTGGCACTTTAACAATATTCCCTACACTTGGCAACGTGAAGCTGATACTGCAGTAGAACTTGGAATCTGAAGAAATCCCAACTCTTCACTTACCTACAGCAGACGTATCGTGTTTGGGCTCAATGAAAAGGCTCCAATGAATAGGATGTAAATAGATGGTGATGGTCTGCACCTGATGCTGCAGCATCGTACTAGAACCTCGCATATTACATTAAAAAATGTATGCAAATTTTATAAGTGCTGGTAAAAATATATGTATTAATTATCTATAGTCAAGGAACTTGGTCAATGGTAGCATGAGTATAGTCAGAATTTCAAATGGCATCTTCGCAGAGACCAGTTAAAAGAAAGTTGTAATTAAAATAATGAAATAAAAACAAAATAAAAAATGTATGTACTTAAAAGTAAACTATAAAAAGTAAATAAATAAATTTATATTTTAGCCTTTCAATATTTTTAAAGGACCTTTTTAATATGTACGTCGCCGAGTCGGGGGACCGCAATTATGAAGATGTTTCTCTTAGCTATAACGATAGAGAATAAAAAATTTCGCAATAAATATTTATAATGGCTATAATTTTTTAATCTATGGTATATAAAATATTTAAAACTGATACCTGCATATTCTCTATTAGCTTATACGTTATAGCTAAATAAAAAACTTCACGCCGCGGTCCTCCGACTCGGAGACGCACATATTAAAAATATCCTTTAAAAATATTGAAAGTCTAAAATATAAATTTACTTTTTATAGTTTTTGTGTCGGGGGGTTACTTAATTAGGATAGCGATTCAAAATTGGAACTTTATTCACTACAAATGAAGATACGACGTCTCGTTGCATAGTTTCATTGCGTATAGGTTTTCTATGATAAATGAACACTACATTTGAGTTTTGCCGGGGAGTTCAATGGGTGACGTTGTGTAATTTTTAATATTTGATAAATTTGTGTTATCTCGGTTCTTAATGTGTAATATTGGTAGAATATTAACCATTAAATATTCGTTAACGTGCACAAGTGTGGGCAAGTGGTACAACTTCTAAAAACGTGCTATTTTGTGGTTCCCGCCAAAACTCCCTAGGAACTTTCAGCAAAGCTTCTACCACTTTACTGAATCGACTGACATGACTCATGGACTGTACTGATTATATATTTGGACTTTGAGTAGACTTTAGACTTGACGATATAGGAATACGGTGAAGAAAATTGAAACGAAAGTTCTATTTCCTGCCTTTTTAACTTGACACTGGCAAACGGTTATAAGCCGATGCCATATATAAATAAAATAAAAAAACTACATTTTATACTTATTATAGAGGTAGGATTCCATCAATATCAGATGTTGTCAGAAGTCAAACTATCTCCAATTACTCTCATAATATATATTATTATTTCATGTTACAAAATGTACCTATTTCATTTCATATAAAATTACAACATCCGCGTAACTCCATGGGTGGGCTCCGGTATGAAATTTATGTCATAATAAAATTACGAAGTCGCGTTTATCACGACATATATATCTCGCACCTGTAGTTTTATGTAGAAATTATATTCGGCATTTCTTTGATGAGTAATGAAATGATTCTAGTTAAGTTTTAGAATAGCGTCAATATTTTTTATGGTTAAAATGGTCGTAGGCTCGTAGGGTTTTATGCTTGTGCTGCTCAATCTAACTGATTATTATTATTATCTAGCTGGTGCCCGCATCTTCGTTTGCGTGGAACTATTCGAAACGGAACCGTATTTTTTATTGGAACCTTAAGATAAAAGTAGCCTAAGTTGCTCCTTATAACATCGGCTATCCGTTTTTGAGATTAGCCGGAACAAATCGACACATAGACGGACAGACGGAAGTTTTTGGTGTAGGTACCTCCGGTGCAAATGGACATACTCTGAAGAGGACGTATTCTCAAGATAACACAATCTGAGACATCGTAGTTCCCAAACAGATGAACCGATTTTGATTTGTTTTTTTTTGTTTGAAAGTTGACATGGTCGAGTGTGTTCCTAGCCTATAATTCATCATCATCAGCTCGCTCACTGCTTGACAATTCGGGTTACTTAATTATCGGCCGCACTTAGACATTCTCACTAAGAACTACTACTACTACCTAGTACAGACTTGCTTTCTGTCAAAATCTCTACTAAGTGACTCGCAAGTGCGGCCGTTAGTGTAACATTCTATATAACTACAATTTTATGAAAAACTATAGCCCGACTACGTAAATTGTATAGCATAATATATACGTGTAGCCTATGTTACCCGGGCTATTATAACGAATCTATTAACACTTTGTTTATTAAAATCGGACCAGGAGTTTAGGCGCTCGGCGGAACAAACATACATAGATACGTATATAGTACATACATACATAGACTGCCAAAATCATTACCCTTCCTTTTGGCTTCACCGTAGTCGGGTAAAGCGCATATCAAATGTTATTATTCATGACTGTAGTCAGTCATCAGTGCCTAGCTGCCTACATAGGCACAGGGGCGACACTCTCTACAAATGACGGCGAATGTCAGCGATGTTGACGCAAGCCTAAGGCTGACACCGAAATAATTTCAAACGTCGTGTCAGACAAATCTATCACAAATATTATGAAATTACATCGTCAATTTTGACAAACCACGAAATGTCCAGCAGCCATGTGAACGAAAGTCCTGGCTGGAAAAACTCGCGTCCCGCTCGACGCGCGCATATGCGCGGGCCACGCACACATGCGCGGGCCACGCACACAGCCGCGAGCTGTCATTCGTGTAAGTCTATTGCGTGACGGTTCTTTACGTTAGTAATATATTCTCCGACATACGTACAAAGTTCCAATTACTACCTCTAATTACGTTGATAACTGTTGTCAGCTAACGGCCAGTTGTACAACACCGCGTGGGCGTGTCACTCGAATGCAGACAAACCAGACTTGTGAATTTGTGAATTACACCTAAACTCTGTCTCCGCCTAGGGTAGACCGATACACCGTCATAAAGGATTATATCGTTAGCAAATAAAGCTTCAAATAGGAAAAGGTATATAAAAATTATGAATCTATCCGCAAGCGTATTTTGGAGACTTAGGACCTGTTTCACAATCTTCTAATGTAGTGTCGGATACAAATATTTTAAAACTAAAGATAGGCTATGACGTACATTTGACAGAAAAAATCTTCATACAAAAAAAGCTACGCCATCTTGATTTCATTACACCTCCAATGTCAAAATGGCGCCAAACAATCCCAAAAGGGGCCCAAATTCAAATTATATATGGACACCTTATCAATATGAACATTTAACATGTTTAAAGGTGTTGTATTAGCGAAATTACATTTTATTGTTTCATGAAAACACACCATTATTTGAATTGTAACTATAATGTTATTACGATTTATGCACGATACTAATCTAATACCATATTTTACAATGAAATGTAATAATAGTTCTGTTCACTTTTTGCGGCGTTAAAATATCAAGTATATTTTAACGCTTATACTTGTACTATTACGTATTCTGTGCGCTGAGTTAATTTCTTGCTGTTCAAATATAATTGTTTAATAAATTTAAACAATTTTTCGTAACATTACAAAAAATTAGTCCATAAAAATATAGATACAATTAGCATTGCACACAAAAACAGTGGAATGTGTTACTTATACCTGTCAATGGAGTTGTCGCAATGAGGATATGTCAGTACGTGTGTGAATTCATACGAACATTATACGGCTGTTATACCACCGACAAGTCGGACAACGGCTCAGTGACCTACATCAGGTAACTGATGGTGTTAAAAATCATAAATTAGAGAGGTATAATGGGCGAAAATCCACCGTCTAAATGGAAATTTAGTCACTTGCGACCATAGACGTATATTATATTATAGACGAGGCATTTTGAGGCAAAAACTGTTCAACAGCTCTATTGTATTAGTGCAGAGTTTTATTTTCAATGCTGTGAATTTTTCCCGGTCTACCGCATTCTGGATAATATAGTCCCAGCCTGACAGATTATTGATTACTATTTGAGACGTATTAAATAAGATTTGGAAGTTAGAAAACTGCAATGATATCTATAGTAAGGGCCAGAGCAACGCAAAGCAAGGTAGGTAAGGTGTTTTAGTTGCCTAAGACCTAAGTATTTGCTCACTAACAGGCTATCCGTACGCTTGTTAGCCAAAAAGCGAGGAAAACCATTAACTATTCATGCTCTTGAGGTTTCCGAGAAAATACCAATATTCAAAATATTTATCTGTTCTTTAAATATTTATGTTTATCTGTCTGCTGTTATGTGGTTGCGAGGCGCCTTCAATTAAGACCGGAGTAATTGCGTTAATGCATTCATTATCATCAGGTCGATACCCTGGTAGTTGAAACTAGAGGGGAACTACGGCAGATTCATTGTTGGACATCCAGTAGCAAAGATAATATGCAAAGTTTGGGCACTATTTCTTCTTATTGGGGACTTCTTTCGTATTGACAATACAACATAGATTATTGACACTCAAATGTTGTAAAGAGTATATATTAGTATAATATGAGTTTAGAATAATATACAACTAAAAATTATATTTGATAGCTAATTTTTTCTCGACTACGGGAAGGCCAAAAGGAAGAGTTTTCTTCACTCTGTCATGTTTTTTTTTAATGAAATGGAACTCCTCTGGACGTGTTGTGCGTTCCTGGTCCTTAAAATTCTTGACCTTGGGCCTCCTGTGTGTACGTAAGTTTATTTGTTCGAATGTAATGCCTTAACTACTGATCCTTTAATGAATGATGTGTCAATGGACTCTTAATAATGGCCCGGGTAACATAGGTTATACGTTTTGCGTAGACGGGTTATAGTTTTTTACTTTTGATTATTAGGTGATGAGTCTTGAATTGTGGGATTGGCTTCATTTGTACCACAGTACCGTTTCATGGAAATTTATTCATCTGATGGCATTTCTGTCTGCGCAATATTCCATATACGACGATACAGCTAATGTCATACTGAACTATTGTTACATGTTATTAATTAAAAAAAAATCCGTTTCTTAATGGCGAAGGCTTTCTGGATTTTAATTCAGCTGTCAGAAGCGAGCACAGGACTTTTTGTAGCTTATGTATTCTTATACTTACGAGTACTTACTAACTAGGTATACCACTTTTGAACATTATGCCATTGTAATAAGATCTTTTGAAGAGTGATACCGGGTCTGCGTACCTAGGGTCCGTACCTATCTGTTTTGCAAACAATGAATATTGTGGCAATTGAAAAATATAAACTTACATTCACATTTATAATATTAGTAGGATATCTAGCCATAATCAGATCCTACCCTCAATTTTGGATTGATATAACATTGGCCCGACTCAATTGATTCAGGTCGAAGTTTTCCGGTGTGACCATTTTTTGACCTATCTTTTGTCAATCTCCAATATCATCATACTATTTGTATTGTTTCTGTAAAACTCCCTAATCGCTGATAGTCATTAAAACCGATGGTAAAATGTTTAAATTTTAACACACACAATACACTATTTGTCGTTATAAGTGATGACGTTACGCTTAAGTTTCTTCAGTCTTTTTAATACAAAAGATCCATTCCAAGAAATACTTTAGCAATTAAAGAATCTCTCTCGACGATTCCAAAGGCATTTATGTGCTATCTCCAGTGAGTAGTGGCAATTGCTAGACGCTAGTCTCCAAGGAACCGGTACCGTAATTACACGGGTCATCTGCAAGATTTAATCACTCAGACATTTGACCCGAGTTGCGTGGTACAAAGGAACGATAAACTCAAGATGGGTATTGAGTTCTATTAGATTCTAGAAATATTCATTAGCTGTTATTTGTATGCTTGTATTTTTAGCTTAAATGTGGGTGCCCATGTTCTTTAATTTAGTTTGTTTAGGGCCATTTTGACTGAAGGGACAGAACAGCAGGTCAAAATGGCTACATGCAATCTTACCATGAACCACCATCCAGCACCAAACCATGAAGTTTTAAATTTTGAAGAAGTTGCTCATAAAATAAATAACTTCAAATGATTCTCTTAGGACCCGTTACAATAACCCATCTACCAATAGAATGATTGAATGGCTACAATTTTATCAAATATTTATAGATAGATAGGTTATTGAAACGGGCCGTTAATTGACAACAGCTAAGCAATTCTTATTATGTGCACCATTTCTATTGAAAACTGTCAAAATAAAATTTATAGAATTTAATGTAAGAGCGACTTCTTCAAAAGTTGTTGCTTAGTAGTACGATACTTAATGTGGACATTTTAGGCCTGCAGCACAGAGTAAAAATATACACTTACGTACAGAGAAACACCTTTCATAGAACGATCCAAAATTTTTCAGGGTTGTCACAGAAAATGGGGTAAATAAACTATTTTTTTAGTCAACATGCCTATTCTCAATCTCACGTGACATAAAAGCTCAAACACGAATTTTGAAAATTTAGACGTCTCTTCGAGACGGCACATTCTTGACACTATTGCCGTGTACACGATAGGAGAATTGCTTGTATTAGTGCTATCTAATTGCCAGTTTTTTATGTAGGTACATGTTTTTCTGGTCCTAGCTTTCTTTAATCTGTGCCCGCAGTCTGCAGACTCTTCGCTCTGTGTAAAATCTTACGACTGAGCCATCTCGTCTTGGGAACATTTAAAACAAAACGGTGGGTAAAAATTATTGCTAGTAATTCGCTATTTTAAGGCATGGTGATGATGGTAATGAGTAAATATGCAAGGGAAAGTTGCGGGTAAATAATGAACATTTGCATACTGGCTGGTATTGGCGCCTCCAGTGGGCGATGTGTAATGAATAAAACATGGCGCACAAATCATTTTTAATGGCGTCCTGGTAATTATTAATTAGTTAACTGTTCTTAATTTTTTTGTATTTTGTGAAGACTGGAGATAGAGGTAAAAGCAAATTTGTGTTCGATGCTTCTAGGCAATCTAGTTAAAGATAAGAGCGTCTTTATCCTCTCTACCAAAATATGAGTTGTCTCATCATCCGTTTAAAATATTACATTTTTGTTTTACTACCATCGCCCGTAAGCTGCACATGGCACGGCTTATTGTGTTAAATAATATATTTGTTATAGATGATACTAGAACTTACTACTTAGAATAAACATTTCAAAACACAAGATGACGAGAGTACATTTGCCAGAACAAAACTTCATACATTAAAAAGTAACGCCATCTTGGTTTTCACCATACTTCAAATGTCAAAATGGCCCCAAAAATTTGAAAAGTTTTTTTAACTGGAGACACTTTTTGAGTCAACAATGTCTCGTCTATAATATTATACCTACGTCTATGACTTAGGACGTAACCAAGCCAGAAAGAATACATAATACGCAAAATGAAATAGCGCAGCAACCGTACATTTTGCCGCGATAAAAAGTAGCCTATGTTCTTTCCCGTGGTCTACTCTATTTCTATGTCAAATTACATCAAAATCTGTCCAGTAGTTTCGGAGTCTATTGAATGCAAATCTTTCTTCTTTATAATATTAGTATGAATGGTTGAAAATTAATGATTTGACATTATCAAGGGCCTCTTTAAAAGGACGTCATTATAATATTGGACACCATCTGCTTGTTATGATTAATAAGATGTAGGATATACAGACAGAATACAGACCCATTGATAGATCCGCACGATTCGATCTTAGAAACAATGTCATATTGAATCGTTAACAAGCTCCATATTACCCGTGTGCTAAGTGCGAGTTTTTGTCACTACTCGTCGTGAAGAAGTCATAATATCTACTTTATCAATCGTAAGCAAAAAAATAATCTGTTTAGTAAGGCTAAATATTTAAACATTTCTAACCTCTTTAAGGACAAAGCCATGACGCCATCACTACGAAAATAACTACAAAAATATGACAACACGATATAGTTATTAAAGAGAAACTCAAAATTGTGCCTTAAAAGTAACAGACGAACAGATCCAAACACGAAAGGGCCGTCAACAAAAAATCGCTCAAACCAAGGAAACAAAAAAAGTTGCGTGACCAAAAAAAATGCGCAAAAGTAACATTAACTGTACATTAAAACGTATTTATATATATATTACTTTAACATACATTTAACAATGTGATTAATACGTTTAAAATAATAAAGCAATAAAAAGTGTATAAATTACGGATTTAATGAATATGGCTATATATTATGCGCACAAGGTGCGGGAAAAAATAGCGACGTAAGTGCGGCGCCGGCGCCAGTGGCGGCAAGGATAAGCTAGCTCCTCAATAGATGCTAAAACCGACGACGACAAGATAAACCTTATTACTAGTAAATAGAGTCGCAATTTATATGTTAATGGACATACGACGCTATCGAATAAACTGGAAACTGAATGCGCTCATGCGACCGTTGCGAGTCATTGCGATACATCGGTGCATGAACCAAAATAAACTCTATCCGATGGTAATAAAGTTGACGGGCCAAATTAATGATTCATCCCTCTCGTTTTGAATAAGAACGAACGAGAGGAAACATGTAAAAATTTAACAGCAAACGCAACAATCCCGTTTTGACGCGAAGTAATAAATATTGGATAAGTGGCGGCTTGTGCATGAATTTGAACGCCCGAAGGTAATGCGGAAGTATCCAGTGTGAGAGCGGAGATAGATAAGTTCTCACAAGCTCTTTGGGCAAACCACTTCACCGAAGAACAATACTCGACAATGGGTACTTAAAGGCCTATCGTCTAAACAAACATTCCGGATCAAAGAATAAAATCGATGGGTGTGTTGGATTTAATCCGTTATTTACACGCGAAGCAGGTGCGCATGAAAGACGAAAAACATAAAAGTAGCCTCGATAACAGATGGAAAGCAACGCAAACACGCAGTAAACTTACGTTATGTAAGTGGAATTAACGTAACACACACGTACTCCGCAATGGACGATAGAATACATCCAATAAATGGATGTATAAAAACATCCCAATGAATAGGGAACCTTCTCCTATTGGAAGTCGGTTAAAACTAAAGCAATCCAAAGTTTTTAATCGTGAAACATTAGAAATTCTAGAACTCTATTTCAATAGTGTAATTTTTACGTTTTGAAAAGTGCATAGTAATCCTGTTGGTACAACAAAATCAACAAATAATATAAACCAGTGTAAACCAAACAAACCTACACCCAAACCTTCTTATAAAGCCGCTATCGTCGGGCACAAAAAACCTTATCATTTAACACGAACATATACTTAGTGGCCCCATTTTTATGTCCTCGATGCTTTTAGCCGTATCAGCTGTCCTAATGATGCCGGGGGAAGATTTATCTGCTTCGATTACAGGTCCGGATGACATTAGGTAACGGAAATGTTAATGCTGAGCAGCTAGTTATTTTAGGATAAGGATATAAGTCCTTTTTGAGAAGATACAGTACAAATGGGTATGTCGGTTAGACAGAAAATGGAAGTGAAAAATGTAAAAACTGATTCAAAAATTTTAATCTTTGGGAAAAACAAACAGTGTTTTTTTAAATTAGCAAATGCAGATATTTGTATCCATGTAGTGCAACAAAAGAACTAATACATTGCCATAAATATATTGTTGCTAAGTCACAAAACAATACATGAAAATTAATTTAAAACAAATAATTTAAAAGGTTCAAGACTTAAACACGTTGGCTTGTCGAGACAAGCACTTCAAGAATTGTAAAGTGTTTGAGTATGGCGACAACATTTGATGGAGTGGCTTAAGAGGACAGGTAGCTAATGACTCACAAACAAACACACAAAGTCACAAACTTATGTAGAGAATAGAGACAGACAAGTGAAGACAATAATGTCTCTAACAATTATGTAACGACGAATACCTTTTCACAAAAGGGACTCAGCCTAAGCTCAGGTAAAGAAAAAAAAACACTTATCCGAGCATGCAAAAAACCACTTGAACCAAGTCCGAACTTGCATTTACCTGAAGAACAAAAGGATCTCCTAGAATGTTGTGTAGGCGACAAAGTCAATTAGACCATCCGTTCCCGGAACGCCGTCGACCAATGTGATAAGACATTTTGTCCAATCCTTAGATAACGGTTAATTGATTTCCCCTGTCTACTGTTTATCTCATCTATTTGGACTTTACTATGGATGACGAGTGACGATATATTGAATGACCAATCGCCTTCGCTGATTAAGAGTTGTCTATACCGCCCGTGGTGACCAAATATTATTTTGTGTTTTAATATTATACAGACGGGCAAAAGCCAGTTTGTCTATAGTTGTCATATTTTTAAGTACACATATTACAGGGGCAATGTACCTACCACGTGGCTGTGTGTTCCTTTTTAACACGCTTTTATTAGCTCGGGTTGTATACATATCTATGTATGTAACGGAATCTTTGAGCTTAATTTTCACCGGTTTCTAGACGTCTGATCAACTTGAAACTTTGCACACGTCTTAAGGGCCGATGACAATGCAATAACCCGATAAAAATTTTCTAAGCGTGTTTTTTTAGTTTTTTTAAACTACAATTAAAGACAGGGCCGAGTTACTACACACAATACCCGTGATATGGCATATGTATAGCATAGAGATATGGTATATGTGGCAACTGTTACTGACTGGTCCATAGCTGATATCACTGAACAGATCACACATTAAATGCAGAAACTTGTTGGAACGAAGAAGATAGCTTATCTTCTTCGACTTTCCAACACATTCTAAGGAGATGGTAGCAGGTTAGCGCGTCGGCCAACCTCAAACCCGAGGTCGTGAGTTCGAAACACGCCGAGGCCGCAAAAGGTTTTCAATGTTCCTGGGTCATAGAAGAGTATTAAATATGTGTATAATATAGTAATCTTAAATATATGTATATTATAAAAGTATTAAATATCCTTTCGTTGTCTGGTACCTGTAATACAAGTACTTCGGATACTTAGCACGGGGCCAAATGGAAAAAATCAGCTAAAATATTTGATTGCGTCGCATCCTGTTGTATCGCTGATGAACTGGGACTTCACTCGGCACAAACAAAACGATGTGTATGACTAACACTGCGAGGTTATGTTGGAGCAATAAATTCTCAGCAACAACAAATACACGAGGAAATTGTTTGAAAAGTGAAAATAATTGATATTGTTATCGACAGGCATCCGCTTGATAGAGCAGTTTGTTTATCTGAACTTTCTGTATAAGCCCGGCAAACGAGCAAAGGGATCGCCTGTTAGTAAGTACCACCGCCTACGGACAGCCCGAAAGTTGCGGAACTTCTATTGATCACTAGACTAAAGAATGCGTTATTTCACACCGGCTTTCTATGAAGACGTTGTGTCTCCTGGTATAGCCATTCGAGCCAAAGCTTTTCTCACCCACTTCAGAAGGAGGTCGACTTTAATTAAACTCATGAACCTGAAACTACCAAACTTCATCATATTTTCCATAGATGTGGGCCGCGACTTCTTGCGCGTAAAGAAAATCCCGGGAACTGTACACTTTCCCGCAATAAAAAGTAGCCTATGCCCTTTCCCGAGGTCTACTATATCTTTGCCAAATTTCATTAAAATGGGCCCACTAGTTTCGGAGCCTATTCAATGTAAACGAACAAACAAATCGTTCCTATATTTTATAAAATTTTTTTTCCTTTTTGATTGATTGATGATTATTTTTATTTTTTTTTAATACTACCTACGATGATTATTTTTATTTTATTTTATATACTAACCCCTTACTAATAAAAATATTTATACAGTGTATAAGCTATACAATGTTTTGTCCTTGTCTGATTCTGATTCGAACGTCGAAATGTCGCTTCTGTCAAGCGACATTTCGGACGGACTAGGACAAAACATTGTATCTTATACAGTATATAAATATTTTTATTTGTAAGGGGGTTAGTATATAAAATAATAGTACCTGACTAACCGAGCAAACTGAGCATTGCTCGGAGTTCTGATAAATAAAAAAAAAAAAATCTTAAATATTTGTCTGACCGGGATTCGAACCCACCACATTCCGAATTTTCGAACAAAGCAAAAATTATACATACGCTGCGTACCAAAATGACATAATAGACTTAATTATTGATAATATATTATTGATATATAAAAGTATATAGCTTAAAAATGCGCAGTTTCCCAGATATAAGACCTAGATCGATTTTCTCGTCCAAACTCCCTGCACACTAAATTTCATGATGATACTTTCAGCCGTTTTCGAGAAACCGATTATATATACAAGATTGTCCCGTTTAAAGTATAAGTTACTCTATGTAATATGTATGTCTATATTACGGTACGTCCATGTCTCTGATTCATATCCTTGATATTAGGTCAGTCTTCCGTTCTTTGATTGTGGTGATGCTGTGGTTGTATCGTCACATCTCTTGTTTTGGAACTGAAATCACTTGGCAAACGTTCAAGTGCACATTTATTTCGATTACAAAGATAATTTTTAACCTTTAAATAACCGGTTAAAGTCCGTTCAACTAGCTATGTGGCTACCAATGCCTTCTTTATTAACCCGATTTTTTAATCCCGTCACATTTTCATTAAACTAAAGTTTAAACTTTAAAGGATGAATTTTGAAAAATATTTGTGTCAAACCGAGACGCGACGCGACGTAATGTTGGAATATGGTATAATAATATGCATAATAATAATGTGAACGCTTTAGGCGACGCCGCGCGAAATTTCGATTTGTATCGCTATTAAAAATTGAACTTTATTTACTATGCAAAAGGATTCACGTTTCATAATTCATTGCAAGAATTCGAATTGCGCTGCGCAGCGCGGCGCTGTTCTTGCAACGAAACGTGTATCTTTTAAAGTGAAACTTTTATTACATCGTCTCAAACTTCTTCGTCTGTGTGTTGCATGTCGCGTGACGGTCGGCCGCGGAGTAGGGATAAAGTGAAAGGCGCTCGTCAGAGCAGCCGAGGCCAATATGGCGGCGCCTATAGTTCGCATCAGCTGACCGTGTAGTGTATAGACTAGTACTCATTTGTGCCAGTGCTCCACGCTATTTAGTTATTAAGTTTCACTTTTACCGTGGTTTCATAAAACCACACAATCCTTGTATTTTTTTGGAGTGAATAAAGTTCAACATTGAATTGCTATCTTAAAAAGTGCGCGCCGCGTCGCCCTTTAATGTCACTATAAACAATAACTAATTTATTTTGAGCATATATAAATGTATTCCTTGATATACCCACATTGTTTTAAATAATTTGCTTGCTCACTTTATTTTAATTACTTCTCAGTATTTTGCTATGCGTCATAAGTTAGGTGAAATATATTTATGATTTGTGCGCAGTATTTTAGTGGGAATATACTGCCTGTAAACTAGGGTTGCCAACCGTCCTATTTGCCAGGACATGTACTGGTTTTTACAGTGTCCTGGGGTGTCCTGGATAGTTTGAAAGCAGCGAGCTGGTTTTTCAAAGCGCCCCGATAAGGTCATGTATTTTAAAATTCGCGCGCCACTTACAATTTTTCTTTCCAATTTAATTTTAATCATTTTTTTTTATGAAACGGTATGATTATTAGCATAAACTAAGGCCTTTTTCTTTCGTTATTGGATGATTTATACAGTATTCTCCGAGCGCAGTAACCACTCTTGAAATACTGTAATGCCTGGGACAGTTGGTTTTCAAATGGCGTATGGTTGCCCAAGCACATACGGCATTCTCACAACATAGTCAGCCTAGTCCAGAGGAATGACTGGTCAATACGTCTGGGACCAACCATGTGCTGGTTTCCTCACGATGTTTTCCTTCACCTTCACATGTATTTCATTTAACCTATTTGCACTGCATTTAAATTTAACTGTTGCAACTCTACTACTGCGTCCTGTTTTTAAACTGATTGTCCTGGTTTTTTCAACTTCAAATCCTAGTTCTTTTAAATTTGGGGTTGGCAACCCTACTGTAAACTTCATAATACTGCTTGTAGACTTCGTTATCTATGAGTAGACTTTAATGTCATAAAGTTCCTAGACTTTAGACATAAGTTGACCTAACCTACAGTTACTATTATATTTGATTGTCAAGCTTTTTTTAACAATAGTTACAAGTTCAATTTTGAATCTAAGATATACAACTGAAACTCTATGGCCTACGGTAGGTTACGTTCTGTAGGATTGTGATTAACGAGTTTTTTACCGTCGCTTTTGATAAAAATGTTGCCATCAAAAAATCTTTCTTAATTATCCATCTATCAGAAAATAAATTATTACTAATTTGTGTAACAAATAAAAAAAAGGTTTCAAAATTAGATTACGTATTATCTCTATAATATTATTTATTAATCGTAACTCAAGTCTTATTTTTAAACATGTAAGCACAAATTTTAATACAAGAATAGAAAACTCAGACCTAATTACAGACTATTCTGTTTCATTGAAAACAGGGTATACCGCATACATTTATTTAAAAGTATTTGTGTCAAAGCTGGAAAGTTAGAAAAAAAAATTCAAATAATTGTCACCCTATCGACCATTGTTGTCCCCTATGACGTAGTGCGTACAACTGTACGCGGCGCGTGAGGCGGCGACCCGCGTCGGCCGCGCAGTAGGGAGACCAAAATTCATGAATTTTTAAATTTTCCAACTTACTATAATCCACACTACTATAAAAATCACCTAGTATATTGCATCAGAGCTGACAAACACATAGTTTTTACAAGTTCCAACATGGCGGCTCTCGGCCTCGTTACGCGTTAGTTTTGTGACCCAAATTGAACTGGACCAATTAATACTGGTATGGTTAGTAGTCAAGTAGAGTAATACATATATCTTAGATACCTACCTACCAATGATTTTAAAACTAACGATGTGCTATGGGTGCTATGTACGTAGATACATTTGACATTAAAAATTTTTGTCAATATGTGCAATTGTCAAAATGTCAAGATGACAAATGTCAAACCTCGACTGCACGTTGTTGTTTTTGTGTTTCTTCCGATATTTGTGTTTATTCGGTTCTTAATGTGTAATATTGGTACAATATTAACCATTAGACATTCGTTGATGTGCACAAGTGTGGGCAAGTGGTACAACTACAAAAAGTGTGCTATTTTGTGTTCTCTCTAAAACTCCCCAGGACGTTTCACTAAAGCTTCTACCAGTTTACTGAATCGACTGACATGACCCATTGACTGCACTGACTATTTAATTTGACTTTGACTAGACTTCGGATTAGAATTTAAACGAAAATTCTATATCCCGCCTTTTCAACTTGACACTGGCAAATAGTTATAAGCCGACGCCATTTACTTAAATAAAAAATTTATAAAAAAAGTGTGGAGACTTTTTGCCTTGACATGCCTCGTCTATAATATAGGCCATGATCTATACTCTGTTCAGATCCAATTTATTCTTTTTGAAAACAATAATATATTAAACTAGTTTTTGCTCGGCTCCGCCCGTATCCCGTATCCCACGGCAATACTATATATTTTCGGGATAAAAAGTAGCCTATGTTTTAACCCAGAGCCTAAACTACTACCATATTAAATTACATCGAAATCAGTTCAGTAGTTTTTGCGTGAAACAGTAGCGAACATCTATCCATCCATCCATCCATCCATCCTCACAAACTTTCACATTTATAATAGCAGTAGGATTCCGCCAAATTCGATTGTATTACTTTATGTCACTTTAAATACGTCTTGTTTTTAATGAAATGGACCAGGAAACAACCAGACGAATTTGACGTGAAAGCTTGTAACTCCTCTGGTGGTGCGTTCTCGGTCCTTAAAATCCCTAAACCCCGTTGGGCCGTTTTAGAGTTCTGTTTTCAGTGCACTGAATTTTCCCGGGCCTTAAGCGTCTGCATAAAAGAGATGACATATTTTATCCTCGCAAGTAGTTTCATAGTAGGACTATATACATATTATACATTATTTACCGTCATCCAAGTTCAACAATATTCAACCCCCAGGGACTAAAATGACAGGATTTTACGCTACTGATAATTAAAAATTTAAAAAGTCCAAATATAAACGTCGTGGGATATATTCAGATAGATTCTCTTCTAGGGTATACCAGTTTAACTTGAACCCCGCATTGTTAATAATTAAGCGGTATTCGTTCGAGTAAATAATAAAACAGGGGTCATAACGGCTGGTAGAAACCCGCGGCGACAGATGTGGATGTAAACTGAAAAATTGTACCGACAACAGAAAAATAAATACATATAAAATTACCAGGATAACACAACAGTTTTATTTTGTAAGAAATGGAGAGAGACAAAGGATGTTGCCTAATGTGGAATATCACATTATTATAAATTAAATTTTAAAATTGTTCATTAAAGATACATAAATCTAAAAGAAATAGGTATTTAGATTGACGCTTTTAAAAAAATATAAGCAAATAAAAAACATTGCCATCTCATTCTCGCAAAACGATATATTACGTCACAAGCTGCTACCGCCTTACATTTTGTAATGACAAATGTATGGCGGGTGCAACTCGTAACGTCACAGGCCGACATATAGCCGATATATTGCATTTTGTATGAAAAAATTTAAACGATTTTTTTCATGTATTTTCATACAAAACGACAATTTCAAACGGCAATAGGTAAAGACCTATAATATATTATGTAGTTGTACATAATATTACTTCAACAGTTTTAAATTGAACTTAGAGCTATGATCGAAATTGGCCCACAAATTTCATATAATTTTCAAGGTTGAACTTTATAGTATTATTTTCCTAAGATAGAAACAAAAATGTAAATTTTGTTGCAGATTGACAAACGTCTACTTGTAACAAAATTACTATCAACGCACAGTAGTGTGTGTTAATAACCTGAGGTAGTGTGTGTTGATGTTATTTTTATTATTTTTGTGTATTTCTTAGCATTATTTAAGAAAATATTAGCTTACTGCACACCTTCCTCCACTTTAATTAACCGAATTTCATACTCATCAGATGCACAGTTCTCCTGAAACTGCACTGAAAATATCCATTGGACTATGCGCTTTGCTCTTTCGTTCGTTTCGTCGTATAGTTTACAAACATAACATTATACTATTGAATATTTGTGGCATATGTCATATAAACAATGCCTGTTCAGTATTCACGTCCGCCTCACCTATTGTATTTTGGAAAGTGGAAAATAGGAAAGCGTTTGTTTTCCCATCCCACCCATTGTTAGACATGTTAATAATAATAAAGTAGATGTGCCGTTATTGTAACAGGTTAACTGGTAAACGTAATCATCATTAATTAGTAATTACAGTTGATTTAAGTTACACGAAACATAGTTAATTGTTTAACTTTACGGCAGTTTCTCTACTTTAAATATGACCTTAAGAATGTGCAGGAATACGATTGTTGGTAGAAACAGTAACGTTGGGAAAACTGAAATAAAAATAAACCGCTATAAATTATATATCACTACATAGTATAAAACAAAGTCGCTTTCTCTGTCCCTATATCCCTATGTATGCTCTTCTATGTATCTTTAAATCTACGCAACGGATTTTTATGCGGTTTTTTTAAATAGTCTTTTTATACTCAAGCGCGATAGATATAATAATATAATGTATATCAAGCGGTTGCGCATGTCGCGTGAAGGTGATAGGGTTTTTTTAACCATTTTTACCCCGTTTTTAACCATTTGCATTGGGTAAACCTATAAACATTTTCAATATTGTATCAGAAGTAGGTATATTGCTGTAAATAGAGAGTTATTCGCCGAAGTAGTTTTTTCTTCAAGAACACTATACTACGCGGGCGAAGCCGCGGGCAAAAGCTAGTGTGTATATAAATTCCAAAAATTTACTGACAAATGGATGCGGCAAGATCGTCCAGGTGGACTCTTTGTTTCCAATTTCCACGGGGACCTAGGAACAAATAGAGCTTCTCTTGCCCCATATAACCTCACACCAAATCAACTTATTATTTTTTCCCCAGTAGTTACACAGAACAGTATAGAATGAAAAAAACATTCAAGGATATTTTTTTGTGCACTCTACCATATCCCCGGCGAGGCGATCGTGAGCATCTGTTTGTTTACACTCTCGGCTACGGGCTGTAAATCAGAGCTTTGTTTACAAGTACGCGAACTATACTATAGCAACTATAGCGATAACGTTCTGAAAATGAATTACGGATATTTTGGGCAAATCATCTACTGCTTATGTAAAGAAAGACGTTTAGGCAGGAAAACCTATAGGTATATATACATTACGAAAAAAAAATATATATTTTGCATTTTCAATTTCGACATTTTTTCACTATTTCTAACAATAACTTTGTTTCTATTTCAGGTAAGCTACGAAATGGATTAACAATTGAAATCTGCTGGCCAGGTTGGTTACGACATACGCAGTTGGGCTCGTCACTTTTAACTTCAACTATATTATCATATCCATATTTCACTACTAACAACGCCCCTAGTGGCAAACAAAGGTAACTAATTCGATGCCGCACAAATAATTATTGTAGTTATCTTCTTTCCGGCGAGTAGTAACAAAAACTCGCACTCAGCACCTAAGTGTATAGTTTCTAATATTATATTTATTGACTGAATTTCATCAGTTGATGTTTCATAGTTCGATTCACTTAATGTGGCCATTTCAGGTTATTTAGCCCTTTATTTTTATTAGGTATATCTACTGTTACTGCATCCTGTCATACCCATACCTAATTCAGTAGCGACTAGCAAATCGAAATGTTTATTTGCATAACAATTACGCGGCGGGCGGCGGCGCCGCGGCGTTTTTCCAAAGCACTCAATCGCATTGTTTGCGAACGGCGCGACAGCAGGCGCCGGGTGGCATCCGCTAGTGTTGAATAATATCGATATCGATATTCGATAACAATTAAGTCCGAAATATCTTTTAATATCGATAATGTCTATATATCGGTATCGATAAAGTATTATTAGTCAGAAATATAGCTTAATGTCCATTATTAAGTCAAAAATATCAATAAGTTCGAAATTAGGTCTATAACATCAGTAGACATGATAAACTCTTACCACCTTACTAATAAAAATATTTACACAATGGATAAGCAATACAATGTTTTGTCCCCGTCTGCCAAGCGGCTTTTTCCACGTATTAGACAAAGACAAAACATTGTATAACTTATCCACTGTTTAAATATTTTTATTAGTAAGGGGGCCTGTAAAGCATGTAATTTGATTATTGATTACGCAATTAAGTTGATTACTTCATCTTAATATTTAAAAATGATTTTATAAACAAGAATTAATCTCTGATTAATAATATTATACTTTCGCACTTCATTTCATAGACAATTTTCAGCAACCGTAGCATATAAATTTAAAACTAAAATATAAATAAGTATATAATTATGTAGGTAAATATACTAATTATTTTGTTTTAAAATACCAGTCTTCTTGCGTCATTATCACACAATTTATGTTAATAATTATCTAAAACTATAACACATTTAGTATCTCGAGTGCATTTAACGATTCATAATTTGCATTTACTATCATAGTTTTATGTGAATTTCGAAATTAATATATAAAGCGATCATAACTTTTCGCGACTTCCTAACTAAAACCAGTAATGACGGCAAACATTTCTACAGTTTCTAATAAACAACACTTGTAAATGAACTATTAAACACTATACTGAAAGGGAAATTGTCTATTAAAAGGATGTTTTTAATGAGGATTAGCCAATTATCAACACCTGGCTCGCGTGTCGCCCGTCGACTGTCGACCTCATTTCGCGGCGCCAGTCTCGATAAACTATTAGTCGCATCACCAGTTACAACCTGAAGCTAATTGTTCTTATTGAAACCTTTGTAGTTATAGGTCACTTGGCGCTTTCTTAATAGGTTAACGTACCATTTGCCGCGATAAAAACTAGCCTTAGCTAGCTAGCTAGCTTAGCCTATTTCCTTCCCCGCGGTCTAATCAATATCTGTGCCCAATTTAATCAAAATCGGTTTAGTAGTTTCGGAGCCTGTTCAATACAAACAGACTAATCTTTCCTATTTATAATACTAGTATAGATATTTATCTATTGTATTATATTACTGACGTTATTTAAAATATACTCTTAAAGCCGGATACTGGAGCCTTAGTTGAATCAAGTGACGCTCAAGTCACATGCTGTCCTTGTCATTTCTCTTTAATTTTGATTGACGTTCAGTATTCGGCTGTATCACTACTGAAATGCCTTTTGCAAAATTCTCAGAAAGAAAAAAAGGCTATTCAGAAATTTGAGGTGCCCCAATGGCAGCTTAACTAACGTGGTAAATAATCGCCCAATTTGCCTCACATGGAAGATGTTGAAGATGGACCTGTGCCCCAGTCGGTATAAAGGCCACTTTAGTCCCCGGTTTCTGAAAGGCTAATCACCGCCAAATTAACTAATCAGCGATCGAATCTCTTGTCAGGTGTAAATTGAGTTGCAAAAAGCTTGATCAGTCCTTTGATTTGATCAACGTGTTAGTTGACAAAACTAATGTCAAACCCATGGTCAAACCCATAGTCAAACCCATGGTCAAACGCTGTTTTCGGTTTCTGGAAAGCTATTTATGGCCGTAAATGTGTCATGTCAAGATGATCAATGATTAGTAAAATTTTCACTAATTATTATACTTACAGAAACGCAAATTGATTTAACAAGCCTGTGAAAATCCGGAACGTCTGTGAAAATTCGGAGCACTGAAAATAGAAATCTACGCTAATACATTAGAGTTGAAAATGGAAGTTTCGAGTGTCGAGCTGTCATATATATGACATTGACATTTGACTCGACATTCATGTGTTCGATTTTCTATTCTATTGTTTACCATGCGCAGAATTTTCTATGGCCGTCCGGATTCCGGAGCATATAATATAGTCTCAGCTTTACTTGGATCATTTGAATTTAAGACTTACATATTTCCATTTTGACTGACGATCATTATTCACACAAATTATTCTCTCACGTGGTTTTTAGTATAGGCTACATCACTTAAATCTAATAGTGCTAATTCGACAGTGGCAGACGGCCAAGGCTCCGGCGCCAGCGGAGCCGTGAACTACACATGATTTATGTACTTGCCAACTGCATTCGTGCGACACGATTATTTCCATTCCATTTCATTTATTACGGACGCCCAACACGGTTGTGATTCCTCTAGTGGCGCATAAATGATTAGCATTTAGCTTTTTGGACGGCGGCAAACAGCACGCGCCGTTCCGACCCTCGCTCCGAAATGAACGTGTAGCTTTTTGGACGGCGGCAAACAGCACGCGCCGTTCCGACCCTCGCTCCGAAATGAACATGTAGATGCGCAGGATTGACAGCAGTCCGATCTGGCATGTCAATGCGAGGGCATTTTCCACAGTTTTCTCCGAGCACTTGCCTATGTAAATATGTACGACGCCGGCAGTCCAAACTTTGGACGCATCTTTAGTCATAATTAGCACGACAGATCGATCTGTAAAAACCGTACAGATCCATCCGCGGTTTCAAACGCAGTCCGATGCGCTGTCCGAGCTGTACGTGTGCAGGGCGCTATAGGTGATTCGTCTGTTGCTTAGTGGTAAGTTTTGTGAGTGCATTAGACGGGTATGTAATCCTTAAACTTACTTGGTAGTTGGGTCTTTGCTACTCTCACTCCATGAGACACAATGCAAGGGTTAATTTACGGTTTATCATGCCCCATTCGCACCGGAACATCTACCCACGTAAAGAAGAAAAATAAAATGGTCATGGACATGCATTAGATCGTCAGCCCTGCGCCTGTTCGCACTTGGCCGGCGGCCACTGCTGGCCTAGTTGCGCTGTTTTTGGCGCCACTTCTACAATATCTATCCGATGATGACGCCAAATCGATTCCCATATCTCTAGACTGAAATCATCGCCTATAATATCATTAATCGGCATGTCTATTAATCAAATTCATTAAATGAATAATTACAAAGTAATTTCTAAGGCTGCGACTATATTGTCCTGAATCCGGAAGGCCGGAGAAAATTCAGAGCATTGAAAATAGAGCTCTGGTCTAATACAATAGAGTTGAAAATCGAGTCTCGAGTGTCGAGTTGTCAGATTTGACACTGACATTTGACTTGACACTCGTTTGTTAGATTTTCAGTTCTATTGTTAATACAATACTGCGCTAATGCGCAGAGTTCTATTTTCAATGCTCTGAATTTTATCCGGCCTTACGGATCCCAGACAATATAGTCTCCTCCTTAGTAGCTATAATACACTTATTCTTGTCAGACGGGGCAAGGAAAAAAAAAAACTACACAGAAAGAAAACTAAAGTATCTTTTTTCCTAAAGTAACCTTAAATTATATCAATTAAAAATGTTGCATCGATTATTTTCATGCCTATCACATTGTTTTTTATAACGACGAACCGCTTAATACGACGACAGTTTAAGTACTGACATAGTAGAATGTAAACCTTTTTAAAATTTTTAGTCTCTATCGGCTATTACGACCATAAAAAGTTTATCTCTTCAATGTTATTTAAACAGATTTTTACTGAAATGTAACTAACCAATCGTTAAAAACATTTCTTAACTGAACTAGTTCTACCTACCTATCCTACATTCTCAGCAATAATGTTGCTCAGCCAACAGACGGACCAATTTAATGTTTTTATAGTTCTTTCTTCGGTTAATTGATGTGTTCTTATACCACTTAACAAGGTCAATTGGCCGCGAGTTTCGAATGCCAGCCACTTTGGGTTCTTAGCCTCACATGGCTTGAAATACAGGTTTCGGTGCTAGGGCTCATTACATGGTTTGATATGCAGGTCTCTGTGTAATAGAGCCGTGTTACATGAGGTCGTTGTGCAGGCAAAAATAAAACTCCAATGTTTTGCCAGCAAGTCGGTGTAACTTTGAAGTTTGGACAGCCCCCATGATGTGTGAGTTTGGTAAAATCTTTTTATATTTTATATTTATGAGCATGTTGAATAAAAATTTTAGGAATTTGTTTGTGAAAGATAAGGATAGATAGATTATTTTTGTGACATGTTCCATAAGTTTACATCTTTATGTTGGTAGGTACTTAATAGATGTATAATTACTAATCGAACTCTCGTGGAGGTCTATTTTATTAACTCATTAGTTAATCTCGATTTAACTTACATAATTAACTTTTAAGTCATTCACTGACTTACATCAAGCGAAATAATTGTGGGCGTCGTCCATTTTGTGGTCATTATTATTAAAAACCTTTAGTAACCCCGCTGTTAAAACATTTAATGTGAAAGTAAAACAACATAATATAATTGTGTTCAGTATTTATAATCTTAATTTAATATTGTGTAACTTAAATTTTATTGAAATCCAAAGGAATGTTGATGTTTTGGAAAAGCTTGTAAATGCAGTACTTATTATATAGGAACTCGATTAATTTTAGAGCACCTATTTCTCTATACCTACAGTGAAAACCATTTATAGCGTCGGACCGGGTAATACGACGAAACTTTGAGGTTTGTCATGATACAACATTAAGATTTTAATATCCATATAACAATTATCTGTCATTATATTGCCACAAAGCCCTTTCGGAAACAAATTATTGTGGAGAAACCATGTCTACAACTGCTCTGGAATTATAAAACCCACATCCGCTATTATAACACGATTCCAAATTGAGGTAAAATAGTCCCCTTGTGTAATTATATAAAAGTACGTAAGAGGGTTAGTTCCTCAAAATAAAGGTAGAAATTACTAATACTATATTCTTTTGATAACGCAAATTTAATAGTTACATAATATTCAGTTTTATTATGGGTTATTCTAGATATATATTAATATTAATATTTTTGCACATAAAATAATTAATTATAGTTAGCATTTTTTTGGCTAGATGGCATACAATTATATATACTGACATACAAATATATAAATATAAAAAAGAAGTGAAGATCAATAAATAATCATCGCCACTTTGAAGGGACCGATAAAAATCTTATAGTAATCGTAAGAGCCCGATAGTCGCTATAACCGATTTTTGATTGTTCATAATATGTATCATGAAAGTGTCAAATTTTTGTCCTTATACCATATTCATCGTTATAAAGATTTTTATTTTATTAGGCAGTATGTTTAAGGCATTTACCAACATACTTTTAATTCCCTTAAAATCTGTCCAGTTTTACAATTAGTAAATTGTCAGTCATCGAAGCTTAATGATTAGCTGCAACCTCTGGTCCACAACCAACCACTAGTCTTCCAAATTGCTTAAGGGCTACGTATTAGCTACCGACCACAGTCTACACCGGTTCAGCCTGCAGAAAACCTTGAAAGAACCTGTAAATCGTATTAATACGAGCGACGCTGCATATTAAAAATATAGTTTAATATTCTAACTAAAGTCCAGTCAAACGGTGTCTCAAGCATTAGGTACCTGGTCATGAATAAATTATATTTTCATAAGAACGAGTATGTACCTATTAAGTACATAATATTATAATCTAGGTACTGTATTAGGCGAAACAAAGCAAATGAATTCGTAATTTTAACAACACAAAGTATAGTTTCGTGTAGCACTATTGTAATTAACAACATAATATGTATTTAATATTCAAATGAATATAATCCCTGCATTAATATGTACATTGACCTTTTTTATTCGACATTTAAAACAAGACGTTTTATTAGATAGAACTTACTATTTGAATAATCATAACTCGTTTTCTATGTGATTTAAATGACCATACTCACCGTCCAGCCTGCAAATCCATGCCTCGCGGCATATATAATACTTATATATATGCGCGGGATAAGGCTGGATGATCAGGATGACCCTTAAGACACGTCACGTCGTTTTTAGGGTTCCGTAACACATAAGAAACCCGTATACGGATTCCTTATGTGTTACCGTGAACCCTAATTAGCGAAACTATAAAGTTTCGCTCTGTCCGTCCGTCTGTCTGTCCGTCCGCGCTTATAGCTTCTGTAATTATGAATATAAATTGATGAAATTTGGTATAGTTATAGATAAAGATATTTTTTCATCCTACCCCATCGTGTGGGGTATCGTTGAATAGGTATTTTAAAATAAAGGCAAGGTTTCATACATATTTTTATACAAAGTCAACCATTCACGAGTATTCGGCCTCCAAAGTGGTTTATAAGTTGGTCTTTTTTTTTTTTGGAATTTCTAAACTGTGAGACTTAGAAACTTGTAATTTTCCATGCTGATGGATTATGTTAAAAACTCTTTAGGAAAATTATTTTGAACAAAATAGGTCAGTAGATTTTGAAGTAAGATTTGAAGTAAAAATACTCATGCTCTTGGTTAGGTTTTGTATTATTTTATAACAAAGAAGTAAGGTTTAAAGAAAACAGCTATTTTTAAATTATCTATCAGTTAATACACAGTGAAAATCTGTTATGACGGCATTGTATAAATGATGATCGTAATAGTCGATAGTAATTAAAACTGATATCAAAATGTTTCTATTGATGTCATGAAATATTACATGAATTCACAATTTGTCGTACCTAGTACCCGGTTCGTCGTTATACAAAGTTCAAACTGTATTTTGTGCATTTTATAAGACTACAACAAAATCTAGAATGTTATAATTAAATCCCAAACATCATAGACATAATATAGTTTAGACTTCAGAAAAAACAAACACCTAAATACCATGTTCTCGTGTGAATCTTGTTGTTTCAAATGCCTGCGGGATGTTTGGAATGTTTTGAACTTGGAAAAGTTTGCTCAGTCTAATCTATTTAAAATGTCTGCCAAATTAGTCCGAAAAAAAAACCTTGATATACATATACATATATGTACTCGTATATATGTATGTGTATATGTATGTGTATATATATGTTTTACTAAAAACAACCTGTTGTTCTTCTGAAAATCCTTATTAGTGGCCCAATAACGTTTGTGTAAAGAATTTTGGTAGAATAAGATCATTGTGACGAAGTTTTATAACCTTTTATAACAATACTTAAAAATTTTGAATTCTGACCTTGATATTGATCTCGCTCCTGTAACTTAATATTGCTAGTAAGGTACACATTGTAATACCTTTTTAGAAACTACACATACTAGACAATTTATTACGATAATGGGCAGCTATAGCGCCATACTTTTTTTTTCACAGTAAATGATCAAAGTTGACATTAAGAAAAAAATAGTTTTTAAAAAAGCATAAAAAGAAGATGTTGAAAATTGTTTACGTTAAAAACACCTAAAATTGTATTAAAATTAAATAATACACGTCTTCAGGAGTTTAATAATAAAAAAATCACACAGAACTACCTAAATTCGATGAAATGGCAACGGAATGAACGAAAAAAGTAGCGAAATTTATAAAAAAGTATAAAATGCTACGCCATTTTCATATGGTTTGAACCCCTGGCAAGAAAATACGATTTTCTTACAGTTTCACATCCGGACCAACTCCAGTTTACGGGTTATCCATTATTTACGACAGACCCTGTATAGTGTTTCATAAAATCGATGAAGTAAAGAAGTTTAGGCAGAAAAAAGAATTGAAATTTTTAAAACAAAAAGGCTTAGGAAGTAGCTAAGCCTGTAACCTGTATATTTCCTATAGGTACTATCTATACTTAGTTCATTTTGTTGAATTCACTGTGATTCAAAATAAGACCAATACAAAAACAAATGGAATTCAGAGCGAATAATTTAAAACTATAAAAATATTTAAACGCATTCAAATACACATTCGAATTGACAGTCGTAAAGGCTAGTTCACAGACAATTAGTTTTTTTACGCCGAATTTGACAAGACGCCGGCCTATGATTTGACGAACTAACGATCTCCCCATAATCTTCATGATTGCATGTTGCCCGCCCATCGCGCGGAGGTAATCGGTTCGAATCGTGAGTTTATTTACTTCAGGACATAGCGACTGGTGAATTATAATTGGGGATAGTATGATGGTATTAAATTCGAAAAATTATAGAATACTAATAATTAAAATTGACTTGTTTGCCACCTGGCCAAGTATAAAAATAATTCTAAAAGTTCTGGTGCTAAGATATCAATTACTGAACGAGTAGAATACCCATAGTACCGATCACCACGAACCACGAACCATGAACGTTAAACAGGGACATTAATTTTCTTATATAAAATTATGGATTGCAATTTCAACGTCTCGCTAAAACCCGAGAACGGCTGAACCGATTTGGCTAATTTTGGTCTTGAAATAATAGTGCAAGCTCAGGGAAGGTTTAAACGGTGAGAGATATTGGAACAATTGCGAGGAAAATACTAAAAACGATGATTTAACTTTCCTATACTAACTGTGTTCAATTTGTCACTTGACTGTCAATTTTTTTTAAGGTGCGTTCAGTTTACCTGTTTGGTTTATTTATTTATTACAGTTCAAAGTTAAGACAGAACAACGTGTGTCGGGAGTCGGGACAGTAGTAAATAAAAATTTCCAACAAAAGACAACGCAACCGCCATGAATGTATATATTTTTTTGAAAGTCTAGCATGTAGCTATGTAAATCTCGTGACTGTATCCCATCAAACCGAAAGCGAACCGACAGACTTTAAAATTATTAGTTCTAAAAATGTTTCGAATTGGAGTAGATTGCTTGAGGAATTCGCATGATAGCTAAATCAACTGTTTTTGTCTTCCAATAGTTATATTAATACATCTGCTCCGATATTATATTCTCTTTAAACAATCTTAAACGTTGGCCCAAGGATATATTCAAAGATTGCGTGATAGGTAGTATTACTCAAATCTTAAATTGTGTACAATGCAGGGAAAATCTGTTATAACGACATTGAAGCGACCGAAAAATTATGGTCGTAATAGCCGATAGCATATAAACATAGAAATCAAAACTCAAGATAGGCTATGATGTACGTTTGACAGAACAAACCTTCATACAGTAAAAAGTTACGCCATCTTGGTTTTCACTATACTTCAAATGTCAGCCATCTTGTTTTCACCATACTTCAAATGTCAAAATGGCCCAAAAATCTCAAAAGTCGGGCCATTTAACTGCAGACACTTTTTGCGTGAACGTGCCTTGTCTATAATATATACGTCTATGGGTATAAAATATTAATGTTGACTTAAATCAAAATGCTTATGTTGTACTATGACAGATCTCAAAATATCGTCGTAATACCCGGTTCGTTGTTATAAAGGGTTTTAATTTTTTACGAAATTGAAATGACATTATTCCTCAGATATTATCTATCTATTTAATATTATGATCTTTCGATATGCTTAAAGAACAAAAATAAAGTATGCCAAGTACGCACATTCCTATTAAATGCTAAATGAAGAATTCTACTGTTACAATTAAATTGCCTTGATGATCAATGAGGTGCCGACGATAGAGATGGAAGATACGATATACATATGTGAGAGCGAGGCAGCTATATATACTTTAACTGTTAACAAGATAACAAAGGTGTGTAAAAAGTACCGAAATAACAGCACCTAACTAGGTGTCAATAAGGCCGTCTTACATATGCCATAATAATAATATCTATGGACGCTTCACACCACGTCAATCTGGTCCCGAGGTAAGTTCTCGAAGAACTTGTGTTACGGGTACACATCCATGACCCAGGAACACAGAAAACTTTTTGTTCCTTCGGCGGGATTCGAACCCGCGATCCCGGCATGAGCACTAACACGCCCAACCACTGAGCCACAGAGGTCGTCAAACAATTATTGCAATAACCGGCAAATAGTAATTTTAATTGAAGAATTTAGCTAAGATTTTCATTCGGTTTTCTACAGAATGGTATGACCAATGTGTAAATACAAAATTGTCCAATAAATTAGAGCTCAAAGTAGTCTTTGCAACGGTTTGCACTGAAATAGAAGATTTTTTATATATCACACCGAATTTTGAAAACCCCTTTCCCCTTATTAATTAACATATTCATACCAAAATTCATGTTCAGAGAATGTCTTCCAATGTATCAGACAAAGACATTCGAATTTATGTTAGCATGGTGTAGTTTTTACTACTTCAAACTTTTTGCGACGTATTAAAAGATAAATTATAATAATATCACACTTAATTCTCGACTTATGTCTAGATTCATATCTAGTTCGTAAAAAAGTCGCACTTGTGTGCGTGGCTTTCTCGTCAGCTGTGAACTGGCGCCGTCTGACAGCTCACCTGTAGATCAATTATGCTGTAAATGCCGGGTTTAATTGGCTTAATAGATTGCAGTACCCTCCAGTGGCTCTAGGCTTTTGCACAAACGGGAAATTCTGCGACTTGCGAGCTATAGAAAATGATAGTGTAAATCTTTATTCTACTCAAATATTATGTTCTTCTAGCTCTTCCGACACACGTTGTTATGTCGCACCTATAAAATATATTATAGTGTTGATATTTTCCCCGCAATTTTACCAAAATTTCTCACCGTTTGAACCTTCGCTGAACTTTACCATAATTTCAAGATCATAATTAGCGAAATCGGTCCAGCCGTTCTCGAGTTTTAGCGAGATATTGGAATTGTAATCCACTTTTTTATAAATCTTCAGTAAGTCTTCAGTATTAAATCTTTAAATTGTCTGATATTTTTATAAATACTTTTCTCGCCCTTACATAACATTCCTCACTTGGCATCAGTTATTGATGAAGTCCCGTATAAGATAAAAAGCCTTTAAAATCGAATTGTCGATTAAGCATAACATTTATGGAAATTTGTGCGAAAACTTAAAAATATCAGGTTTCATACCTGGTTGTCAATATCATGTTACCGTTTTAAAAACACCGGATGAACCAGAAATTCATTAATACGCAGCTCATAATACAACAAAAACACCTAGGAACCAGCTCAACACAGCTCATAACCTGAAACTGAAACAAAAAGACCTAGGTATGGAATCTAGATCTAGATGTCGTAAGATTTATGACAGGAGTGAGAATGAAGGACCATTCACAGTAAAAACTTGGCAGTAGATATCATCAAGCATCCGGCTGCAGGAATGTGGAGCAGTGATGTTTCACACTGGAGAATAATATGTGTGAAACATTGTACCGAGTTGGAAGGATGCAGTGGCGAAGCGCGAAATCTACGGAATGGTAAGCCGCGTAAGCTAACATCTATTGTAATACAGAATAGCGATATTTATTTTGATTGCACTCAGCAGTTACATTCATAAGGGAAGGCGATATGACGTCGAGTTGTGGACACGCCTCGCTACTGGTAGAATGCAGTGCAGTGATGATTTACACAAAAATGTTGCTGCACCACAATGGACGACCGATTCAATCGTCTTCGACGTTGGGGCGTTAATCCCTAGTGGTCGTATGTCCTGTGTCAATCTCTTGTGAAGATTCTTTAGCTGCGTTCTTTGTGAAATTTGAGTGAAATTTTGCGGGAAATTTCTAAGTCGCGTAACGTCACGACACGATTTTGGCTATAGCGCCATCTATCGGTAGCTACTAATATACATCTTACTTATTAAAACTTCACTTTCAAAAATGTCGAATACTCTATAAAAGATAAACTTAAGTTGAAAACTTGTGTTTGAGTCGTAAAATTTTATTCTTCAATTCGAATATACTTTAATGAAATAATTGCAATTGGACCTTTATGGTCCAATGGTGGTTAATGGAGATAAAATATGGTTTAAAGTTAATTACACTGATATTTGGGAGGGCGAGTAAGCTGATAGAAAGTTGCCACTCTTTACAGAAGATACTTAAAAGAGCTTACTTAAGTTTATTAATGGAGAAAAGCTGAATATTTAAAGGCTATTTAAGGGGCTCTCAAGCTGTCTTTATTATTCCACCAACCAGACACAGTAATATCTGTGTGATTTAGGGGGATCATAACTTTAAGCAACGTTTAATTATTCCCTTTTAAAGAGCTTGTTTCTTGCCATCCCCTCCAAGTCACAATTTGGATAAGAGTAGGTTAGATATTGGTAGTATTGGATTACCAGGCAAACTTTCTTGTAACTTCTATTTTTGTGGTAGCAACAAATGTTGTATAAAATCAGGCCAATGACCAAGAGTATACTAATATATTATATTAATGATATTATACAATAAATGAATTCAAATGAATAGAATAATGTCAATTGTCCGACAGGTTGGGCGAGTTTTGTTACATTTTCATCCGAAACCAGTAGGTGGTAGAGATTTAAAAGTAACGAAAAAAGCGTACCCGTACGTATTCGCTACTATAACAATGAGTACTCGTTACTATAGTATCATTACGTTACTGGTTGCTTCTGATACCTCATAACATGCTATGTTATGTTAGAGCGAAGCGCTCCGTGGCCTAGTGGGTAGACCGTTTGGTTCGCACTCGAGAGAGTGCAGGTTCGATTCCCATGTTGTGGCGTGTACCAATGAGACATTTTCAGATCTCAAGTACATTATACGGAAGCTCTAACCGTGAAGGAAAACATCGTAAGGAAACCCGCACATGGTTGGCCCCAGACGTATTGACCAGTCATTCCTCTGGACTAGGCTGACTGTGTTGTGAGGATGCCGTATGTGCTTGGGCAACCATACGATATTTAAAAATATCTACTGCCCCAGGCACTACAGTATTTCAAGAGTGGTTACTTCGCTCGGTGAATACTGTATAAATCATTCAACAACGGTTGAAAAGGCCTAAGCAGTAAGTTAGAACAACGAATCAAGTCGTATTGCGTACGCGTCTAGTATGATGTCGCGGTGTCGCAAAATTCGTAATTTGTAGAAAACATAATTATACATTGCATATCAAGCTGCGTAAGATGCATTTTTTCACTTATCCGTATTTTGAACCAGACTTGAGCTTAAGTCTAGTTTGATTTAATAGGTAAAGTGTAGAACTACAAGTGAACTGTTGACGTAATCACCGTAGGAATACTACGAAAAATGCGAGTAACGAAATGTATTCGTGTGTAACGTTTCGTTACTCGATACCAGATGGCTCACCCGTTACTCAGTAACGAATACATCGGGTTTGCTACAGCTCTAGTAGGTGGGATGAGCTTTTTGCATATTCAATGGTTAATATTATTTCTCCTTTGGGACCGTGACCAAAAAGTGTTTATTGGACTCAATCATTTGGGGAGACGTGACATACGTTTACAACTAACTTATGAACTGATCTGCGAGTAGTGACACAAGTAACTTGGTAATCCCTAATAATTTCATTAAGTACTTGTTAATTAGATGTTTTATAAAGATTTCAAAACTAAAGATAGGCTATGAGTTATGACTTATGGAAAAAGTTACGCCATCTTGATTTCACCGTATCTCAAATGTTAAAATGGCCCCAAACAACCCCAAAAGTAGGGGCATTGAAGTGGAGACAGTTTTGTGC
This sequence comes from Phengaris arion, assembly GCA_963565745.1. Classification (NCBI taxonomy): domain Eukaryota; kingdom Metazoa; phylum Arthropoda; class Insecta; order Lepidoptera; family Lycaenidae; genus Phengaris; species Phengaris arion. The sequence goes on along the minus strand of OY751446.1, from coordinate 4,444,042 downwards.
CTTGACATGTCTCGTATAATACGTATACGTCTATGACGTTTTATTGAAAACTAGCAGACCCGCGCCCACTTCGTTGGGCGTTAAACATTTTTTGATGATGTTGATGAGGATTAAAAGTATCCCAAGTTACGCCTTATAACTTCAGTTTATAAAAGGGAAAGTCCCGTGACTATCGGTTCAGCCGTTCCAGAGATTAGCCGAAACAAACAGACAGACAGACGGACAGACAAAAATTTTTTTTTTTATTGTTAATATCGTATATACATTCATATGCATTAAGTAAAAAGCTGTTATTTTAAATTACAAACGGACTCTTCAATTTTATTTATCAGTTGTATGGATTCATATTAGTTTGATTCTTGTTGTTTCTAATTCATAATTTATTTTACGATTTAAGTGTCTGTAATGTAATTAGAGTTGTTTTTCCTACAAGGATACCTAATAATAAATAACTGAATTTCAACAGATTTTACTAAACCCAAATTTCCGTTTATATTGAATGTTAAACCCAAAATACCGTTAAAATACTCAATATGTTGTTTAACTTCCTTGCGAATAGACCTACAAACTTGTTACTTACAACTTTAACAACTATACAGAACCCATGATCTAGGACTTAGATTCTAAGTTCATCTACATCTAAGTAATACAAGGGGTTAAGTAAACTTAACTTCGTATTTATTTATTGTATTACTCTTTTATTAAAACAGCGCTTGACATCAGATACAGTTGTAATTTTATGTGTGCAACTGTTTAAAAGAGGTCAGGTTTCATATTGTACTCAATTGCGCCCTGCACACGTAAAGTTCGCACCGCGGATCGGACTGCGTTCCAAACCGCGTAGGTATCTGTGCGGTTTGGACTGTGGATAGAGCTGTCGTGCTAATTACGAACACGGTTTGAACTGCCGGCGCGCGGCGTCTTACATTTCTTGCCAATTGTGTGTTCATTGTATTTCACGGGAAATTTCAAAGGACCGCGGTAAACGGTGTTTATTCAAAGTAAATACAGCTCGAGGCGAAGGCATCTGTCGGATAATCGTCTGCCAATAATTGCCGAGAATTACCGAGGATTGCCGATCGGCACACGAAACGGTGATTATATGGAAAGGCAATTTTCAAATGAACACACTCGTTCGGTGTCTTTGTTGGGTTATTTGTCTAAGTAGCAATAGGTGCAACTTAGCAAGCACTCGGTACACGACTGGTATAGAAGGTGTAAATTATTTAGTAGTATTGTGTATTTTAAAATTGCAGTTAAGTTTACACGTAAAAACTTTGAGGAAACACAACAGACAAATTGTCTGTATGCAAGCAAAAATCCCATTTTGTATCAAAAATTGATACGCATCATGGATAGAATATTCATAACCCCAAAATTACAAACGCTTCTTGAAATTAAGTGAAATCCAAGTTGCACTTAATTTCTAGTTTGAGAATGCGTTATACTAACCACGATGGTTATTATCAATCAATCCTTTATTGCAAGAACGTGGTATACATAAGGTCTAACAAAATATTACATCTAACATACAACATTCTGCCATCACAATGTCGCACAAAATATTCTGGACATGCAAAGGGGTGGGAATTTATTTAACATTATTAAATTGAAGAAACACATTAAAATAAAATAAAATATAGTATTATGAAAACTCTTTCCTTGTTAGTGTTCAAAATATTGTTTCACTACATTAGGTATGTGCAACAGCAGTCAGAAAATATAAATAATTTTAAAACCTATTATAACGCTTTTCATTTAAGACTTCAACATATTGAGACTACTATTCGTATATATTACGGGATGTGCAACTAGATGTAAAAAATATCGATAATTTCAACCTACATTTACGGCTCGTTAAAGTTTTGTACAAATAATACGGTCTGGCCCTAAGCCCTCTAATAACATAATTATTCCTCTCCGTCTCTGTGTAATTTGAGGGCGCATCCTTTGCAGTCACGATTTTAATTTACCATGTCATTTGCATTGTTTAAATTATTTGGGTTCGTTTCGATTTAATTTCGGTTTGTTTCTAAAAATGTTTTTCTTAATATTGTCGATTAAGAAAAATACTCTTTTGATTCGTCCCTAAACGTTTGTGTAGGTCATATTTATCCACATTACTGTACAATTATAAGTATAAATAAAAAAATATAAATAACTAGATGTTTCCCGCGACTACGTACGCACAAAAGAAAATCCCCCGGGACTGTACATTTTGCCGCGAAAAAAAGTAGCATATTATGTCCTTCCCCGTGCTCCACTCTATGTATCCTACCTATATAGCAGTATTGTATTTCCTCTGTATCTAAGCGTTTTTATGTAATCAAATTTATTTAAAACGAGCGACAACGACAGACGTTGTCCTGCCAGGCTGATTCGTAAATCTAAACCATCCAGGGCGCCACCCAAACGCATACAAAAAAATTCATTCAAACGGTCCAGCCATTTAGGAGGAGTTCAGTGACATACACACGTACAGTAGAATTATATATATAAAGATAATCAAAAGTTAACAGTAATAACACACAGGACTTCTTGCACTATTTCCACTTTAATAAGTATTTTACATTATTTTTAATATATTACACGACCGGTTTCGACAAAGTGACCACCTGATCATGACTTTGTCGAAACCGGTCGTGTAATATATTAAAATTAATGTAAAATACTTATTAAAGTGGAAATAGTGCAAGAAGTCCTGTGTGTTATTACTGTAAAACATAAATTTCCACCAAGAACCTACAGTACAATCAATAACAAATCAAAAGTTAAAAACTATAACCTGACTACGCAAATTATATAGCCTAGTTTGCTCGCGCCATCTTTAAGAGTCTATTGACACCTCATTCATTAAAATCGGATCAGTAGTTTAGGCACTACAGTGGAGAAAATATACATGTACATACATTTTATTAGTTATACATACATATAATGCCAAAATCATTACTTCCTTTTGGCTTTGCCGTAGTCGGGTAAAAATAATGATCTTCAACTAATTTAGTCCAAACATTTCGTTCAAATCCCTTCACTGCACGAATAAACTTCCGACATACTGATGTAGCCTGTTCCCAGCGGGGGAGCGGTTTTTGTTTTGTACTCGTTTGTAAGGTATATTCAATTGAATTTATACATTGGTAATTGAATCCAGAACCATAAGGACTAGACTTTAGTAAGTTGATTTATGAGTTACAAATAATGATTTGCGACTTATCGGGTATACAAGGAGGCCAATCTATAATATATATATATATATATATATATATATATATATATATATATATATATATATATATATATATATATATATATATATAATCTATAAATTTGAAGTAAGTGCAGAAACATTTTTAATTTTTTCGATAACATAAATGTATCAATACGCCAACAATTTTCACTATAAAGTGGTTAAAAAACATAATTAAGTCGCAAAAAAGTTAGTGCTGTAACATTGTAGATATCGATAGCTCGATAAAGTAAAAACCATAGACGGTATCGAGAATTCTCAACAAACTAAAAACTACTTGTACTAGCTTGTACACCTGCACATGCCGCTCATTCTTTCCATAGACCATAGATAATGGATGGAGCATTCCCTGAGCAATGATCATACGGAATTCAACTTTCACATATAAAAAGAGACGAGCGGAATTTGCGGCCACCAGTAATTTTCTACGTCAAAACTGAGATGTGACATCGCATTGCAGTTTTGTGTCATAGCTCATATGGCATCCAGACTTTCGTCATCTCTCTCATCACTCATGAGAAGCTTCTGTGTGAAAGCGAGAAGGCGAGATACTATCACGTTCCCGGGGCTTTTCGGCAAGAGTTAGAATATCCATTATAAAAGGGCAGCTCAGTCCAGACTCTACATCTACGGTTCTTTCACATTACAAGTATTTGAACTTGTTCGTCTAGTTAACACACCTTTGTTAACAAGAACCTTGTAGTTAGCGGGTTAATAACATGTTAATTAACTTAATGATTGACTTGGCTGAGGTTAAGGATACTTTTACGTCATCGTGTTTTTTTTTCGGTTTAGATTTTTTTTTAATTTTTAGGTTTTTCTTTAATTGTGTTTTCTATTCACGAGATGCATTGTGCTAATAATTATGTTGTAATTAAGCAATTGCGATTAGTATTCTACTAACAAAAAGGTGCTAGTGCTAGCTTTAGTAATGTGCGCAGAGAAAGTGTATTCATAATTAGTATTGCTCAGTCAGGCGACTGACTCTTCGATTTCACTTCTTATGACGTCTGTGTATTAATATTAATTATACGCTAGGTACATTGATATAATCACATTTTAAATATTGGCTTAGATTGATTATTTAGTATTTACTTACTCACAAGAATAAAGCTCATAAATTTTATATTTCCATGAAACTCACTTAAAACTTATTACTTACCCACAAAAATAAAGCTCATAAGTTTTACATTTCCTAGAATCGTAATTGTTTAGTAAACAGCCACCAAAATAAAAAAATATATATTTATCACCACATTCTAGCAGTTACGTTATGTGATTAAGTCGATTGAAATGTAAATAAATATCGATATTGTCCCCTCACTATTCTCGTGTTCCAATCGACAGTATGCATAATTACAATAAATAATATTGAATATTAAGATAGTGTAATTTAATGGTGTAATAAATTGTAGAAAATACTAAAAATACCGTTGCGTTTTACAATCTTTATTAATTACCGCAATAAAAATTAAAAGCAATAATTTTACGTCACCTCCCTAGTTTATCGATAAAATCATTTACTCAAAGCATTATTAAATGCTAATAGTAAGCTTATGTTAGCATCAAGAGATTAACGAGTAATTTGACAAGAGTAATTTTCCTGGTTATTTTTCATAGAACTGGCGTCAAGCGTGTGACTTTCGAGTTTAAGTTATATTCACAGCTATCGCTTAACTTAACACTTAAACAGAAATCATAATTCTACTTCTATTATAAATGTGAAAGTTTGTGAGGATGAATGCATGTTTGTAACTCTTTCACGCAAAAACGGATTTCAATGGAATTCGCTATGGTTGTAGTTTTGGCTCTGGCTTAAAACAGGCTACTTTTTATTCCGAAAAAATACAGTATTCCCGTGGGATACCCGATACTATATTTACGCGGGCGGAGCCGCGGGAACATGCTAGTATGTAATATTATTATGTACCTACTATTAAAATATTATTGTAGCCAATACAACTCCTTTTTTAGGATTCCATGGTTTATAGGGTTTTTATTAAGGTAATGTGAGTGGGGTAGTCTGTGTAACTATTTTTTTGTATTTCTAAGCATGTTTTAAAAAATATTAGCTTCTACACACCTTCCTCCACATAAACTTTAACTGTGCCAAATTTCATACTCCTTCGCTCGAACCTGTACTCAAAATGTATGCTTCACGTATTAATATACTAGTATTAAGATACTAATTTTGCCAAGGCAAAAGAAATGAAAGACAATGTGTCTACTGGATGAGTAGTCTGTCAGACTACTAGACAGAGGTCTTCTAGCAGACGGAGCATACAAACAATTCACCCGATATTTACATTTAACATTGATTAGACTTGAAACGCATCGAGTGGAGGCTATAAAGGGGCTGTGGGGTGACCACAGTTTAGCTTAATTGGAGACTCTCCAACACTTTTCACTTGCGATTCGTCAATAGACAAGCGTTGAAATGTAATTCTGCAGCAACTGCTTTTATTTTAAATATATTTAAATTCGCTTACGAATATTAAGATAAATAATAATAAGACATATTGCAATCGTCTCTAATTTTTAAGGTGAGTAAGTAGTTACGAGTACTGTGACAAAACTAATTGCAAATAATAATTACGGCATGGGAAAACATAAATTAAAAATGAACTTTAATTTCCGTTGATACATAAAAAAAACTTTAGAGGTGTCAAGGGACACTCGGATGGAACGAAGTTCCTTTCGATTAATTAGTGAAGGAATTGTAATAAAATTTTATTTTTTTTAAGTTATAATATATATATTTTTTTAATTATTAACAAATATACTTAATGTAATATAAACTTAATCAGTAGGCTCAATTTTAGTAATAAATGAGAGAGAGAAGGAGAGAGACAGACAACTATAGCAAAACAATAAAACATACAACTTTTAGTCATTAATTTTTTCCGTCTAGCCCCCTTTCGCAACGCGCGATAAGGAACTCCGTTCCAATAATATAATGTAATAAAAATATTTATTACATAAGTTGAATGCAATTAATTTTACAGTTAATTGCATTCAACTTATGTAATATTTAAAATACAATTTTCATTTTAAAATGTGTATCAACAAGACATTGTTCCATAAAAGCGAGCGTCATTTAGTTAATTACGAGCAAAAACATTGCAATGCGAGCAAAAGCTAATAGGATATTACTAAGTAAGAAAAGACAATGTCCAAGAAAACCCTAGCAATATGGTCACTGTCGCTCAGTTCATCAGCGCTCCTTTGAGCGTGCCGCCGCGCCGCCCGGTAAATGAATGTGCGTTTGTTTCTCGTAAGAGCTATTTGAAACGCTGCAAGTGCTGGAACTAATGCATGTGCTAAATCCTGAGTTTCATACAAATCATGGTAGCATTAGTATGCATTAATCTTAGCGTCAGTTTACACCGAGAAGTAACGCGGTGCGCTTTTTAATTTTTATTCAGATAGCGAATGTGATGATTCTAAATTGAACAGTATTCGCGAATCGGACACAAAAATATACACGTTTCTTTGCAAGAAAGGCGCCGCGCGAAGCTTGCAATTTTTTTTTTTTTTTTTTTTATTAAATAAGGGGGCAAACGAGCAAACGAGTCACCTGATGGTAAGCAACTACCGTCGCCCATGGACACTCGCAACATCAGAAGAGCTGCAGGTGCGTTGCCGGCCTTTGATTCGAATTTGGCAATTCGAATTTTGCACGGAGACGTATATCTTCTGTGTTGGTCTATGACCTCTTGATTGTAAGTCCTTCGTGCGCTCGTGTGGTGATGATAATAATACAGCAGCAATTCTTATACTCTCCTTTATTGGTGCTTACCACAAATACGTATTACAATATGTAATGAGATATGCTTAGCACAATATATACGTCTACACTATGTATAGCCTTTTGGCCAACTGCAATAAACTAACTCGATAGGCTTTACTTATGACGTCTGTCAATGTCAGTAATGACATTGACAGTTACATCTTACTGTTGATATATGTAACACCTCCCTTTTCGAGTATAAAAGCAAACTAAAAATATAGGTACATAACTAATAACAAATACATTACTTATCTACTCAAATTTCTCATGCATGTACAATTTAGGACGCTTTACACTTCTACCAGACCTGGTTACGTAACCGGTATTTTCTAGACTCTCCGTAGGAACACAGTTCTCATCGTTAATGCAATTTTGAACGGGACCGTTTCCGTGTTGTGTTAAACTCATGGGATCTATACTCTCCTGCATGGGAGGCATATTGATTGTGCTGCCATCGCCATAAAAAGAAGGTGGAGGATTTATTTCTTTTAAATTCTTTTTTCTAGGTCTAATGTGTCCCCTATTCCTCCTATACACAACACCGTTTGGATCCGCAACATAATACGATCTACCACATCCTAATTTCTCTTTAATTATTCCCGGAGACCAGAACGATTTAGGATTTTTTTTGAAGTAAATGTCATTCCCCGGCTGAAAATCATAAGGTGTATGCTTCGCATTCCTGTCAAAATAAAAAGACAACATGTCTCTGCTATATCTATGACATCTTTCAAATGTCGAAAATTTTACAATTTTAGGTTTTAATTTTTTGTTAAGAATTGGTAAATTTACTCGCAAGTTTCTAGACATTAATAATGCGGCCGGACTGGGAAAAAGTTGTGTAAATAAAGTTTAAATTTTAATCGCTATTTTAAAAATTGGGCACCGCGTCGTGTCTCGATGTGAACTGACGCTTAGCTTTGTTTCGGAACCTAAATAAACTGTCGCAATTAGCTTACACTTTGATTTTACTTTTATTGAATTATAAATAAATCGACTTGTTTTTTTTATTATCTAATATTTAATAAGGGTTTTTGTCTATAAGACATGGCAACCCCATCGTATCCACCGTAAAGAAATTCACTCATAATCGTCTTGTTATCATAAACTGTTTTTGGAGTTCGGACCAATCAAAACGGGTTTGACGTTGATTTGACGTAACTGTTTTATTGCAAGATCTAAATAGCTGAATCGTCCTGTAACACAATACAATACAACAGGTATTAATGATCGAAGATCGTCCTACAGTATTCGATCGTTAGGTTGGCTTCAGATGATACTGATGATGATGACGAGAACACACAACCGCACATTCGCATGTTAATTATGTTATCAATAATTAGCTGATGTACGATTGAATTCCGAACCGCATCAGCCGACCGCATTCCTGTCTTCTTTCTCCGCTCGTAGGGCTGTGCCACCTGCGAGAAACTGGAAGAGCTGATTTTGCAGCTGTCTAGCTGTAATTGTATATTTATATAGTTGAGGCGTCGCTTGGCGCCAATGTTTAAAAGTACGGTGTAGATTTTAATAGAATATCGAGTTGCCATATGAAATGTGTAATAATATTATCGTCTGGTGGCGAAGTGATTCATCACCACGTCAATATGCAATACATCACAATAAGGAAATGGAAAATGCAAATAAATATTATTTTAGACTAGATGTTGCACACGACTTTGTGCGCGCAAAAGGAAATCTTCCCGTGGTCTACTATATTATGTATTATGTACTATATCTGTGCCAAATTTCATCAAAATCGGTCTAGTAGTTTCAACAACATACAAAGAACCAAATCTCTCCTCTTTATAACATTAGTATAGGTGAGTTATTTAAGCTATAATACCTACCTTAATAGTAAATACATAGTCATGACGCTAGTAAAATCGGCGAAGATGACAATCAAGTTTTTAAAGTAAATATTTTATAGTAAATATTTCTAGCAATTTATATGTGTAATCTATTCATTCTATCTTCCAAATCAACATAAATAACTGACGGTTTATATAGTGTTATAAATAACTTTTTATTACAACTTGACCTCTTGCGAAAATTCACACACTCGAGAGAATATAGGAAGTTCACGTGGTATAAAATTTTAATATTTTGTTTATTTATAAACGTGATAACGATGGGTCTGGAAATTATTTCTCTGTTCATATTATTAACCCCCGACGAAAACAGGGGGGTATTATAAGTTTGACGAGTCTGTTTGTGTGTCTGTCCGTAGCATTGTAGCTCGCGAACGGATGAACCAATTTTGGTATAGTTTTTTTAAGGCGACATAATCGAGACTCGAGAGTGTTCTTAGCTATAACTCATCATCATCAGCTCGCTCACTATTAAATTTACTCGCAAATATATTAAACTACTATTTGTGCCAACCCTAATCCCATCACGTCTATAGAAATAAGTGCATTCCAATCAAGTATTAAATGCTTTAGTGAATTCGTACTGCTCATTCTGTCTGTCTGTTTATATCCCAGGAAATATAATATCAGAAATCAAAATTGAAAGAAACAATAAGTTATAGTTACTTTAGTTAGATAAATTTACTACCTTTTTAATAAAAATATTTACACAGTGGATAAGCTATACAATGTTTTGTTCTTATCTGTCAAGCGACTTTTCCAACGTATCATACAAGGGAAAAACATTGTATAGCTTATCCATTGTGTAAATATTTTTATTAGTTTGGGGGATAATATGTATATATAGTCGCCATTTTGACATTTAATTTATAAAAGAATTTGTTTTTACGATTTGTTTAAACGCCATAAACGCCATTTCTTCACGATAGATAATAACTAATTTTGATACTTTATCCATTGTTGAAGTTGAAGATATATGGATTTCTACAACTTGCTAATTTATCTAGATGTTGTCTGGGAATTCGTGCGTGTAAAAGGAAATCCCGCGGGAACCGTACATTAAGTCGCGATAAACAGTAGCCTATGTCCTTTTCTCGTGGTCTACTCTATATCTGTGCTAAATTTCATCAAAATCGGTCCACTAGCTTCTATGCCTATTTAATGCAAACAAACAAACCTTTCCTCTCTACAATATTAGTGTGGAAAAGCCATAGAAAGTAGAAATTTGACACCTAAATCTAGCTATCTACCATTGTTTATAAACGAGTTCTCAGGTCCATTCTTCGCGATCTAGCACCAATACAGTTAGTGTGAACGACCTATAGGCGATAATTGACACTGTCAATAATTGGACAGCAAAGAAAACACGTGCGACGTGACAGGTGTCAACTGTCAACTGTGTATGTCAACTCGACGGTGTGGCACAAGCGCCGTCAATATTTATTTTATGTCGATTATTTGAGAATGAGCCCACATTCGCGACATTGGTGGTTTTGTTCCATGACACGAATCGTATAAAAATAAACTATAATCATTGTTCCTTTAGAGTTTTGAATCTAGTTATAATAGTAGTAAATGAGGAAAAGTAAGATACATGACAGTAAATGGTCAAATTGTGTGACAAAAGAATCCTATATTCGGATGAAAACAAAGCTAAAAATTTAAGATTTCCCACAGATAGACAGTCTAGTTCTTACATTAGCGCCAGTCACACGTGCAGATCTGACCGCGGGCAATAGCACGCACCGTTCCAACTCCGAATCGAACGTGTTTTATGCGCTGCGCCGACAGTCCGATCTGGCATGATGACAGCGCATTTTCCACAGGTTAATCCGTGCGCTATGAGGTATTTTGACGTTTTATGTAAGACGCCGCGCCGGTTGTATAAACCGTGACGCATTTTTAGTCGCAATTAGCACGACAGTTCTATCCGCAGTCTCAATCACACAGATCCTTCCGCGGTTTGGAACGCAGTCCGATACTAAGTTCAAAGTGATAAGAGTGTCATCATCTCCTAAGACAGCTTAACCACAAAGTAAAAGGATGGATGGAGGTTTGTTACTCTTTCACGCAAAAACTACTAACGGATTTTGATGAAATTTAGTATGGTAGTAGTTTAGGCACTGGATTAAAACATAGGCTACTTTTTATCCCGAAAAATACATTTATATACAGTTTTCCCGTGGGATATGGGATACTATTTTTACGCGGGCGGAGCCACGGGAAAAGGCTAGTAAATACTAACGTGGCTTACCTAAGAGCTCTGTGGCCTAGTGGGTAGACCGTCTGATTCGCACTCGAGACAGTGCAGGTTCCATTCCCAGGTTGTGGCGTGTACCAATGAGACTTTTTCAGATCTCAAGTACATTATACGGACGCTCCAACGGTGAAGGAAACATCGTGAGGAAACCGCACATGGTTGGCCCCAGACGTATTGACCAGTCATTCCTCTGGACTAGGCTGACTGTGTTGTGAGAATGCCGTATGTGCTTGGGCAACCATACGACATTTAAAAAAACCAACTGTCCCAGGCACTACAGTATTTCAAGAGTGGTTACTTCGCTCGGAGAATACTGTATAAATCATCCAATAACGGATGAAAAGGCCTCATTTAGTTAAGTTATTACCTAAGTAAACACGAGGCTTGCAGTAAGTAAATAAGTAATAAACCAGTAAGTAAGTATTCATAAAATTTTACAACTGTCGGCTTTGTGTGATATTTGTGTGATTATTGGTCCCGATGCTAGAAAAGTTTTGAAACCAGATGCATTATCCAGCAAGTTCAACGCACGAGACATTATTCAAATGTATTTCGTATGCCGCGAAAGCGATAACCGAGAAGACATGTTCTGAATTGTTGATAATATCTTAAACATACGCTAAATGAAAATGTGCCCTGTCCCGTCCAGTTAGAGTAGGGATTCGTTGTAAATGTCCGTTTCTTTGCAGCGCAAAAGCGATTCTCGATACTAATTCAGGATTACATCAGAGCATTTCAAAATGTTATTAGCGTTTCTAGGAAGTGTTTTTCGACCAAACCGACGAGTTGTAGCGTCTCGAGATTTTCTGAGTGCACTGACGATTAGGTATGAAATGGTTTTCAACCTCTTACACTAAAATAAAATATATGGCTGATACATGCTCATTGTTTGCAAATCAACTTCGCTAATTTCTCAATCTTACTACTACAATAATGAGTGTCACTGTCTTCTCTATATTTAATTCTTCTGTAGTCTATACATTAACTCTTATCGTCTACCTGAAAATTGCAATCCTCAAGCCTGAAAAGCAAGTAAATATAGGTATAATAAAACTTAGGCATTTTCATCCGTTATTAGAACTGAACTAAATCTATCTGCAGCAGCAGCTAAGCTTTCGAACCTTTTACCATTTACCATATTTCACTGCAACCGAATTGCAGGCATATCATCGTTGTCAAGGTGCAATTTCTCGTTCCATACAGCGATAGGTAAAACGCTACTTGACCTACAGGCTACGTATTCCAAGACGAATTTCACGCTTAAAGTGAAAGGTAGTAAATCGTATGGTCGCGGAGACCAGGAATTCGAGTGAAATCTTCGTAGATTATAGTCCCATCAACAAGATAAGTCTTAAGTATGTATATGGCGTATGATGTATCAGATTTTCATAGCAAATCTATGTGTATCTGTTTTAGTCTAAATATAACGAGACGAGATGAATTTTTGATGACGTCAATTATTTCCATCTGAAACAGAGTTTCGCTCACTGAGCATCAAGAAAACATACAATAAGTTACTATTTAATATCTATCAAACGCTTTTTATTCTTTCTTTACTTAACTTTCAAGTTTCATAAAACGAGCACGAGACAACTTCTAATCGTAGTCCATAAATTATGAACATATACGCGTCACTTCAAATTAATGGAGATTGGTGTATAATCTTAATTACTCGAACAAGGTCATATAATATAAAGAATCCAAAGGTATTGATGAATCTGAAACCTGCTTTGGCTCGCGACAAATAATGTTTGATGCGGCAGTAGACAGCGTGTGAACGCTCGGTGAAAGTAGGAACCTCATTAACGACTGATAAATCTTCGGAAATTTTTGTGTCTCCTCTCTGTGATGGTGACGTGGAAATTTCTATTGTATATGTAATATGTAGTATAAGACTAGCGGTCCCGATACACGTTGTTCTGTCTGAACTGTGAACTGGAATAAGTTTCTTTTTAATAAACCAAATTAGTAATCTCAACGCACCTAAATATAGTAAACAGTTAGTGTGGGAACATTTAATCGTCCTTTTTAGTATTTTCCCTGTAATTCTTCCAATATTTCTTGCCGTTCATACATTCCCTGAACTTCCACAATAATTTCAAGCCAAAAGGTGCAACCGTTCTCGACTTTTAGTAAAATATTGCAATTGAAATCCATTATTATATATAGGAAGAAGATTACAGAAGCTTCTTCTTATATATAATTCTTCTTATATAAATGTATTCGATTTGAAAAAGTCACTGAAATTGAACATTAAAAACAAATTGAGCCATGGCTATCCGGCATATATTAAGAAGACAACATTAAACATTACAAGATAATTCCAAACGATTGTAGGCCAAGTGGCATCTTAACTGCTTGAATACAATTGAAAAGTATTGACACAAACTATGAAAACATTTTAGGCAACCTCGCATATCAAAACCTTAAAACCATGAGTCCAAGATTTAGTAATGTTCTCCAATTCGTTAAAATCTATATTTTAAGTTCAAAGGCCTTTGAGAAATTAGTATTTAAGTTCTTATGTAAGTAATTTGAACATTATAAATTGCTGACGTCCATTACTACAGATCAGATTATTGCCAAGTTTCCTGCGAAATATGTTGCGATTATATCGAGAAGTACGGATTTATAGTAGCTGACAGACTTATACTGAACTAGACAGACAATCTCGTTCTAGATCTTAATTGAATTTCCAATCCGGCAGGCGAATCAAGACAGTTGCGTATTTATAGTGATGAGAGGAATGGGTCCTAGAGTTGCAGCTTACACCGTTTACTGTTAGTGATTTCAAGTATTGCAAAGACATAAGGAAGTCTTGTTACCCATTTGTTCACAAGAATTACATCTCTGCTTGGTTATAATTAGGACCAGTACTCAATTTAGATGCAAAGTACCAACATGAATCAGATCTTTACAACGGTTTTATAGGCACATCAGCACAAAAAAGTTTTCTTCTTATTAGTCCACATTTTACTCCAGAATGTCTTAATATTGCAACCAAAAATACTAGGTAGCTATTTTAGCTTTTTGCGTATACTTTCTCTAAAAGTAAACTCACCATCAAAAAACCGACTCTTCATTATATAATGAAATCGCGAGGCTGGGAGTCTTATCTTTTTGCAATCTCGGCTCCGCGAATGTTTCAATCGCGGGCTCTGCCGACTTGATAATATACACTTCTTTCGGTGCCGCTTTGTTTAATGGAAATATCGGATATCTCCTGAGAGATTTTATGGCCATATTTGCATTTATAAAATAAAAAGTTAACGGACATAGCTACATGTAATCTGTAGATTTATTATATATAATAAATATTTAGAGAACATTAGCGTCATTAGTCTCTTGACTTAATTGTCGTTTATTGATGACTGCCTGTGATCTCGTTTTACGCAGTTTTTCATCTTCCTACTAATGCTTTAAATTAATTTTCAAAGTTATTTACTTTGAAAATTAATCAACAGCTTTACCTTTATGGATTATTATTTATCTATCTGTTGTTTTCTAAAATAACCTTCATTTATTAACTATTAGAAATTCTTCTCAATTTTCATGGGGCGTTGTCAACATCAGTATGTTACATATCAATTGGTTGCGCGTGCGCATATTATCTCTAATGCATAGGTGGTTCACATCCGTGAAACCGAGCAAATGTACCGTGAAGTAACTGGCGCCGCAGCCCAAATTTATGATCCCCATTAGGGATGCCAGGTGTCACAACAAGATAATCCTTAAAAATTTTGTAGTGTAACCAATAACGGGTAGATTCTTTAGATATTTTTTCAGCGCAGCTTAAAAATATTTTGGTTTATTTTTCATTTTTGTCTTAATAAAAATTTAGAATATATAATAAATTTGGATAAAGTTTTGCTACTTACTACTAAAAATCAAGGATTGTTCTCCTTAAAATAAGGTCAACTCTAATTCAATCACACGTACTCATTTTCACAAAAAAAAAGCATAAAAATTAAGCTTGTTTACATTTGAAACTACTGTATTGTATACCTTATCTGACAGCCCTAAAACATGTTCCTAATTTACACAACCAAATCAACGAAACACATTTAACTATCATATTCTGTTTTATACCATCCTTTACATTTTACTCATTAGTTTCTCTGTCTCTTTCTCGCCTCGCTTCGTCTCTCTCCGCCTCGTCTCCGGAGGGCTATTTATCAAATAACATACCCGGGACCTTTTCTTCTTTATTTGTTTTATCCTTTTCTTCGTTTTTGAAATTGATTGTAAAGTCATCGTAATGACGTTAAGGTACGGCTTCGATAACGTTAATTGCACCGCTAATGGCATTTTTTCTCGTTTTTGTTGTTAAAGCTTTGCGTCTACTTTAGTGGTCAACCATTGATTCCTTGCTGTTTATCTTAGTTATTTATTGCTGCAATGTGAAAACACACATTTTTGAAAACAAATAAAATGCATATTTTTTATTTGTATTTTTTTTTAATTTTCGTGTTTCCTGGGTGTCTCCAAAACAAATAATAGAAAATTTTTGAGAATGACTTGCAAACTATGAGTCTATCATATTCTGGATAATTCCTTTATTTTTTCTGGGAAATGAAGTCCATACCGTTCGTCATTTATTTTTTATTGGACATTAGATACTCTATGAATTCTCACTGTTTCTGATCGCGGTGGCGCCAGCCATTAGAAACAAAATATTGTCTTTATCTGAAGAGTGAAGAATCGGTAAAAATAAAAATATAAAAGTTTAAATTAAATTCTCTTATAAGTAATGTTTTTCTTACAAATTACATCTTATGTGTTATGAACGCTACGAGTTACGTATTAGTATAGTCAAGGAAATTTAATGTTTAGCAGTTCGACATCCTTCTGAAATTGGTGCTCCAATTTATCAACCAATGATGAAAATGACAATTGACACCACATCGTAATAATATAGGAACAACTTATGAAGCCTCTAAAATGAGTCATGCTACTATTTCCCGGCGGCAAGGGATCCAGCGGTCAGCGACTGGGACCGCGTCACTATACTCGTAATACGAAGAAATTGTAAATACTATCTAACTGCTAAACATCATTTTACCCGACATGCTTTTTAAATTATTTTTAATGGATCCAGTAACCGCGCGGCTTTGGTCTCCCGCGGCTTAAGACTTCATCCGAGGGCAATTATCATTTTAGTTTCTTGCTCCAGTCAAGAACGGGTTCCTGTAGCTTGTCTGGGATCGCCACAAATTGTTGGGCATTCCACGTTTCTTGTTTGCTAATTAATGCTAAATTTGTTTGGTTTGGATAATCCGTATTATGAGGGACAGAAATAGAGATTTAGGTTCTTAAGTCATAGCGGAAGCGTAGAAGTCCTTTTATAAATTTGAAAGTTTGTGATGATGGGTGAATGTTTGTTACTCTTTCACGCAAAAACCACTGAACGGAATTTGATGAAATTTGATATGGCAGTAGTTTGAGTTCTGGATTAACACATAGGCAACTTTTTATGCCGCGGGTAAAAGCTAGTACAAAATAGATTCGTATAAGAATATATTATATTGAAATATCAGATTATTTTCCAACAAACCTTGTATTATGAATGAATGTATTATCAATGAAGTGGTTTAAATTTTAAAAGTGTGGCAGCATTACTTAGTTTTTACTTCGATAAACTTTAAACTCAAAACTCAACCTCAAAGAAATTAGTCTCTATTGGAATATATTTATATCTTCTAATGAAAATTTTGGCAGCATTACTCAATCTTTCAGCCTTTTTATTAGCCTTAAATGGCTCGTATTAAGTAAATAATCTCCACGATGACCGAATTCAAGATCAGGGGGGGTCCGTGTCGTAGTCCGTACAGCGGGCCTCTAAAATTAATTTCGTTTTGTTTCAACGTCTGCGTTCGGGCATTTACATTGAATGGGTTTCGATATTTATGTACGGTCCCTCCGTGTATGACGCTCCCATTATTCATACACGTTAAGTCCATATTTTTGTGAGGCTTTTTGTGAGTAGGCAGAAAATATTATTGTACATTATGAACTTGATACGGGCCTCTCATACTGCTGTTTTGTTTTGAAATTGAGTCAGAGTAGGATTATGTAAATACATTTTTCCTTCTATACATTTTTTATGAGTTTAATTTATCAACTTAATTAGATATTCCTGTTCAATTAGCAGTATAGTATGTTTCCAGTGTCAGCGCATGCTGTCGTGCTCACGCATCAAACCGATAGGCGTACGTGAAAGCGATAGCATGCTCTGACACTGGAACCCTACTGCGATATAAATAGACACAATTATGTGAAATGCCCCAATTGTTTCCGATACTGTCACTTGGCAGTGTCTAGTGTCTCCTGTCTAAAATCTAGATCTTACGACAACATCTAGGTAATATCTGAAGGTCGATTCTGCTAATTAAATCCTGTAATAATACAATTACAATCCAGTCCCGATATGTTAAAACTGTAAAATGGTATTCTCATAGACGTCAAACCCGCTTTGATTGGTCCAAACTCCAACAATCAGTTTATGATATGAGATATCAAGACGATTCATTTATAATTCAATAAAAGTAAAAAAGTGTCAGTTAATTACGAGAATTCGGGTTCTGAACTCTGAACATAAACATGCTAGGGCATAATATTCTCCAACTTTAGAATTATTGGTCACCCGATTGGTGTTGCATTTCCTGATTCAATCGTATATCACCATGGAAATAGCCACTATTTACAAATTGGAGGTGTTGAATGTGCTATCAAAGTTTACGACCCCTGGCGCCGTGGATCCACCGTTTCCCCTCGCAATAATGGTTTCCTGCCTCCTATAAATATGATTCGTGGACTTCAGGTTAACAAACCTTTTTGTAATTGTAATCAGAATTGGTCAGTAGTTATAAACCGTTTTGTAATGATAGCAGAATAATGCGTTCAGGAGTTGTAAATCCTTATGGAAATCAGAGGTAGCTGCCAGCTGCACATATTTTTTGGTATGCCAAGTTTCCTGCCTTAGACTTCAGGGGTTTACATACCTTTATGCTATAATCTTATCAGGATCATTAATGAATTATAAATAATGATGTATCTAATCAAGCAACTGATCGTTACAGCTTCATTACACAATGTACTTATTTGATAAAAGTAGATTATTATTTAATGTAATTAAAGTTCATTTACTTTTGACCCCATTTATTATGCATGTTTAATTAGGCTTATCTAAATATATTTTTCAGATTAAAGTACCTATCTAAAGCTTATATCACAATTCACACTTCTTTAATGTTACATAAGTTACAACAATATCGTTAAAATCTAAAATTTGTTTTTACGAGAATTGTGCGACCGTACGACATTTGGCACGGTTAAAGTAAATGTGAAGGAAGGTGTGTAGAAAGCATTTTTTCTAAATACTGCTTAGAAATACATAGAATTACCGTGCGTTTGAAAGATACAATAGGCTACTTGACTCATATTTAATTTCAAACATTGAAGGAGTATTTCCTTTAGTAGTTGGCTTAGGAAAACGTATACTAGCGATATCATAAAAACTTAAGATTGATAAATAAAGTTGATTTAAAAATATGTATTTTGGTTTTTTAATTTCCACTGATGAAAACACCTCGAAGTAACTTCCGGTAAGGATGTGACGACACATATTATGTAGTAGTGAAACGGAACGTGTTTCTGTAAATAAATAGTTCATGGCATCTTAAAAAGTTAATTATGTCAAAACGTCAAACGGAACAAAACACCGCTATTTTACTACTACGGACTATGGAATAGATTACAAATAGCACTAGTATGACGTCACAGCACAGATAATCTGTCAACCAACATGGCGAATAGTGTTTTCGGCGGTTTTAAAAAAGTGTATTTTTAAAATATATTTTTTAAGGTGTTTAGGTTTCAAAATAATGTATTTTTTGTGTAATGAAACAATCATGATGCGTTTAGGACATAAATAAAAAGGTTCTTCTTCTTCTTCTTTTGGCATAGCCTTCCTTGTAATAGGAGTTGCCAGCGTCAGGTTGATGCAGCAATAAAAAGGTCAAGCAGCCTGTAGTGTAACGTGTAAGTACGTGCAACAAACGTAGACGTTTGTCAATCTTTCACATTTACATTTTTATTTTTATTTTTCCTATCTATGAGGCTTATGGATCTTAATGAAGGTCAAACTTAAAAATTATATAAATTATTATGGGCGAATTTCGACCACAGACCTCTAGTCCTACTACTTATAATGTGAAAAATTGTGAAGATGGATGGATGGATGTTTGTTACTCCTTCAAGCAAAAAGTACTGAACGAATTTTGATGAAATTTAGTATGACAGTAGCCTAGGCTGTGGATTAACACATTAGGCTAGTACTTTTATTCAAAAAAGTACAGGATTTCCGTGGGATACTGTATTTACGCGGAAGGAGCTACGACCAAAAGCTAGTATTTAATAATTAGCCACCGTTTACTCGGTCTTAGCACTTATGAGACATGACCAATGACCGTTTACTTCATTTATCTATGGAGCTCCTTCCCAAACAATAAAAATTAACCATTTTTTCTCCTATTGCCACAGAACCAAAAGTGAAAAGCGACGAGGGTGTTCGGTGCTACTGCAATACGGCGCAGTGCATCAGCACCGGCTACCTGTGCCGGAGTGCCGTCGGCGGCGGCTGCTACAGCGAGCTCCCGGCGCGGCGCCACCACGCGAGACACGGCTGTCTACATCACCTGGCCGAGTCGTAAGTATCGCCCTAATATAACCCTCAAACCACAGTAGACCATCTTCATAGTAGACCGACAGAATCGACGCACACTCACATACGCGTCCTTACACGGCCGCTAACAAAACCTCAAATAGCAGAAGTAAATTTAGTGTCACGCCGTGCGCCGCGCCGCGCGCCTTGAAGTCGCTGCACTGAACGACTAACGAGTTTTAGTTAGTTGTGCCGCGACGCTTGCACACTGTCAATGCCTTCTTTGTAGACATAACAGCCCTAGCGCTCCGCTTGGGAACTGGCACTGCAAACAGCGTTACCAACAAAATGTATGTCCAAATTCCCTTCTCGTGACATAATTTCTTATCCTTACCGATATTATTATAAATGCTAAAGTTTGTATGTATTAATGTTTGTTACTCTTTCACGCCATAACTAGCTACTGAACGGATGTGTGGTCGTAGTTTAGACTGGATTAACACATAGGCATACTTTTAATCGCAGCGAAATGTACGGTATTCTGATTATTTTTAAGCGCGTACGCAGTAACGGGCAAAATCTAGTTGATAATAATAGGTAGGATATTCGCATTATACGGATTTGTAGGCGGCAATATTATCTACTCACATCGTCTATAACTTGTAAGGAGTTTTGCCGGGGAATTCAATGGGTGACGTTATGGAGTTTGCATTTCTTTTATAAATTTATGTTATTTCGGATCTTAATGTGTAATATTGGTAGAATATTCGATAACGTGCACAAGTGTGGGCAAGTGGTACAACTTCTAAAAACGTGCTATTTTGAGTTTCCCTCCAAAACTCCCTAGGAACTTTCAGTAAAGCTTCTACCACTTTACTGAATCGACTGACATGACTCATGGACTGCACTGACTATTTATATGGACTTAGACTAGACTTTGGACTTGACGATTTAGGAATACGGTGTGAGAAAATTGAAACGAAAGTTCTATTTCCCGCCTTTTTAACTTGACACTGGCAAATGGTTATAAGCTGATGCCATATATAAATAATAATAATAAAAATAACTTGTAAGGTGACTATTAAGTATCGTTTTTCTCTCAGCTCATTATAAAGCAGGTGCTCTATTCTGTAACTGCCGCGCGAGTTCACGGCGAATTCGAGGTTCAGTTTTTGGTGTCAGTGTCAATTGGACCTCGACAATTCGCCTTGAAATAAAGAATTTTTTCGTACTTAATTGCCAAGTTGCGACACATAAATTTCGGTAGCAACAAAACTGACCAGGGTGTCAGGGGCAACACAGCTGAAACTACCAAACACCTTGCCTTAAAGCTACGCAGATTGTAAATGTGAGATTTGACGTCACATTAGCTAAAAAGCTAATTTGAAAAATCTGGCGTATTTTAAGTTGATTAAACAGGGGTCAAAAGTTAACTAGAAATAAAAAATTAACGCGAACGAAGCTACTTCAATAAACGTTTTACAAATAACACATACATCCGTACAAAAACAAACATATAAAATCGTATCAGAGATCATGACGAGCAAAAAAGGCACAGGAGTCGTCTGACGAGGTTATAGTAAATGGAGCTTACTAATTAATTTTAAGATCGATATCTCGCTTTTTACTTCACTAAATCCCGGTGTAAAACCGGATTTTGACCTAACCATATTTAATAGTTTTGGAATTAATTTTTGTAACCGATGATTCGTGACTTCTTAATATTTATAGACTTTATACCATAGTGAATAGTACCATAATATTATGTTAAAATTGACCAATAACGCGTAAGCCTTGTTCACATTATCCAATCAAAGTAAGACATTTTAGTATTTGTAGACATCTGATATATATCTACTGATAATTCACTGCAAACTTAACTTACTAACTTCTCTAGTCTTTTGAGATTCAGTATAAACTGGACGCTGATAATCAATAATGTGTCAACCCACTAGATCGCCATTTTGAGAAAATCGTGTTTAATTATATTTATGAAAAGTATAATGAAAAGTTGTACGTTTCAAAAGTTTTTCAGTGCTAAAATGATTTAATTCACGTAACACTGATTTGAAAATTATAGTTTATCGCCTGAGAAAGCGATTAGTATCGACATCTCGATTCTAGTAATTAAGTGGGTTGATACAGTATTGCTCATCAGCGTCCAACTAATAAGAAATTATTTCGTTATGACATTTAACGATTTAAAAGCGAGCTATCCATAGTTCTCGCTTCTCATTACAAACATTCCAACAATTTCCTTCTTACTATTATGTTACCATTATTACAATATGAATGGCAAAATTTTTACAGGCCAGTTGGTCAAAAATCAATTTCCTCAAATAGAGCAATATAATGGAACACAATAACATAGAACCTTCCTGTTATTCACTGAATTAATTATTCTTTTGTTACCATAGACGCTCTGTCATCGACAAAACCGCTTGTCACGGCGGCGCGGCGGGGCAAAGTAAATATATTAGAACAGAGTATCTCAAAGTGGGTTACGTTCACCCCTAGGGTTCGCCTTTCGACGGTAGTCTTAGGTATGGTAGGGTTCTCGACAAAATTTACGTTCTTATGTGAGAGTGGGTTCACACCGGTGTCCTGAGTGTGAGTTCTTGTCATTGCTTGCCGTGCAGAAATTAACTACAATTTGTATGGCATCGAAACAACGTCCCTAGTGGCAAACGATGGTAACTAATTGTATGCCAAGATGCCATACAAATTGTAGTTAACTTCCTCACGGCGAGTAGTGACTAAAACTTGCACTCAGCACCACTGGTCATGTTAGAAACAAAATACAGAAATCGACTTGATGCTGAGGCAGAATTAAGGCTAAAATTGTCCGAAAGTAGTCCTCAATTTGACGCAATTTGCGACAAGAAACGAGCCCACCCATTACATTAATATTTAAAAAAAAAAAACTAATTTGATATTTCTCTTATCATTGTCGTGAGAGGGGTTCGTGGAGCCAAAAGTTTGAAAAATCCTGGACTATAAGATATGAAACACTATGAGGCTGCTGGTTGATATGGGCCTTTCATCATTCTAATTCGAAATATTGTGGGGATGGTTATTACTTTTTGAATTGAAACCCGTAAAAAAGATAGTTTTAGCCAGGACACAATATATGATAGTTTTTTTTGCAAAATGTAGAGTTCCCATGGTAAAGGCAAATTTAGCCCGAAGCTGCGCGAGCTGCGAAATGCGAGTGCCCAATTCCTTGGTCGCGTACCTATAATTTGAATAAACCCAGGTAATCTACAAAAACAATTTCGAATAACCAACAAACTATAAATTATCGATTTAATTATCGTCCGCCATGTTTTTGCATGCGCAGCGGCCAGCGAGCGAGCCACTTTTATTTGTTTTTGGTTTTCGTTTTGTTTTTTTTTTTTTTTTCGCAATCTCCTGCCGGCCATTATCTCATCCGATCGCTTCGTTAAGTGGTCCAGTAAAATTAATGATTTTATTGCGTATTGCCCTTTTATATTGTTTTATTTCGATAATCTTAGTTAACTATAGATTGTTAATCAATGTAGGATTTTTTGCCATAAAGTTTGGTTCATGAAGAGCTTCTAACGAAATAACGATATAAGCTTTTTCGAAAACATGTAGTAACCAATAGATATTATATATTCTTGCGAAATGTACGTTTATACTTAATTGTTTCCCTAATAGGATTATATTCGGGTAAGCGTCCACTTGTTCAAGGATGAAAGTTATAGAAGATAGTGTCATGCAAGTGCGTTCTGTGGGCCTAGCAGGAACATTGAGAATTGTATGAAAATCTATCAAAATCATGACAGCACCCATACAAATTTCATTCGATAGGGTTACGTTTACGTCGCGTCGCTGTCAAATGTTTCAGCTAGGCCCCCAGATTAGCATCGTACGAATAGCTGAATACGCAATCCATTTTCGACGGTAATATGTCGTAATATGTCCGATGCCATCCGACAAGGTGTTTTTAAAAGAAAATTCTACCGTATCTTTGAAATGAAATCTTGCAAACACTAATAATAATTCGCATGACGCTGGTTTTTGTCCTCATTTGTTAAGATAAGGGTGACGGTGGACCGGGGCGAGGCAAAGATCACGATCCTAGATAAGGCCGGCCGCTAACCTAGCTGATAACAGCATCCCAATTGGAAATACACCCTATCACAACTCGATAGGGTGTATAATTACACTGGTAACCGATGGCACTTAAGGTTTTAGGTCACAGAGTATTTTATCAGTCCGAACTCCGAATATAGCTCCATCTTTACACCCTTCGGACAATTTATTGTCTTTGTGAAATAGAATCTTGATCTATTTAATCGTCTGTTGTATTTAAATTTTTAACAACAAAAACCGGCCAAGTGCGTGTCAGGCCACGCATATAATAATATTTTTACTGAACTGGGTTATGTTTTTCGCGCGTATCTTGTATGTATATATGTTTGTAAATTCCTTGATTCCCACGTATCTTCCAAACGGCTTGATGGATTTCGAAAATTTGGTATCGTTAGATTTGTGTCAAAAACCTAAGTGCTCTTAGATAGCTAGTTCAAAGAAAAAGTACAAAATGGAATAATTAATGATGGTGATTATGAATATCAAAGTTATAATATTGCAAAAAGTACCTACCTTTTTAGCTATTTCGGTGTTGCGTTTGGCATTTCAATAGTAAACTATCCTAATATCTTGTACTATTATGTATTCTGTGCTTATATGCTATAATATGCCTTTATTTTTCTCATATAAGGTACAATTCCCATAGGAGCTATTTGCAGACATGTTCCTTTTTTTAAATACCTACCATGTCTACGCATAGCAACAACATTTCTTAGATTAAGATTTGTTTTATTGATGATAGCATCGGGATTTCTAATTCGTTTTTTACCGTCGCGTCGGGAACTCGAGATGTATGCGGGACTCCCGCCGTCTTTTGAGCGCCGCCGAATTTCTAACCACCTAAGGAGCATCGGAGCTATGGCGCTTGATGTTATTAATGAATTTCAATTATTAAAATTTAAATGTCAATTCTGCTTAACATTTGTAGGGTTCCGTGCCCAATGGTAATAACGGGACCCTATTACTGAGACTTTGTCTGTCTGTATTTCTATCTGTCCCCAGGCTAGACAGTTAAAAATTTTACAAACGATGTATTTCTGTTGTCGCTATATTAATATATTTTTAGCTTCCATACAAAAAACTTGACTTTTTGTTGTTTTTTGCTCGATATTAATACTAGTGCTCGATTTTATATATACTAATAGTTGTATAGATAATAGTAAGGAACCCTCTGTGCGCGAGGCAATTGGCCGGTTTTTAATACAATGCTCATTGGCAGCACAGATTACTAAACAGTTATTTTGGTGATACTTACGTAGCAAAACGCTACATTTTAGCAAATTTTAGAATTTGTCTACTAACTAAATCCACCAAAAATATGTCACACAATGTTCTTTTTTGAAATGACAATATTTTGATTTTGCGAATGACAATGTTTTTAGATATCAATAAAAACTGAAGTATAAGACTTATGCAATCAAAACTTTATATTATGTTCAATTAGTCCGCTACTGGGAATATATCCTGAAAATTTCGTTTATCTGGTAACTGGTATAATCCGAACCCAAGTTATGAGGGTTCAAAAAAATCGATGAAACGCTTCGAGAAATGGTGCTCTTGCAATTGGCTTAGCTCGTTGGCGGGGGCACTGCCGCGCCCCCAGATATTTAGTTTAACACAGTGCACAGGCACACACATTACACATCTTCAAAACTGTAAATTTATTTTGAACAATTTTTTTTTTCTGCCTAAATATCGGTCATTGATATCGAACAACTTTAAATACGAATAACTACATCATATCAACGAGCATTTTTCACAGTCACTTATCATATTCGACAGCGGTACTTTGAAGCCGTGTTCACATAAATTAATAAATACATAATATATTTATTTAAAATATGACAATAGAACCAGATCGGTCCGCCCACGCGACACATGTTTCGCGATTAGAGTCAACATATACGGCATTTATATTGGAATTTTTGGACGAACATTTTCCCACGAAGCCTCTATGCAAATTGTCGTGTAGGTGTTTTATCTGGCCGTGACATTGAACATTTGTTTTAAAACAATTTGGAAATGCGAAATTATAATTGAAACGAGGTAAACGACTTAGGAGCGGTATGTATGAGAAAGTTTGTGAGGATGGATGGATGTTTGTTACTCTTTCACGCAAAAACTACTGGACGGATTTTGATGAAATTTGGTATGGTAGTAGTTGAAGCTCTGGATTAAAACATAGGCTATTATATTTTTTTTCCCGGAAAAGTACAGTATTCCCGCGGGATACCCGATAGTATATTTACGCGGGCGGAGCCGCAGGAAACAGCTAGTATAAAATATACGGCTTATAAAAAATAAGTAATGTTTATTTATCTACAATATGTAGTTATTAGGTATAAGTAGGGCGGCGGTAATCGCTTACCATCAGGCGATGAGCCTGCTCTTTTCCTCGGCCGCTTCATAAAATAGTACAGTAATAGTGTACGTCAACATTAATATTTATATATAGCATTAATGTACTACAACAGGAGACGACCGGTTCTAATGTTTTAGGGGACGAAAGGGCATTACTTGGGTGACGAACAGCTGTTAACTCTCGGACTATAATGGTCGGAATCCATAAGGCCGGGAAAAATTCAGAGCACTTAAAAAACACTGCCCTTTTTTTTCGAGTGTCGAGCTGCCTTATGTGACATCGATATTTGAGTTTTGACTCGACACTTGTGTGTTCGATTTCTATTGTATCAGCGCAGAGTTCTATTTTCAATGAGAATTTTCTCAGGAACACCGGGATCCGTATCATATAGTCCCGGAATATATATTGTCCGGAATCCTTAAGGAAGGGGAAAATTCAGAGCACTCAAAATAGACCTGCGCTAATATCGATCTGAAAATCGAACACACAAGTGTCGAGTCAAATATCAACGTTATATATGACAGCTCGACACCTCGAAATTCCGATTTTCAACTCTATTGTTTTACGTAGAGATCCATTTTCAGTGCTCTGAATTTTCCCAGGCCCGCCGCATTCCGGATCAAATAGCCCCAGCCTAATATAGGCATAAAAATCTAAAAGAAATTAAATTTTCTTAGATTACTGTTTATTAATGCCTAGAAGTACAGATCAGTTTGCCTGAAGGATTTTGCAATGGTCAAAACCACATTCTTAGGGCCTGTCTTGTGTCGCTGAGCTTATTCGAAAGCTTTGTCGCTGCTCACTTTATATAGAGCGACAGTGACAAAACATGCAAATTCTCTGACACTTATCAGTAGATTGTGCAATCAGGCCCTTACGATTTTAAACATAAAGTACCTGGGAGACCGAGCTTTGCTCGGTGTTTTAGTAGAACGATAATTATTTTATAATATTAATAAACAATATATATAAAATATATAAAAGAAAAAGAAATAATAAGAATCACAAAAATATTATTTTACCAGGATTCGAACCCACTACATTCCGAATTTCGAAACGATTAAAAAATTATACGTAGGAACGCATACCAATATAGCCAATCAGACCGACGTAAGAGAGTCAAAATTATTGATATATTGTTGCACGATAAATAAAAAAACAAACTTCAAAATGCGCAGATTCAAAGGGATGAGACCTAGCTAGATCGATTTTTCTCCCCCAAGACTCCCAGCATACTAAATTTCGTGGTAATATTTGTAGCCGTTGTAGAGATATCGATTATAAACATAATATATACAAGATCGTCTCGTTTAAAGTTTATGATATAAAAATCGTACAACACATACACACAGAATCACATCCAACGTGCTTTCAAGCATGAATCACACAAACATCTAATGCATACAAATTATTATTAACATAAAAACCGCTCCTAACTTTTACTAATTTGATGAGTTTTTATGTATGTATCGTTCCGCAGTAGTCTATTGTGGTAGACTACAGCAATATCTCCAATGATGATGATGATGGTGGTGATGATAGTGAGCTATAGCGGAACGTTGAAGTGACTTATGGAAAGAAATCAATTAAAAACCAGTAATGTTTTAAGTTATCGTGTAATTAATGGAACCCGTCTCTGAACGTCATCTGAAACCAAGCGATGGTTAAAAAATAAAAACTGTTTTTGAATATTACCGCTATTTATCTATAAAAGTTCTCACAGTTAATATCTTGTTGATAAGTAATTTGTATGTTGTTGTTAGATTAAAAGGTCATAGACATTTTGAACCAACAATGACCGGTTTCTGAGGTGTTTTACCCGTAGTTTACCTAGTCACGCTTTTGATTGGATGACGCAAACGCGTTAATGGATAAAAAACAAAATTTTAAATTTTGAGTAACCCCCGAATTGTCAAGCAGCGAGCTAGCTAATGGTGATGAATAGGGATTTTTAAATTCGTGACATCTGACAGCTTTTTGACACGACAAGGACCGTCGGGCTACCAAGCGCCGCCTGGTGACAGAAAAAGAATCGAAAATTCCTATTGATCGTTTTCGATACCACTTACGCCACCAGATGACGC
This sequence comes from Phengaris arion, assembly GCA_963565745.1. Taxonomy (NCBI): domain Eukaryota; kingdom Metazoa; phylum Arthropoda; class Insecta; order Lepidoptera; family Lycaenidae; genus Phengaris; species Phengaris arion. The sequence continues at coordinate 4,415,647 of OY751446.1, read as the reverse complement.
TTTGTGTGCGTTGGGTCTGCCCCCTAACGGCAGAAAAAATATCAAACACCCTCATTATAGCTAAGAACACTCTCGATCATAACAGCTTTCAAACAAAAAACTAGATCAAAAAAAGAGTTTGAGATGCCTAATGCCACGGACAGACACACAGACAAACGTCAAACTTACAACCCTTCTGTTTTAGTCGGGGGCTAAAAATGGTAATTTTATGCGTTAGGCTACATTTTTATAGTGACAAAATATAAGATAATCTTCTTCTTATATATAAAAATGGATTGCAGTTTGAATGTCTCGCTAAAACTCGGGAACGCCTATATTTGGCTATATATTTGTGATCTTGAAATAATTGTGGAAGTTCAGGGAAGGTTTAAACGGTGAAAAATTTTAGTTCATAGTTAAGGCAGACATGAGTCGGGACAGCTAGTAACATACTATAATGGTATGACTTGGTTTGAATAGTTGGAATGAGTCTCAACTATCATTTACATGTTTTTCCCCAGGGAAAATAACTTATCTTCCATTGCTTACTCTACCCAGGTGACAATGACGGTGGCAGAGGACCTTCGCACAGATGCGGAATTTGACTGTTTCACTGTATGTTTTTTTGTTTGCATTGATTAGGCTCCGAAACTACTGCACCGATTTTCATGAAATTTTTCAGAAATATAGAGAAAGGGTACTTCTACTACTTAAGCTACTTTTATAGGATACTTTTTATCGTGGAAAAGTGCGCGAAGTCGCGGCCAACATCGAGTAGATAATATTTTTGACGTGATAACGTCTTATAATTTGATGGAGCCGGCTGCACGCACGAAAAAACATGACTCATACTGTTACCACCGCATTTGCCGTTACCTCAGCTGGCCGCGTCTTAGGTATGTGAGCGGTGGGACGGAGAGGCGGGGGTGCTTGATGTTATTACTCAGTTCGGCGCCGGACTTCGCGGCGGCAACACGCCTACCTAAGGCGCGGCCAATTAGTTCCGCGCGCACTATAAACATCACGTTGTCACGTTCAACTATCGTCAGTAAACCGACTTTACAGACAACCGATTTTTTCAAATGATTTTGTTAGATTACATTTGATGTGAAAATTTTAGCAGGTTTGTTAGCGATTGTCACAATTTCATGCAATCTTTCGTTCTACTGTTTGAAAGTATTTTCTATTCAAATTGGATTTGAACCTGAGACCTCGAAAACCATGACTCGACGACCGTGAGAAAACTCTTGTGTTCAAAAAATTAACAATTCGTATTCATTGGGCATAGTCGTAAAATACCACACCGAGATGTAGCGTGTCATGTGGACACTCGATTAGTGGTTATGTAGAGAGGCGAGTTTCAAGTAACGGGAGTCAAATTGTACCTACTCAACCTCCGTCTTTTCACAAGCTTAGCGCCCGAGCGATGTGCTTCTGGAGAGACATTGAGAGTAGAGTTATCAGAGGCGTGGGGTTCCTATAACTCCATTCCTATCGGTTTCACTTAACACTCACCTTTTGAAGACTCTCATCCAAGTCCCTACCTATTATACAGGCTAGGGCTTGAAGGAGAACCAGCCTTCGTCATTGAGAGTTATGCAGTTCAATTACACAATATACAATATATAAATAATTCCTATATTCCTTGAAAACGAAAATAGTACAAACTGACTTTCGCAACACGTTGCATTGCGACGTAAAAATATTTATAGCTTTGTAGCTACTTACTATAATGTTAAAATAGATCTTTCTAATTGATCACATGTTTTCATTTCTACACCCTGTGCCCTACATTCGATAACTTAAGGAAATTATACAATTTTTAATGAGTAGCATTGTTTAATTACTACTGATTTCTACTACTCCAAAGTCAAAATAAGAATCTTGCGCTTTTTAACGACCGGTGAGCAGTGTTTGCGTTGTTCTCTCTGTTTGTCTATTTACTCTGTGCTACAGGTATGTAAATTTGTCTATTGGTATTCTAAATGTTGTTTCGTCCCATGTTTTCCTTATAAGCTAAGTGTACAGATTGGTTTATCTATTATATTGATATCTACTCTGTATTCAATACCACGAAATATAAACTTCAATATTATGTCGAAAAGTTGTTAGTTGGTAGAAAATTTTGTATCAGCTTGTTTTGATATGAGATAACATTTTACCGTTTACATTTTAGTGCGATTTCTATAAGAATATTTGATATTTTAATTGAGAATGAGGGTCAGTTCATACTGAAACGAAATGAACGTGACGCGCCGCTGCATTTTAAGATAGCTGTTTGAAATTGGACAATATTCAATACACAAGAAGTTACACGTTTCATTGTAAGAGTCCGAATGTCAGGTTGCAGCTGCTGCAGTCGGTACTCTGATGTCATATGAAACGTATATTTTTGTGTAGTGCTAGTGAATAGAGTTCAATTTCGAATAGTTATCTTAAAAATGCAGCGCCGCGTAGCTGATTTTTTTTTAGTAGGAAAGTTGATCCCATAGTAAAAGTTGCATACATTCAAGAGTATGTTCACTCCTGAAAGTTTGGACACTGGCTGGAAAAACACCCGGTATACATACAAGATTGTCTTGTTTAAAGTATAAGATTACAACAACTAAAACGCTAATATTTCGCACTAGACTCTAGCTAGAGCTTTCCAGCAACTTTCAAGTTACAGGTTCCCTAAGTCCTATGGTAGAGGCATGTGTAAGAAGTTAAATGATAATTTCCAAACTAACACATCACAAAATATCGATTGATTATATCGACAATATTGTATTCAAATTACCATTACTTAAGTGTCTTACGATGTGCAATTGATGAAATCGGTGTAATTCGATCACTTAGCACAACACTAAACATCTAAGATATTATCGATTTATTTAAATGTGAAATTTATCGACACTTATTCGAATTTAAAATGCAACGTTGCATCATTTCCAATTTGTCTATACTGTATAGTAATAAAACTTTTACTGATTTTATCGTGGTTTTCACATACTAACATTCCTAATGTTTGAACAGTTACTTGGCATTTTAGATTATTACTTAGCTAGCTTTTTCCCGCGGCTCCGCCCGCGTAAATATAGTTTCGGCTATCCCACGGGAATACTGTACTTTTTCGGGATAAAAAGAAGCCTATGTTTTAAACTATTACCATATAGTAGCAGTATAGTAGTTTTCGCGTGTAAGAGTAACAAACATCCATCTATCCATCCTCACAAACTCACATCTTTAATAGTAGTAGGAAGTCTAGAATTAAAGCTGTATTTTCTCTGCACATGTTTAGGGTAAAAATACTTGTACTATGTAGGTATCTAGTACCTTACCTATGTAGGTACACACGCTATGGGTACAACCTCAGACCAAAAAATAAGGTGAAGACAGAGTTCTGCGAACTGTGTGAACACTGTGTGGACAGTGAGGTCGATCTATACTACGCCTCGCCTCGCCGTGAAAATAGTCTGTCTGTTTGTTCCGGCTAATCTCTGAAACTGATTTTGACCGGACTTTCACTGGCAGATAAGCTGATGTTATAAGGAGTAACTAAGGCTATTTTTATCTTAGGGTTCCGTTACGATTTATTGTCCGTTCTATATGTTTAAAATAAACATTATACTTATAATAATCACCATTCCTCAATTTCCAGGGAAGAAGATGCGTTGTCCCAGTGCCAGAACGGTCCGTCCACCGGTCCGCCGCCCCGGGCACACTCGCTGCGGCTGTGCTGCTTCAAGGACCTGTGCAATCATGAGGACAGCCCCGTGGCCAGGGCACGACTGAACCTGACTACTGATGCAGGTCGGTTCAACTTTATGTCTAGGGAGTTTTTGGCGGAGAAAAATCGATCTAGATATTATATATTTACAAACAATTTCGATTCTAATATGTAAATCCGATTGGCAGTTTGGTAAGCGTATATTGTATAATTTTCGCATTGTGCGGAAGCTCGAATCCCGGTCAGATTTTGTATTTTTGTGATACTTTTAAATTTTTAAATCTGTTAGATGCTAGAACTCCCTTTTTTACGGTTCGGGGGGTTACTAACTTACTTTTGGCATTAAGTATACCTACCTAAAAGGCATACTAAAAGTATAATAGTAATGTACATTAATATGCATATTATATTCTTTGCCAAAAGTCTTCTACAATAAATCAAATTATAACGATTTGTGCGTTATACGGGTAATCAACATGCAAATACGCAGAAGTGATAGTCGAATCAATTCACGTTAAGGAGAGTTTATATATACCGACGTTTCCGCGTGTTATCGAGTGTAAACGCGGAATCAGGGTTAGCGGAGCATTATTGTTGTATAATGTTAAATTGTATAATAATGAGTAATTATACATGATATTGAAGTTCCTGATCGACCAGTTACCAAACATTTTTCCACTAGGGTGCGTGCCTCAAAATATTTAAATACAAGTGAACCTAATCGACTGCAGACGTGGTTGATCTACGTATTTACACGTGCATATGTGTGCATGCGCACGATTCAACGGCGCTGTTAAGCGATTTTCATCTTTGGCTCTTCATCATTTCGTCTTGTCTGGCGGGCCCGGGAAAATTCAAAGCACTGAAAATAGAACTCTGCGCTAATACGATTTTCTTTCGATTTTTGTTTTTCGGAAAATTTTCGAATTTCTCCGACCTTCCGGATACCGGGTCATATAGGCCCAGCTTTATGTCTGGTCGAGCAGCAACTTGTTCGATAGTACTTTAAATTTCTTTTGTATTGATAATATCGACCTGCGTAGGCGTTTACGTATGTACAGTCCCTCTAATGTGTCATTGTCAAATGTCACAGTATACTGAATATTCGATATCACTGGAAGAGTTCTTTGTAACGACCTACGCAAGTTCGGGGAATGTGCGCATGCAGTTATCTAACGACATGGCAACGTGATATCAGTTATCAGAACAAAAAAATGCTACAAGTTTATGGATGTTTGGGACGTGAATGAAATTGCTTAGTATTTAGTGTCATCTATATACGAGGGCGGGTCAATAAGTCCGTGACTTTTGGAATAAAACACAGATTTTTTGATAGATAAATCATTTTATTTTTCAACGTAGTCCCCCTTGAGCTCTATACACTTTGTCCAACGCTTCTCCAATTTTTTTATCCCTTCCAAAAAATATGATTTGTCGAGGTCCTCAAAATAGGCCTTTGTTTGCGAGATGACTTCATCATTGGAGTCAAATCTTTTTCCACCGAGCCTTTTTTTAGGTTTGGGAACAAGAAGTAGTCACTCGGAGCCAAATCTGGAGAATAGGGTGGATGTGGGAGCAATTCATAGCCCAATTCATGGATTTTTGCCATGGCAACTGCACATGTGTGCATCCTTGCATTGTCTTGGTGAAAAAGAACTTTTTTCTTGGCCAAATGAGGTCGGTTTTTTTTCAAATCCTCATTGAAGCGGTCCAATAAGTTGGCATAATATTCCCCATTAATTGTTCTTCCCTTTTGAAGATAGTCAATGTGGATTATCCCACGTGCATCCCAAAAAACAGTCGCCATAACTTTATTGGCTGACAAACCCACCTTGGCCTTCTTTGGCGCCGATTCACCCTTAGAAACCCACTGTTTTGACTGTTGTTTGGTCTCTGGTGTGTTGTGATGGATCCATGTTTCGTCCACGGTTACAAAACGGCGCAAAAACGCCTCCATATTGTGATTAAACAACGCCAAACCTTCCTGTGAATTTGTTACACGATTGCGTTTGTGGTTGACTGTGAGCAAACGCGGCACCCATGTTGCGGAAAGCTTTCTCATGCCCAAGTGATCATTCAAAATTGAAACCACTGAGCCATGCGAGATGCCTATGGCTTCCACAATCTCTTGCACTTTCAATCTTCGGTCGGCCAACACCATATCGTGAATTTTTTCAATTGTTTCGGGTGTAGAGACCTCAACTGGGCGTCCAGGACGTTTGGCATCTTCAGTGCTTGTACGGCCATAACGAAATTCAGTAAACCACTTTTTTACCATTGAAATCGATGGTGCTGAGTCCCCATAGTATTTATCAAGCTTAGCCTTGGTCTCGGTAATGGTTTTTTTTCGCAAAAAATAATGCTTAATAAGCACACGAAATTCACTTTTTTCCATTGTTTCCTTAAGTTACTGGATAGTCTGATAAAGATAGCTGTAAAACACAAACTAACTGACCTGTTGACAGGAGTAGTGTTGCTTTTTCAGTAAGGAGGTTAGAAATTCAAAAAGTCACGGACTTATTGACCCGCCTTAGTATATATAAAAGGCAAAGCTGATTGACTGATGTATCAAGGCACAGGCCAAGCCCTTAAGGCTGAAAAATTGAAATTTTGCACACGTATATGTCTCATATGACGTAGTACTAAGGCAGGATTTTTCAAAATTCAAGCCCCAAGGGGGTGGTATAAAATAAGGGATAAAAGTTTGTATGAAACTTTTTATTCCTTGGACATAGTTGCATAAAATTTCGTATGAGTTGAGTACGGAAAAATAATGAGTTTCGTATTTCAGCGTTTTCTTATATCAGCCCTAAAATAGAGAATGAAAGTTTTAAATGATTATGAAGATATCGTTCAAAACCCAATATCACGCGGTCGAATCCGTGGGTAAATAGTTTAAATTAAATTGAAGGCCAGAGCTCTGCAGGATTCTCAAAATCTTTATTAAAATAGCTTTTTTATGGATTATTTGAAACATAAATAAGTTTTTTTTTTCTTTTTTTTGATTAAGATCCAGAACGTAATTTGAACATTTCGGCACAATCGTGTTTCATCACTAACGGTACAAAGCATGCACATTATATGCACCGTGGTCATGGTCGATTCTGCTAGTTAAATCCTGCAATCATACATTTAAGATCCAGTCCCGAATCCCGATATGTTAAAACTGCAAAATGGTATTCCCATTAACGTTAAACCAACGTCAAAAATCTGTTTATGATTATCAAGACGATTCATTTATAATTCAATAAAAGTATAATGAAGGTGTAAGATAATAATTACGAGGATTGGGCTTCAGATTCCAGAATCTCAGTTGACGTAGGAGGATGGCACACGAGAAGATAACAAAGAAGATAAGAAGATACACGTTTCATTGTAACAGTTCGAATGTAAAGTGGCAGCTCATTGCACAGCGTATGTGCAGAGACTGATGTCATATGAACACGTTTCATCTTTTTCTTTTTTTTTTTCGCAAACTTTAACTCTACAGTTTAACATTATCATGCGTGTACACTAGAATAATCTTTTTTTTTTCTCTTTCCAGAGGGCAGCGTGGCCCGCGAACGCGGCGCGTACAGCGGCGAGGTGTGGTTCAAAGCCGCGACGATCGCGGTGCCCGTGTGCGGCGCGCTCATACTGTTCCTGCTGGTGGCCATCGCCGTGCGTCTGCTGAAGGCCGACGCGCTCCTGCACCACGCCGACAGGAAGCTGAGGTCAGTTTACATGCTTCTTAGATATTGCAGAGGCGAGACAACATAAAGCGTCAGTAGGGTAAGCTCACACCGAGACGCGACGCTGCGTTTTTAAGATAGCTATTCAGAATTGAACTTTATTCATTATACAAGAACATACTCGTTTCATTCGTAACTTTTTAACAAAAAGAGAACCGCTTTCAAAAAACTAACTCACTGAAAAACTCAAAAATAATTCAATTTAAAACATGCAAAACAATTTTCCTCATATTTAATTAACTTTTTGAATTTCGATTTAATTTTTTATTTTATAGTTTTTAGTGATAGGTACCTAGTTAATTTATTTCAGATTTTTAGGAGTTAGGTTAGGGCAAATCACTTGTTTGTTAATATTAAGGTTTTCTATTTTTATACTCTAAAACTTCCCTGGTACATGTACTATTCAACGGTGATAATCAGGGAAGACTGATAAATGACCTATTTAATGGTGAAAACCCCGTCCAAATAGCATCTGTAGTTTTTGAGAAAATCGTACATACATACTTACAAACTCTAACTACTCAACTCTTTTGCAGGTCTAACTCCTCCTTTTTTTTTTAAAGTCGGGTAAAAAAGTTAAGGCCGATCAAAACAGCAGTCGCGCGTCATCACTTGGTGTTAGTTGTCGAAGAGTTCTATGGTTTATCTCCGAAGATTTTCATCTGACCTTGAAATGTTGTATGGCTATGTCCTTCCCTAATAAATGTGCTATTCAATGGTGAAAGCCCCGTCCAAATAGCATCAGTGGTTCTTGAGAAAATCGCTGACAAACATACATACATACAAACATACAGGTCAAACTGAGAACCTCCTTTTTTGAAGTCGGTTAAAAACGTGTATATTTTTGTGTGGTGAATAAAGTTCAATTTTCGATAGATATCTTAAAAATGCAGGGCCGCGTGGCGTTGCGTATCGTCGCGGTGTGGACTGAGCCTTATGCGGTATTTTGCCTATTAAATCAAACTCAATCGACTAATCCTTTATCAACGCTTTATTGTATTTTACAAGTGTACAAAAACTAACATTTATATATTTCCAGGGGCGGATACATGACAACGTCTCAGCACAGCTCGGACGACGTGAAGAAGGTGTGGGTGGGCAACTCCTCGCCGCTGCTGGTCGCCCCTGGGGGCTGCTTGGTCGCGGTGGAGAGAGCGCAGCTCGTAGACCTGCCCTGCCAGCAGTACTGTGATATACGATAGACTGGAGTGAGGTTCGCCGACGAGGTTCGAAAACCTAAAATTGGCAACCCTACGAGCGAGAAATCTCGCGGGTTGTACTGTGGAATGACGTTTTCTCAACCCTGTGAATGTAAAAAACCTCTTTATTGATATTTGGGAAACTGAGAATTATGCTAATAAAATTGCCCTTTGATTTTTGTGGCACAAATTAGTTTTTTAAATATTGTAGCTAGCGTCATCTCTAATTGTTTCAGTAGTACTACCGTTTTTACTTGGTTGCACGATAGATGGCGCTTTCACAATGCGTGAAAAATAATTCTTTCATAATTATTTATATACCTTTTATTTAAACTTAACATTTTTTATTCCAATTAAATTTGATTTATTGAATCTTACATATCAAAATTATCATCTTATTTCTAAGTGTATTTAAATGTGAACTATGTAAAAAAAACCTAATAACACTAAGTATAAAAATTGTGTGAATGTTTGAGTGTTCTCATACTTTTATCAAATCTTTATTGATCTCAATGTATGACGTCATTCCGTGGGCCAGCTCGCATATATACCAAATGTACCACAATGTATATTTTATTTAGTAATGTATTAAGCGCTTTGTGTTCCTTTATTTGTAAATGTTCTTCGAGTATATTTTAAGGTTGTATTCGCATGACGCCAAGTCAGATTGACCAGTAAAACCTAACCTAGATGTAAAACCAGTAAAATTAATGAAATTATAGGATGACCTTTGTAACAGTGACTATGGGACTGCTAAAGACATAAGAATAACATAGTACAGTGTAGCATAATATAATAGCTATAATATTAATTATATTCATTCTATTATAATCTATATCTTCTATATCTCCAGTTTAAATTATGATCAGTGTCTCACATTTCGTTAGATCTCTTAAAATGATCAAACGAACATTGTAATTGCGTTGTCGTATGAAAAATAAACAAGTATGTAATATTATATAATGCTTTTCCAATCAAAGTGTAACTTGAGTGTGTTTATAATCTTATAATATTACAAGAAACCTATTTTTGGTACAAAATACAAGTCTTACGTCCAAATACTGAAACGCTAATCAAAATGAAGAGTCCTATTCACAGGCTGTCGCTGTCTCTGCTAGCCGAAATGACAAGGACAGAACGCGACTTGAGCGTCACTTAATTATCGTTTCAGTATTCGGCCGTAAATCTTACCATTTCTAGTAATTAAAAAAAGTGTACCGTTCAAAGAGTGAGATAGATAGAAAAATATCAATTTTACATTTACATAGGTAATTTAAATTTTACAAGTTACCACTTACCACACATTATGAGAATAAAATAAACGTACATAGATTATATATAATATATTTTTCACGTTGCCAACTTAAAATATTCAAAATTAAATTTCCACACTGATAATAAAAATATTATAATGTTTATAAGATATCCTAGATAAGTAGTGATAAAAAATATCAATTCTATGATGTAACTCTCCCTGACGTCTAAAATAAATGCATGCAACCATGAATGTAAACTTTTACATCTTACTTTTTTGAAATATCTTATTTTTTCAATACAATCTTCTTTTCTTCAAATATTCACCAATAATATAATATGTAAGCTTAAAAATGTCACAAATGTAAGTAACACTGTAAATATTAGTTATAAGCTTTTGTTGAGCACACCTCAAAGTGAAATCTATTGTCAAATACCTAGTCCTTTTCATCTGATTTTTATATTTCATTTACAGATAGAATTTGCTTGTTGAATATATTTTGTATATAAATTGCGCACATTTAGTAATTTTGGATTTGTGCTGTCCAATAATGGGCCCAGCGGGCCAATTCTGCTAAATAAATTTGCAATAATACAATTACAATCAAGTCCCGACACGCAAAAATTGTCAAACCGGTATTCTCGAAAACGTTAAAGCAGCGTCTAACGCCTCCTGATTGGTCCAAACGTCACAAAATCGGTGTATGATAACAAGTCGCTTCACTTATAAATGTTATAATACAATCGAAGTAAAACTAAAGTCTACTTTAAATACGAGAATTGAGCTTCTAATGGAAAATAATTTTGTGAACTCTGTTCAGATCTAATTTAATCTTAAACAAAAACACTGTGTTTCCTCTTCTTTTTTTAACTATGGCGGCCTCGGTGAGTTACCAATGTCAGAGTTGACATTGTGTTTCTTTTAGTGCTATACTCAACGTCCAGCCTGCAAATCCAATACTGCGGCCTTGGAGCGGACTTGTAGCCAAAAATTATAAATGATTGACTCTTTTGACACTAATGACGGCCATGGTGTGGATTTGCAGACTGAACCGTAATTATCGTACCTTGAGTAAGCCGCATAACGTGCTATTGTTTATATAATATGATCTGAACAGAGAATAAATCATCAATGTAATTGTTGGGGTAAATTATGTTGAAAGTTTTCATTTTATTGTATTAGGTACTTATATGTTAACTTTTCTCCTATATTTATCTGTGTTCTATTCACATCCAAGACAATATTTCATTTGACGTTACTACCCTTTGCTACGTAATAAAAATAATTCTACATTATTTACCCCAACAATTTTTATATTTTATAGTATCAATAGTTATTATAGTTCAATATATCACAATAATTATTATGTAAAGTATATTATATTTGCACATAGGCTAATGTTGAACAGAGATATCAGAAAATCTTCCCTTATGGTGCCTTATTATATTGTAGGTGCGAAAAAATACTCTGTAACACTGACTGTATATATGATGTATAAAATACAATAAATGAAATTATTTTATAATGTTTGGTTTTGTTATATTTTGTTTTGTTATATTGAAAAATATCCTTATTCCTAAAATCTAAACCTACCTAATGCAATGTAGAACTTTTCATATTGGTATGGTACTAGACTGTTCTAAAAAATACCTATTTATAATTACTGACTGAAGGTGAAGTATCCAACACACGGCTAAAACCACTGAACGAATTGAGCTGACACTAGGCCAAAGCCCATTTATGATTAAAAATAAAAAGTACTTTCAATATACTTACCAAAATTCTAATCTTTTAAATTAAATGATATCGAGAGTAACTTAAATATTGTTTTTTTAAATGTCTACAATTTGAATTATAATATCCGGACAATAATTCATATTGCACAATACCTACTGCCTTGAAATTTTTAGGACACATGCTACAGAGATACTATCAGATATAAAATATCATATCTGTGTGTCATCTGCATAACATAAATATGTGGATTTATATGGAATATTTGAGAGCACGATAAAATATTTAGCCAATTAATACGAGGTTAAGTGCTGTTTTAAGATTTGAAGATTGTTTACTTAATCTAGTGTAGTACCTACCTCTTTTTTATGGCCGTGACTATATTGTCCGGAATCCATAAGGGTCGGGGAAATTTCAGAGAACTGAAAATAGAACTACGCTAATTCAATACAGCTGAAAGTTGTATTACCCTAATACAAGTGTCGAATCAAATGTCAATGTCATATATGACAGCTCGACACTCGACACTTCGAAAACTCTATTGTAGATAATACATATAATACCGCAGAGATTAAGATTTTAATTAAGAGATTAAGCACTGCTGGAATGCAGTAGATACAATATCTACTGCATTGCAGCGGTGTAAAGTAAATTTTCGTACAGGAAATATCCTATTACACTAAACAAAAGTGTGTGGGTGAAAATCATACTTACAAAAGGTAGTTGCTAACAAATTCCTATTTTATTTATTTAAAAAAGTTTCTACCTACTAATAAATATGAACGTATTTCACTTCACTTATGTCATTTCATTGTAATAGAGCCATAACAGGTCGAAAACATCGTAAATTCTCTCAATAACATTTTTATTCTGTCACCAAATGTAGATCACAGATAGTGAATACTAGCATTAAAAGCTGCTATATAAACCATCCACAAATAATTTAGGAGCAGTTCAGTTTTGATTTTTAACATAATATTATTATGTTTTTAGAAGTAAGAGTACATAAACTGTGAGTAAAAGTAGGTACGTATGTAAGTATGTATAAAATTATTATTACCTTTACTTTAACAGCAAATTGAGTTTTTTTCTCAATCATTTTTTTAAACAAAAAATTAAACGGCCTTACAAATCAAAAACACACAAAAAAGTATGAAATATTTCCTTTTTTCATTTACATATTTCCTACATAATTCCCCTTTTAAATTCGGAAAGTATTTTAACTATTTCTCTACACAATTTTCATGTTTTTGAAGTCGCTAACAATCAAAACAATATCCTGATAAATTATTATTTTATAGAGCTCACGTTTAGGTTGGCTTTTAGGTTGGCTTGTACCGACGTTTTTAAATTTGTGCATTTATATTTTTTTCTGCATTCTTACTTTGGTAGTCGGTTTAATTTTTTTGTATATTATATACTTCTGTGATGACTGTATTTCGTCAAACGGTTGATCTAGATATGTCATTGCAAATAAAATATTTCCTGGCTTATAATGTAACTACTTTTAGAAAAGCCAATAAAATAAAACTATGAATTTTCCCCGTTTATTATTAATTATACTATATAATAAGCATGCCGTTATATTTATTATTTATGTTTGTAGAGCATGTCGATTTATAGTGTACTACCTATCTATTTAACAGCAATAACTTGATTGTATCTCTATAATAATAAGTGTTCTTATCTAGTCTAGGTTTCTCATCATTAATATTCCAGTCATATCTTGACCAAGCGGTAGGTATATTCCTAGGTAATAAATAGTTTAAACTAGGCCTTGATATGTTTTAATAAGTCGTTTTTGAGACAATTATAAGACCGTAATGATTCGATAATTGCTATCGTGTAGTGTATAAAGCTCTATAAATACCGTCTCTATAGACAATGTTGTTAAGAGCTTGACAAAATTTTATGTTGGTATTGCAGTGTCTTGCTAAAAGTTAGATTTGTGAGTAAAAAATGATTTAATTTATCAACGATTGGAAAATATTTGGAGTGTCATATATAACATGTCCCATTGTTATTTTAGACGCAAAATTTGACAATTTATTGTCTAAGGAAACAATTATATTGGAGTTTTGCCGGGAAATTCAATGAAAAATCCAAACGTCCCACACGTTTGGATTTTGCAGTTCTTTCATAAATTTGTTTTATTTCGGATCTTAATGTGTAATATTGGTAGAATATTAACCATTAAATATTCGTTCCCGTGCACAAGTGTGGGTAAGTGGTACAACTTCTAAAAACGTTCTATTTTGAGTTTCCCTCCAAAACTCCCTAGGACCTTTCAGTAAAGCTTCTACCACTTTACTGAATCGAATGACATGACCCATGGACTGCACTGACTATTTATTTGGACTTTGACTAGACTTAAGACTTGACGATTTAGGAATACGGTGTTGAAAATTGAAATAGTGAAAAAATTTTAAAAAAAAAAAACAATTATATTGTAGGCACTTTATATTTTTAAATATATTTTAGGCGACTATGGCTCAACCAGTGGAAGATTCAGGTGCAGAAGTGGTTGCTTTCGATCATCTTACGTTTTGGGTTGGAAATGCTATAACGGTAGGTAAATGTAAAATAAACGCCGTTATTTTTTGTAATTTTCTCGCATACCATGATCGTGATAACTTAATATTAGGTCCTTACATATGAAATTGGCGTTTTGTCGTTCTGGCCACTTTGATCTCATATATATTTTCTTTGGTAAGGAATTCCATTTTCAAATTTATACCGCTATTTACTCATGCATTTGTTTCGAAAGCCGTTTTCATTTGTTTTTTCCTCTTTTGGTTTTTTCTTTGCGTGCTGAACTGAATCAGTGCTGTTTACAAAATGGAAAACTTGAAATGTCGTATTATTTTCGAGTGGCACCAGTGCTGCAGAAGCGGCTCGAAGGATTAATGATGTGTATGGCGGCGGTGTCGCAAAAGAAAACACAGTGCATTTTTGGTTCCAACGTTTTCGTTCTGGAAATTTCGAACTGCAGAACAAGCCCCGTGGGCGGCCGGAGATCAAAGTTGACAATGAAGAATTGAAGACTATTATGGAAGCGGATCCATTGCAAACCACGTCCGGGTTAGCTGCAGGCTGCGGTGTTAGTGATAAAACTGTTTTAATCCACTTGAAGCAAATTGGGCAGGTGAAAAAGCTTTTAAGCTTGAAAGTCTCATGAATTGAGTGCAGCAAACCGACAAACGCGCGTCGACTGCTGCGTTACATTACTCAACCGGCACAATAATGTGTACGATAATCGGAAATGTTCATCGCAATGGCTGAACCCTGGTGAATCAGACAAAGCCTGTCCCAAGCGAAAATTGACTCAAAAAACGTTACTTGTGAGCGTTTGGTGCACTAGTGCCGGTTTCGTTCACTACAGCTTTCTTAAATCTGGCCAGAAGATTACGGCAGATGTCTATTGCCAGCAACTGCAAATCATGATGGAAAAACTAGCTGCTAAACAACCGAGGTTGGTCATTCGCTTTAGGCCACTGCTGCTTCAGGACAACGCTAGACCACACACTGCTAAACAGACGGCTACCAAATTAGAGGAGCTTCAATTGGAATGTCTAAGACATCCACCGTACTCCTCCAACAGATTACCATTTTTTTTTAGAAATTTGGATAACATCTTGCAAGGGAAAAAATTCAACTCCGATGGGGCAGTCCAAAGCGCCTTCAAATATTTTATTGATTCCTGTCCGAATGGTTTTTTTAGTAAAGGAATCAATGAACTACCTATTAGATGGCAAAAGTGCTATGCACTTTTGCCATCTAATAGCAATGGTATATACTTTCTTTATATAAATATATTATGTTTAAAAAAAATCGACTTCATCTTCCTCCTTTACAAAACGCCAATTTCATATGTAATGACCTAATATAATCAACGTTCAATATAACGACTTTAACGCCGTTTTCTCTGAGTGTGTCTCCGATATTAGTGGCTTTTTCAGGCGGCCAGCTACTTCATTAGTCGTCTGGGTTTCCGGCCCTACGCGCATCGCCCGCCTACCGACGACAGGCCTGTCGTGTCCTATGCTGTTAGACAGAACCAGGTAAATCACCGTAACTGGATCTTACTCTATAACTTAAACTTAATTCTCAAGTACAATCTAATAGTGTTCGGGGACACACTCCTCCGAAACGGCTTGACCGATTCTTATGAAATTTTTTCGTAATCTATTTTTATATTTCTGTCAAAACAACGTTAGCCGGGTCAGCTAGTATAATATGTATATCTATTATCTATAGATACATGATATGTATGTTAGAGGCTTGAGAGATATACATAGGTACTCACGATGTTATGTAAAACATGGAAAATTGAGGACATTTGGACCCAGACCATAGACTTATTTATACTCATACTATAGAAGGTAATCGCGCAGGCACCGTTCATTTTTCCGCTATAAAAATTAGCCTATGTCCTTCCCCGTGGCTTACTTTATATCGCTTGTCCCGGCGGGACTTTTAACGTAATAATACCAACGTAAACAACGGGACGTCCCGGGAAATACGGGACGTCTCTACTCTGGTATAGGTACGCAAAGCACCAAGAAATAACTCGGGTAAATTTTTGAAGCCACTTTTAATTTTCTTGGTGAAAGAGAACTTATTTCCAGATAACAATAATATTCGAGTCCGCCACGTCGGACCACGGCGTATCAGAGCACGTGTTCGGCCACGGCGACTGCGTGCGCGACGTGGCGTTCGTGGCGAACAACGTGGCGACGCTCGTGGCAACAGCGGCCGAGCGCGGCGCGGTGGTGCTGCGGGGCGTGACGACGGAGGCTGATGATGTTGGGGTGATCACGTATGCGGTGCTGAAGACGGTGAGTAAATACATAATATGAACATTGTAATATCGGAATGACTATCGGCTATTACGACTCGATCCTTTGTTATAATAGATTTTCACTGTACAAATAATCAATTTTACAATCCCGATTACCCATGTGAGCAATATGGTTTGCTTCGATAAAAGGTAGGTCTATAATTTACAAATCTCATTTTGTTTCAGTACGGAGACAACACGCACACATTGATTGATAGGTCCAAGTACAAAGGTCTCCTGCTTCCTGGCTACCTGCCGATGGAAAAGGATCCCCTGACAAGTATACTGTAAGTTACCGACAGCACAGAACACTTCACACTTTCAGCACATATTGAAGAAAGATAAACAGCATACATACTAACTACATAGTTAGCTTTCGATTTGATTGCGCTACTACAAGCATACGGCGTGTCCACGACTGTGTGGAAAAGTCATGGGCCGTTGAAGGGGATGGCAAAATTTTCAAATGTGGATCGATTTGGGCCTTTCTATGAAAGCTGTTTCTCTGTACGTAAGTATATATTTTCTACTCCGTGCTTTCGGTGTAAGAAAATTCGAAAGCACGTAGAGTCTGCCAACTGCAGTAGACTACGGCCATAAAATGAGTACATACGAGGGCTGCACTGAAAGTATCGGGAATGGAATATTTCCACTGTTCCTGTCATATTAAAATCTTTTTAATTTAAAACTCCTTGGTTTTAAAAATCGAATACCGTTTATTTATTTAAAAAAAGATTCTCGATCTTGTCACAAGGTCTTGTCAAACTTGTTTAGTCGAATCGAGAAAATCGAATTGACTCGAGAAAATTCTAGAGCGATGATTTATTATGACTTTCGAAGTGGTTTAACACAAAAACAGTGTGTTGACCGGATGATTTCTGCATTTGGTGATGAAGCCCCATCCAAAACCACAATTTATCGCTGGTTTGCTGAATTTCAACGTGGACGTGTCAAGCTCAGTGATGATCCCCGTCAAGGTCGTCCAAAAACTGCAGTCACCCAAGAAAACGTTGATGCTGTGCGTAAGCTGATTGAGGAAGATCGACATGTGACATACCGCGAAATTCAGGCAACTTTAGACATTGGCATGAGTCAAATACAAGTAATCTTGCATGAAAAATTAGGTGTAAAAAAGTTGTTTTCCCGATGGATACCGCATTTGCTCTGTGAAGAGCAAAAAGCGGCTCGCGTTACTTGGTGCGTCAGAACTCTCGAAAGATTCCACGCAGGATCCTCAAATGCTGTATACAACATCGTATCAGGTCACGAATCCTGGATATACGCGTACGAACCCAAAAAAAAAAATACCAGAGTTTGGGTGTTCGAAAATGAGTTAAAGCCAACAAAAATTGTTCGTTCACGGAGTGTTGCAAAAAAAATGGTGGCCACGTTTGTCTCCCAAACCGGCCATGTTGCGACTATTCCTCTTGAGGGACAAAGAACGGTTAATGCAGAATGGTATGCTAACATTTGTTAGCCACAGGTCGTTTCTGAACTCCGTAAAGAGAACTGCAACCGCCGCATCATCCTCCATCACGACAATGCGAGTTCTCACACCGCGCACAGAACAAAAGAGTTCTTAGAGCAAGAAATCATAGAATTATTAGACCATCCGCCGTACAGCCCCGACCTAAGCCCTAATGATTTCTATACTTTCCCTAAAATAAAGAATAAATTGCATGGTCAGAGATTTTCATCACCTGAAGAAGCTGTGGACGCCTACAAAACGGCCATTTTGGAGACCCCAACTTCCGAATGGAATGGTTGCTTCAATGATTGGTTCCATCGTATGGAAAAATGTGTCAAATTTCGCGGAGAATACTTCGAAAAGCAATAAATACATTTTTAAATAGTAATGTTGTGTCACTTCCTTGATTCCCGAAATTTTCAGTGCCGCCCTCGTACTACATACTGAGGCAAAGCCAGTAGTCAATAATAACGCTGATGATGACTATCTTTCTGTAGGCCTCAAACAAATCTGACCCATATAGACCACGTGGAGGCAAACTTAGCGGACGGGACTCTGACAGATACTGTTGACTGGTACGAGAAGAATCTAAACATGAAAAGGTAAATAATACTTTTGAATTTATTCTCTATTCTCTGAAATTATGATGATGATTGATAACATTATTTATGATGACACCTGATGATGACTTGTCGAAATCGGTCGTTTAATATACTTAGTGTTCCGCAAACTTTTTGTGTTCAAGGTACATCTAGGAAAAAGCCGATTCCGTCAAAATCCTACAGTACAATCAATAGCTTATATTATATAAATTAAAGTTGTCTAAAATGGGAAAATGTTTTATAATTTATACGTCTATGGTATCAGAAGTTGCGCCAACCTTTTCCACAGGTTCTGGTGCGTGGACTACGAGCACGACCTGGTGCCGTACTCCTGCATCAGGTCCGACTCCGTCATCAATAAGAACGAAGCTGTTCTGGTAAAATCGTTATTTATGAAATTACATTTTAATTGTGCGCTCTCAGCTCTGCCTCCACTCTACATTGAAGTACGGTAGCTGTTGCCCGCGGCTCCGCCCGCGTAAATACAGTATACCACGGGAATATTATACTTTTTCGGGATAAAAAGTAGCATATGTTTTAATCCAGAGTCTAAACTACTACCATACCAAATTTCATCGAAATCCGTTCAGTAGTTTTTGCGTGAAAGAGTAACAAACATCCATCCATTCATCCATACCTCCATCCTCAGAAACTTTCTCATTTATAATATTAGTAGGTGCAAATACTCTTGATTGCATAATATTAACCAGCACGAGTAGTATGACCACCATAAAAAAGTGTGTGTCAGCTCCGACGCACGACTGGAGTTTACTCTAAAAAGTAAAACACGTCCCTCAGAAGGAACAAAAACTTTAGCGATCGATTTGAGTTCAAAAATTCGCGCCATGTGAAAAAAGTGACAGGTGCGCAGAATAGGTTGCGCACGAAAACGAGACGTAACGAGGTCATTCGTTCAGTAGGATTTTACAGTTCATATTTTTTTCATACCGGGGGCCTTATATGAAAATCGATTCTTAAGGAGTAAACTCCAAAACGTTTCTTTCTACGGAAGAATAGAAAAAATGACAGATTCATGAATAAAATCTGTCAATTTGTCTATATAATCTATCAGTATTTCTTTTCTTGTGTAGAAAAAACGAAATTTCTACGGCGGTCATGCTGCGCGTGCAGGGCCTTTAGTCAAGATGCATCTGATAACTTCGACGGCGAAGTTCGAAAAAAAAATGTATGGGATTTGACATAAGTCATCGCTATGTTACATGTCGCTTGCGATGCCTTATGTCGAATCCAATAAATTTTGTTTTCGAACTTCGCCGTCGATTTTTTCGAATGCATCTTGACTCTTTAGTCAGAAAGGAACCTAGAACAGAGAAGCCTAGGAACAGAGGGCTTAGCTCGTCATCGTAATTAACATCATTAATTACAATGACGATCTTCGAAATAAAATATACAGGATTGGCATAAAGTTGAAGGTTCGTTAAGTGTATTCTGTCCCCAGCTATCATTCAACGAAGCCGCCCCCGGGCTCCGTCCCCGCAGCAAGGCCTCCGAATTTGTTAAAGCCCTGGGCTCTGCCGGCGTGGAGCATATTGCCCTGTACACTGACGATATCGTCGACACGGTACGACTACTATGGATATTGTGTAAAGATGGAGACATACTCACCGTCCAGCCTGCAAATCTAGCAGCCTGTCTAGTGTCAAATTGAAGTGGACTAGTAGCCAAATCATCATTATCCTATACCTATATTAATACGTGAAGCGATAACTTCTCACTTCTTTTTATACGAATTTTTCTTTTTATCGAACGGAGGAGTATGAAATTTGGCACAATTAAAATTTCTCTGGAGGAAGGTGCGCAGACAGCTTATAATTTTTTAATAATGCTTTGTAAGCATTATTAAAAATATGCATACATAAAATTAATAAAAATAGCAACAACACACTACGTCAGACTAAAATCACACACAACTGTACGCGTTTGATAGACATAGTTTTGTTACGCGTTGACGTTTGTTAAATTTTTTTTTATTTATATATGGCATCGGCTTATAACCATTTGCCAGTGTCAAGTTAAAAAGGCGGGAAATAGAACTTTCGTTTCAATTTTCAACACCGTATTCCGGTATTCCTATATCGTCAAGTCTAAAGCTAGTCAAAGTCCAAATATATGTCCAATAATAGACAGAGAGATAAAGTGGTAGAGGCTTTACTGAATTCCTAAGGAGTTTTGGTGGGAAAGACAAAATAGCACGTTTTTAGAAGTTGTACCACTTGCCCACACTTGTGCACGTTAACGAATATTTAATGGTTAATATTCTACCAATATTACACATTAAGAACCAAGATAACACAAATTTATGAAATATTACAAATTCCACAACGTCACCCATTGAACTCGGGGGCAAAACTCTCGACGTTTGTTAATCTGTCACAACATTTTAATTTTTTCTAAGAGGCAAAAGTACCTAGGTTATGAAGTTCACACATTTTAAAAATTGTATGAATTATGGGCAAATTTCGACCACAGGCCGCCCTCTAGTTAATGTTTATAGTTACTTCTTATACATAACGGGTTTCTTGATCTTGGAAAAATTGAATTACTTAAATAATAACTGACTTATTATACTTATAGATGCGTAGTCTAAAATCACGAGGCGCAGATGTATTGACTTGGCCAGCCACGTACTACGACCTCATAAAGAAGAAGTTAGAGGGCAGCGCCGTAGAAGTAAAGGAGAGTATAGAAGAACTCAAGGAGAATAACATTTTGATCGACTTCGACGAAAAAGGTTACATGCTACAAGCCTTTACTAAACATCTTCAAGCCAGACCGACTGTCTTCATAGAGGTTATACAAAGGAGGAACCACAGGGTAAATAATAAGTTTTATATTGACACAGGGTCAAAATATCATAACTTCTCTATCATAAATACGAAGGACGAGAGAGATAACATGATATTTAACCCAGGGTTAACTTTAGCCCTGTTCTGTACAAGTGGGCCCTACTAATAAAAATATTTACGCAACGGATAACGCTGTCTTTGTCTGTCAAATGATTTTACCAACTTATCAGACATCAAACTAAGACAGCCACGTTGTCTAAGCACAGAGTTGAAAATATAATATATACTTACGTACAGAGAAACAGCTTTCATAGAACGAGCCAAATCATCCAAACTTGAATATTTTGTCGTCCCCTTCAACTGCCCACGATTTTTCCAAACAGTCGTGGACACACCGTATGCTCGTAGTAGTGCAATCAATACGAAAGCTAACTATGTAGCTGTTTATCTGCTCCTCTTTCTTCAATCTGTGGTGTGGTTATCCGTTGTATGAATATTTTTATTAATAAGGGGGTTATTTTGTAATATTACTAGATTCATTATTAATCAATCGATTTTCTAAACCACATTTACTACAACCACATCTGTCTACCTCTAGAAGAAAGTAAAACGCGAGACAATATTTATTTAATTGCAAGTTTATCTAAGTTTAGGTTTTGTTCAGATACGCAATATATACAAATTATTAACAAGAGCGCTAACGAATAGATAAACTACCGATAAATTCACATCAGAAACCGGAAATTAGTGGTTTACAATTAGTGACTGCATTTTAGTAATTTTTTCTTAGGCTGGGACTATATGCTCCGGAATCCGGAACACCGGTGATAATTTAGAGCACTGAAAATACAACTCTGCGCTAATACATTAGAGTTGAAAAGCGAGTGTCGAGCTGTCATATATGGCATTGTAACGACTTGTCTATTTTACTTAGACACACATATCTTATTTACTTGAATTAGCTAGAAAACTTACAAACTTTATATTAAATAATAATATATTGAAAACAAAATTTCACTTTTATCTTTTGCTTACAAATCTCCATAACTAATAGGGATGTTGCCTAGTGAGGAATATCAAATTTTTATAAATTAAATTTTGTTGAATAAAGATAGGTACTTACATAAATCTAAAAGAAATAGGTATTTAGATTGACGCGATTAAAAATTAAATAGCAAATAAAAAATATTGTCCATCTCTTTCTCGCAAAACGATTTGTTACGTTACAAGTTGCTACCGCCAGCCCGCCATACATTTTCTAATGACAAATGTATGGCGGGTGCAACTCGTGTCGTCACAGGCCGATATATCGCTCTCTTTCATATTGTAAATTTAAATTGTTTGTACCTTCGTTATTTTTTAAGATATACGAAAATAGATTCTATATTGCTTATTAACATGTCTAACACCGAATAGACGAAAAAAATTTTTTTGGCAACATGCCTATTCCTTAGCCTAATTGTTGCTATAATAATTTGCCAGGCGCTGTATTTTTAGTACGGTAATTAATAATTATGATGAAGTCACAAACTTCATACTGGTAGACTGCACAGGGCCGACATCTTGTTTCGTGATAACGAGCTGTTGCAGCAGAACACAGATGATCTACTCGTGAAGACGCGCCCAACGTGGCACGCCAATGTAGCACTTATCCTATGGGGCGTCGGTTGTAGATTCACTGTATTGTTTAAATATTACTCCAACTTAAAAGACAAATATGTGCTTAAATTATTCGATTAACTGTTTTTCAATTTAAGGTTTTTCTTTACACATGACCTTTTTAAATTTTTTTGGGGGGGGGGGGGTCTAAAAAGCTAATAACA